>CM057826.1:27918658-29118658 GCA_030068075.1 Paguma larvata | reverse complement strand
TTGAGGAGGTAGAAGCCGAATGAGAAACAAAAATTTTCTTGGCCCTAAACCCATGACTCAAGACAGTATCATAAATATGTAATATCCACCTGAAATATCACCCAAACTAGCAAGTAAGCAGTCAGTACTCCCATACTCTGACCTAGTATAATTCCTCAGGGTAGTCTTTTATCAGCCAGTTAAATATGTCTTAAACAGGTGTTTAGACTATTTATTTTTAAAAATTTTTAATGTTTATTTATCTTTGAGAGAGAGGGAGAGAGAGCAAGAGAACAGGGGGCAGAGAGAGAGAGAGGCAAACATAGAATCTGAGGCAGGCTTCAGGCTCTGAGTTGTCAGCATGGAGCCTGATGCAGGGCTCGAACTCACAGTGAGATCATGACCTGAGCTGAAGTTGGATGCTTAACCAACTGAGCCACCTGGGCTCCCCTAGACTATTATTTCTTAACAATGCCTTTAATATCATTATCCTTATTGACTAAGAAGACCAACTGATGTAGAAGTGCCTACCAAGGCAGAGAGACAGGAGAAGCTCTTCTTCCAGAGACAGGACAGAAAAGAGAATTTCACATTATGGTGGTTGAAATCTGAGGATAACCTCTGGCAGTAAACTGATTTCTACAATTTCCTAGTCTTGGCTTGCCAAAGGCCCGCCTCTTGGATACAACAAGAAACTAAAGACCTGTCACAGGTGTTTCTGTACACAGGAGGTATGTGGGCAAAAATAATTTAGTATTAAAATGAAGCGGACCTTTCTGGGGAAAACAGAATAATAACTAAAGTCTCCCAGAAGCTTTTCACGCTAATTGCGGTTTCTGATTTAGCGCTCAGGAAAGGTCTCTCTAAACATATCCTTGAGCACTCACCTGTAATGGGATAGACTCTGAGACGTTTACAAATGGATGTGGGGATTTTGTCTGCAGCCACACATTAAATACCACAAGAAGTTCTGAAAGCTTTCTTTCTAGAACAACATCAAACAGCAGCCTAAGATGAAGCTTTGTATATCCTTACCAGCAGGGCTCTGGGCGGGCTGAGTCTGTGCTCTCATTTCTGAAGGTGGATCACAGACATGAAAGAGATATAGGGCTTCGTAAGGGTACTGGGCTGGAAGTCAGAAGATGTCCAATTTTGATTCTGTCCCCAACCAGTCATTTTACCTTGGCAAAGACAACTTAAGCAACTGAGTCTTTCTTTGTAAAAAAAGAAGTAGTAGTGTGGAGGGAAGGAAACAAACCTAGTAAATATCTACGAAACACTTCATGAAGACAGTAACCAACAATTTTCCAATGAAAGTTACATCAGCTTGATATTACAGATGAGGAAGTGGAGGTTCTGTGATAAAATCATTTGACCAAAGTTACACATTCTGGAAGAAAAAATAGAGGCAGAATTCCTCGTACAGGGCCTGGGAATAGGGGTCAGCTTTCCCCATTCTATCAAGTTCCATTTGAAACCCCAAAACGTCCAAGAGTTTTAAATTCAAAGTTAGCTTCTTAGAAAACATTGTAAAGTTATACTCGTCAAGATAAACAGATTTTAAAAAATTAAGAGTTGTTAGAATGGTATATACTTTTTAAATGTGTGTACATAAAATTTGGGGGCGTGAGCCCTCAAATGTTAGAGATTGTTTTGAATGCTAAAATGCACTTTTGTTGGGGACAAAGTATAATTATTAAATGTGGGTACATAACACCCATTTATATCTTGCACTTTTGTAAGTTTTAACGTCTACAAAGTTCCTTCTCATATGTGATTTCAGTTGATCCTCCCGACCACCCACGGTAAGGCTGGAAGGTTTTCACCCATCTATCGCAGTCAATGTCTGTGGGGTCCAAGTCACCTCCCTTTGTCCCACTTCTGATTTCAGCAGCAGATGGGGGTCTAAAGTCTTACATGAGCTCAGATTTGCCTGTAAACCAGCATCCAACCTCAATCACGTGCTGTACACATACCACACCTTCTTCTACCCTGAGATCCTTGTCCTTAATCTACATGCTGGCAAGCCTAGACATATGGGAAGTTATGCCCCTGAAGGAAACCTTCAATCAACAGAGGAGCACAGAAGCCGGTGGGTAAATGGCTCCCGTCCTTTGAGAGGGATTCTGCATACTTCAAAGAGTGCTCAGTGAAATCGAGCCTCCATAGAAGCTCCTGTTGCCTATAGAAGTGACTTCAGTGACATAGTTACACATCCTCCTTCCCTGTCTCACCCCTCCCCACCTTCTCATTCCTGATCCCAAATAAAATAAACCACTTGCACTCTAGCCCTCGCATCAGGCTCTCCTGAGAGGGAGCCCAAACTATAAGAGGCACTGAGGCTTCAGGACCGGAAGTGGTTAGTGCGGGGGCCTCCTGGTCGCCAGGTGGTGGAGGCAGGGCTCTCTTCTAACTCTTCTGGTTCGAACCCGAGTGAATCCCTTTCATCTTCCACTTCCGGTTGTGCACACAAGAAACTGCAATGTCTACCTTTCGTCAATATGCCAGACTTAAGACAAGTTTTAAAAATACATGTTTTAGCTCAAGATTAAAAATAAATGATAGCCATCATCTTTGCTGGGGGTTATACGGTCTGCTGGGCTACCAGGAACAAATTTGCATTTCCCCAAATTTCAAAGTATTACATTTTGCTTTGGTTGCTAAGTTTCAGCCCAAGTTTTACAGATGAGAAAGCTGAAGTTTTAGGACTTTCAGTGCTTCATGTTTACTGTTGGAATGAGCATTAGAATCTTTTCTATTCCAGGCACAGCCCAGCTTTGCCTACCAAATTTGTTCAACAGCAGGTTTGCAGATTATCCTCAATGATGAGCGTCGGTCTGGAACTTTGCAGTGGGCGTCTTCTCCTTCCCCTAATTTTCCCAGCACCTGTTCTTCCCTTTCTCATTAATAGTACCACAATTTTCCTTTGAGGCACCAACCCTTTGAAACTCACTCAATCCGTGTAGTGCAGGTGCAAACGACCCACCAGTTCCAGAGCTCAGAATATGACAAATGCTTGACCAATTACGGTAGCCTCCTCCCTGGCCACAGTGATTGGCTCAGACAATGGAGAAGAACCCAATCCTGGCCAACTAAGGTGAACACTGAGACTCCAGCGAGTCCACTGAGAAATGACCACTCTCTTCCTGTGGGGAGCTACACTCATAGATGGCAAGTCTTCAGTGCCTGGCGGCCATCTTGACACCACATCAGAAAAGCCTTCTTGAAAATGAAGCCAATAAAGGGGAAAGCATAGCACAGAGATAGATGAGGACAAATGGCTGCTCTGGCACAGATCATATCTTTCCTGAAACTGGATTTACCATTGGACTTCAGAGTCACAGGAGTCAACATAGGGCTGCCTCGTCTTCTTCCAGGCTTCTGCCACTTGCAAGTCAACAAGTCCTGCCTGAAATGAGCTCTGTACTCAGGCATTAAAGGGACTCAGTGCAGAGTACTTCTCTGAAGAAACAAGTATCTATTTTTCACTACTGAGGAATAGGAGAGGATGTCAAGCCACAGAGCAGAGCTAATCAAACCTTGGCAGAAGCACCTATCCCAGCTTCAGAAAGCCTCAGGAATGAGGTGCTGAACTAGTCTCTTTATGAATCATGAAGCAGCAGGCTTTAGACAAACCCCACCACCTTTAATGTAGAGAATACTAACCACGCAGACGTTTGCATCAGCCAGGTGCTCAGTTCACACTCCAGCTGCTACTGGAGTCAGAGAAAGGACCTTAGATTAGGAATTCTTTTTGCTTGGTGTGTGTGGGGGGGACGCATGCACAATGTTTTTGTTTGGTTTTGTTTTATTTACTTATTTTTGCTTAAAATTACATAGCAGCATTGAGAATCCATGTTTATATGTCTGTAAGCTGTTGGAAGAATTTCCCGTCACTCTCAGGCCCTCTGATAAAGCTAAATAACAAGAACTGGAGAGGCAGATGAGAGAAAAAAGCTGAAACCAAGCCAAGAAACCGGCCCCACGGCAATCAGGATGTGAAGGAAACCATGACTTATAGATGTTTTTGCCCCCTCCCTCAAGAAAAATCACCATCAGATATTTACTTCAGATGTAATGTTGCAAAGCCAGAGAGGCAGGATTCAAGCCTGAAAATGCAAGCAGGCTTGCTGGCAATGATGTCTTGGGAGTTTTCAGAGCTTAGGATAGTCCTGACTGTGGAGGGGAAATGAGGCAGAGGTAAGGTGAGTGCAGACGGGTTTACCAGATGACCCAAGAACTCCTAAGAGGAGTGGGGACAGGTGCTGGCCCAAGGGCAGAGTAAGAATGCAGGTCTTCAAGTCTTCGTCATCTCTTAAATATGTTAAAAATTTTTTTTAATGTTTATTTATTTTTGAGAGACATAGAGACAGAGTGTGAGCAGGGGAAGGGAAGAGAGAGAGGGAGACACATGATCCAAAGCAGGCTCCAGGCTCTGAGCTGTCAGCACAGAGCCCGACTCGGGGCTCGAACTCACAGACCGTGAGACCATGACCCGAGCCGAAGTTGGACACCTAACCGACTGAGCCACCCAGGCGCCCCTGTCATCTCTTAAATATGTATGCAGCAGAGACGGTTCTCCATGCAGCGTCCTATCGTGCTTGGAGTACCCGAGGTCAGTACACATGGCTTTTGAATGTGACACACAAACTTACCTGATGAATTCCACAGAATAGTACTGAATTGGGGAGCTTCCTTCACTCTTTCCAGGTTTCCAAGATAGGGCCACCTCAGAATCGGAGACCACAGTGACGTGCGGCTGCTGGGGTGCTGACGGAGGCAGGCAGGAATCTAGGTGGGACAGCAAACACCTAGAGTTGGCGGTGCTCTTTGCTGCTGGGGATGTTTACCATTTAAAAAGCACATGTGCTTCCTATAGCCTGAACATCTCTGTTCAGAAACAGCCTCAAAATCCAAACCGAACAAACACAAAAAAAATCATCGCAACTGGATTCACCACGTATGGTTTGAGATACTAAAGTTGGTCTTCCCTTCTTCCCCCAGCCCCCTGGCTGAAAATCCAACTAAATTACGTCCGGACCATTGGCCCCTGGACACATAGTGGTGTGTACCCTTTAAAACCCTCAACCACACTCCCCCCTCCTGGTAACCTTTCATCTCTGTTTGCGTGTTGGAATTGATACCTGCAAGAAAAATTGAATGCATAGCATTACTGTCACTTACATTCAGTTCTTCTGTGTGTGTGTGTGTGTGTGTGTGTGTGTGTGTTCTGCCTCGACCATCAGAATGCATACCAATGGCAGGACATTTGGGAAATACCCTCATGTGTTAAGATAAAAGAGTCACCCATGATCCTATCACCTCAAGATAACTGCTGTTAATATTTTCATATCTAGACTTTCACATCTCCCAGCCTTTGCTCACACTATCGCTTATGCCAGAAACAGTTTTCCTGCCTTCTCTTCCTAGAGGGATCGTAGGTAGTTTTCAAAGTTCAGGCCAAAAATATGGATCTTTCTAAAACCCTCCCTGAGCCCCGAAGTAGGGGAGATGCTCCCTCCTGAGTGCTCCAGAGTCTGCTGAGCAGACCTCAGATGCCCTGGAGCTACTCGCCTAACATTTGCTTCTCCCTCCACAATGAGCTGGTGAGCAA
This sequence comes from Paguma larvata, assembly GCA_030068075.1. Taxonomy (NCBI): domain Eukaryota; kingdom Metazoa; phylum Chordata; class Mammalia; order Carnivora; family Viverridae; genus Paguma; species Paguma larvata. Next base: position 29,113,065 of record CM057826.1, on the reverse strand, counting down.
TGACGATGGAGCCACCTTTGTCCCCCAGTGTCCAGCACAGTGCCACGTCAATGAGCCTTTGTTGGGTTCCTTTGCCTATAAAATCTCTTCTCCCGCTGTCCTTCCTTCCCTTCTGATTCCCACTTACTGGTCAGACCTTCACTTAGTAGTCATCTCCCCAGGGAATTCTTACCTCACCCCTACACGGGGTCTCCATTTGTATGTCCTTACAGCACCATACAGCATTTACCACAATCTCTGACTACCTGTTAACTAGGTAATGTCTTCACCCATGTCACCAAGTTCTGAGAGGGTAAAAGCTGGACCTATTTTTGTTCACTGCCAGAGCCCAGCATGGTGCCTGGCACATAGTAGGTCCTCATTGATACACACTGAATGAAGGAATAGCACCCATTGCTTTCCCATTCTTAAAGAATTGAACCCATTTTACCTTGGGGCAAAGTAGTAACGTGCCGAGGAGAGCTAAGCCGCCCTTTGCCAGTCTGGCTGTAAGCTGCTACACTCACTCGATATTCAGTGCCTGGTTTCAAATCTCCGATCACTTCCTCCTGTCAATGACCAAATGGGAAATGTGACAATGACCAGAAGTTCTTTTAGAGCAAATCAGACAATTGCCATGAGGGCTGTCTCCCAAGGCCCCTGTGATACTACTTGGGACAGAGACTGTCTCTAGGGTTGGCCAAGTTTTAAAATTTGCAGAAAGGAAAACACCATCACACATTTCCCACAACTAGAGAATTACCCTTATTAGAATCTATACACTGTTCTAGAAATGAGACTCATTCTCCCTATCAGATCTGGCTTCTAACATTTGAGTTCTGTGATCAGAGTACTGGGCCGCCAAAATCCGGGTAACGATCTTTGCAAAGGTCGGAATCCGCGAGTTCTTCTTCTCCGTTTGCACATCCCAGAGGCTCAGAGACTAGCCACGACAGCACACTGAGGTCTTGATTTGTACTAAAGTAGAGACTCGAAGTTTGGTTCTCATTAAAGTGCATCAGAATCTCCAAGAAGGCTTCTTAAATTGTTGGGCCTGCCCCCCAGGGTTTCTGACTCAGTACCTCTGTGAAGGGGCCTGAAAATCTGCATTTCAAATGCTGCTGCTGGTCCAGGGACCCCACCTTGAAGAAGGGCGTATATGAACTTCACCTACACAAATGGCCCTGACCAGAAAGCCCCAGCTGAAGACTTACTCCACTTTAGACTTTGGCAAAAGCAACATGTCCCTGGGGCTACAGTGCTACATAGTAAGTGGGAATCTGGGTCTCATTGGTCCCAGCACACTGCAGTGGAAAGGACACAGGCTTTGGAATCAACGAGTCCTGGGCTTGAATCCGATTCTGCCCCTTGTTGCTAGCTGGGGCTTTGACAGTACATCCCCTGAGCCTCAGTTTCTTCCTCTATAAAATGGAGATGATATATAACTATCCTGCATAACTATAATATTTGGGATAATGTGTGTGAAGTAGCTGGTACCAAGGCCGTCCTCAAGAAATGGGTAATAATTGCTATCTTGAGTGTGTGAGGCCCCTGCTCTTCTCTGCTTAGTTAGGTTCCAACACTTCTCTGAGACCCAAGTCTTCCCATGACACCTGACCACCCAGACCTGATCTTACCCTACCAACTGTTGTGCCGCTAATCTAGTCCTCTCCTCTATTCCAAACTATGCACTATTACTTCTCCTATGGGATTGTCAGCCACTTGAGAGCAGGAGTCCTGCCTTGTATTTCTTCATCTCTTCTACAGATGATCACACCTTCTTCATTGTTGCTAAGGAGAATTCACCCACTGATCAAAAAAACTTTGAAAGGATTCAACAAATAGTTATCGAAGACATACTACAGACTACAGTAGTTCTTAACCTTGAGTGCACACTAGAGTCGCTTAAAAAATTACCAGTGCCTGAACTCCACTCAGACCACTTACATCAGAATCCGTGGAAGGCTGGGCTCTGGGGGGTCAGTTTAAAGCCCTCAGCTGAGGCTAATGGGCAGCCGGGTTCACGAACCCCTGGTCCAGGGTTTGGCTCCTCCCCTGTGCTCTGAATTATATCCATTGTCCTCCTTCTGCTGTAACTCCATCCCCTTCCTTACCTACCTGGTCCTTCTGTGAGTATTGACTGTGCTCATCTCTCCCACCTTAAAAATGGTCAGCACGCACACACCAACCTCCTCTCTACAGGGGCAGGAGTTGCCTCCATTTCCCTGCCTCCTATTCACCGCTTACCGGGCCTCTCTACCCTATAAACCTACTGAGATGCTCTTACCAAAGTTACCACATAACTCTGTAGTCAATCCAATGGAGATGACTCTCTGGACATGACTTTTTGCACCTTTCAATACTGTTGCTTATCCTTGCTTCTTAAATTCCTTGGTTCCTTTGGAAGCCTCCTTGGCTCCTTGGTCTTCTTCTACTTCTCTCATTGCTCCTCCTCAATATTCTCCACCCACTCCCCACTCTCTGCTTGTCCTGTACGTTGGTCTTTCTCAGGGACTCATCCCTCACCATCTTGCTCTCTCACTCTGTAGTCCTGCTTAGGTTAGCTCGTCTACTACTTCTTTAGCTTCTAGCACCACCTTCACTTGACACCTTCCAAATCTGCCTCTCAGTTCTGACTTGCCTCTTGATGTCCAGACATGGGTTTGTGACTGTCTCTAGAACATCTGTACCCAACAACTACCAGGCCACTCAAGTTCAACATAACCAAAGCTCAACTAATCGTTCTTCTTCCTGCTACTGAAAACAAATTAGCCAAATCATGGAAAGAGACCAAGTGCTCATCAACTGACGAATGGATAAAGAAGATGTGGCACATATATACAATGGACTACTACGTGGCAATGAGAAAAAATGAAATCTGGCCATGTGTAGCAACATGGATAGAACTGGAGGGTATTATGCTAAGTGAAATAAGTCAGTCAGAAAAAGACAGATACCATATGTTTCCACGCATAGGTGGATTTTGAGAGACTTAGCAAAAACCATGGGGGAAGGGAGAGGGGAAAGGAAAAAAAAGATACAGAGAGGGAGGGAGATAAAACATAAGAGACTCTCAAAGACTAAGAACAAACTGAGGGTGAGGGGGGTGAGTGAGGGGGGAGAGGGGGTGACGGGCATTAAAGAGGATACGTGTTGGGATGAACACTGGGTGTTATATGTAAACCAATTTGAAAATAAACTATTTAAACAAAAAAAAATAAGAAATCACTTCCCCTCTTGCGCTCTCTCATTACCCATACCACAAATTCTTGACATGTTCCCCTCTGTGTTCACTCCCTCTCTCTAACCACCATTCAGTTGGTTACCAATACAGTCACCAGGACTCTTTCACGGCACTGGAATCTGTTTAGATCCATCCTCGCGGCCACTTCAGTGCAAGTCCTCATAGTCGTGACGGTGGGTTCAATTCTCCCAGCCACCCATGCTGCCTCCATCACCAGTGTAGACTCCACCTGCTACGGTTGTCTCCCTAAACCTCAAATCTGAGCATGTCACTTCTCATTTAAAAATCCCCTTAGAATAGCCTAGTGTGTCCCCCTGTTCCTCCTTCCAGCATCATCTCATGCCACCTCCCTTCCTTGCATTCTATATTCCAGGCATACCTCAGAACTTGGCAGGGCTCAAATTTATGCCATTCAATTCCTTGCCTCTGGGCCTTTGAACCTGCTGCTCCCTCCACATGAAACGCCCTTCTCCCCACTCTTGCCTGGCTCACCCCTGCTCATCCTTCATGACTCAGTTCAGCTGAGACATTACCTCATTTCTCTGACCCCCAGCCTCCAGTCTGGTTAGGCGCCCCTCCTCTGTGCTTCCCTGGCGTCCTTGGTGTACCTCAATCTTAGCACCACTCACCTTACATTGTAATTGTCTGTTTATTTGTCACCTCCTCTGGCAGGAGCAAGTTCCTAGTCCTCTGGCAACCTAAAGCTTAGTACAGGATTACCAGACAGGTAGCCAATACTCGAGCAATGCTTTTTTGATGAATGAATAAATGAAAGAAGGAAACGTAAATGAGTGAAAGAAAGAAATCAAATCAAAGGGTCCAATACAAGTAGATTACTTCATCAAGAACCAACTTCTACTACTGACCCCTCCATCTTGATTAACAGAATCAGTACCTCCCTCCCAGTCCCTGGAGTTAGCAACTCCAGCAACAAGGCTGACTTCCTCTTACCTACCTCCCCCCAGCCTCCTCCACGTGCCTTTCAGACTTGCTCCCCTCTTCCACTTCCTCTGAATTCTTACCTGGGTCATTTCTCCAGCCTCCCTCAAGGTTTCTGTCTCCAATCCTCTCCCTTCTTCTCTGACCCATGCCATCCTACACGCAGCTACACAAGGGGTCTTGGCTGAACATCGGACCTCACTCCAGAGCCCCCTTTCTGCCCTCGTTCCCTGCATCTGTGCACCCTAGTTCCCCTCCCTGTCCCCTGGGTCCATGTCAAGTTGGAAATTACGAGACTGGAGGTGCCAAGTGGATATAAGGCTTCTCGCTTCTCTCATAGGCCATGCCCAGGCTGTTCCTGTGACAGTAAAAAAATACACTTTCAAACCAATACCCTCACACCCTTTTGCTTTAGGATCTTTTTCTCCTGTGAAGTCTTCATGCTGTATGACATATGAGAGGAGTGATGTTATAGATTATTATAGATCTGAGCTCTGAGCCAATATCAAATGCAGCCACATTATTATTGTATGTTTACAATATTAATAGCATGCATTATTGTATGTTTCTCTGTTCCAGGAACACACAGCCTAATTTAATTCTTCCTTCAGTCCTATGCGGGAGATAGCACTCTTATTTTCATTTACAGGGGAGAAAACAGAATCTCTGAAAAGTTAATGATTTGCTCAAGGACATAAATTTATGGAGTGAAAAAGGGGGGATTTGAACTCCACTTTGACTCCAAAGCCAAGTTCTAATTCAGTAATACATGTACAAAAATAAAAATATATTTAAATCAATAAAAATACCTATCATAAACGCTGAAGACCAGATTATTTTATCTATAAAAATGGAAGTTTATATACCAAAATTTTTAAGTTATCACTGAAAACCAAAAGACATTAGACTTGTAGAAGTTGCTTATGTAGATTGAATAACAATTAAACTGTTTATTGGATATGGGAGATTAGCCCTACCTTTACCCAGGTATATTGATAGGTATACGTAGAGAAGGTAGCCCTCCCAGAAGCCAACTATTTCCAGTCTTTTCCTTGGTCTTTCCTGTTTTGACCAGCTGGTTAGCTGGCATGAGGGAGTTAAGATCAAGGGCACTGAGTAGCTGGGGCCATGGAAACAGGAGCTGGACTCAATGATTTAAGCGTCACTTCTTCCTCTGACATAAATCCTCCCAAATGGAACCTCTCACTATATTGTGGCTAGTGATAACCCTTGGATTCTTTATGAAAATACCACAGAATTCCAAAAGTCTTTCTACTTCCATCCTTAAATATCATATAATGATTTGCATCAAATTAGATAAGATGCTGTATATGCACTTTTTGAAGTAGACAAACAAAGCATTTTGTTTTGTTGCCTTGTGGAAGTTTGAGAATAAGTCAAAATGCTTATCTCTCTTGGCTTTTATTTCTACACAAGATGGTGAGAGACAGTGAGAGAAATTGCTTTCTTGGAATAGAGTCCAGAGTGAATTCAGCAGTGCTCACTGGCCCTTTCCCACACCTTTTTCGGGGGGTAAGGAGGCAAGGCTGGATGCTTTGCTGCAAAATAACGCTGCTTTGTGTTTGTCTAGCCCTTTCTGAAATGCAAAACCCCTTCCAAAAGCTGCCTCCTTTGTCTTCTCAGCACCCCTAGGGTTGTCATGTAATCAGAAGCTCGCATCTCTGATAGAGAAAAACAAGCTAGTTAGTTCACGGAGCCCAAGAAGAAAGCTCAATGATGTTGTTAGGTCTGGTTTCCCTCAGAAAACACACTATAACTTAATATGCTTCTAATTGCCCAGCTCTCAAACACAGCATATCACATTTTTAGGATAGTATTCTGTTTTTCAGATGTCCAGCTGCCTTTTTCACATCTACTGTACCAGTGCCATTCCTCCATCCACAGTCTGTGACAGGGATGGGTGATTGTCTCCTCATATCCATTTTCTCCTTTCTTATAATAGACCCCTGTATATCAGTTGGGCCATGACCACTCAAGGACTACATTTCCCAGGATCCTTTGCATCTAGCTGTGGCTAAGTGGTTAAAGTCTGTCCAGTAGAATCTGAATTAAATGATGACGGCAAGGGGCACCTGGGTAGCTCAGTTGGTTGAGCCATCTGACTTCCACTCAGGTCATGATCTCACAGTCATGAGTTTGAGCCCCACATTGGACTCTGTGCTGACAGCTCAGAGCCTGGAGCCTGCTTTGGATTCTGTGTCTCCCTCTCTCTCTGCCCCTCTCCCACTCATTCTCTCTCTCTCTCTCTCTCTCTCTCTCTCTCTCTCTCTCTCTCTCTCTCTGTCTCTCTCTCAAAAATAAATAAACATTAAAAAAATGATGACGGCAATTTCTGAGTTATCCCTTAAAAGGAAGGGCTGTGTTCCTTTCCTCTTTTCTTCTCTAGGAGCTAGAATGTGGATGTATCAGTGAGCCAATGTGGACCATGAGAAGGAAGGCCAAAGGGGTTGGCCAAACAACGAGATGGAAGGATTCTGGGTCTCTGACAGAGAGAAGCTACCAAAACTGGTTATATCCAGAAAGGTTATATCCTGAAGGAGACATGAATGCACATCTTGTTAGAATCACTATTATCTTGGGATTTTAGATTGTTAGACTTTTATCCTAATTAATAGCTGACCTGATGATGTACAAAAACAATCTGGACAGCTATGACAAGGAGCCCCCGAAAAGATGGGACTATTCTTAACTGAATACTTCTTTGCTTTGCAATGATAAAACCGTGCTGAATGGCTCTGAACTTAAATCCCTGACCCTGATTTCAGATTCCACTTTTACCCGCTTCCATGCCATACTTTTCTCCTATGGCTGGACACCCAGGTCATTTGTTTCCAGAAATGAAGTTATATGTTTTCTTCTTTACTAGTCAGACAGGTAGCTACTTTTCCATCATGGAATCCAGTGAGCATTGCTGGAAGAAAGCACGAAGTGGGAGAGCGCTGGACCAGAGCGAGGAGACCCAGGTTCTGCTACCAAATGGCTTCGCAATCTTGGAGATGGCACTTAACTTCTCTGGGCCAAAGTTTCAACACCAAAATACTAGGATTTTTCTAAAATGACCTTGTTGGTAGCTAGTAACCTTGGATGCAGCTTCACAGATGACTGTACCAAGTCAAGGCTGGGCCTCGGTTGCCTTGGTAGAAGTTGGGAATATCTAGCATCATTCCATGGGAGGCACCAGAGAAATAGAAAGATGCTGTCTTCCAAACATTCTTTTTCCAAGGGCCCTGATGAAGGCTATGCAGGCCAGAGTGGCGGGAAAAGCTGGGGTATTCTGTTCCCTGAGTGGTCACAGGAAGGTAGAAAGTATCTCCCAGGGTTTCACAGGAAGGGCAGCTCTGACTTTGGGATTGAACAAATCTTCTAGTATGGGTCCGTCCTGTGTCCCGCAGGAAAACAGCCTCCCTGAAGCTTGTCCACTAAGATGCCCACACTTATGGCCATTTGCCCCACAGGAACTAAGGAACCCCCAGTGGGGAACCATTACTAGACCACCCCTTTATTTTACAGTCAAAGAGAGATTCGATTCAGAGGGGTTTAGTAACCTTGCCTAAGATTACCCTTGCTCTGGTGAAGGAAGGAGCTGGGACTCCCTGCAAATCTCATGAGCCCTGCCTATATCTTCTCTCTGTAACCCGGGATAAGACCCAAGTGTAATCACTATCGTGAGGCGACCAGACCAGTGGACTCCAAGGCAGGGTGATGGGGCATCCCCCTGGGTGAGCAAGACAATGTCCTGAGATGACAGAAGAAAAGCACTTTCTACTTCTGTTTTATCTCCTCCTTCAAATTCTGTGGAACTTTACAATGTACATAATATATCAGTAGAGTAGCATATGTATAATTTATAACCATATATATATATATACATGTTCAAATATTTTTTAACCAATGGTATGCATGATCGGAAAATGTGGAGCCCACCAGTTTAAGCATTCATTTCTACTTTTCACCCTAAAAAGGAACAAATTTCCTGGTTTATTTTACTACTTATTTTCCAGGTTGAAACCTGCAAGTTGTTCTTCTAAGTATCCAATGCTAATCAAATCAGAATCCTCAATGTGGGCAGATTATCAGAGGATACGATCAGTGGTCAACCTGATCTTCTGTTTGGCATTAAATCCAGAAGCCAGGCAGTTTTAGGTGACCTGGTCCTGACTTATGGGGAAGGTCTGGAATCATTAGAGGAAGTGAGGAAAGGAGAAGGAAAAGGATGGGTGAGGGGAACCACCTCCTCGGCGACGCTCACTAGTTTAAACATCTTCTCTCCTTTTCAGTCTTGTTCACCTAGTCTTAGAACAGAGCTTAAATGACTTCAACCTTTAAAAATGTTCCTCTTAACCTTCCTCTGCCATGTGAGATGAAGCAACACATAGGAGAATAAAAGCAACTTCTTTCTAAATGATTAAACATTCACCTGCTATGCTCTGTGATCCGTGCTCACACTGGAACTAAGCGCGCTCCCTTGGGCCTTAATCAGTATGAGCAAGATGCAGGAAAATCGACATTTTGATGAAAAGAGACCCCCTGAATCCTGGGGTGGGGCAAGGGTGTAACTTTTCCTAAGCATACTTACAAAAATCACCGGATGATCAGATTGTCCCTGCAGAGAAGAAAAACAAACAAAACAACATGAAAGGAAAGGAAAACTTAGAGGTCTAAAATGAACCCCCTTCTACAGACAGCCAAGGGCAGCAAACGTACATCTTCCTGTCTGAACCACTGACCGCTCGCTCGGTTCTTGTTCCACGCGGGCTGTGGTACTGAGGGCTCTCCGCGCACGACCTCAGTTAGCTATCACCACATCCATGTGCTCCAGGCTGACGTGATACGGTACAGAGGTTCCCAAACTTCCTCTGCTCCCAGCACCTTTGCTGCCTCAGTAATATTTTTCCAGCACCTCTAAGGCCAAAGAAATGCCTAAGCGTTCCATTTGTTCGGCAGTTATACCCAAACAACTTGGCAGTAGTAGTTCACGGGGATGTTGCTCTTTTCCCTTGAAAGGTTGAAACACTCCACAGTACCCCCGTGAGTTTGGTGCAGAGCCCTGGAGCACCCTGGCACACAGTTTTGAACCACAGATACACTCCTTATAACATAGTTACTATGTGGAGCCCTGTTTTGTCCATGAGGGAACTGAGATCCAGTAAGGGTAGCTTGTTGTAACACAGCAATCTGAATGCAAGTCTCTGAACCCAGAATCACTCTGCTATACCAGACCCCTCCCTCTTCCTGACTCGCCGCCTGTGAGTCTAGGCATTATTTCTCTCTCCATTCTGTACATTCTGCACCTCCCTGCACCTCCCTGCCCCCACACACAAGCACACGGGCACGTACACACATGCAGGCTTGTCCTCTTGGTTCAAACCCCTCCTTTTGATTTCAGGGCTCCTCCTTCTCATCTGCCTTCCCAGAAACCGTCCCTGCTTCGATTCTCAGCACCTACTTTGACTACTTGTTCTTGTACTACGCCTTCCCTCTTCAAAACTTCAATCTGTCTATTAAGCATGTTCATGACATCTGGTCTTACGTTGCTTTCCAACTGTGTATCAGAGAGAAGGTGATTTTCCCAGGAAGACTGAAAGCTGCCCGAGAATAGGGAGTCTGTGTTACCCTGTGCTGGGCGTACAGAAGCAACTGTGAAAGTTTGTTGAAATCAGCAAGGTATAATTAGCATATTCTAATGCCTGGATGTAATTAACAAACAGAATCTACTAAACACAAAGGCAATGATCATCAGGAATGATCGCTAACATCTATCTGGCTTTACATTTTAACAACAACAATATAATTATCATACCCCTTTCGTGGGAGAAATTGGGTGACTCGGGCCGCAGTTACTCAACTTGTAAGTGCAGAGAGGATGTCTGGAAGAACAGGGTGCCTATTTCCCCCCTGGCTCTCTGCTTCATGAATGCACTGCAGTGACCCCTCCAGAGATGCCAGTGTCCAGCCCAGGTCCATGCGATGGGTGGGGCAGGGTCTGGATTCCAGGGGCACCGTCCTGAGTCCAAGACACCTGGGACCAAAGCTGTTCCCTCGCTGCCTGGACTGTGTTGTAGGCAGAGTAGTGAGCCACACTGCCTGCAAGACAGGAGCTGGTGGCTGGGGACACGGCTGGCTCCTTGGTGGGGTCCAGGTGGTCGCTGAAAGTTCCACTGCTGGTGAGGTGAGACAGAACCTCAACTGGTGGCTTCTTACATGGGCTAAGCCAATCTCCCCTTTTAGGATAAGTAAACCACAGAGGTTGGGACTGAGGGTTCCTGGGGCAAATGAGGAAAGCTGGAGCAAAAGTCTGAGATTAAGAGCCTATCATGCAAAGTACCAGCAAGCCGCAAATGTGCATCTCTTCTTTTTGAAGAGCTTTGGTAAAAACATAGCCAGAGCAGGGCTCCGAAGTCAGTCTGCCCTGGATTTACAGTTGAATCTGTTTCTCGCTAATGTACGATTTAGAAGAAGTTATTTCACCTGGCTGAGTCTCAGCGTCCTTGTCAGTAAAATGAGGTCATAGGATACTTGTGAATATGAAAGGGAAAAACAAATATAAAGCATGAGGAATAGTGCCTGGCAGGTAACAGGTGCCCAATGAGTGATAGCTACTTATTCCCAACAACAAATAGGTTTCTACACACTGGCCTCGCGGGCACTTACTAAGTAGGACTTACAAACAGCACCGGCACCACCACCACTATTACAGCAGTATTCTGGGCACTGGTGCTAACTGCTCACAGAGCAATTCAAAAGGCTCTAGCCTGTAGGATAGTTGTAGTAGAATGGGGAAGGAGGAAGAGAGTGGAAGGAAAGAAAACAGAACATGCCTAAGGCAGAAAAATTCACCCAGAGAGACCTTGACAGCAGAGAGGAAAGAAATAGATGGAGAGCCAACAATTGGTTAGTGAAAAGACAGGGTGCCTGCCGAGCTTGACAAGAAAAATAAACAACTTGGACCGCTGGAATATACATTTCAAATTACATCATTTTCTTCTGCATTGTGTCTCCAGGCTGCAGGGGAGGATACAAATGTGTCATATTTATTTATAAAGCTTTATTGGGATTTTTTTAAAAAAATGGAATCGAACTTTATGAAGACAAAAAGGGGGGAAACAGCTGTAAGGTGGCTGTTTTCTCACATGACAAATGGGGTGGGTTGAGTCCAGGATGGAAGCGCTTACGCCAGAACTTTCTTCATACCGCTGCCTTTCTGGATATAGATGTGCGTGTTGAGGGAATGTGCATTTGTAAATTCCAGAGGACTATACAAACGGTTATTACTATTACATACACAGCACGCACGCGCGCGCGCACACACACACACACACACACACACACACACGATTAGAAACCCTTCCGAATATCGCTGAAATGCAACCGCGGCTGTGTTGTTGTGATCGCAGCCATGATGGAGATACTCACAATGGCAGGGATGTCCTGGCTAAGCGGCACACTATGGGACCGCTCCTGCAGGGATTTATCTACGCCGACCTCAGAGTAGAAGATCTGGAAAAGAGGCAGATGTCCAGGGTGAGAGCGGGGCCAGTGCTTCTCCACCAGATCAAGATTCTGGGGTTCTGACTCCACTCACAACGGCAGCGGGTTCTGAGGGGCACTGCCTCTCCTCACAGACACCTGTTCTGAGGCAACAAACATTGGCTTGACCTGGCCGGGCTTGCAAACTCACAAGCCAGAAGGGTGACATGTATTAGTCACATGGGATAGAGAGGGCTGGATCCAGCTCTTGCTAATTTTCCCCAAACCATGACTTTCTCAGGTAATCTTCCATCTTCCCACTTTTGATACAACATGACTGCAGACACACGTATCTCTGCTTTAAGAAGATAATAAGATGAGGACCTATTTTTTTTTTTGGTGAAAGGGAGGCAGTAGGCAGATGTGGGTCCTCGTGTTATTAGGGGGCTTCTGTTTTATCTAAAGTGGGCAGCCCAGCTCAAGGGGGCTTGGAGCCCTGTAGCAATGCAGTCCCCTGTGTGGCCAGTTCTCTGGATGTCCCTAGAGATTTCAAAACTCTAAATATTTACCTGAAATCTCCTAACTCCTAAAAGTTGACTCATTTTTAAAAAGCCCTGTTCAAACAAAACAGTTTAGTGAACTGAAATCAGTCCGATCTGTAACCTCTGACAGGTAAGAATGCATCCTCTGTTCCCTTCTCCACTTTGCCTGTCCATCCCTTGACTTGAATTTAGATTTTACAGCATTTTGTATTTATTGACAACATTCCACAGTGACCCCCTATTACTTCCCATGTTTCTGCTATTTAGCCTCTGAACTTGACTGTGGGCAATTGGATAGCAGGAACCACATCGTCTACTTAGCTTATATTTTCCCATCCCTGAACAGAGCGGGGACCCCAAAGATGCTAACTGACTTTCAGGCACTTACAAATACCCTTAAAAGGGAAACATTTCCTCTGGTTTCATGTAAGGAGACTGGGGAGTTACTAATACGGGAGGGTTGATATAAGGAGACCATATATAGAAGGAGCAAGGGTGGGAACAGCATATAGTTACCCCAACCACACCCACCACAGAAATCCCTGTGCCCAGGTACTCACAGTATACCCAATGATGGGACTCCCAGGATGCCTTGGCATTTTCCACTGGATGCTGAAATCCGTGCAGTTCAATGGGTACAGCTTAATATCGAGAGGAGGCCCGACTTTGCCTGCCCCAAAGCAAAAGAGACTGTGTTAGAGGCTCCATGCATCCCACCTTGAGTGTATTTATGGATGGAGACCATACTTCAAGACGAAGCCATAGGACAGAAATGCAGACATCTCTCTGGTACTCCACACCTGTATCAGCTGACTTCACCAGAATTCTGCTAGCCCCCTCCCAACCTGACAACAGTAGGGAAATCAGCCCAGCTATTTCTCTCAGTCCCTGCTGTAACTTCTTTTCTTTTTAATTGTTAATATCTATTTAGTTTTGAGAGAGAGAGAGACAGACAGACAGACAAAGTGTGAGCAGGGGAGGGGCAGAGACAGAGACAGAGACTTAGACTCTGAAGCAGGCTCCAGGCTCTGAGCTGTCAGCACAGAGCCTGACTTGGGGCTCGAACTCATGAGCTGTGAGACCGTGACCTGAGCCAAAGTCGGATACTTAACCGACTGAGCCACCCAGGCGCCCTTTTTCTGTAACTTCTAATACCCCAGGAACCAGCAAAGGGAGAGTCAGGGTAGCACAGACCAAAAACTTCCAAATTCACTCTACGAGCTTGGAATGTATTAAAGGAAGGTAATTTTTTTTTTTTACTTAGTAACATATATGTTTAACATGTATGTTATATAGCTATGTCTGTTTACATATATTCTTATTACAGAAATTTCAAAAATACGGGTAATGTAAAACAGGGGTAGGAAACTTCAAATATTTTACTGTATCCTTACCTTAAATGATTTTATGGTTACAAATAATGTATTTCATGTTTATAAATATAATGTATGCAGATTGTCAAAATTTAGAAAATACAAAAAAATTCCATTTAAAAATGAGTCCTGTTGGGGCACCTGGGTGGCTCAGTCATTTAAGCCTCTGACTCTTGGTTTCAGCTCAAGTCATGATTGCGTAGTGAGTTGGAGCAGAGCCTGCGTGGGATTCTGTCTCTCTCCTTTCTCTCTGCTACTCCCCTACTTGCATGCTCTGTCTCCCTCTCTCTCAAAGTAAAGAAATAAACTTAAAAAATCTCTAAAAAAAGAAATGAGTCATGTCAACCTTTGAATACAGTATCTCCTTTTGGTTACATGCAACTTTTTGTATGTATATATATACATATATACATACATATGTATATACATATATATACACACACACACACACATATATGTACATATAAGTTTATATATATACAATATTTATTTTTCTTTGTTGTGCTCATTATATATAAGAAATATATATACAGTCAAAATTTGAAATCTTATTTTCACTTTTATATATAGTATATATAAATAAACTCAGAGTATATATTTATCAGTCAAAATAATTATTTTAAATGGCTGTTAGCTCTTCCATAGATAGTAGTTCCCCCTTATCGGTGCAGGATACTTTCCAAGACCCCCAGTGGATGCCCAAAACCACAGATAGTACCAAACCCTATATATACTATGTTTTTTCCTATAAATATACACTTATGATAATTTAATAATTAGGCACAGTAAGAGGTTAGCAATAACTAATAATAAAATAGAACAATTATAATAGTATACCGTAGTATACTATAATAGTAGACTGTAGTAAAAGTTATGTGACTGTGATCTCTCAAAAGATCTTGTTGTGTTGTACTCACCCTTCTTGTGATGATGAAAGACGATAACACACTTACATGATGACATAAATTGAGGTGAATGATGTAGGGACTGTGACATAGCGTTAGGTTGCTATTAACCTTTTGATGATATGTCAGGAGGAGGATCATCTGTTTCCAGACTGTGGTTGATGGTGGGTAACGAAACCACCAGCATTGAAATGGCAGATGGGGGGCGGGGGGACTACTGTAATGCATATGCCACAATTTGCAGTATTTCTCATTCCACTATTGTTAGACATTTATTTCCAGTATTTTGCTATTTTAAATAGAGCTCGATGAGAGCAGGAAATAGGTATGTCCAGTCAGAGCACAGAGACCAATAAATGGGAGAGCTTGAGTGCGTAAATATTCTTCAGTTTGATTTCCCACTTGCTAATATGTCCTGATAATCCTTGTTTTTAACAACTGTGTATAATTCTCCAGCATAACAGTTAAGATACTTTGTCTACAATTAACAGAGATCTAATATGTTTATTTGTTAGACTGCTGCTGGGACCACCCACCAATGTTTTTAATAACATAGTGGCTCAAGTAATAGAGGCTCAGTGCGATCACTTGGCAAGCACTACAAGTCCAGGAGGCAGCTGCCACCCCTCCCTGCCCATAGACACCTACCACTGCCACCAGTGCTGTCACTCAGGGATTTGGTCTTCAACTACTCTCTAGTTCTGCCTTGGTTCAAGATCTAAAGTCCCATCCTACTGGCCAAACTTATGTAATGTGACTCCATCCAGGCTCAACCAAGAGCTCAGAAAGGAAAGATCAGTTTTTTTCTGGTTTCCCAACTGTGAAATGTCAGGATGAAGGGAGTCTTAGGGATAGGTCATCTATCAATCCCATCCATAGTACAGAAGGCTCCTCAGAGAAGAATCAGACCCTAGGAAAAAAGCAGTGAGGTGGAAAGGCCATATACTCTGCTACTCAGAGCATGCATGTACATTAACTGTTACTTTGTTGATTAACATTTAGGTTGTTTACAAAATTTCACTGTTAAAAATAATGCTGAGAAGAACATTTGTGTATGTGCCTTTTTGGTCATGTGTCCAAATATTTCTAGATGGATACCTATTAAAAATTATGAGTATATCTATCCTAAAACAGTGAAATGCATATTCTTTTCAAGTGCATGTCCAGAATAGATTACACATTACATCACAAAACAAGTCTCAACAAATTCAAAAAGATTGTAGTCATACCATGTATCTTTTCCAACCACAACTCTATGACAATAGAAATCAACCAAAAGAAAAAAAAATCAATCACAATATTGTGATTTTTTGCACAAAAAATCTGAAAGACCACAAATACATGGAGGTTAAATAATATGCTTCTAAACAATGAATGGGTCAACCAATAAATCAAAGACAGAAATAAAAAATATATAGAGACAAATGAAAAGGAAAATACAATAGTCCAAAATCTTTCAGATGCAGCAAAAGCACTTCTAAGAGGGAAGTTTATAGCAATACAGGCCTATCTCAAGAAGCAAGAAAAAATCTCAAATAAACAACCTAACCTTACACCTAAAGGAGCTAGAAAAAGAAGAACAAACAAAACTCAAAACCAGTAGAAGGAAGGAAATAATAAAGATGAGAACAGAAATAAATTAAATAAAAACTAAAAACTAAACCCATACACACAGACACACAGACACACACACACACACACACACACACATACACACACACACACACACATGAAATAACCAATAAAACAGATCAATGAAACCAGGAGCTGGTTCTTTGTAAAGATCAAAAAACCGATAAAATGTTAGCCAGACCCATCAGAAAAAAGAAAAAGAGAGAGAGAGAGAGAGAGAGAGAGAGAGAGAAAACTCAAACAAAAGCACAAATTAAAGAAGAGAAACTGACATCACAGAAATGCATAGGATTATAAATTATTATTTATATTATTTATACTATAAAAAATTATATGCCAACAAATTGCCCACTGATAAGAAATGGGTAAATTTCTAGAAATATATAACCTCCCAAAACAGAATCAGGAAGAAATACAAAACTTGAATAGATGCATTACCAGCAATGACATGAATCAGTAATCAAAGAATTCCCAAAAAACAAAAGTCCAGGACCAGACACCTTTCACAGGTATTTTGCCAGATATTTAAAGAAGAGTCAATAATGTAATTTTCTCAACTATTCCAAAAAATAAGAGGAAAGAAAGATTCTAAATTCATTCTACGAAGTCAGCATTACCCTGATACCAAAGCCAGATAAAGAGAGAGAGAGAGAGAGAGAGAGAGAGAGAGAGAGAGAGAGAGAACTACAGGCATAAAAATACTCCACGAAGTGGAGGGGGACCAAGATGGCGGAGGAGTAGGGAGGACAAAGTTTCCCTTGTTTTTTTGAATTGAGAGGGACCGAAACAGAGAGATTCTCAACTCCAAGAACCTTGCAGAAAAGGTGTAGCAGCTTACAAGGAACGCAAGAAACATAGACAACGCCCTAAGACCGTGAGTCTAACCGAGAACGGACAAAACGAACTCGGGAAACTGAGCTGGGGGGAGGGTGAGCCGGGGACAGCGGGGAAAGTCCCCAACATCCGAAGGAGAGTTACAGAGAGGGGGAGTCCACCAACATCCAGCCCCTAAAGACAGGGCTTAGGAGGAGAAGCTCTGTGTCTAACAGCAGAACCCAGCAGAACTCTCCTTGTGCTGGACCGCGGACGGAGGCACAGTCAGCCCGCCCAGCCCAGAGTTGCTTAGCCACCAGCAGCGTGAGGAGGGAGCAATAGCGGGACCTCTGCCACTGCTATCGCTGGAGCGGGGAGTGCGCGCCAGGCACCGCTGCTGCCTCCGGCCCCCTGAGCGAACAACCGCGGGATCGCGGGCTGCTGCCGGCGGAACGGGGAGTGCGCGCTAGTCGCCGCTGGGGCGCCCAGTGGAAAGCGAAAAACTGCTGGGACCGCTGCATCGCTGGGACCACCTCAACAGGGATTGTGCGCCAGTCGCGCCACCATCCCCTGGAGAGCCGGCGACCGGGGACCATTGCCGCTGCCCGCCGGAGCCCGGATCAGGCGCTAGTCGCCGCGGAGGGCCCTGTGGGGTGCGATCAAACGCTGGGACTGCCGCTACCGTGGTCGCCTGAGTGGGGAGTGCGCACAAGTCGCCCCGGCCAGGCGAGCGGGGAGCCCTCAGCGCGACCGGCTGCCGGGGGTGCCCTCAGTCGCCTGTGGAGCACCTCTAACCCTGACACATTTGCAGAAGGTTGGGGGGTGGCAAGCAGGCAGGCGCCCACCTTCCGGTGCCCATTGAGGAGTAAGGACACAAACAAGGGGGCGAGTGGAAGCCCTGGGACTGGGAACAAAGGACGGAAGGGACGCCATTGTTGTCTTACGGGCCCACAAGCACCAGCCCCAGGAAGTCACTCCCAGAGCCATCCCTGCCTCAGTGGAGAACTCCCGCCTACACTAAACCACGCCCATCTGCGCAGGAGTGACACTTCTCGGTGGGAGCTACAGAGGCCAAGTCCAGACCGCTGCCTGGAGTAACTCCAGGTCATTTCTTTTTAAAATAGAAGCTCCCCGCTATTCTTCTTACTGATCCCCACTCCTGAGCTGACTATCCAGAGGCCTGGCTGACTTAAACAAAATCTTATTCCACTCTCTAAAGGCATGTTTTTCATCTTCTGTACTTCCCTTATTCTCTCTCTGGAATAACCAGGCCACATAATCTCACCCGAGCAATTTCTGTCTTCATTCCTTTTTCCTTGTAACCGTCCTTATTCTGATTTCTCTCAGTCTGGATTAAGATCTTTAGCCACTCTACCCGGGCAAAGACCATTTCCTTCTTTCCCCCGGAACTGTCATTATTCTCTCTGTAGACGCTCTGCCACCAGCACAGTACACACCCTGTCCTTACCGTGTAGCTGGTATTTCAGGACATTGTCCTCAGAGTGTCATTTGTTATTCTTTTTGCTGTTGTGAACCGCTTGTCTGTATCATTTGTTAGTACGTTTGAGTATTTCTGTTTTCTGTTTGTCTGTCAGTCTGTTTTCCTTTCCAGGGCAACTTCAAGAAACAACCCAAAACACATCCAGCCAAAATGACGAGACGGAAGAATTCTCCTCAAAAGAATCCACAAGAAGCAGTGACAGCTCAAGAATTAATGAAAACAGATATAAGCAACATAACAGAACATGAATATAGAATGACAATCATAAAACTAATCGCTGGCCTTGAAAAAAGCTTAGAAGAATGCAAGGGGTCCCGCGCGGCAGAGTTCAAGGACCTTAAAAACGGGCAGGAAGAATTAAAGAAGAAATTAGAAGAAATACAGGGGAAACTGGAAGCAGCCACAGCACGGATTGAAGAGGTAGAGGAAAGAGTTAGTGCCTTAGAAGACAAAATCATTGAAAAAGAGGAAGCAGATAAAAAGAGAGAGAAGCTGATCCAGGAACAGGAAAGGAGAATTCGAGAGCTGAGCGATGAACTCAAAAGAAACAATATCCGTATCATAGGAGTCCCAGAGGAAGAAGAGAGAGAGAAAGGAGTCGAAGGGGTTCTTGAACAAATCATTGCTGAGAACTTCACCAACATGAGGAAGGAAAAGGGCATGGAAATCCAAGAGGCACAGAGAACTCCCCTCAGACGTAACTTGAATAGACCTTCTGCACGGCACATCATAGTGAAGCTGGCAAAATACAAAGATAGGGAGAGAATCCTGAAAGCAGCTAGGGACAAAAGACCCTAACATACAAAGGGAGACCTATAAGGGTAGTAGCAGACTTATCTACAGAAACTTGGCAAGCCAGAAAGGAATGGCAGGATATCTTCAATGTGATGAGCAAGAAGGACCTGCAACCAAGAATTCTGTATCCGGCTAGCCTGTCATTCAGAATAGAAGGAGAGATCAAGGTTTTTCCCAACAAACAAAAACTGAAAGAATTTATCACAAATAAGCCAGCACTGCAAGAGATCCTGAAGGGCATTCTATGAAGGCAAACCTGCAAAGAACACAAACTGCCAGGGACAGCCTTACAATCATGAAACCTACAGATAATACAGTGACTGTAAGCCCATATTTTTCAATATTAACACTGAATGTAAATGGACTAAATGCGCCAATCAAAAGACACAGGATAACAGAATGGATTAAAAAACAAGACCCATCTATTTGCTGTCTTCAAGAAACTCATCTTAAACCTGAAGACACCTTCAGATTGAAAGTGAGGGGATGGAAAACTATCTACCATGCTACTGGAAGGCAGAAGAAAGCCGGAGTAGCCACACTTATATCAGACAAATTAGACTTTAAAATGAACGATGTAATAAGAGATGAAGAAGGACATTATATAATAGTCTCAGGGACCATCCAGCAGGAAGAGCTAACAATTGTAAATATCTACGCACCGAATTCAGGGGCACCCAAATTTGTAAAACAACTAATTACAAACATTAGCAACCTCATCGATAAAAATGTCCTAATAGTAGGGGATCTCAACACTCCACTCTCAGCATTGGATAGATCCACAAATCAGAAAATCTCCACAGAAACAATAGCCCTGAACGACACATTAGAACAGATGGGCCTCACAGACATCTTTAGGGTCCTTCATCCAGAAGCAAAGGAATTTACGTTCTTCTCAACTGCACACGGTACATTTTCCAAGATAGATCACATTCTGGGGCACAGGGAAGCTCTGAATAAATATAAAAGAATTGAGATCATACCGTGTACACTGTCAGACCACAATGCTTTGAAACTTGAAATCAACCACAGGAGAAAGCCTGGAAAATATCCAAGAACATGGCGGCTAAGAAATAACCTACTGAAAGATGACTGGGTCAACGAAGCCATCAGAGAAGAAATTTAAAAAATACATGGAAACAAATGAAAATGAAAATACAACAATCCAAACGCTCTGGGACGCAGCAAAAGCAGTCCTGAGAGGGAAATATATTGCAATCCAGGCCCATCTCAAGAAACAAGAAAAATCAATAACACAAATTCTAACAGCGCGCCTAAAGGAACTAGAAGCAGAACAAATAAAACAACCCAAGCCCAGCAGAAAGAGAGAAATAACTAAGATCAGAGCACAAATTAACCATATGGAGACAGAAAAGGTAGTGGAACAGATCAATGAAACCAAAAGCTGGTTCTTTGAAAAAATACACAAAATAGACAAACCTCTAGCCAGGCTTCTCAAAAAGAAAAGAGAGAGAACTCAAATAGATAAAATCGTGAATGAAAAGGGAGAAATTACAACCAATCCCTCAGAGATACAAACAATCATCAGAGAATACTATGAAAAATTATATGCCACCAAACTTGGCAATCTGGAAGAAATGGACAGCTTCCTAAATAGCCACACGCTATCAAAACTCAAACGGGAAGAAATAGAAAAATTGAACAGACCCATAACTAGTGAAGAAATAGAATCAGTTATCAAAAATCTCCCAGCAAATAAAAGCCCTCGACCAGACGGCTTTCCTGCGGAATTTTACCAGACATTTAAAACAGAGTTAATTCCTATCCTCCTCAAGCTGTTCCAAAGAATTGAAACGGAAGGAAAACTCCCGGACTCATTCTATGAAGCCAGCATCACTTTGATTCCCAAACCAGATAGAGACCCAGCAAAGAAGGAGAATTACAGGCCAATATCCCTGATGAATATGGATGCAAAAATTTTCAATAAGATACTAGCAAATCGAATCCAACAACACATAAAGAGTATTATCCACCATGATCAAGTAGGATTCATCCCTGGGTTGCAGGGCTGGTTCAATATTCGCAAATCAATCAACGTGATACATCACATCAACAAAAGAAAAGATAAGAACCATATGATCCTGTCAATAGATGCAGAAAAAGCATTTGACAAAATACAGCACTCTTTCTTAATAAAAACTCTCGAGAAAGTCGGGATAGAAGGAACATACTTAAACATCATAAAAGCCATATATGAAAAGCCCACAGCTAATATCATCCTCAATGGGGAAAAACTGAAAGCCTTCCCCCTGAGATCAGGAACACGACAGGGGTGTCCACTCTCGCAACTGCTATTTAACATAGTGTTGGAAGTCTTAGCATCAGCAATCAGACAACAAAACAAAATAAAAGGCATCAAGATTGGCAAGGAGGAAGTCAAACTTTCACTTTATGCAGATGACATGATACTTTACATGGAAAACCCGACGGAATCTACCAAAAGCCTACTAGAACTGATCCGTGATTTCAGCAAAGTTGCAGGATACAAAATCAATGTACAGAAATCGGTGGCATTTCTATACACCAACAATGAAGCAGCAGAAAGAGAAATAAAGAAGCTAATCCCTTTCACAATTGCACCAAAAACCATAAAATACCTAGGAATAAACCTAACCAAAGATGTGAAAGACCTCTACACTGAAAACTATAAAAAACTTATGAAGGAAATTGAGGAAGACACAAGGAAATGGAAAAACATCCCATGCTCATGGATTGGAAGAATAAATATCGTCAAAATGGCAATACTACCCAAAGCAATCTACACATTCAATGCAATCCCAATCAAAATTGCACCAGCATTCTTCTCAAAGCTAGAGCAAACAATCCTAAAATTTGTATGGAACCACAAAAGACCTCGAATAGCCAAAATAATACTGAAGAATAAAACCAAGGCGGGAGGCATCACAATCCCAGACTTTAACCTCTACTACAAAGCGGTGGTCATCAAGACTGTATGGTATTGGCACAAAAACAGACACATAGACCAATGGAATAGAATAGAAAACTCAGAAATGGACCCGCAAGTATATGGCCAACTAATCTTTGATAAAGCGGGAAAATGTATTCAATGGAAAAAAGACAGCCTCTTTAATAAATGGTGCTGGGAGAATTGGACAGCAACTTGCAAAAGAATGAAACTAGACCACTTTCTTACACCACTCACAAAAATAAATTCTAAATGGATAAAAGATCTGAATGTGAGACAGGAAACCGTCAAAATCCTAGAGGGAAAAGCCTCTTTGACCTAAGACGCACCAATTTCTTACTTGACACGTCTCCAAAGGCAAGGGAATTAAAAGCAAAGATGAACTATTGGGACTTCATCAAGATAAAAAGCTTCTGCACAGCAAAAGAAACAACCAACAAAACGAATAGGCAACCAACGGAATGGGAAAAGATCATCGCAAATGACATATCGGATAAAGGACTAATATCTAAAATCTATAAAGAACTTACCAAACTCCACACCCGAAAAACAAACAACCCAGTGAAGAAATGGGCGGAAGATATGAATAGACACTTCTCCAAAGAGGACATTCAGATGGCAAATAGACACTTGAAACGATGTTCAATGTCACTCATCATCAGGGAAATACAAATCAAAACCACACTGCGATACCACCTCACACCAGTCAGAGTGGCTAAAATAAACAAATCAGGAAACTATAGATGCTGGCGAGGATGTGGAGAAGTAGGCACCCTCCTACATTGTTGGTGGGAATGCAAACTGGTGCAGCCACTCTGGAAAACGAAATGAATGAAAATATTCAAAAAAATGAAAATAGAGCTACCCTATGACCCAGCAATAGCCCTGCTAGGAATCTACCCAAGAGACACAGGATTGCTGATGCATAGGAGCACGTGTACCCCAATGTTCATAGCAGCACTTTCGACAATAGCCAAAACATGGAAAGAAACTAAGTGCCCATCAACTGACGAGTGGATAAAGAAGATGTGGTACATATATACAATGGACTACTATGTGGCAATGAGAAAAAATGAAATCTGGCCATGCGTAGCAACATGGATGGAACTGGAGGGTATTATGTTAAGTGAAATAAGTCAGTCAGAAAAAGACAGATACCATATGTTTCCACGAATAGGTGGACTTGGTGAGACTAAGCAAAAACCAGGGGGAGGGGAAGAGGGGAAAGAAAAAAAAGACACAGAGAGGGAGGGAGATAAAACATAAGAGACTCTCAAAGACTAAGAACAAACTGAGGGTGAGGGAGATGGCGGGGGGGGGGGGGGAGAGGGGGTGATGGGCATTAAAAAAGGGCACATGTTGGGATGAACACTGGGTGTTTTATGTAAACCAATTTGAAAATAAACTATTTTAAATTAAAAAAATACTCCACGAAGTATCAGTGAATCAAATCCAATAGTACATTAAAAAAAATAGTTCATTACGATCAAGAGGCATTTATTCCTGGGATGCAAGGGTAATTCAATAGTCACAAATCAATTAACATAGTACATCATGTCAAAAAGAGAAAGGATAAAAACCATATGATCATTCAATAGTTGCAGAAAAAGCACTTGACAAAGTACAACATCCATTCATAACAAAAACACTCAACAAAGTAGGATTAGAGGGCATATACCTCAACATAATAAAGGCCATATATGAAAAACTCATCACAAACAACATACTCAATGGTGAAAAACTGAAAGCTTTCTCCCTAAAATCAGCGACAAGACAAGGATGTTCACTATTACTACTTGTATTCAACATAGTACTGGAAGTCCTAACCACAGCAATCAGACGAGGAAAAGAAAAGGCATCCAAATTGGTAAGAAAGAAGTAAAACTTGCACTACTTACAGATGACATGATACTATACATAGGAAACCCTAAAGACTTCACCAAAAAGCTGCTAGAATTGATAACTGAATTCAGTAAGGTCACAGGATACAAAATCAATACATAGAAATCTATTACATTTATATACACTAACAGTGAAGTAGCAGAAAGAGAAATTAAGAAAACAATCCAACTTACAATTTCACCAGAAATAATAAAATATATAAGAATAAACTTAACCAAGGAGGTTAAGACCTGTACTCTGAAAACTATAAAACACTGATGAAAGAAAATGAAGATGACACAAACAAATGGAAAGATATTTCATGCTCATGGATTGGAAGAACAAACATTGTTAAAATGTCCATACTACCGAAAACAATTTAAAATTTAATACAATCTCTATCAAAATACCAAAAACATGTTTCACAGAACAAGAACAAATAATCCTAAAATTTGTACGGAACCCCAAAGACCCTGAATAGTCAAAATAATCTTGAAAAAGAAGAACAAACTTGAGATACCACAATCCCAGATTTCAAGATATACTATTAAGCTGTAGTTATGAAAACAGTACAATATCGGCACAAAATTAGATAAACAGATCAACAGAACACAATAGAGAGCCCAGAAATAAACCCATGATTATATGGTTAATTGTCTTTAACAATGGAGGCAAGAATATGCAATGGGAAAAAGATAATTTCTTCAACAAATGGTGTTGGGAAACTAGACAGCTACACACAAAAGAATGAAAGTGGACCACTTTCTTACACCACACACAAAAATAAAACCAAAAGGGATTAAGGTCTGAATATGATAACTGAAACTATAAAAATCCTAGAAAAGAGCACAGACAGTAATTTCCCTGCCATTGGCTGTAGCAACATTTTTCTAGATATGTCTCCTGAGGCAAGAAAAAATAAAAGAAAAAATAAACTATTGGGACTATATCAAAATAAAAAGCCTCTGCACAGCAAAGGAAACTGTCAATAAAACTAAAAGGGAACCTATGCAATGGAAGAAGATATTGCAAATGACATATATCTGATAAATGATTAGTATCCAAATTATATAAAGAACACAAATAATCCAAATTTTCAAAAATAGGCAGAACACACGAACAGACATTTCTCCAAAGAAGACATACATATGGCCAACAGATACATGAAAAAATGCTCCACTTCACTCATCATCAGGGAAATGCAAATCAAAACTACAGTGAAATATCATCTTATACCTGTCAGAAGGGCTAAAATAAAAAACACAAGAAACAACTGGTTAAGAAATTAACTAGTTTAGAAGCAAGGATGTAGACAGAAAGGAATCCTGTGCACTGTTGGTAGGAATGCAAACTATGGGAGCCACTGTGGAAAACAGTATGGGCATTCCTCAAAATATTAAAAATACAATTACTTTATGATTCAGTAATTCCACTACTGGGTATTGACCCAAAGAATACAAAAACACTAATTCAAAAAGATATATACACTCCTATCTTTATTGCAGCATTATATATAGTAGCCAAATTATTGAGGCAACCCAAGTATTGACTGATAGATGAATGGATAAAGAAGATGCGATACACACACACACACACACACACACACACACACACACACAGGAATATTACTCATCCATAAAAATAATGAAATTTTGCCAACTGTAATAACATGGAGCTAAAGAGTATAATGCTAAGTGAAGTAAGTCAGTCAGAGAAAGACAAATACCATATGATTTCACTCAAATGAGGAATTTAAGAAACAAAATAAATGAACAAAGAAAATTAAGAGACAAAAAATAAAATCTTAACTATAAAGAAGAAATTCGTGGTTACCAGAGAGGAGTTGGGTGGGGGGACGGGTGAAATAGGTGAAGGGGATGAAGAGTACACTTATCTCGATGAGCACTTGAGTAATGTACAGAATTGTTGGATCACTATACTGTACAACTGAAACTAATATACACTATACATTAAATATACGGCAATTAAAATGTTTCAGGTTATGTATATGCATTTTAAGTTTTAATAGCTACTGACTTATTGGTCTCCACGAAGGATTAAATACATTTGATTTTTTCATTTAGGCAAATTCTTAAAGCATAAATCTTGTATCTAGGACAGAATTTCTCAATATCTACACTATTGAACTTTGGGGCTAGAGGTTTTTTTGTGGGAGCTCTCCTGTGCACTGTAGGCTGTTGAGTAGCATGTCTGGTCTCAAATCACTAGATGCCCAAAACATAGCTGGAAAAAAAACAAAAATAATCTCCAGACATTTCTAAACATCTCCTGGGAGCAAAACTGCTTCCAGTTGAGAACTATTGATCCTAGAGAATGGATATTTCTTTTATTTATTTATTTATTTATTTATTTATTTATTTATTTATTTATTTATTTATTTATTTATTTTTGATGTTTATTTATTTTTTAGAGAGAGAGAGCACAAGCAGGGGAGGGGCACAGAGAGAGAGAGAGGGAGACACAGAATCCGAAGCAGGCTCGCACAGAGCCCAATGCGGGGCTCAGACTCATGAACTGTGAGACCATGATGTGAGCCAAAGTCAGGGTGCCTAAGCAACTGTGTCACTCAGGCACCCCGATAAGGGATATTTGAAGGACTTTTTATAAACATAACCCAACTAACATCTAGAAAATTAACCAGTTTAGAAGCTTATGGACTTGTATGAGAATGCCCAGTAGAAGTAACACATCCTCACCAGATCTGAGTATTACTTAAAAGTCTTTGCTAATTTGATGAGAAAAAATTGAATATTTTAATATCTTCTTTGGCTATTTTTCTTCATCTATTCATGTGATTTGTACATTTTTCAATTGGGTTGTTAATCTTTTTCTTGTTGATGTAAAAGAACTCTTAGTAGGTTAAATATCCTAATCATTCATCTGTATTTTCTCTGCGTATTTTTATTTTGGGGTCTAGCTGTATCATTACTCACTACGGCCAGCTTCACCGCCGAGTTAAGAGGTTTATGCTAACAAAATCTCAAAGGAGACTGGCAAGTGGGGGAAACAGAGTAGAAATGATTTATCAGACCCTCATCGAACCAAAGAATAACAAGTAAGCACACTTTCATCCTAAGTCCTAGGAATAGAACTTTCTCCATTTACTTTGGGGAAAATGACAGCTGATCAAGGAGGGCTGGTTGGGTCAATCAACAGGACACCGGTCCTTATGTCCCTGCATATCTGCCGTGGTTCACAGAAAACAGAAAACACTCTGAGTATTTTAAGCACAACTGTGGTTACAAAATTGGTGAGAAGGTCAGTGGAATGGAATTTAGGACCCTCTGTTCACTCTATTTTACAGATAGATAAATATATAGATGACAGGAGAGAGAGAGAGAAAGACAGACTAGCTATAGTGGCTGACCCAAAACCAAGAAGCCTCTTCACATTTGGTCTTGTCATGAGACTGCAAGCTGCCTTCACCCACCCACAGAAGAGGTGGTGAGCTCTGGAAGGATGAGTTCTCATGTTGTGATGGCCTCGCTTAGCAGGAGAAACAGCAGGAGGAAAGTGGCCTTCATCTCACTCCTGTTTTCCATTTGTCCCAAGAATGCATCCCATTGGTGGACCCTAATTTACATCCAGAATACTGCCTGCAAGGCAGTCTGGGCAATGTCGTTTTAATCTTTCCAGCCTGTGCATTACAGTAATGGCACCTAGAAGGAGGACAAATGGATGTTGGACAAGCCAAGCTATAGGATCTATGACATATCTGTACCACACAAAGCATAAATTCCGATATGCCATCCCCTTTACTTTCATATTCTGTAGGAAAATATTCCTGCCGACGCCAAGCCCTTCTGGGACACAGTTAGGTATGACTTCTATTTTACTGGCATATTCACTCATTTATTAAATCTTTCACATACGTAGCAAACATGTATCGAGCTCCTCTATGTCCCAAGCCCTGGGTTAGTCAGGGAGGCTAATTAAAGATGAGAGAGACAGAGGACCACGAACAACTTAGCAGGACATTACAGTTGGGTGTGATAAGCATAAGGGGAGATACAAGCCACTTTTGTGGCACATGGCAAGAATACACCTGACTCTACCTAACAGTCTAGAAGGGCTGAGGCAAAGGGGGTGGGGTGGGCAAGTATTCCAAGCACAGAAAGCAGTACCTACTCTTCCCCAAAAAGCAACAGGAAGAACCACATAATGGAACCACTGGGGCGTTGTAGTTGAGCGAAGGTGAGGGGGTTGAAGGAAAGGAGTCAGAAAAGCTGCAAGGATTCTGCCTTGGGCAACACAGGGAAGGAGGCGGTAAGCCATTCTCTCCTCTGGGAACACAAAGATGGCTTTTACTGCTGACGAAGGAGGTGTGGCCTCCCGCAGCTGGTGAGCCAGAGGTGGCCAGGTCAGACATTTGGATCGAACGCCAAAAATATTCCAGATGAATCAAATGGTGAAAGGCTGAAAAATCAAATTATAGAAAAGAATTGAATTTTAAAATCAGATTTTTTGTTTTTGAGGAGAAACCTTTCTAACCTTAAAAAAGGTAAAGAGAATAAATCAAAAGAAAATGATGAATTCTGCACCATAAAACTTCCACTATGCTCTTCAAAAATTGCAAAAGAAAATCAAAACAACAGACTGAAGGATAAATGACTGCAGCCAAATGACAGGCCAAGGGCTATCTTTATTTTAAAACTCATACATATTGATTAAAAAATATATATTCAGACCCTAATAAATAAAATATGAGGAGACAACTCACGAAAGAGAACGCATAGGTGGCAAACATGCATGCTGAAATATTCAAATTTGCTAGTTATCAGCTAAACACAATTTTTAAAAATTGAGATGTCATCTTTACCGATTAAATTAGCCAAAGGTTTAAGCGATAGTAACGAATGTTGACAAGAGTACATGAATGTGCTACTCGCAAAAAATTACTTGTGACAGTGTACAGGCATTTTGGAAGACAATTTGGCAACGACACGCAGTGATATCCGGAGCCATAAATACGTTCCTTTCCTTGAGCTCGCGGAAGTGTGGTTACAGTCTGTCGTGAGGAAAGAATCTTAAAAGAAGAGAAGACTGCTCACATAAAGAGGTTCTGGCTGTGCTTATTTGTGATACAGAAAAAATATAAACAATCTAGACATTTAGAATCAGGGCGGTAGGTGGGTAGCGGTGCATTTCGTGGGCGGACTGTAATACAGACATAAAAATGAGATTCGATAAAACATATAGTGGTATCTTGGGTTGGATCTGGAACAGAAAAGGACATTACTGGCAAAACCAGTGACTGTCAAGTAGTCTGTAGTTCAGTTGATAATATGGTACTGTGTGACAGTACCACCACTGGTTAACTTTTTCTTTCTTTCTTTCTTTTTTATTTAAAAAAATTTTTTGAATGTTTATTTATTTTTTAGAGAGAGAGACAGAGCATGAGTGGGGGAGGGTCAGAGAGAGAGAGGGAGATACAGAATCTGAAGCAGGCTCCAGGCTCTGAGCTGTCAGCACAGAGCCCGATGCTGGGCTCGAACTCACGAACCGTGAGATCATGACCTGAGCTGAAGTTGGACGCTTAACCGACTGAGCCACCCAGGTGCCCCTCTTTATTTATTTTTTAATGCTTTTCTTTTTTCTTTTCTTTTCTTTTTTTTTTGAGAGAGAGAGAGACAGAGTGCAAGCAAGGAAGGGGCAGAGAGAGAGGGAGACACAGAACTCAAAGTAGGCTCCAGGCTCAGAGCCTGGAGACACAGAATCGGAAGCAGGCTCCAGGCTCCAGGCTCTGTCAGCACAGAGCCCAATGCAGGGCTCGAACTCATGAACTGTGAGATCATGACCTGAGCCAAAATTGGATGATTAACCAACAGAGCCACCCAGGTGCCCCTATCACTAGTTAAGTTTTTAGATTTGACAAGTGTGCAATGGTTCTGGAAGACGTTAGCATGAGGAGAAACTGGGTGAAAAGTGGGCAGGAATTCTTTGATCTTTGCAACTATCTATAAAACTAAATTTATTTAAGAATTAAAAGTTTATTTTATTTTTATGTAACTTTTTTAAGTTTATTTATTTTGACAGAGACAGAGCAAGTGGGTGAGGGGCAGAAAGAGAGGAAGAGAGAGAATCCCAAGGAGGCTTTGCCAGCTGGCGCTGCCAGCACAGAGCCCAATGCAGGGCTCGAACTCACAAAGCTGTGAGATCATGACCTGAGCTGAAATCAAGAGTCAGATGCTCAACTGACTGAGCCACCCAGGTGCTCCAAAAGTTTATTTTAAAAGTGAAGCTTGTATCACACTGCAGCAACAATTACGATGTAGTGTTAAATAAAAAGTATACCCAATTCCCATTGATACTATTACTAGACTTCTGGATATACTCATTTGAAAATAATTTGCAGGCAAGAGTAAAAGGCAATTGTTATGCTGGGTGGCTGAGATTAAAGATGATTTTTCCCTCTTCTGTTTTCTTCTATTTATCTATTTTATAGAATGTTAGGATATTATTTTTTATAATTTTTAAAAATTACTCTGAAAAGTACTTTTATTGTCAAAGACCAAACATTGCATGGATGCGGGTATGACCAGGCTCCTTTGTAGCTAAAGGAAACGCACAGACTCCTGCTTCGTGAAGCTTGTATTAGTTGGCTTACAAGCAGGCTTTGTTGTCTCGTGGATGCAATCTGCCTCTCTGCGTATAATGGTAAGGCTAAAAATAGTTTCCAATTAATGAAGCAGATCTATCAGCTCTTAACAACCAAAGGTAATGCATCTGCATAAAATATTATTCCTGTATCATAAGTCAATCACCACGGTAAAATGAAGGCACCCAGGAAGGAGGCTATGGCGGTCATGAACAATGCCACACAGCATTGCCCTTTGGTAGCAACGGAAGTGCTATCGGTGTGACCTGGTACTGTAAAGAGCACAGAACAGGCACTCTGGTGCTCCTCCCTACTTTGGTGGCTGGCTCTATCTAGAACAGGATCTTCCAAAAGGTTTTGCTCTCTATGCCCCGGATTTTCAGAGCAGCTCTGATCCTAAATTATGTCTCACGATAGTGGAAGTTAAAGGGGCACGGCCACGGGGTCTCACAGGACATGGACCGGAGGATGGCCAGGGCCATGTCTCACTCACAGTGTCCGAGAGAGCAAGGACAGGCCCCTGACCAGGGTCCTGGGCTTCACACCTTCATGAAGATTCTAAACTAGGGCTGTTGGAGAAGCCAAGTGCTCTGAGCACACTGCCTTTACATCCACTCATTCCCATGGCTCTGCATACTGATTAGAAGATTTCATTTTTCCTTTCTCAAAATAACTAACATTTTATCTAATGGGAGAAATATTTGCAAACGATATATTTGATAAGGGGTTAATATCCAAAATATGTAAGGAACTCACACAATTCAATAGTATAATAATAATAATAATAATAATAATAATAATAATAATACAATTAAAAATGGGCAAAGCACCTAAAATTTACCAAGGAAAGACATTTTTCCCAAGAAAATATACAATCAAATAGCCAACAGATACATGGAAAGGTGCTCAATTTCACTAACTGACAGGGAAATGCAAATCAAAACCACAATGACATATAACCTCACACCTATTAGAGTGGCTATTATCAAAAAGACAGAGATCTGGAGCATTGGTGAGGATGTAGGGACCTTTCTTGTGCACTGTTGGTGGGAATGGAAATTGGCAAAGCCCAGGGCGCCTGAGTGGCTCAGTCAGTTAAGCAACAGACTCCTGATTTCAGCTCAGGTCACAATCTCACAGTTCGTGAGTTGCAGCCTCACTCCCCGGCTCTGTGCTAACAGCTACTTGGGATTCTCTCTCCCCTCTGTTCCTCCCCTGTTTGCACGCGTGATATCATTCTCTCTCTCTCAAAATAAATAAATAAATATTTAAAAAATAAGTTTAGGGGCGCCTGGGTGGCTCAGTCGGTTGAGCGTCTGACTTCGGATCAGGTCATGATCTCGCGGTCTGTGAGTTCGAGCCCTGCGTCGGGCTCTGTGCTAACAGCTCAGAGCCTGGAGCTTGCTTCAGATTCTATGTCTCTCTCTCTCTCTGTCCTTCCCCACTCGTGCTCTGTCTCTCTCTGTCTCAAAAATAAATAAACATTAAAAAAAATAAGTTTAACTTGGCACAACCAATATGGAAATCTATATAGAGGTCTCCTCAAAGAACTAAAAATGGAACTACCATGACTGGGTATCTGAAGGATATGAAAACAGGATCTCAAAGAGATATCTGCACCCCTGTGTTCATTTCAGCATTATTTACAACAGCCAAGACATGGAAACAACTCACATCTATGGATGGATAAATGGGTAAAGATGTTGTTTTATACACACACACACACACACACACACACACGCACACCACTGAGCAACGAAATACTATTACCCATAAAATAGAAAGAAATCTTTCCAGTTGTGACGACACAGATGAACCTGAAGGGCATTGTACTAAGTGAAATAAGTCCGACAGAGGACAGCG
Organism: Paguma larvata; assembly: GCA_030068075.1. NCBI lineage: Eukaryota > Metazoa > Chordata > Mammalia > Carnivora > Viverridae > Paguma > Paguma larvata. The sequence continues at coordinate 29,080,544 of CM057826.1, read as the reverse complement.
AATCCTGTTTTATTTCATTTACATGCGGAATCTAAAAAACGTCAAACTCCTAGGAACAGAGCAGATGGGTAGTTGCGGCGGTGGGTAGGGTGGGTGGGGAGGAGAAAGGGTAAATGTGGCCCACGTATTCAAACTTGTTATAAGGTGAGTAAGTTCTGGGACCTAACCTATAGCATCGTGGCGACAGTTTACAATACCTGAAAGTTGCTGAGAGAGTAAACGTGAAAAGTTCTTACCAAGGTGGATAAATACGTCAGCTAACCTTACTGAGGTAACCATTTCCCAACAGGGGTATCAACTGCATATGTCAAATTCTCACGCTGGACACCTTAAACTTACCCAATGTTATAGGTCACTTATATCTTGATAAAGCTAAAAATAAATAAATAAACGTAGGGACGGGGAATAAAATACAGCTAAATCTCCATTCTCCATTCGTTTCCTTTCCCTTCTTCTCTGCCAGAGGGAACAACCATTTGGTGCTCCTGTGTCTTATTCCCACGCAGGTTTGCATACTTTCGTTCTGTCTGCACCTTTCTTTATTTTTACTGCAAATAGTGTAACTGTCCAGCAGGAAGCGAATGGACAGACTGTGGTTTATCCATACCATGTACCACTGTCTTTCCCCCATGAACGTTTATTTCTTTAAAATGAGAGATTTGTCTGAGGGAAGATAAAGAGAGATGCAGGAGAAAACCCCTGTAAACTTGAAAGCATTCCTCAAATAGTAGCCAGTTTCCGAGTCTCCCCTCACTGCTGGCCTGGCAGTCATTATTCTTTGGTTTCTAAATGCACTGCCATTGGCCCACGTGCATTTCCGCTTCCAAAATGTCACCACTGCCATCTTCTGCCTATTTCCTTTTGTCCTGCTGGTTAGTGTTCTTTGCCCCAAATTACAAGCATTTTAGTGGAATTTTGGAAGGACCAGTAGTACATACGTTGTTTCAACCCAACGTCACCAGAAATCAAGTGATCCTCATGACAATATGAGATACAGGAGAGAGAAATTATTCCCACTTTACAGATGAAGAAACTGAAGTCCGGACTGGGCTGACATAGAATCTTATCGATGGGGCAGGAGGCAGAGACAGTGAGTAAGAGGTAGAATTGTTCCTCCTCCTGGGGTTGTTCTTGGTACAACCTCTTCTTCTCGGTGCCCACAAGGCACTCTCCTCCTGGGGGCTCCCATCCCTGCCAGTCACTCCCACATAGAGGCTGGTGGCTCGCCAGTCTATTTCTCCAGCCCAGCCCTCCCTTTCAGAGGGCAGGTCTATGTACCTAACTGCCAAGTGGACCTAGGTGCCATGTGGGCTTCTTACACTTAACATGTCAAAACTGAGTTTGTCACCTTTCTCTTTAACCTCAGCCACATCAGTAATCCCTGTCCTGCTAAATGGCATTACCGTCACCACAATTCCCAAAAGCCTGGAAGTCGCCCTTGACATCAAGTTAATCACATGGTACCAATTCTCTGCTATTCATGCAGGCCTCAGAATCCCCCCCTCAACCCAGCGCCTCGAGCGGTGCTACCAGCTGTTCAGCGTGGAGCACGCAGGGGAATGTATTTGCCATTTGTCCAGACACCCCGGTGGTTTTCTGGTCTTTCCAGATCCTAGGGGATACAGTTTCCTTCTCACAGCTTAAACTGCATTTACTCTCCTCGGAAGAGACTGTGTTAATAACTAAATGAAACTTGTTTTCTGCAAAGCAACGGAATGCAACATGAAGGGCACCAGGGTCATAGGTTTGGTGGCTCTAAACTCTGTGTGTAGGAGGCATATACGAATGGCCATCTGCTGGAAGGAAGCGCGAGAGACACATTTGCATTGTGAGCCCACCTTTTTCCTCCTTGTGTGTTTGTTTGAAGTGTCCTTGAGGGGAGGGTGGGTCTCCAGCTGGGGGCTGGTCGGAAGCTGTATTTGCAGAGCAAGCGCATTGTTTGAGAATGTAGATTACTGGGGTATATATTTGTAGGGGGCAGCTTGAAAGTGGGAGAAAGCCACCCAGTAGACCCGCCTTTGCCATGGAGGCAGATTCCAGGCAGGGCATGGTGGATCTGGAAAGGTCAGAGAAACCATGGGGAAGTCTTGACACATGGCCTGCCGTCAGCTTCAGAGATAAAGAGAGAGTGGACTGTGGCCCTAATCGGGATGAGAGCCAATCAGAGTGACCTCTTTAAATCTCTTCCAGCTAAGTGAGAGAAACTAAAGAGACTTTCCTTACATCTCTGCAATCTCTGAGTCATCAGGAGAAAGTCCAATCTGTGAACAGGGCATGTCAAGCCTGAGCTACACTCTCCAAAAACTCTTAATAAAGCAGAAAGTTTTGGTAACGGTTACAACACTGAGGTTTTCCGGGATTTTATCTATTATGATTTAAAAACATGCCAGCGCGTCCTCATTATTAGAAAAAAAAAAGAAAAAATAGTAGGCCATGTACACGTTGACTAAAGATTTAAGCAGCTGCATACAAAAATCACACTCCTATTTAACCAACAATGGTTAGAATGACGAGAAAAAATATATTACGCAAGAGAAAATGAGTTTTGAAGAACTGTAGCCTTGAAAACTAGTATAATGCATTTATACAATATATCCTGAAGCTGTGTTCTTGTAAGCTAAAAGCTATAGTTCTTAAGAGATAAATAAATAAAAACTGTGTTACTCTGCCACAAGGGAATTGTATTCTTGGGCTTTCTTCTCGGAGGGCTTTCAACACTGTGTTGGGTTTTTGCGTTAGAAACTTCTGAATAATTAGGTCAATTTCTCATGGTAATTCTATTCCATAAAATACTTCAACTTCTTGAGCAAAATTCATCTCTGATTCAATTAGTTTTGTAACCCAATTCATAAAAACACTTCAGAACGCAAACAAAAATATCATCTGTGACAGAAATACATTGCTAGCTTTTTAGTTATTTGATTTTCATGGAATGAACGAAGTTATATTCACTGATGCAATGGAAAGTGCCCAGACTAACTAAAAATAATCAGGAAATTCTGAACAGAGAGAAAAAAAAAAACACCTTATTTCCATATTTTTGAAGTTTGCTCCAACTATTATTACTAAAGTAGCATGAGGAATATGTAACCAAAATCTGTCACTAGAGCCTCCGCCAAGGTGATGCCTTCAAGGCAGCCGTGAAAATGTGGGTTTAAGACAGAACAGTGTTTGTTCTAGTTACCCGGGGATTCAAGAAATTCTCAGACGCTGAGGAGCAGCATGAAATGTTTTCCAAAGCCCTGCCAGCTTCTCAACGTGGGGCCGTTCTGCTCGCATCACAGTCATGTTTCCCTTTGAAATCCACCATCGCAGCATAAAATTCCAGAACATTAATCCACTGTTCCACACAATGTAATTCCCAAATGAAATTCGCCCTTCCGGGGTGTCATTTCAGAATGTAATCCACAACTCCAGAGCATCAACGCACCATTCTGGAACCCACCTTGGTTTTCTCACGTGTTAACCAATGGGCCTGATTAGATTATTTTTTGTGTTTTTTTTTTAATTTTTTAATGTTTATTTATTTTTGAGAGAGAGAGAGAGAGAGAGCGTGAGCACAAGTGGAGGAGGGACAGAGAGAAGAAGGAGACACAGGATTCAAAGCAGGCTCCAGGCTCTGAGCTGTCAGCACAGCACCCGATGCGGGGCTCGAACCCACAAAGTCTGAGCTCATGACCTGAGCTGAAGTTGGATGCTCAACCGACTGAGCCACCCAGGCAACCCTGATTAGATGATTTCTAGTGTCTCGAGTACTCTGACATTCTATGAAATGTCCCTAATACCACAGGGGGGAGTAACTGCAGAATACCAAAGTGAGAGGGGACAGGATCACTTGGAGGAGTTCATGGCTGCCCCTTCAGACCCACACAAACAGGGGTCCTCTTTTAGAAGCCCCCTTTAGCCACTCAGTGCTCCTTGGCTGGAGTGTGGTGCTCCAGGCTACATGTCTATGAGAGCCCAGGACCCCATGTGTAGACCACTCCCCGAGTGCCCTAGACCCTCGATTCTCCACCCAAATGCCTGTTTCCTGGTCCTCACAGGCTTCTCCCCTGGGTCTTTCCTTCTGAGGGTGGACCTGCTGCTGGTGTGTACACCCTTGGGCGAGAGAGATGGTGAACAGATTGCAGTTTGCCATGACAGGTGGTGGATACAGCTAGGGTTGGCGGGGTGTCTGCACGTGGGCACAAGGGCCCCCTTCAGAGAGGGACAGAGTCAGAGGTGCCCCAGAGCAAGGGTTAGAGGCCAGTTCTCTCCACATTGCCTCTTTTCAAAGCGGAAATTCAAGGACTCTGAGAAATCTAAATTTGAACATGGTCTTCGAGGTCATTATAAAAATGTATTTATCAGGATGGAAGGAGAGAAAATATTGTATTTAAGAGTTTTCTGGCTTAAGTTTTTACACACATGGTATATGTGTGTCCATGTGAATTCTGAGCTTGGGTCGCTAGCGTCAGGGGCAGGTCCGCCTCTGAGCATCACACGGTTTCAGAAACGGGGCTCAGCGGGGTTGTGAGGGAATCCCACAGAGGACTCCTCCTGGCCCAGCTGGGAAACCTGGGCTGAGAACCTCGAGCAGCAGCTCCTGTTAAGAATCAGCCAACAAGCCCAAGGGAACACAGATGCCAGAGAAGGAGGCAGATGCTGGAGGGAGTGAGGGCACACAGAGTTGGCACTTAGTAGAGTAAATGATTATTCGACCTACTTCTAGTCCCAACTGTACCCCAAACTCCAGTTGTATCAGAGAAGCTTAAGGCAAAACACAGCTTTTAAGTGCCCCTGCATGCGAGAGCTCACACGCTGTGATCTTTGACTTTCGCTGACGTAGCTTACTGTTCACTGTGTCATCCAAGAAAGCAAGCAGGACGGCCTTCGGTCTGCACTCACCAACATCCTGTTGCCCCACACGCACATGCACACACACATGCATATGCACACACACATCCCCTGGGCCCCAAGCAGAAATAATTTAAACCTTTTAATGACGATTCATCTTTGATGATGATTGAATGTTAAGATCATTTAACATCTGCAGGGGGGACAAAGAAGCATCCATAGGCTATTAAACTTGACGAAAGCATGTGAACAAGAATACAGTAGAGACGCTTCTAAGCTGAGAGGGATTTTCAAATTTGTCTAATCCAGTGGTTCTCAAATCTTGGGGAGCATCAGAATCACCTGAAAGGCTGTACTCATAGATCGGTGGCCTTGCCTGGAGTCAGTAGATCAGGGATGGGGCCCGTGGATTTGCACTTCTAACATGCTCTCGGGAGATGCTGGTGCTGGGAGGTTCCTAAACCACAGTGTGAGAACCACTGGTGTGGCCGGACCTCTGGTTTTAATGATGGAGAAAGTAAAACTCAGAGAAGCTAAGTGTCTTGTGTGAGGTCATAGCAGCTACTGAAGAGCTGAATCGAGACCTTGATTTATTGAATCTCCAGCCAGATGCTTTCTAGCAACTGGCACTTACTCCCAAATCTCATGAAGCTGTAGCAGCCTTCGATTTGACCCAGACCTCTTCCCAGGTCGTATCAGTGACTCTCAACCCTTTTTGTAGCCTTAACATACATCGAACTCCTCTAAGAGGACATCTCTGGTTTAGGGAGGCTGCCTCTATGAGATATTTCAACATCCCTAACTATCTGGGTCAAGAACACTGTTGCACGGAGTATGGAGAAGCTCCCCAGGTGATCCTGATGGGCACGTGCCCTTGGCTGAGCCCCACCCTGAGTCCCATTTTTGGGAATGAGATCTCATCCATTCCTACAGTGTCCCCAGGCTTCTGCCAAGTATATCTTTTCATAGCTAAGTAGGCATGTCTAAGTGAGCATCTCAGCCTTGATGACTCACAAACACCCCAAACTCCAAATGTTCCAGAATGAAACCATCATCTCCAACCTCCCAATCTCTCTCCTGTTCTCCATAACTCAAAACCCTGCAGTACCTTTAACTGCTCTTCTTATGTTATAACTACAGCCCTGATGCTGTCCCCAGTAGCCCACAGGATGTAAACTCTCTCAGCACAAGGACTTTTGTATTCACCCTTTATTCTTGATACCTACAACAGTCTGTGGAACACAATAGGCATTCCATAAATATCTGCTGATTGACTAAATGTCTGCCTGAATAAATCGCTATCTTCCTCCTGCACTGTTGCCACGACCTCAGTTCAGCCTTCTATCAAACCGTGCTAACATCCCCAAATAGCCACACACCTGAATCCGCTCTTTCAGGTGCTCAAGGTAGCACAGGACTGCTAGAAAAGGAGAGATCATGGGGGCTAGAGTGGGTCACCTCTCCAACACTAGACCCCTGTCTTGTTTGAGACCAGAGTCCATTTGCTCCCGGCCAGAGACCCACTGAGGCTTTGCTCAGGCTCCAGTCTGAGGACTAAAGGGAATGTGTCATTCCGGGGACCCCTAGGGGTCAGGGGCTGCTGCAGAAAACTGGACCACCTTTCCAAAGAAGGCATGGAAGGGACACTGGGGAAGGGCCAAAGTAATATTTACTTCTAATATTAATTCTCCTTATCCCATGAGCCTGAGGCCACAACCATGTAGGAGATCCTTGTAAGGGTTCGGGATCATAATGTCTACAACCAGCCTCTTATAAAGTTCTCTTGGATGACCTCAGGAGAATGGCCTATTCTCACAGAAAGCAGCCTTCATAATGCTTCTGGCTCATTGCTAGAAGGATGACATTTTGGGGTATTGACTACAATGAGGGTCTTTATGAGGAAAAAGAGAACCACCATGAGAACACTGCCATTAGTGACCATTGCTGCCGGCAAAATCCATGGGTAAATGCAAACTTTAATAGGGAAGCTTTGATAAAGAGGACATTTGCACAGCCTCAAAGAATAATTACTAATCACTGTGGTGGTTTTAGCATGTGTCCACAAATTCTTTGATACTCTTCCTCCAGAAGGTGGAGCAACTTCCCTCACTTGAGTGTGGGCTGGATTTAGGGATTTACTTCTAATTAATGGAGTGTGAAAGGGAGAAATGGTAGCTTTCCTATAGAGAAAGATGGCAGACACCACTTTAACCGAGTGATCCAGGTCAACATCACCAGAGGGAAGACATGTTGGTATCATTTGTCCCCTGATTTGATTTGGATGTGAAGGATATTTCAGCCCTCTGGTATTCCTGCCCAAATGCACAGCCCCAGTCTAATCATCGGAAAATATTCGACAAACCCCAGTCAGGATAACAGTGTACAAAATAACTGACCAATGCTCTTCAAAAATGTCGAGGTCATGAAAGACAAAGAACCTGCCACAGATTGAATGAGACTAAGGAGATACAACAAAATGCAATGCAATGTGGTACCCTAGATTAGATTCTGGAACAGGAAAAAAGACAGTGGAAAAACTGATAAAATCTGAATAAGGACTGTACTTTCATTAATAGCCTTGTACTAATGTTAATACCCTAGTGTTGATGAATGTACCATGGTGATGTAAGGCATTAACGTTAGGAGAAGCTGAGTGACAGACATATGGAAACTCTATTCGATTGCCACAATTCTTCTAGAAATCTAAAATTAATCCAAAAAATAAAATTACTGAATAAAAAAGTCTGGGTCCTTCGTTTTCACCATAATCCCAGCAGGAGACCCTGTTCCCTCAGGCAGGGTCCCTTTCACTAGGTCAGACTCTCTTCCTCCTGGAGCATAACTGTCCCAGGTCCTGCAAATCAACAACAAAAAAGCTGGTATCATCCTGCTGCCCACTTGCGGTGACTGGGCGGCCCCGTAATTCATTGCTCTTTCTCATATTCTCAGGATCGGGTTTCTTTCCTGTCTCCTCCCGCCAGCATGGGCTCCGCACCATATGGCAGTACATCTGGTGAAGGGTGTCTAGGCTACACCTGCCTTAGGAAGCAGCTTCCTCCTTTCCCTTGTGCCGGGCCAGAATCTGGGCTCTGCAATTTTCAGGATGGCGGCAAAAAGCATTTTGCCAATCCTTCACCAGGCTCCTTCCTGGTGAAGCCGCTGGGTTAGCAGAACATGAAGCTGACTGAACAATGAGCTTCATAAGCATGCACACGATCGCAAAAGGCTTAAAATACCTTGTTCAGAGAACAGAGATGAACAGTCATTTAAAAACGGAAAAGAAGCCAACTGCATACCTTATCCCAGAATGCTGGAAACTTTAAAGACAGTAGCCTCATAGTTTGGACATGCGAATTTGTGAAAGATGGTAAGAGTTATAATTTATGGACCATTGTCTCGAAGCCTGACACTCTTTGGCGCTTTACAAGGAGAGTCCCTTCCACCACAGACCCAACTCCATAGGATGGTTTGGGCAAACAGGAGAAGGATTTTCCCTCCTGGCAGACACAGACCCCCAGGATGGGCAAGAGGACGGGACAGAGGATGGAATTTCTGCCCCCAGACTGCTGCATCCTCAACCACTCGAGATTAACAAGGTGGTCCCCAGCTGGATTCCAGAACTCTGCAACCCCTGGCTGCACGTGAGCGGCCCAACACGATGAAGCTCATGCTTTTGACAGCTCTGCAAGGTAGGTGTTGCCATACCCATTTTTAAAATGAGGAAGCTGAGACAGTCTATTACTGACACATTCAAGACCATAGAAGACAGAATAGCCAGGGTCTGACCCCAGGCCTCTTTGATTCCCAAACGGATATTTGCAATCACTCCCAGGATCATGTGGTGAAATAGTCATTGGATGGTGACAGCGACAAACAGATTTACTACAGGGGCAGGAGCTGCTGGCAAAAATCCTATCAATTGTGTGTCTTGCTTATTCTGCTTTTGGACCCAAACAGCAAGTCTTCCCTTGCCCTCTGCCCTTTCTTAGTAACATCTTCAAAGGTAACATAAGAAAATAGAAAAATTTTTATTTCCCCAGATTCAGGGTTAGGGACAAACTGACCTAGCATGTTGCTCCTTAAAGGAGAAGTAGTGGGAGCAGCTGAACTGGACCTCATGTCTCATGGAGCTTTAGGGGGGTCGCAAGGGGCAGGTTGCGGGAACGTGGCCTTGGAAGGCGGGAGAATGTAATGGAATTGAGCCCACGAGGTGGAGGGGAGGTCAAATCTTTTTTTTTTTTTTATTTTATAATAGTTTATTTTCAAACTGGTTTACATATAACACCCAGTGTTCATCCCAACACGTGCCCTCTTTAATGTCCGTCACCCCCTCTCCCCCTTCCCTCACCTCCCTCACCCTCAGATTGTTCTTAGTCTTTGAGAGTCTCTTATGTTTTATCTCAAATCTTTAATAAAGGTTGCTAAACTTACAAAAAGGCAGAAGCAGACAATAACAATAGAGACAGTGTCTTGACTCCTTATCATATGTCAGGCACAGTTCCAGAGGCACTGGATGTATTAATCATCGGTCCTCACAACAACCCTGTGAATTAGGCACTGCTATTTCCTATCTTAGGAGTGAGGAATCTGAGAGGTTAAGTCGTTATTCCAAGGTGCGGGAGACAGACCATGAATGGAGGACAACTCCAGAGCCTTGAGGAGAGATACAAAGAGAGTTTTAGTGCCAAATGTAACCAACCGACCAAGGAACAGGAGGGCCCCCAAAGACATCTGGGCTTTACTAATCATAAAATAAAAATTAGAAAACTTTGGTTTCTATGGACCAGATTCTGTGCTTAAATACCTTACACATATTTTCTCATCTAATCTTCACAAAGATCCCCATTTTACAGACGGGAAAAGTGAAGCTGAGAGAGATCAAATAACTTGCCCTAATCATATACTTCACAAGTGACGGCTAGAAGGCTCAGTCGGCTGGAGTCTGGAAGCCAAGCCTTTCACTCACTAGGCTTCTAGCACTCCCTCTCGTTGGGGACTCCCTCTTGCTAACACCCTTCGTCTTCTCTGAAGCTCCTAGTCCTCCATCACCTGTGCAGCTCTGTTCAATCAGGAGCAATAAGCTTTCACGGTCAATTAAGAAAATATAATAGGAGCATCTCACACATTGACTTTGGAAACATAAAATGCTTTTAGTACATATTTGTGGAATGAATGAAGGAAGGTCCAGGACGGTGCTGTAACCTGTGAAGAGACTGAAGTTGAATAAACATTGACCATTCCTATCAGGACTTATCATATCAATAAGAAGAAAAGAGAAACCGAACTGGAGCAATAAAATATGAAGAGTTGTCCACTGTCCGACACAACAAATCATGCCATAGGTAAAAGAGAAGAGAGGCTAGGATCACTAAAGACTATAAAATCTAAGTTAGAAAATCAATACCCAGTAAATGAGACTTGAGATATGCAAAGTCACCTTTAAATTTTATTTTTTAACATTTATTTATTTTTGAGAGACAGAGAGACAGAGTATGAGCAGAGGAAGGGCAGAGAGAGAGGCAGACACAGAATCCAAAACAGGCTCCAGGTTCTGAGCCATCAGCACAGAGCCCGATGCGGGGCTCGAACTCACAGACCTTAAGATCAGGACCTGAGCTGAAGTCGGCCACTTAACCGACTGAGCCACCCAGGCGCCCTGCAAAGTCACCTTTAAGAGATGGGGTGACAAGACTTAAATGAGGTACAAGGCTAACGGTCATGCACCTCCATGGCGTCCTCCTGGCTGGCATCCATTTCGATTAGTCATTGTGCGAGTCATACCAATTGTTAAATATTTTGATTCCTGGAGCACCTGGGTAGCTTAGTCGGTTGGCCATCTGCCTTTGGCTCAGGTCACTATCTCACGGTTCGTGAGTTCCAGTCCCACATCGGGCTCACTGCTGTCAGGGCAGAGCCTGCTTTATTTTTTTATTTTTTATTTTTTATAATAGTTTATTTTCAAATTGGTTTACATATAACACCCAGTGTTCATCCCAACACGTGCCCTCTTTAATGCCCGTCACCCCCTCTCCCCCCTCCCTTACCCCCTCTCCCCCCTCCCTTACCCCCCTCACCCTCAGTTTGTTCTTAGTCTTTGAGAGTCTCTTATGTTTTATCTCCCTCCCTCTCTGTGTCTATTTTCCTTTCCCCTCTTCCCCTCCCCCTGGTTTTTGCTTAGTCTCGCAAAGTCCACCTATGCGTGGAAACATATGGTATCTGTCTTTTTCTGACTGACTTATTTCACTTAACATAATACCCTCCAGTTCCATCCATGTTGCTACACATGGCCAGATTTCATTCTTTCTCATTGCCACGTAGTAGTCCATTGTATATATGTGCCACATCTTCTTTATCCATTCGTCAGTTGATGGGCACTTGGTCTCTTTCCATGATTTGGCTATTGTCGAAAGTGCTGCTATGAACATTGGGGTACATGTGCCCCTATGCATCAGCACTCCTGTGTCTCTTGGGTAGATTCCTAGCAGTGCTATTGCTGGGTCATAGGGTAGCTCTATTTGCATTTTTTTGAGGAACCTCCACACCGTTTTCCAGAGTGGCTGCACTAGTTTGCATTCCCACCTACAGTGTAGGAGGGTGCCTGCTTCTCCACATCCTGCCAGCATCTATAGTTTCCTGATTTATTTATTTTAGTCACTCTAACCAGTGTGAGGTGGTATCTCAGTGTGGTTTTGATTTGTGTTTCCCTGATGATGAGTGACTTTGAGCATCATTTCATGTGTCTGTTGGCCATCTGAATGTCCTCTTTGGAGAAGTGTCTATTCAAATCTTCTGCCCATTTCTTCACTGGATTATTTGTTTTTCGGGTGTGGAGTTTGATAAGTTCTTTATAGATTTTAGATACTAGTCCTTTATCCTATATGTCATTTGCAATTATCCTTTCCCATTCCGTCGGTTGTCTGTTAGTTTTGTTGGTTGTTTCCTTTGCCGTGCAGAAGCTTTTTATCTTGATGAGGTCCCAATAGTTCATTTTTACTTTCAATTCCCTTGCCTTTGGAGATGTGTCGCATCGGAAATTGCTGCGGCTCAGGTCAAAGAGGTTTTTACCTGCTTTTTCCTCTAGGATTTTGATGGTTTCCTGTCTCACATTCAGATCCTTCATCCATTTAGAGTTTATTTTTGTGAGTGGTGTAAGGAAGTGGTCTAGTTTCACTCTTCTGCATGTTGCTGTCCAGTTCTCCCAGCATCATTTGTTAAAGAGGCTGTCTTTTTTCCATTGGATACTCTTTCCTGCTTTGTCAAAGATTAGATGGTCATATGCTTGTGGGTCCATCTCTGGGTTCTCTATTCTATTCCATTGGTCTATGTGTCTGTTCTTGTGCCAATACCATGCTGTCTTGATGACTACCGCTTTGTAGTAGAGGTTAAAATCTGGGATTGTGATGCCTTCCCGCTTTGATTTTATTCTTCAGAATTACTTTGGCTATTCGGGGTCTTTTGTGGTTCCATACAAATTTTAGGATTGTTTGCTCTAGCTTTGAGAAGAATGCTGGTGCAATTTTGATTGGGATTGCATTGAATGTGTAGATTGCTTTGGGTAGTATTGCCATTTTAACGATATTTATTCTTCTGATCCACGAGCATGGGATGTTTTTCCATTTCCTTGTGTCTTCCTCAATTTCCTTCACAAGTTTTTTATAGTTTTCCATGTAAAGATCTTTTACATCTTTGGTTAGGTTTATTCCTAGGTATTTCATTGTTTTTGGTGCAATTGTGAATGGGATTCGCTTCTTTATTTCTCTTTCTATTGCTTCATTGTTGGTGTAAAGGAATGCAACCGATTTCTGTACGTTGATTTTGTATCCTGCAACTTTGCCAACTTCATGGGTCAGTTCTAGTAGGCTTTCGGTGGATTCTGTTGGGTTTTCCATGTAAAGTATCATGTCGTCTGCAAAAAGTGAAAGTTTGACTTCATCCTTGCCTATCCTGATGCCTTTTATTTTGCTTTCTTGTCTGATTGCTGATACTAGGACCTCCAACACTGTGTTAAATAGCAGTGGTGACAGTGGACATCCCTGTTGTGTTCCTGATCTCAGGGGGAAGGCTCTCAGTTTTTCCCCATGGAGGATGATATTAGCTGTGGGCTTTTCATAAATGTCTTTTATGATGCCTAAGTATGTTCCTTCTATCCCGACTTTCTTGAGGGTTTTTATTAAGAAGGGATGCTGTATTTTGTCAAATGCTTTTTCTGCATCAATCGACAGGATCATATGGTTCTTATCTTTTCTTTTGTTAATATGATGTATCACGTTGATTGATTTATGAATGTTGAACCATCCCCAGAGCCTGCTTTAGATCCTCTGTTCCCCACCTCTCTCTTTGCCTCTTCCCTGTTCACACACTCTATACCTCTCTCAAAAATAAATAAAGCATTAAAAATTTTTTTAATTTTTTTAACTTTTTTATTTATTTTTGAGAGACATAGAGACAGAGTGTGAGCAGCGGAAGGGCAGAGAGAGAGGGAGACACAGAATCTGAAGCAGGCTCCAGGCTCTGAGCCATCAGCACAGAGCCCGATGCGGGGCTCGAACTCACAGACCGTGAGATCATGACCTGAGCTGAAGTCAGCCGCCTAACCTACTGAGCCACCCAGGCGCCCCTAAAAATTTTTAAATATTTTGACTCTTGCAATCATTCAGGATAGGGTAGGTCATGCTGCTGTAATAAATGACCTCCAAAACACAGTGGCTTAAAACAAGATTGCTTGCCCATTCCATTCTACAAAATTACTGAAGGTTGACTGCAACTCTGCTCCATGCCATCGCCATGGTGGGGCCCAGGCTAATGGAGTAGCCTCCATCTGGAGCCTAGTGAAACATGTGCTGCCTCTTCAAACTTCTTCCTAGTAGTGACACATGTCTCTACCGCTTACCTTCACTGACCATAACTAGAGACATGGCTCCTTTATAGTCAACAGGTCTACCATAGTCAACAAGTCAACAGATCATCTCTATGGACGAGCAACAGCATTCTACCAAGATGTGAGGAAAGATGCTGTCATTTAGTAGAGAAATGGGTATTCGTGCAGAACCCAGAAACAGCAGTCAGAGAGGCAAATGACAGGGGTACCCATCTAGGCTCTGTCCGGTGGAGCTAGTACCTGGGAGGCTTCCACAACCCACCTACATCTCTGAGTACCTATTTCCCTTCAACAGACACCAATCACTCTGCGACCTGTTCAAGGTCCAACGGCAAGGAGAGCAAAGCTAGCAGGCATTTGTAACTATCTACTGCCCATATTCTCACACTCACAGAACTGTTCTGGCTGTGCTGGGTTCTCTCTTGAAATACTGGACTTAAAACACCCTTCAACTATAATTAAAACACCATGGTATTGGCGTAGAAATGGACAAGCAAATCAATAGAACAGAACAGATAGCCCTGGAATGAATAAAAACTTAATTTATGATAAGAAAGGCATCTTGGATCAATGGGGAATGGAAGAATTATTCAACAGATGACATTAGGACAGTTGGTTAGCAAATTAGAAGAGAAAATCAATTTCTAGCTTTAATTCATGCTACATACCAACATACTTTAACTCCAGATGGATTAAAGAATTAGAGAAATTTACATTTGGAAGGCCATAAAACAAGAATATTCTCTCCATTCACCCCCATTCACCCCAGCAAATTTACTTTAAATATTTGTTAATAGAAGAAATCATACCCAAAATGAATAGATTAGAAAATAAAACAACAACAAAATTAAGCATTTCTTCCTGTCAAAACAACATTCAAAGTTAAAATACAGACTCGGATAATATTTACAGACAGAAAAAGATTAATATCATTTAATATATAAAGAATTCATACAAAATACAACAGCAACATTTTATGGTTCATAGAGAAAAATGGACAAGTTATTAAAAAAGATAAACTTTAAATACACACCCAGAACAATCTTCAAAACTCATGGGTAATTAAAGAAGGGGCAACTTATTGCAAAATGAGAGCCACTGCCTACTTATAAACTAAAACCAATTTTTTTTAAGGGATACCACTACATTTTCATTGTAGTTTTACTTAGTGTAAGTTTTTTGGAAATTAATTGGGCAATGTATAAGAACTTTTTTTTTTTAATGTTTATTTTTTTATTTTGAGAGAGAGAGAGCATGTGCATGCCAGTAGGGGAAGAACAGAGAGAGAGAGAGGGAGAATCTCAAGGAGGCCTTGACCCGTCAGCGCAGAGCCGGACTTGGGGCTCAATCTCACGAACCGGAGAGATGGCAACCTGTGCCAAAACCAAGAGCCGATGCTCAACCAAGTGAGCTATCTACGTGCCCCAAGAACTTTTAAATATATGCTAACACGCCTCAGTATTTGTACTTCTCACACTCTATCCCAAGAAATAATCTCTGATATGGAAAAAAAGGGTTTATGCATACACGTTTATACCAACATATTTATAATACTGAAAACTTAAAAACAACATGAATTCAGAAAATTTAAGTAAATTACAGTAATATATGTATGTGTATGTGTGTGTGTATATATATATATAAGATGGTCTATCATTAAAATAATGCTTACGAAATGCTTATAATGACATGGGGAAATGCTTCTGTTATGATGTTATGTAAATAAGGCAGTCTACAAAACGAATGCATATACGATACAAAATTATGCAGAGCAAAACCCTGAGAAAAATTCAGCATAAATTCATTGTAGTTGGCTCAAAGTAATGAATGTTTCTTTCTCTTTCCCCATATATTTGAATTTTCTCTAAAGAGCATGTGCTACTTTTCTAAGAGGAAAATAAGCATCTTAGTCATTAATAATAACTGAATGTCAACAGTGTCAGATGTCATGCTGAGACCTTCCAAAATCAAGGCAGAAGTATAACATCTAACATGTATTCCGTGCCAGATATGCTCCGACTGATCCCATAGGTCATTCGGTGTTATCTGTCATTCAGTGTTATACCCATATTTTACAGACAAGAACCTGATACACAGAGAGGTTGAGCAACTCTTCCAAAATCACACAGCTGGCGAGCATGGAAGGGACCAAAGATCTGAACCAAAACAGACTGACTCCAGAACCAGGTCTTGTAACTATATAGTGATTGTTGCATTTAGTCATTGCAACAACCTTATGGAAAAAGGTTGGTTAATGAGAAAACTGAGGTTCTGAGAACGTTAAGTGGATACAGTTACACACTTGGCAAGAAAGGAGCCTGAATGTGAACTCAGGCAATCTGATTCTGAACCCATCCCCACTTTGCAACCCTCACTCTTAACCCCTGCACAAATTGCCTAGTCAAGTAACAGGTACATACAGCTCCCACGCGTTTCTCATTTTCCCTCTGCGCCCCTTTTTCCTCAGTTAAGTATACTCTCCACTGCTCAGTGTGTCGACTGCCCAAGACCCTCACTAGTCATCCCCTCCTTCTGTTTCTCACCCCGTTTTGCATTCCTTTCCTTTCTCAGCATTTGCAATTCGAGGCTTGCCAACTTTGCTCCACATTCATGATTTGATAAAGATCTCTGCAGGGAAGGGAAAGTAAGCATGTTACAATGTTTCCTAGATGTCTTTATTTCCATTCTTGCTTCCATTAAAACAAAATACACACACATGCACACACGCCAAGACAGGTGGCAGGCTGCTTACAAAATGTCATTAGTAACCAATCCATGGTCCCAAGTGGGAGAGAGAAAGTGGGGGGGGGGGCAGTCAGAGACTAAGCGAGGGGAGCTGCCGGCCCCACAGCTGGCCCACCTCTGGAGGCAGTCTCCCCAGTGCTGGCCCCAGCACAAGGCTTTTTGGCACAAGACAGAGGACCACCCTGAGCCGATCAGGCTTCAGGAGCTCTTGCACGTGAACAGATCTCTGCGAGAAGGAAAGGCTTCATTGACCACGTTGTGTTTAAATAGTGACATGTCAGTAAAATGCCTACAATATTGAGATCTTAAGGAAGGTTGATGTCACTACATTTGCAACCTTGTGTTATGTTTGAAAACTACCTGCAAATTCAGGCCAGAAGGGTAGGTGATAATGGCCCAAATATGTATGCTAAGGCATTAGAAATAAAAAGACACAATTTTTTTGTCGCTGTTTTTAATAGCTTAAAGTATAACATTCAAAGAGATTCCTAGAGGGGCGTCTGGGTGGCTCAGGGGGTTAAGTGCCCGACTTCAACTCAGGTCATGACCTTGTGGTTTGCAAGTTTGAGCCCTGCGTGGGGCTCTGTGCTGACAGCTCAGAGCCTGGAGCCTGCTTCGGATTCTGTGTCTCCCTCTCTCTCTGCCCCTCCTCCACTCATACTTTGTCTCTCTCTCTTTCAAAAGTAAATAAAAACATTAAAAGAGAGAGAGAGATTCCTAGAGAAGGAGGAAACAGTATGAAGAAGACAGGAAGAAGATTGAAATTGTACAGGGGTAGCTTCATATAAAATAAAGAATAATTATAACAGACACTTTTTGAGCCCTTATGTGTCACACAGAGCTGGGTGACTTAACCCAGTAAATTACTATGTGTAATTGATTTAATTCCCATGACAATCCCATACAACCGGGGCTATCATTCCCATTTCACAGACGACGAAACTGTGGCACACAGTTGTACGGCTTCTAAACACAACAGGATTTGAACTTCGCTGTGTGACTCCAGAGCCCATAGCTTGGAACCACTTTCCTGATCTGAATGAAGCAACCTCAGAGCAAAACGGTGACTTAAATAAACGGAAAGAAGGAACGATTATACTGTTCGGGGATTTGGAGAAAAAAGAGCTCGGAAAGCCTATGCAGAAGACCGTCCAAATCTGTTTAAGCACTTTAATAGACAGGATCAACTTTTGTTCTGGGGATGAAGTACCGTCTAGTGTCCTTGCTTTGTGTGCTGCTCAAGCGTTCGGCGGCCCTGGAGCCTCTGAGCGCTATATCAGCAACGTGGCATCCCCCATCGTGGCTTATTTGAGCCGTCTGTCACTGCCGATGCTGCGGTGGCGTTGGGTCCCGCAGTGGCATTTGGTGCTATTGTGGAGATCTGGGTTATTACCATTCATTACGGTAATGGGCGGGTTGGACTTTACCTGCCCCCGGAGAACTGAATTTACTGTCCCGAAGTGCACTGTGTCCGCTTGTCACTCCCCTCCCTTCATCTCATCACTTAGGCATTTTTATCACCTCACATCATCGCAGGAAGAAGGGTGAGTGCAGTACGGGAAGATATTTTGAGAGAGAGAGAGCACATTCACATAGGCTTTATTACAGTATATTGTTATAATTGTTCTATTTTTTATTAGATATTGTTGTTAATCTAATTTATCAATAAATCTTACAGGTACGTATGTACAGGAAAAAACATAGTATATATAGGGGTCGGTCTATCTGCAGTTTCAGGCATCCACTTGGAGGAGGAGGGGATCTTGAAATGTCTCCCCCTGAGAATTAGAGGGAGGGATGACTAGAGTTCTGTTGCCCTTGCCTGAGACAGATTCTGAAAATATTGCCGAGACCGATGTCCCTGAGCTTACTGTCTCTGTTTTCTTTTCTGAGCGCCACCTTTCAAAGAAAATCCCGCCAGGTTATTTCTCTGCTCCGAACTCCGCCCTGGCTCCTCATTTGCTCAGCAGAAACCTGACTCTTGAGACCTTGCGTGATCGGACCCCCTACTGCAGCTCTGCTCTCTCACTTCTTACCACTCTGCTCCAGCCACCCTGGCCTCCTGATGTTTCTGGAGCGTGTCAGGCACACCCCCACCTTCGGACGTTTTTACGGATTGTACTTTATGCTGCTAAGTCCCTCACCTCCTTTAACTTCTCAGCCTTCCCAATGAGACCAGCCTGAACACCCTATTTAAAACGGAGGCCCATCTCTGGCCCTGCCTGGCCCCCCGTGTCCTCCTTACCCTCCAGTATTTCTTGTTTCCTACGGCACTACTGATGTACACTTACGTATTTATTTTCAGGTTATTATTTATCGTCTGCCCCCTCTAGAGTATAATCTCCGTGACGGCACAGATCAGGGTCTGTTTCTGTTCACGGAGGCATCCTATGCACTTCAGACAGTGAATGGAATGCAGCAAGTGCTCGATAAATGTAGATCAGGTGAATTCTGTCTAGCACCTTACTGGAGACCAGTCATAAGAATTCAATGCCATAGCCAAGCCTCACTTGTCACAGTGTCCTGAATTCTGTTCCATCTCACTAGGCTTTAGCTTCTTTATGCAAGCTACATAGTCCATGGAAGCTTTAGAAGGAGAGAATCGCAAGTGGGCATGGGCAAGCTGTAGAAAACGAATTCTTTTTGTCACAGTACTGGGCACCCAAACGGGCACGGTTTGGCCTGCACTCTTCTTTTGTGTTGCGCAGTACAAGCAATGGCCCTGGGGCAGGCGACCAGGAGCACTGTCTCTGAACCACATCAGGGTCTGTGGCTGCTGCAACCACTCACTCGCTGTAATTACTGAGGGGAATTTCCTTAACCTTTCCGTGCTTCAGTTTTCTCAGTTGACAAATAAGGATAATAGTTGTACCAACATCAAGCATCGTATAAGGATTAAATGAGCTAATACAAGGTAAGAAATGTAAAACAATGCTTAGATATAAGAAACGTTGAATAATTTTAGCTAATATTGGTAAAACATGTATTTATATTTTATATTTATAGTTATTTTAGTAATTTAATGAAAATCTTAACTTTTATATATTCATAGGCACTCAAATAGTTACATAGTATTCAATATAGAGCAGAGTACTCGATACTATCTCAAAACCCCACACATGAGCTTTTCTTTTTTTTTCCAACTTTTTATTTGAAGTCCAGCTAGTTAACATACAGTGTGATATTAGTCTCAGATGTAGAAGTCAGCGATAACACATGAGCTATTGTAAGTGATTTCTGGTCCCAGAGATGGTCCAAAGACAGGGGCTTGTGACCATGTGCGCTCATGAGGACTGAGCAAGTAAGCTATTTGCAGAGCACCATGCTGGCAGGGAGCAACGGGGAAGATGGAGGAAGCAGGGGTGCTTTACATCTCTCCTAACTGAAGAGCCCGGAAAGAGAGCGGTTGGGAAATTATCTCTAAAGATGACTCCGACATTGCTCAGATACGGCCGGAGTCACAGTCAATTAAAATTGAAGGCTTTACTAATGCCAATTGTTGTACGGAAGGAAAAAAAGAAAGAAAGAAAACATCAGAGAGAGATGTACCATCACGAAAAGTTCTTAGACAGAGTCCGAACTCCACAGAACAGCCTCGAAAGGAATAACATACCCAACCGACAGTCGAATGCTAAAACAAAATGTGATTTGAAATTCATTGCCAAGAGATCAGGTATTCTAACGATTCTGGGAGTATCTGTGTTTCTGGATACGGCAGAGAGGACAGTAGTCTTTATTTGGTAAAAGGATGACTCTTTACTGAGACAATAAGCTCCCCAGTCATTATTAATTTAACCTATACCATTACTTTCTTTATTTTTCTAAACTCTTTGTTTAATTTAAACTTAGAGAAAATTTACAAAAATAGTAGAGGATTCCTGTATACCCTTCACCAAGTTTCTCCTAATGTTAACATTTTCCCTAGCACAAGGAAATCACTATTATCTTAATGCTATTAAGTAAACCATAACTCTTATATTATGAAACTTTTTCCACTAATGTCCTTTCTGTGTTTCAGGATCCAGTCCAGGGTCCCTTATTGCATTAAATTATCATGTCTCCTTAATCTGCTCCAACCTGCAACAATTCCTGAATCTTTCCTGTTTTAAAGAGTACTGGTCAGTTGTCTTGTGGACTCTCTCTCCATTTGGCTTTCTGATTTTTTTTTCATGATAAGACTGAGGGTATACATTCTGGGCAAGAATGTCACAGAAGGCATGCCGTTTCAATGTATCCTATAGAGGAGTACAGAATGAATGTGTCTTATTACTGGTGGCTGGTGCTAACCTTGGTCACTTGGATGAGGTGGTATCTGCCCGCTTTTTCCATTGTGAAGTTACTATTTTTGTCTTTGTAATTAATAAGCTTCTTGGGGTGGGGAGATACTTTGTTACTATGAATTATCCTTATGCTTTTCAAACTTTGCCCACTAATTGGTGGATCTTGCGAGTTAATTACTACTGCAGTGTTTGACTAAGTGATTTTCTATTTCTCTCATTCCTTCAACCTTTATTAATTAATGGGAAGCCTTCTGTAAAGAAGATGCCATTCCCTTCAAGTAAGAGGCAGTTGTGCACACAGAGTCTAGACAGAAGAGAATAGACTTCAGAGTTAAACCGCTCTCTTTTGGAAGGCAAACTTTTCAACTTAGTAGGGCAAGTATTCAGCAAGGGGATTCTATCATCATTATCATCATCATCATCATCAAATTACCATTGCCTTCTATAGAACAATTCTTTAGTTTGGTTTAGAATTGTTAATGAATCAAGAGGTGTTCCTTCTATCTTTCTACCTGGGCTTCTTCCATAAAGGGACTGCATGGAGACCACTCTGCTTTGTATCCTGAGCCTATCAAGACCCCATGGATACTTCGTTCTTGCCCACCCATCGTTTCTAAAGCATTGTATGGCCAGGAGTCTTGGGTGTAACCAGAAGTAGATTTGTTAACTCACCAAAGTGTCTGCACAGTTATTCCTAGGCTTGCTTCTGGTTGCACTTTGCAGTTTAAATAGTAGCACTAACCCTATATATATAACGAGCAATCCTCTACACTTCAGAATGGCTATTTGGCTGCCTACACTGTGAGACTTGTCTTTGCAATGCAGACAGTGCAGAGCTATGGTCTTTCAACTCACTATCAACTGAAGCAGGAGGTTTCTTAGCAGTGGAATATATTTTGCCTTCCTTGAGCAGTTTTTCCTACTAGAAATGTGTAAAGTAGCTTTTAGTAGTTGTCTGATAATCAGCACCATAATCTTATTTATTGTCTGGGAAGCGGGGAAGGCACAGCAAACCACAAAGTTCAAATCAGTATATCCCTTTCAGTCGCAGCCCGAAGTTTTTAAAAAAAAAAAAAATTTCTATGTGCAATTGTATTATTTTTTAACTTTTTCTGCTGATGAAATATTAGGGCTCTTCTAACATACGCCCAGAAGGAGAAAAGGAATGTCCTGTTTGGTCCTCTCACACTGGATAGCTTGTCCTTCTATATCTTACTCATCAGCGACATGTTTTTGAAATTTTTCGTATATGTCATGTTAAAACACCCACATATTCCAAGGCCCAGCAGTGGGTCTCTCTGTGTCTTGATTCCTACCACAAAAATGCTTTCCCTTCCAAGTAAAAACTGATAAAAAGTGAATAAAAAAGCTCCAGTCACTACAACACTCCATGAACTTTGCTTGGCGGCCAGCTCTTCAAACACTGGTTAGTGGCTAATGGAACCTAGTTGTGGTTCTCGGTCATGACATGCTCCCATCAGTGTGAGCTTGATTGCAAGTCATCAATTACGAATTGTACCCTAAAGTACCAAAGTTTGAGAATGATTTGCTTTCGAAAAGTAAGTCCTGAAAGGGAAGGGGAAAGTAGAACTCTAGCTAGAACCAAGACAAAATGGTAGAACCTATAGTCTTTGTTATCTTTTTTTTTTTTTTTAACAGTGGAAATGATTCTGTCTGGGAGTATCATCCTGTGAGTGTCGTCCTTTATGTGACACTGCAGGTTGGCCATTATGGAGGGCATTGGACCGTCTCCATTTATGCTGTAGCCTTGGACCACACGTGTATGTGTGTCTCACTTACAGGAGCTCAGTTTATGCACTTGACGATAGGGGTGTATTAGATTACTGACCAAAAATATTTAACCTCCCTACCCCAACATAGAAGGACTATACCTTCCAGCGACTTTCACACTGGGCTTGGCTATGATCTCCTCTGGCTTCATGGCACATAAGGTATATATACTTCCCTATTCTTTGTCTTTGAGCTTAGCAATGGTATTTGCTTTGACCAACGAGATGTTAGCAGACATGAAGCAATAAGAGCCTTCAAATGTTCTTGTGCACTTGGGTTTGCCTCTTGTGCCCTGCCATTGCCATGACAGCCCCTGCAGCCTCGACAGACACCTGTGGAGCAGGTGAACCTGACCTGTAACAAGGAGTCAATCCCAGAGGAACCTGAACCTTGAAACAGCACTGCCCGGCTGGGTCCAGCCGAGATGAGTCTGTCCCCAGCCCACCTGCAGAGACATGTGTGAGAATAAATGATAGCTCTTATAAGTCATTGAGTTTTGGAGTGGTTTGCTATCCAGTAATAGCTGGCAGAGTAGTAAAGAAAAAAGAAAAAAAAAAAAGAAACAACAATATAAAGGGTGCTCAATGAATGAGCACCAGAGGCGAGTGTGAGGTGAGAGTCTTGAATCTATTTTTCCTTAATAGTTCTCAATTCCCACATGCATCTCCCAGTGTGAGTATCAACCCCATGGAGTGTGATTTCAGAGTTTAAAGAGAAATACTTTTCCTACAAATGGCTCCCTAAATGAGAGTCACATGTGTAGACATCAAAGCGCACACACTATACTTAATGAATAATAATGACAATAAAGACTCAAAGAATAATGCTGACTCCTTGCACAATTTTGACATCATGCACTGATCTTAGGAAATAACCCCACAAAACATACAGCTCCATTGTTCATATCTTGAAGAACCACATATGAAGGCATTTTTGCAGGACTGGTAGAGGGCAACTGCTAAGGAAAAGTCTGTTTTCTGTGTGGTCAACTGTTTACAATTAAAATATTTCAGGCATGGAAGAAGACATTCAGCCAAGTCTCCATACAGAGCCAGTACAATTATAGCACTGACTATTAAAAATTAAAAAAGAATTTAAAAATTATAAAATTATATAATGCATATGACGAAACTGAATCCTTACTGTAATTCTGTGGGCAACAAGTACTGCCATCCTCATTTGACTTATTTTGCAAACAAGGAAACAGAAGTTCAGAGAGGTTGAAGGTCTTATAGAAAGTCACACAGGGGAGACTGGTAAAGGGGCCAAGACTCAAACCCAGGTCTTCTGATTCAGATCCCATGTTCTTCTTTTAACAGTGAGAAACTTAGCATGTCTGACTCCATACTGCTTCTATTTCCCTTGCTGCAATGGCCTATAGCTTAGAAACTTCTGCTTCGCCCTGCATGTAAGCATGTTAATTGTTGAAGGAATTTTCCTTACAGTTGAGATTTGCAAAAAAAAAAAAACAAACCTGTTCTTTTACCCGACACCTACCTCACTCAAGAAGATAAGGAAGTGTGTACAGTACAGAAATGACTGTGCTATGTTTAAGATTTACAGGAAGGACGTGACCAGACCCCTGTAGGCAAAGATCAACTCTCCAAGGGCAAAAACGTTACATGACCTTTCTTAGGTGTCTACAAATGTCAGTCACCTTTTGACTCCAACCCCCTCCCTCTTCCCCCCTTCCTAACATAAGAGAAGCTCAGATCTTATGCTGGGGGAGATGGTTCTTTGGGACAATAGTCCACCATCTCCTCAGTTTGCTGGCTTTCTAAACAGAGTCACTTGGCTCACCCCCACATCTTGCCTCTGAATGTACTGGCCTGTCGCATGGCAAGCAGAACGAGCTCGCATTCCCGCCACATGGCATAGGAGGACAACCACAGTACAACCCAGATTAGAAAGCCCAGGGTCTTCGTAGTCTGAAACACTAGACAAATTAAAAGCTTGAAAACAAAAAGCCTTATTAGATTGGAACTCTTCAGTCAAGAGCAGTTCATCCTCTTCTGAATGGAAATGAAAAACATATGCAGTCAGAGGCTCAAAGACAGAAATAAAAGCTGCAACTAAAAACAACAAAAGACAGGAAAGATTTCCAACGGAGCTGCTTTTCACAAGGACAACTCTCTGTCATAGGTTCCATAGTGAGAGGAACTGACAGAGAGCAGGAATTGATTTTTTTTAATGATCGTTAATGGTTCTCCATAGAAATACCAACTAAATCATCAAGTATAAAAATCATAAATGTTTACACGACTCTCTAGAGCATTATGTCCTTGCCTTCTAACACTGGCCTAAAATTTGATTCTTCCAGAAAGTTCTCCTTGATTAAGCACCACCCACCCTCCCAAGCCCTGACAACCTGCTAACACAGGTTATACAGAACTCTCATAATGTCAACACGCACCTTTGCAAAATGTACCTAAATTGCCTACACATGTACACCTGTGTACTATCCTCCTGATGTATCTGGGATCTCTGTGTGATTTTGAGGGATAATTATTAACTCACTGACTGTGGGTACTTGGATAATGAAGAACAGCAAATGTGGGGACACAAGTGACATACAAATGGCACAGATATCAGAATCTGAGATATAAAAGCAAACTTGTAGTCGGCCTGTATCTGCAAGTATTCACAACTGGGCTGCTGATTTTTTTCAATGTTTTCCTTGTAGACTTTCTCTTCAAGCAGTGGAGGCAAACCCATGAAACACAACAAAGCCATTCTTACTCAAACTCTTACTCAGCCATATAAGAATAAAAAGGCATGGGGCGCCTGAGTGGCTCAGTCAGTTAAGTATCTGACTTCAGCTCAGATCATCATCTCACGGTTCATGAGTTTCAGTCCTGCGTCAGGTTCTGTGCTGACAGCTCAGAACCTGGAGCCTGCTTTGGATTCTGTGTCTCCCTCTCTCTCTACCCCTCCCCAGTCACACTCTGTCGCTCTTTCTCTCAAAAATAAACAAACATTAAAAAAAAATTTTTTTAAATAATAAAGGGGCAGTTATTGAAATTGAAAGGCAACTTATTTAAAACACAGAAAAGAAAATGAATGTTTTTTGGTCCACTACATAATTAATTTAAGAATTTGCTGTATGTATAGGAATTGGTAAGGCAAATTATTTGATACAGTTTTCTTAAAAAAACGATTTGACTAAGAATGCAATCTGTTTTTGCATTCATGGGGTGCAAAGATAAGGGTCATCCATCTTTGTAAGAATGAATCACCATCTGTGGCCAGAAGTTCCTCTTTTGGCTAAGCATTTTGAAACTGAATGGCAATATTAATAAGGAGTGGCTGGGATTATCGCACTTCAAAACCTCCTGGGTGTACAACCTAGGAAAGTGACACCATGGATGAGGCCGGGACCATCTATTCTGCCGTTATTCATTTTCGTGAGCTCCCATGTACAGGGGAAATATGAAAGCCTGCTTTAGCACCACAGAGTGCCGCTCTGAAAGCAAAGGCCAGGTGGCACTCCCCTTCTGCAGGTTACAGCCATTTCCTAGCCTATCGAAAGGGCAACTCTGAATATCAGATGAAAGCACTTCCAGAATCATCTCCCTTTTCACAGTTTTGAACCAAAGAAAGCCAAAGAATTTTGTCGCCTCCTAATCATTAGCAGTCCTTGGCATATTTTGGAGTGTCACCTCTTTAAAAAAATGTTTATTTATGTATTGAGAGAGAGAGAATGCACGCGAGTGGGGGAGGACGAGAGGGTGAGAGAGTCCAAAGCAGGCTCCTAGCTGCCAGTACAGGGCTTGAACGCATGACCCACGAGATTACGACCTGAGTCAAAATCAAGAGTCCAGACGCTTAACCGAATGAACCACCCCGGTGCCCCTGGTGTGGAGTGTCACTTTAAGGTGAATTGCATTCTCCTGTCATGTCACCTGAGTCAGGCAAACCATCTCCACTGCACTCCCACTTCTAATGGGGATAATAACAGACACACATTGCCCAGACATGCCACATGGAGGGGAGCCTGCCACAAACCGCTGGAAACTGTCCTGCCCTCAGCCGTCAGCTCCTGTCCTTACTCAGGAGTGGCAACTGTAAGTGCAACACAGAGGCCAGAAGTCTTGTGAGTTGAGAAGCCGACGGTGGCACAGTTAGCCCAAGAGCAGAAACCTCCCAACACCCAGACTTCAACATGACCCTGAGCAAAGTCAGCCAATACTAACTGAAAGTGAACTAAATGTGTATATGGATGTGTGTATCATGGATACAGTCATATTCATCTGTCTGACGCCACCAAGCATTTGAAGTGAGTGAATAAAACACGGTGCAGACTCACAAAGAGCCTGCTCTAATCCAGAGAAAGACTTATAAATGCATCCCCGCCATGCAAGACAGTAGCGGGCAAGTGCTGCTGGTGCATTACTGGACTGCCTCAGGGTTCAGAGGTGAGAGGCAGCGTTTCTGCTGATCAAAGAAGGCTTCATGGAGAAGGCAGTGTTTGAGCTGAGCAGAGATCATGGACAGAATTTAAATAGGAGGCACAGAGCAAAGAGCACTCCTAGTGGAAGGAATGGCATGAACAAAGGGATGGAGAAGAAAAAGTACAAGAGGGTTTGAAGAGTGATCAGTGACCATTTGGGCTGAAGCATGGATCCATCTCCTGTCTTAGTAAGTAGTGAGAGGTCAGTGTGAACAGTGGGATTTGGAAAAACGTGTATGTGTTTAAATCTTATTCACTGTACTCCTTGGGCAAGTAATTTCACCTCTCCATAGCAGAAGCTGCCAATGCCTGCATTCCCTGGGATTACCAAGCTTGCTCTAAAAAACAGCTTGCTCACCTCTGCCAAAGGGTATGTTGTGGCTGATAGCATGTGCTTGACTTATGGACAGGGCAGGCCATAAGGACTGGAAAGTTAACATCTCAAGAGCACCTCCAACAAATGACATATAGGAGGAAAACTAGCCTAGTCCCTTGGCCCACAAGGGAGAGCTGAGCTCTGTTTCCCAGTCTCTCAGAGGATCTACGGCTGGACAGAGACCCCTCGCGCCCCACAGTGGTAACCTACTCACTATCACATTCTTGACACTCCTTTCTTGCTGTTACCACAACCCCCTCCCTCACTGCGCTTTCTGGTGTCTGAGTCCTTGCCACGTGGTCTGAATTTGGAGAAACCCAAACGGGGACATTCGTTAATCCTCAGTTTCCTTAATATGTCCAACATGGACAGTAACAACTGCCTTGAAGATAGTTATGAGAAATAGACAAGGTAACAGATTATCTTACTTACTGACATAATAAGTACTTCATAAATATTGGTTATTCGATAAATATTAGAGATCCTTGAATTGTAGACCATCTGATAGAGACAGAGAGTGGGAACCACCGAAATGTTTTATTTAAAGAAGTGCTTTGACGGTATCACCAATGGCTTTCCTTCTAGGATAGAAGAGTGAAGCCTTCAAATGGTCCTCAGTATCCAGCTCTCTACTTGTTAAAAGCATATGAGATGGTTACACATTTCTGCCATGTGACTTCCTATGGCCAGTGGCTGTGAGTGAAAGTTAGCATGGCACATTGAACATCTGTCAGTATGAGATCATCCAGTGCCCTCTGCCTGCAATCTATGATGACCATGTAACATACACTCCAAGTAAATTACATTTTAAACCACTGGGATTTTTGTTACTGCAGCATAACCTAGCCTACTCTGGTTAATACAACTGAGAAGGAGGCAGAAAGACTTTGGCAAGTTAGTTCAAAGTCCACTGAAGGCCTCAAGTAAAAAAGATCTGAAATAAGACCTAGAAACTGGAATGCGAGGGAGGGAAGTGAAGGAGTAATTCCCAAGAAAGAAGAATCAGCAAGTAGGGGAAGAGAGAAAAGGAATTAAAGATAACTCCAGAGAGGAAGCTTGGAACCCTGGAAGGAAGATGGCACCATCGAAGAAAAAGGCAACCTGGAAGAAAAGTGGTTTGGTATGAGACATGAGTTTAAAGGGGTTCTACTTTCTATCACCGAAAGAAAGTTTCCTATCCGCTCTAGCCACAGAGGACTCCTGGAATTGAGGGTGAATAATGAGGTGAAGCACACAGGGTTTCCCTGGTGTTACACTCATAACAATGCAGAGTGATCACAGATACAATCATAGGACCTACCAGTGGGGTGGCTCATAGCTGGAACCCCTGCCTACTAACCCAGTGCTCTTCCTACCACTCGAAATTGCCCCGGTATTGAATAAATAGCACACATCTGGTCTACACAGCCAGATGAGGGGTTGCTCAACAATGTGGCTAATTTAATATTGTCTAGACAACTAAATTATGTAACCTGTAAGGAAAATAAAGCAAATATTTGTCATCTTTTTCCTTTTTATAGTCAGAGACTGTTTTACCACAAGAAAAATTAACACTCGGGCTGTGCTCCTCTTCGCCATGTAATTGAAGACACCACTTATCCCCAAGAATGCACAGAAGCCCTATATGTTCTCAGCCTATGGACCGAAGTCTCAGGAACTCAAAACCCCACTCACAAACTTTAAGTGTGGACTACTCAGACACTTTGATATTATAATATTTTATAAAGTTATTTAGGCTTTTTAGTTTTTGTTTTTGCTTTTTATTTTTTTAAGTACACTTGTGAGATGAGAGCTTTCTATTTGGCCGGAAGATGACAATAATAATATGAATAATAGATAATATCAAAATGGACGTCCTTTCCTTCCCACCAATATGTTTTTCCCATTTTCCAGTGTTAAAAATGACCATCTTTCTTTCACAATAGTTACAGCTATTTTACTAATTATGTAGAAAGTGCTAGAAGATGTCAAGAAAATTGGGTAATACAATAAAACAGCCTTATCATATTCTTAAGCCCTTTTATCTTTAACAGGTTTTTTTAAACTACAGACCTGCGCACTGAATTTTCATTTATGTATGTAAAACTACATTAATAAAGATCTATATTAAGAAGTTATACTGAAAAAGTTCATAATGTACCTTTCGGCTTTATAATTAGTTCTGTAATCTGTAATCAGATGATTTAAATCTCACAGAGTTAAATTACAAACTAAGTAATTTCTACTTCCAACAGGAATCATTATATCTTTGGAATTTTGCAAAGCCTTAATGAGTTTTAGAGAAATTATTATATTTCTTACTCACTTTATTCCCAGCAGTTAGCACAATACCTGACATATGGTACTTACTAAATAAACAATTGCTGAATGAATAAATGAATATGTAATCATAAATATGTGATTAGCAAAAGCACATTATTCTTATTTGTCATTGTCCCCATTCAGGGCATGGAAGATACTCACTTCCATGTCTCAGCTGAGAGCATTGATCCATTGCCTTCTGTTTGGTTGGATGTCCATCCTGACTAGATGGTTCCTTTGCCTTCTTGGGGATTATTAGTGGAAATGGGCCTGCCTCTGGAGAGCGTGTGATAAAGTGCCGTGACGGCCAATCCGAGTCAGAAGATACAGGATCTGATTGTTCACATATATAAAGGAAATCTTCGTTAAACTTATGGCAAACTAGGCTCTGTGCTAGGTGCATCTAGGCATCCTCAGACCTAACTCATAAAACTCCAAAAGGTAAAAGATTTATCCCCATTTTACACATGAAACAAACTGAGGCTCACAAAGACCAGGAACATGATCGAAGTCACAGATCTAGTAGGCAGGATTGTAAAATCACGCTGACTCCAAAATCTACCACCAGTGACAACACTAATGATACGGCAAGAGTTTGGAAAATTACAGCTCTGTGCAAGGATGAGCTATCGTTATCATCATCTGTCGATCTCCTATATTCTAACAGTGCCCTCACAGATATCTCCTAGGTAGGAGGTGACAAGGTGACAAGTACCACTCAACACATCTCTGGAGTCATTACTTTGCCAGACCATTGTGGTAGGCTCTAACCGGGCCTGCTGTGTTCAGTTCCTTCTTGGTCTGTTTAGGTTGGACGTGACTGAGCATGCTCACCCATTGGTCATCACTTTGTAGGTGCACAGTCACTGTTCAGGAGTGATGTCTGCTCACTTTTTATAATCTGGGTAAGGTGTAGCCAGATGGCACTGGTGGCACAGTACCCCATATTCGGATATTCAGTCCAATGATATGGTTTTCTAATGGCAATCTTATATCAGTAAAAGCTGGAATTTCAGGGCACAAGGCTGAGGATTAAAGGGGCTTCTCACGCCCTGGCAAGACCTCACTCTGGGCTGGAAGTCCACCATGGCCACCAAGTCAAGTGTGTCTCCTTTGAGGAATTAGGCAATTCGGAAAGCTGTACTCACTTAACATGCCCCAGGCTGATGCCTCGTGATACATTTTGCTGACAGCCTATCATTTGTACTTACTAGAGTGAACTTTAAAATGTAAGAGTTGAGTGTCAGAGTATCCATTTGAGTCAAATCTCCAACCCATCTTCTGCAATGCAACTTCAGCCCTGAGGGTGGGGGGTGGGGGGAGTGGGGCAGAAGGGAGTGGCTGACAAGAAAAGCTTTAGCCCAGCCTGGCTTGGTTCCAACCCCAGTTCAGCCACTCAACAACTTCTGACCTTCGTCTCCTCATCGGCAAAATGGTCATGAAGTAAAACCTACCTCAAAGGATGTTAAAAGGAGTAAAAGTATAACTATGTGTAAGCACTTGAAATAGCACTTGGTATGTAGTAAAGCCACATGAATGCTGAAGCTTTTTAAAAATTCTGAAATAGTTTACCAGTTTTGACACATTTGTGTGTCATTACACACAATTCAACAATGTTGAATAAATTTCTCATTGTTATCTTTTAAGTGACAATAGAATGTGTCTATATTTAAATTGTCCCCATAACTGACTCTTTCAATTAACTAAGCAATGCAAATTGACTTGATAGGAGGGTTTCTAGTGTAATTCTATGAAAATAGTTATTCTTGAGAACAACTGAGTTTTATTTTTTCTTTAAAACTAAGTTTTTATCATTACTTTTTAAAATATGAGTAGAATGAGGGTTCTACCAGATCTATAATGCTTTCTACATCTGTGTGTTTTAGATATAGTTATTTATTGCCTATTATCTATGTGAAATGGAAGATTTATTGGTTGATAACTTGATTGTTTCAGGATTATTTACAACCAAAGCAAGACCCCCATACCCCTCTGAGGCTACCTGCCCTGGACTTGCTCTAACAGCCAACATACATTTTGTGCACTATACCAGCGCTATCTTTGTTGGTGTCTAGGAATTCAATGAAGCTATTTGCCAGAAAACAATAAACTTTCAGCAGAAAAAAAGAATGCTAATGATATTAAAAATGAATAAAGACATCCTAGAGGGAGCAAACAAAAGAGAGCAGCAGGCCTGTTGACCTGTTCCCACCTAAAGGCTTTGGGCTGATCAGAATTCCAGAAAAATATGGCCCTCAGCTTGTTTTGTAAATAAAGTTTTTGTTGAAATACAGTCACACACATTTATGTACATAACACCTATGGCTATGTTTGCTTTACAATACCAGGCTGAATCATTGTGATACAGACCCGATAAATAAAAATAAACTAAATATTTACTATCTGGCCCTTTACAGAAAGTTTCCTGACCTTGGTTCTTAAGGATCAATTCTATACTAGGCAGTGTTCTACAAGGTATGACTGTAACTGTGTTTTTTAAAGACGTTCTGGAACTTTGCCATTATGGATTAATTCCTCAAGGTTATCCCCAACAGTGAGAGGCAAGCCAAGTGATTAAGCCAGTGATACTGTCTTATGACACAAATTTCTCATCAATTTCCCCTTCAGGGTGTCTCTGGAAGGATTCACTTAAAAGCATGCTATGGAGATAATTCCAGATGGGAATTCTGATTCTGTACAAAGTTACTCTTTTCTCTGCCCTGATATCCCTGTCTGTCTACCTTTGGGTCTCAGTGTCTTAGAAGATGGTGCCTCTCATGGATTATAGAGTATGCAGCTAACCACAAGGAGCCAAGAAGGTAGCTTGGGCCATGGCTGACAAGCAGGAGCAAGCTTTTCACAGGCCATTTGTTTCTCTGGACACAGCACTGTTTTAGGAGCCTGAGCTGAGGGCTTATTACCTCTAAGCATATAAGCAAAGACCACATTTGAAAGGAAAGAAGAGCTAGTCAATGAAAACAGAAGTTGCACATAGGAGTCTCTACCTACCCCACGGTCACAGAGATGGTGGGTCTAGCTGACACAGCATTGGGCCATAGGTCAACAAGACTCGGGTCCTCATGCTCATTCTGCCACTAACTAGATGCATGACCTTAGGCGAGTGACTCTTCTTCACTAGACCATATAGGGTTTAGACAGCTACCCGTCTTGTGCTAAAATTCAAGGTTTCTATGATGCCAGCCTTAGGAAGCCATGCTGTTACTACCAGTGCTTGGTACACAGCAAGTACAATATAAATCTTTAAAATCGTTACTGTTTGTGAAAGCACGATGCATGACTTTAAAAGTAAATGTGGATACCTAGAAGCAAATTCTAAACGGAGCATACCCATAAGCAGTGAAGGCTCTGATTCCTGTTGGCCTTCTCACAAAGAGTACAAGCCTGGCAGGCTGGAAGAATCGGGAATGAACACCCAACCCTGTAGCAGCCCTACCTCAGTACAATGAAACTGGTGTGAATACCCCACTTCCTTCACTCCTCAGGTAGGACAACTCTGAACCATGTGTTTGGTACCAGTTCCTTCAGTTTCTCCCACGAGGTTAAGCTCTATCATCCATAATGTGACCCACTTGCCAAGAAAACCTTCAGGGAACTCATTTCTCAGTGGACCGTTAGTCTCACTCCCCATGCTCCTGTTTACAGTTTTTGTTTTGTTCTGTTTACCTTTCAAATAAACTATTTGTATTCAACTCTTTGTCTGTTACTGGGGAATCCAAACTAAGACAATGGGTATTGCCTAATTCATTCTTTTAAGTTTGAATGATAAGCATTGTCAATTCTACTAATCAGTAGAATATCAGATACCAGATATTTATAGCCAAGAAACCAGAACAGAGTCTAAAAAAATATCAAAAGCCTAAAATCCAGCAACAAACCTAAAAAGAAGTGGGAAAAAGTCCAAGCTTCCCATGGTCATTTCCCTTGAGATCAGTCACTGGAGTTATAAAAGGTTAGTATTGGTTCATGGTGATTTTCTCAAGAAATGGGAAGCAATCTTCCCTTCATTTCATATGTGTTCTAGAAAGCTCTGGGTTCCTAGAATTTCTACTAGGAGTCCTGAATATCACTGCGATCATTTCTCAACACCAGACAGAGATATACAGGTTGGTCTCGATGTGTTCTTTCTTATCCAAGAAGCCAGCAGATTTGGGCCCAGAGAACAAGTTCATCCTCAAAGAGATCAAGGTTCCTGTTACTCTTGCCAGGAATCTACAGGACGCATCCTTAAGCTAAATCAGACCTGATCTTCAGAGAGTTCTGAATGCAAGGTAAATACAAATCAAAACGTATGGTTATAAGCCTAAGGAGGAAAATCATAGAAATAGGGCATATATTACAAAGCAGCAGTACCAAAGGTATCAGTTAGGGTCCCAGCAGGAAAAAGAATTTACTTAATTAAAAAAGATTTTAATTAAAAGACTACTTACAGAGATGTGAGTTGCTTTAAGGGACAGCGAGGGATATTGATGGCAACCCAGAGCCCAGCACGCCAGAAGGGTCGCCGTTATGCCCAAGGCAGAGAGTGTAAGTGGAGAAAAAGCTGGTTACTGGAATGGGAGAGGGTTGGAAGCCATGGAGGGGCGGGAGCGGTGGGTTTAGGGAAATGCAGTAGCAAAGCAGGGGCAATCAGGAAAGAAATACACTGGCTTCTCTCCCCTACTCCCTTGAATCTCCTTCCAGTGCCTCCCATTGGCTGAACCCTCGGGAAGCAAAAGGCACAGCAATCTGAGTGATGTCTTCAGGTGCCCTTCAGGGCAAGGGCAGAGAAGAGAGGGACTGAATGTGGTGTGAGGGGCAGGACAAAGGTGAATATGCTGGAACCTCCATCTTCATGCATAAAATGTTGTAGTCAAATGAAATGACTACAACATTTTAGTCATTTAATATTTAGTATTTATTTAATACTCAGTTAAATATTTAAACAAATCATTTAGTATTATTTAATACTCAGTTCACCCTTTCCATCCCTTTATTATGAAAATATTCAAACATACAGCAAAGTGAGTTTTTGAGTGAACAAGTAGACACTCACCACACCACATGGATTCCACCATTGCCATTTTACTACTTGCTTTATCACATATGTATTCAACAATCTATCCCTCTCTCCATCCATCAGCAAGTCTTATTTTTTATGTATTTCAAAGTAAATTTCAGACATCAGGAAGCTTCCCCCAAAATACTTTGGCAGTATATCACTTACTTAGTTCAACTTTAATTGCTACTACAATGCAGCTTATTTTCAGCTCTTCTCTCTCCATATATATCTAAGTCATATGTATGGAGATATATATATACATATGTATGTATATACATATATACATATGCATATATACATTCTCTCTCATCCATATATATCTAAGTCATATGTATGGAGATATATATATATACACATATATATGTGAGTATGTATATATACATATGTACAAGTGTATGTATATGGAAGTCAACTGGTGAATGGGTCAATCAATTGGATGCTTTTGGTTGGGCTGTCCAGGGGCATTCATTTTATCAGGCATGTTGGTCCTTAGAAAACGAAGACTGGAAAAACCTTTGCAAACACTCCAGCTTCTGGTTGCTTTATTTTCCAGGGATTACAGAACTGATCTTTCTAAGCAAGCCAGGGTCAGCACAATAAAACTGAAGAAGAACGTTGAAGAACTTGAGTACTGTTTTCCTCCTGACCTCACAGTCGGATCTCATTACGAGAGAAGGACTGGCTTTATCCCGTCTCCTGCAACGTGACCTTTTCAATCATACCACCAATGCCATTCCCACACAGCCTCATTTTCCTTTGGTTTTAAAGACAGGTGGGGGAAGGAGGGGAATTGAACACTGGGCTGTTAACTCCTCCTCCCTCACTATCTTTTGATGTACCAGTAAATGGTATTATTGCCTTTGCTTCTTAACCATCCAAGACACGATAAAAAAACAGATCTGAGGCAGCCCTGCATGTTACTTCAAACTCTACCTGTTCTCCACATATGGAAAATGACAGATTTCACAGTTTGGACTCAATCAGACACTCCTTAAGAACCCACAATTCCAACAGCCTTTGGCAGCACGTAGGTAGGATTTAAATTACATACTGCTGCAGACTGAGTCTTGAGATATTTCCTTCCCTAAATCACACTGCAGTGTGGGTTTTCAAATGTCTGCTCAGGTTGAGCAAAAGTGTTGGCACATGGAAGTGACAACTTTCCTGTACTGTGCTGGAGGGAGGAAATGAATTCGGGACTGGGAGCAGAATCAAATTACTCACACGATGTAAAAAGGTATTTGCCCACAACGAGGCCATCACTTTCCATTCCATAGCTGCCTGGGGAAGGCCAACCTCATGCAAGACACTCCACCAGGTGATGGAAGGGACCCATAGGTGAAGATGTCATAGTGCTTTCCTTGAAAAAGTTATAAATCTAATAGAAGGCATGAGTCAGGCACACCAATAACAGAATACAAGGGAGAATGTGAGGAAACAGGAAGGAATCCTGGCTGGGAGGGCACATGAAGACTTCACAGAACAGGGAGCAACTGAGCCATGCTTTGAAGGGTCATTGCTTTTCCCTGAGCAGAGATGAGGGAAGGATATTCCAAGGAGGCAGATTAGCATGTCGACAGGCTCATACTGGGAAAAGAAGAGGTAGTCTATAGGAGAGCAAATAATCTAGTTTGGCCAGACTACAGGTTGTGTATTCAGTGAGAAGACAGGAAAAGTAAGTTGGAGCCATATTGTGACAGACCTTGGATGTTCAGCTTCAGAGTTTGGAAGGCAGCAGGGAGCCAGAAAAGAATATTAAACACAAGAGTGACAGGATTAGAACTGCATTTTAGGAAGATTATTCTGGCAGAGAGTATGGTTGACTCAAAATGGGGAGAGAATAGATATCATAGAAATAGCATCTTTTATACTTATTCTCTTAATATCACAGTAAAGAAGGTAGCTAAGGAAACTTTTTGTTTATTTTCTAACTGCAAATAACCTCTTTTTGGGTAAGGAGTCATACAACTGATATATGAAAATCTGTTACTATTATAGTAGCTATATATAATTTTGATATATGACCTTGATTCTTTTGTCTTAGTTCTATACAAAGCCCAAAATGGATGTTGGCTATTTTTATTAAACTCTAAGTTGCTTCCAGATCTTTCATCAATAACATGAACTTTATGACTAATCTAGTTACCAAGAGTCATCATTTAATAATATAAACTCCAAGAATCTATAATATAAAATTAAGGAAATGAAATTATTTTCAATTCCATTTTCATGGGAGCCTAACTAAACTCAATTATACATTTGGTCAATGTTGTCAATATTTGAGGCCATACCAAGTATGAAAAACCTACCACCTCTACCACTATACAAACTCTATGAACTGTAGTGAATCAAATTAATATGGACTAACTTTGGAGTGTAATTACATCCCGAATGTCTAACTGTTTTCGTAGGTGCATTTCCAGAAATCATCTCATTTATTCATCACACAAAACCTTTCTGGCAGGTATTATGAGCCTTAAGTTTCAGATGGAAATCTAAAGAATAAAGAGATTAAGTACTCTATCTGGAATCAGACAGTCATAAATTTTAAAACTGGGATTCAAATCCAGGTCTGTTTACTGGATACTCGTTATAATTCCTCGAAGCTGATGGGATGTGTGTTATGTGTGTAGGTTGTAACCACAGCCCATCAATTACTTTAAAACAGCTGTCAGAGGAATGCTGCTTTTTTCTTTTTTTTTTTTTTTTAACATTTATTTATTTTTGAGAGACAGAGAGACAGAGCATGAGCAGGGGAAGGGTAGAGAGAGAGGCAGACAGAGAATCTGAAACAGGCTCCAGGCTCTGAGCCATCAGTACAGAGCCCGATGCGAGGCTCGAATTCACAGACCATAAGATCATGACCTGAGCTGAAGTCGGCTGCTTAACCGACTAAGCCACCCAGGCGCCCCTGCTTTTTTCAAACTAATGGTTTATTTAACTACACTAATTAGAAACTCTTAGAATATCACAGAGATGTTTAAGAAACCAACAGAATGCCTTCAGACTGAATGATAAACCTTGAAATATGCCACGTTGAAGGTCTAGCAAACATCATTTGCCACTAAACAAGATGGCTAAACAGTACAGGAATGGAAAGCTTCAAGGCTAGACTGAGTCCTCTGAGTGGTCGCTGAGACCCCAAAAGGGTCTTTTTTAGGAGACATCTGGGGAGATTCTGGAGCTATCCTCCAGTTACTACAGCTGTTTCTCGATTGTAAACAGGCCCTCGGTCATCATGTACTTTACAAAATGCACAACTAACCAGCCAGGAGTACGACTGCTAGCAGTACCAGTTCATGCTACATGGTGTCCTGAGACACCATGGCGTGGAGCCTTTGCAAGAGAAGTGTGGCAAGTTTTTGTGAGTCTCCTCCTGACTGCAGAGCTACTGTGCCATGTTGCAGTGAGCATGTTCTTATCCACGAGCTGCAGGAACACCTCTGGACCGCTGGGAAGCAACAAGGGCTAGGGGACTGGATGACCTAGGTTCATGTCCTAGGTTCATGTCCTACTTCTTCTTTGCTAAGTCACCTGCTCTTGACTTCCCAGTAGAAATGACCAAATGAGATCATTTCAATGAAAGTGCTTTGAGAAGTGCAGTGGTTCAACCAAATGTATCAATTTATTTTTGTTGGGATCACTCCACACCATCTTCATCCCCATCAAAGCAGGCTGCGGTGTCTAAAAACTGATTTTTATATTTTAAGATGCATATCTCACTGAATAAATTATCCTACCATGAATAGTCCTTTTTGTTATGGGACACAAATAGAAGGAGCTTCCAGAAAACTATAGGGAAATCACTGGAGTTCTGGTTGATGTGCCTTAGAAATTTACTCTATTTAACCAACTGAAGAGTTATTTTACTTTTTAAAAGAGATTACTTTTATTCTTTGCAAAATGGAGAAAATAAGTAGCAACAGATAGCATATATTCATGTAAACATATATACATTTTTGCATTCTATTGCAGACCAATCTAAGTCAATTTGACTGCTTAGGATCTTTTGTTAAATTATGTTTGTTTCCAACACATATAGAAAGATGGTAGCCATCTGCTTTTCAACCAGGTTGCACGCTACAATGGATGCAAATTCTAGGCCAAGTTCTGCCACGTACACAAATACTCATTGGAAAGAGGTCACAAAAATCCTCATAAACCTTACTCCTTTAACATCCCTTGTCTGTGGGTGTAGAAACTCCACAGGACCGCATCGGAAACTACCCGCCACATCTGGTCACTTTCTCTCTGTGTACACAGCCAAACTCTATTTCTCAGCCTCCTTACAGTTAGGTTAGAGCCATGTGACCATATTCTGGCCTGACACATAAAAATCTCTCACGGTGGCCTTCTTTCTCTTTCTCTTCCATGATAGCTTGGAAGGCCATTCTAAAGACGCTGGCATGACAAGATGGAGGACGCAGGGAAAGAATGACTCAGGTTTCCAAGTCATCACTTGGAGAGGAGCAGTCCAGGAGAGCTTGCCCAACCAGGAACATTCACTTTGGACGTAAGAGTAAATGAAAAATAAATTTTGCATCAAGCCACTGAGATTTGGAGTTGTTACAGCAGCAAGCACCTTGCTGAGGCAGGTACATCAACATCCTAATGGCAGAATCAGCAAATCATCTAGGGGGAGCAGGCAAATGAGTCTACTGTTAAGTGAGCCAAATCTAGGACTGAGTGAAGCTTCAGCCCAACTCCAAAGCATCTGGACTGTTGAGTTTCCTGCTTCTAATTCTCTTTCCTTGCAAAACTAGAGGGACATGTATGATCTTTCTAGCTATTCACATATTTCACCAGTGAAAACATTATTTCTAACATAATTGATGCTAGTTAACAAAGCATCTAGACTGGGTTTTTGCTAACACTTGTTTTCATGTATTTCCCAAGCCACTTTTGAGAGTGGACTTTATTGTAAAGTTCAAGTGGTAAGTCGCTAGCCCTGGAGTGTGGATCTCTGCCTAGCAAGAGATCAAGTTCAAAATACTTAACCAGTGGTATGGCACAGTCACTGAGAGATTAAAATAGATGTAAAGCCTTATGCAGGAGTGGTCCCTTCTATGGGGGATTACTTCAAGTGTTAATTAAGCACCCTTAGGATAGAGATTAAAGTAATTCACACAATGGCTGTTTATACTGAAGTATTTTAAAAATAAATGACAAGCAGTATAACAAGAATCTAATTCCCAGCCATCACCCATTTTATTTATTTCTCTGTTCACTCTAAGAATTACAAGCAAAGGATCATGGGACCTATTCCTAAGTGTAAAATTAGATCAATAAAATGAGCCATCTGTCCAAGGAAGGCTCTATACTCAGGTTGTATTTAAGTATTATGTTTCCAATTGCCCAGATGTTACAGAAAAGTGCCTGCTGATACAACTCCTTTTGCACAATGTAAACCATTAACTGGCTAATATAAACTTATTGCGCCAAGAAAAATAAATAGCATTAACATTGCATTAAATCTGATTCGGGATCTTGGGTGCCCCGTCAGCAATCACAAGTGTTAAGATTTAAATTGCTCAGGATTTGCAGAGTCAGATGAAGAAAGAATCGTCAAGCGTCTTCAGGGCAGTGAGGAGGAAGAGACTGGAAATGAGATGAAAGCTTCAGAAAGTATATCTTCGGTTGGTCTGGTTGGTAAGGTAATAGTAATTACTATGATTATTGTCGAATGAGAATATCCTATCTTCGTGTAGTGCTTCAGCTCTCTCAAAGCACTAGTCTGTTTTATTTCCTTCGATTCTTAAAATAAGCTGGTGGGGTTATCTGGCAGGAAGTAGAGGTTGCATAGCCAAGGAAATGCAAGAATCATTAATAGGCAAAGAAGACCCAATGGAGCCTGACCTCTAACATTCCACGTCGTTGGTAGCGGCTCATGAATTACTCCAATCTACCGATCAATGAGCAAACCTGAACCATTTCTTAGCTCCCTAGCTTCACGGAGATTTTCTCTGCTCCCAGTCACACATCAGTCTGGCTAATTCTGTTTTAGGAACAGCTGTCCCCCCTGAGCCCCACACCCTGCAAAACCTCCCCAAGACAATTACCAGGCAAAAATCGTCCACCAGTCTTGGGGTTACTGTTTCTCCAGGGAATCCGTTGAAACAACACCACAAACCTGGCAGCCACATTTTCTAAACCAAAATTCAAGGCATGTGGTTGACCAAAGAGCCCTTCTGATTTGCCAGTTAATTTATCTGAAAAATTTACAACTCAGTACAAATTAAATCATGTGTAATCAATCGTACATTAATACGTATGGAAAAGGAACACGAAATCCTAAGTGTCAGTGTTTACTGCCGTTCCTGGAACATATTGTTTCAGTCTCACATATTCATTCGTTTTTTTTTTTTTCCTCTGTCCAGATTAAACAATCCCAGTTTCACAAATATTGCCTTCAGCCTCAGGCTTCTGTGCTTTTTAAATGCTTGGGTACACATATCACTAGAAGAATTTCATCCTTCTAGAAACCTTAATGTCAGGTTCTTTCCTCATCTTATTTTTACAGATGAAGAAACTGAGGCTTATCGAGCTACTATAACTTGCCTTACATCATCAAGTAACTAACAAAAAACAGGGTCAGAACTTGAACCCAAATTTGCCAAATATTAATGTCTGTGCTCTCACCCAGGGAGGAGGCAGCTTTGGAGGCTGAAAGAACAGGTGCAGGGTAGGGGTTGGGAGGGTAGAGCGGGTCTGAGGAAAATGGGGGCCGAGGGGCTAGTTACACACAGTTCCACGTGGCTTCTTGTTCATTCTGCCAGAGGCTTTCCCTCCTTTGTGCAGCCATCTCTCAATGAAGGGGCTGGGGGCTGGGGGGAGGGGGGAGGGTGAGGATTTGCCCAGAAGAGATGTTGCTCAGTTGTCTTCTGAAGACCACAAGTCCCAAATCCAACCTTCAGAAGACCCGTGGGGTCTAAGGTTACAATACAGACCCAGAGCAATGAGTTGTCGCTGCAATCACACGTGTGTGGATGGACAAAGGAAGAGGAGACTGTCGCGTCCTGCAGAATACCTGGGGAGCAGGTGCAGGGGAAAGGGAGGCTGAGAGGAGCCTAAACTCTCCTTTGTCAGGTCTAAGATGGCAACTGCAAATCACCTCAAGCCACCTAAGGTTCTTGTTAAAAAGGCAGATGCCTGTGAGGTACTCCAAGAATTCTCACCCACACGGAAGTTTAGGAATTACTGGCCTGAGATCTGTGGAGGTCAGACCTGCTCCGAGCCAGCTCTGAAAAGTGCATCCTCTGCTGACGGCGGTTTGACTTGACTTTCACTTGTGTCCCCTGCTCCCCCATCCCTACTCCCGACCCCATGAGATTGGGGGGCAAGTAGTGTCTAGGAGGCAAATGGCTTTCAGCTCATTTCAAGAAGCTGAAGCCACATTCTGGAGTCTTTCTTCAAAACGGGAAGTGGAATCAAAGATGGGTTTGGGGGTTTCCACTACTAACTGCCATTTAGGCTCTGAGGTACCTCTTTCCCTCTGTCCTTTTTCAATCCCTGAAATAGCAGGTATACTTCCCATATCTGCAGTTTGACATGCTGTGACCAAAATAAGTGGCAGGGGTCCTGACCAGCTCGAAAGATTTTCTGCTGCAATTATGACATCACATTCATTTAGTTGATTGAGAAAAACTGGTCCGGCTAGCCGAGTGGGTGTGCCAGGAAGACTTGGGACATCGACATGACAGCCCAGTGGACGCGGAGGTCCCACTATGGCCTCAGACGCTTGAGTCCCCGTCTTCCCAAAACCTAGTTCTGTGTCACTGGACCCCTTTTGAGCTAGACAGATGGACAACTACTCCCAAAAGAATCCTAAGGTTATTAAAGCCCTGAGTTCAGGGTGAGAAACAAAAAGCAAAACCAAAAAACACCACTCAGTTCCTTTCTGGCCAAGTCACTCTTCCATGAGAAAGAATTCTGAGAAACAAGTACTGCCACATGTTATACGACATTTACCCCTGACCTTGAGCTCTCTGTCCCTTTACCTCACAGAGACTCATAGAAGAGAGAGAAAGACATGCAGCGACTTCTTACAGAGATTAGTTATGATGTGGAAACAAATAAGAGGGTAGGAGGGCTAATGAAATGAAAGAGCAGAGGAAATATTTCTGCTACATTGTCTGGACTGCACGGATGCTAGTAGTTAGGTGCTGGAGATACACACACACACACACACACGCACGCACGCACACACACGCGCACACACACACACACGCACACACACAGCTTTTAGGGGGGATATATATGTGGCCTTTATAAGTTCCAGTTTTCCCCAAGAAACAAGACAATTTGGATAGCCTTGTAATGAAGTACTTTGGGTTGGAAAGGGAGAAGGAGGGACTTACAGAAAACATGAGCCCCCCAAAATACATCCTTTGGGAAGGGCACTTGCATGAGAGCCATGAGGACATAACCAGCCTCTTGTGACTAGCAAGTTGTTCAGCTGGTGGGGGGGAAATAGAACTGGATGACCCATGACCCCCTAGCCATTGAACCTCACACTAGAGCACCAGAAACCACCTAGAGGCACACGCATTCACCACCATCAACGAACAAGATACATTGCCCATGAGCTAACTCTGCTTTTCCAGACTTGTGCTTTTTCTCTCCGAGTTTCTTTGGATCTTCCTTGTAGTCCAATTTTACAGGTAAGGAGATGCTGAAGAAGCAGAAAGGAAAAGAGTAGAGACCTGCATCTCCCTAAAGATGGTGGTGGAGCCCCAGCTCTCCGAAGGAAGACCTTGAATTCTCAACTCTGACCTGACCTTGTCTCACTGACCCTGGGACCTCAGGCAAACTGGAAAGACAGGAGGAAAGGCAGGGCCCCCGTGCAGTCCTCCAGCCCCTGTCTCTGTGCCAGAGACTTAATCAACACCTTAAGACCAATCTGCCAGTGGGAACATGTGTGTGGCTCTATGTGCACCGGTTCCAGCACAGGCGTCTGGAGTTCCTTCCCCATCTTCCTGCTCCATGGCAGGAACACAACCGTCTTTCCTGTACTTCCTGGGGAGACTCTGGATAAGGCAGAAGCACCCACTCGAGAGGGCCTGGGTGCTAGTTCCGGGTCAGCTTCCGATGTGAAGTTGGACAAGTCCCTGAATCGCCCTCAGCCCGGTTGTAAAATGAGGGCTTTTCACTTCCTTCCAGGTCTATGATTCTCATTGGCTATCTGAAAAGGAATGACGGATATGCCATGTTTCCACGCTGTGAAGACCCGGGGAGATGGCAGTGTCCTATACCCTACCTATCTTCAGAAGCCTCTTTTTTCTACCTCCAGGTACTTGGATGGATCCTCTGGCCCTGACAAGACTTAGCACCCAGGAGTTCAACAAGAGAAAGGAAGTGGTTCATCAGGCTGATAGATTCCACCCCCGATTCTTGCACATGGGCTCAGTAGACAGTGGCTTCCAGGATCCCATATCAGTATCTCATTCACACTGTTATCTTTGAAGGCCTGGGCATGATCCCACGTACAAACGTTTAGCAGCATTTAACAGGCTCCCCATGCACAGGAGCAGGGATAACGCCCTCCATCGCCTCTGCCCCGGGGGAGCTCCGGGGTTCAGGCAGCAGGAAGACGCCCTCCAAGGCAGGCTGCGTAGCCCTGCTAACAGGACTGCTAAGGACTCCCGTTCCTGGTCCTGAATATCACAGCCTCAATCCCGTTCCACCACCCACTAGTTGTGTGACCTTGGAAGAGGTATTTAATTTCTCTAAGACACAATTTCATTTTCAGTTAAACAGAGGTAATAATAGTACCCATCTCACAGAGCTATTGGGTTGATGAAATATCAGTATGTGCCAAGTTCTTAGAACAGTGTAGCAAGCACTTCATTAGAGTTAGTTATTATTATTTAATTTGACTTAACTTAAAAGCTGTTCCTTCTTGTAAGTCTCGGCAAAGGTAGAGGATTCTTTATTAACGCTCAGTGACAGCAGATGAGCCGTCTTGGGGTCAAGGGAAAGGTTGCCTATGTCTGACTCAAATTAAACTCAAAGTTAA
The DNA here is from genome assembly GCA_030068075.1 of Paguma larvata. Taxonomy (NCBI): domain Eukaryota; kingdom Metazoa; phylum Chordata; class Mammalia; order Carnivora; family Viverridae; genus Paguma; species Paguma larvata. The sequence continues at coordinate 29,035,813 of CM057826.1, read as the reverse complement.
AGCTGCTACTTGTTTACTTGTTTTTTTTCCCACTAGAGGAAGGTGGGGACGGGGAATTTTCAGGTTGATTTTGAATCCAAGACTTCTCTACCAAAGCTGTAGTTGTCAAAAGTAGATTTAGGAGCGTTAGGAAACATACAGGGTCATCTAAAGAAAACAGAGCTAGGGGAGCCTGGGTGGCTCAGTCAGTTGAGTGTCTGACTCTTGACTTTGGCTTAGGTCATAATCCCAGGGTTGTAGGATCTACTCCACTCAGCATGGAGGCTGCTTAGGATTCTCTCTCTCTCTCCTTCTACCCCTCTCCCTGGCTTACACACTCTCTCTCTCTTTTTTCAAATTAAAATAATAATAATAATAATAAAAACAAAAACAAAAAAACAGGACTGTTCCAGTACCGCTCACAAACCAACTTCCATTGAGGAAACAAAGTACAAAGAAACTCCTATACGGATCCTAGCAGGATTTGCTGGTGTCTGGGGAAGATTATAAATTAGCTGGTTGCTGTTCACATCAGAGCCAAGCAGGGCACATTCAGTTTTTAATCTGGACCAATTTTCCGGATCAAAAACTAGTCTTTCCAAGGGATGTAAATGAGCCCAGGAGAAAAATTTCCCCTGAAGTTTCTGAAGTAGCTGTCATTTTAATCTGAGCAGCTTTCCAACCTGAAAGGCAGTGTCTGGATAAAATTATAAAGTAATGAAAAGCTCTTCTAGGTTGAACCTAGTCCAAACGCCCCTTCTACCTCAAATTTGATGTATTTAATATGCCAAAATACTTAAAAGGTAGAGTTTCCACTATCAAAACACTATCTATGCCTCAAATTAAACCAAAGAGGCCAAGATGGAATATTCATGCATGAGTATCAGAACGAGATCCTACATGAACTAGGTAGAAAATATTTTTAGGAGACAGACTACAAAAAACAAGAAAGGAAATATGGCGAACCATATGAGCAGTTTTACACAGTATACTTTTTTGAAATGCTTTTTTAAAGATTCTGCTTAAATGAATTGAAATCTATCCTTAACAGCATGTTACATACATTGCTTAAACTTAAGAACGATCAATGTAACTATACGTCATTCAAAAATTGTGACTAGATGGTTTTATGTGAATAAACCCACAGAATACAATTGATCATGATGTGGTTATCTTCAGAAGGAAAGTTAGAAAGAAACCCCTTCGTTGAAATCCTTGAAGATGTGTATATGTGTGCACGTAAGAAGTGAAACAATTTAATACAATATTGCCTTGGACTACGGCTATTATCTCCAAAATGAACTGAACGGCGACTATAGAATAGCTCATAATTTAAGCATGTTGAAGGTTAGGATAATGACTCTAAATCTCAAGGCAGGTAACCAAGCACAGGTGATAATAGATACAGCTTGAGGAGTGAGTGTGTCTCTCAGAGCTGCAAGGCAACAAGTCGTATTTCCAAATGGAAATATCCTTGAGCAGTGAAAATATTTAAGAAGCCACATAGGAATCCGCCAAGATGATTTTCTTTGCCCTCTGATAAATTTCCCCTGGTTGGTCTCTTTCTTATAGAAATGTTATTTGTGAAGACACCCTGCACTTTCTGCAGAGTTTTGCAGACTGAATTCAAATAAACTTATATTGTTTTCCATTGTTCATAAGATGTAATTAATCCCATAAGACAACTCTGCTTACAAAGTAAATAAAAAAAAAAAAACAACTCGAAACCAGAAAAACACAGATTTTTCAGAATTCCAAATAGAGTCTCAGCAAAGAAGAATAAAAATCGTTATTTGGGAGACAATGTTTAGAACTTTATTGCTTAGGACCGTTGTACTTTGAATAATCTCACAACACACACCAAGTCAAAGTAGACGAAAATAGACAAGAACTTTTTACCTGTATAACTAGATGAAATGCAAGTTACTGTGTTTCCAGATCCCTACAATTCTTTGCAATATCCTACAACACCATACATCTTTGTTTAAATTGCCGAGCAAGGTCAGGAGTTCAAAACATGGGAAAATTAACCCATTGGACACCCCTTTCTGAGAAAATGGCCCCAGAGAGGGAAGCATCCTTGTAAGTAGAGTTGACATCCTTACATAGTGCCGGGGAAGCACCAGAGATGGCTATAGGCAACTCCAGGCAAATCTTCAGACACTTAACAGGAAATGGCCGGGCCCTGGGCAATATGAATTCAATAAAGATGTTTAGAGACACAGGAGGAGCTGTTTGACTTCTCCTGCACAGTTGCAAGCCTCTGTAATTGAGACAGCATGATCGCCGTCCCTACTCTCAGCTCTCTGTGGTCAAATACAGAGCCCTCCACCTCTTCTGTGTCTGGAAAATAGATCATTCCTTTAACAAACAAACGTCTCTGGAACCGCCTGAGCTGGGGAGAGGGCGAGGTTCGCACCTTTTCTCAGCTCTGGGCAGAGATAGACCCAGTTAAACCACCGTTGGTCAAGGGAGAGAGGGGCGGTGCGTTGCCCGCTTCGCGTCCCGGCGGGGACTGAGACCCGGGCGCTCCGGGCGTGGTGTCCCCCGCGAGCGCGCTGAGCGTGTTACCTGATTTTCGGAGAGCTGTTCGGAGCGACATTGCGCTGGGTCCGAGGCTGGAAGCCAGGAGCAAGAGCCGGAGCAAGACGCCTCGGATTAAATCCATTTCACCGCGGGCGCCTGCAAAGTTTCACCAAGTCCCGGACGCACAGAGAAAAAGGGCGTCTCCTGGGGGACCTGGCGGAGGCGGCCCCCGCGGGTCCCCTGACCCGGGTGAGATGGTGCAGGGCTGAGGCGGCTGGACCAGGAACCACGCAAGAGTCCAAGGAGGAAGGACAGCAGCCGGGAGGTCGGCGTGCGGGAGTGAAGTCGGCTGCGAGCCGCAGGGCTTTTCCGGGGAGGGGGGCGGGGGCGGCGAAGGAAGCCGACGGGGAGGGACGGACTGGCCCGGGGAGGAAGGGAGGCTCGACCCGCCGGGGGATGGAATTACAATCGAGTGGAAGTGAGAGGGGCAGGCCCTGAGACAATTTACTCTTCGCCCACCTCTGGGGCAGACAGCCCGCCCCTCACCCTCTAGCGACCCCCTGCTCAGCCCTTCCCTGCTGGTGACCTAGATTGGGGCGTTAGGAGCGGCCGACTTCAACCACTGGAGTCGCAGGACAGGAGTTAGGGGACTGTGAGCCCAGGACCCTCTGCTGTGGTTCAGACCCTGAAATCATGCGCCGCTTCCTCCTCCCCTGGCGTACCCTCCTCCTGTTGCGCCCCTCTAGGTCACTTGCACCCAGCTTGAGGACTTTCCCCAACACCTCCAAAGGTGGCTCCAGTCTGTCCAGCGCTCTTGGGGGAAAGAGGACTGTCTGCGATTTGCAAGTGGGGGAGGATAAGAGACGAGGGGGCGGGGCCGGCCGAGTCTCGGGCGCTAAGAAGATAAATAGGATTTAAGGCGCGCAGATGGAGAGCCGAGGCCAGGCCACTCCGCTGGAAACGCGGGGTGGAGATTAGGGCCCAGTGCAGGGGAGCGGGGTCCCCTCCCGGCAGAGGAGAGCAACTTGAGATCCTCCAGGGGGAACAGATGAAAGTCCAGGTTAAGCCTGGCGTCGGGGTGAGGGATCCTAGCTCGAGCCCCCTGGTGGACGGAGAAGACCCGACTGGGACCCGGCACCCGCCCGCGGGGCTGGGTTTGGGGGCGGCTCGAGGTCCTGGCCACTGATTCCGCGGGATCTGGGTTCCCGGGTCGGCTCCCTTTTCTGGATTTGCTGCCCTAAGACTCGGTAAAATACGCCTTTTCCCGGGTTTCCTGGTGGCGCTTCGAGAGGGGAGACTCCGGGACTCAAGTCAAATTACACACTGGCGTGCTGATCTTCAAGCCAGCGAGGAGAGAAAGCAGATACAATAAATAAACCAAGAAAACACAGCCTTCGCCAGTGCCTGGGGATAGATCAAAGGCCTTCGGAAGTGCCCCGCAGAGGGAGACAGCGGCTGCCGGCTGGGAGGACCTTGCACCCGCTCCACCCTGCAGCCCTGCTGAGGCTCCCGGGGGCGGGAGGGGGGGCGGGTCCTGGACCTTCATTGTTAACCTAGGTTTAGGAGAGCCAGAGGAAAGGAGGTTGATAGCTGATATCTACCAGCTGAGAGCTAGAGCTCTCCCCGCCCCTCAAAGATTTCTCCTCCTCTTTTTAGGAATGAATATCCCACGGCAAGAGGGTTTATAATGAGCCGAATCTTGTTTGTTTGCCAACCTTGAGAATATGTTCCCTTACGTGTTGGCGTTCTCAGGCGAGCGACTGCCCATAATAAATTCAAGCTCACTCTGCCTTGAGTATTTGGAAATATTAGCTGTGACACCTGAGCTTGTCCTTTTTCACAGACTGTGCTCTTCACTTCCAAGGTGGTAACAATGCCATGTTTGGAAGTCAGACAATGGGACTGCCGCCAGGACTGCTAGTCTCAAAAGTAGCAAAATCATAGACCCTTGGGATTGTTTGGGGTCCCCAGAGGTTATCCAGGCTCTGCCTCCATTCTGTGCAGAAATCTGCTTTCAGCATCTTTGGCAGGTCAGTCACCTGGGTTTAAACTCCACCTGTGACAGAGAGAGCCTACCTCACCTCTGCCCCTAAAGTTGTCGGATAGTTCTCTTCATGAGAAAGTGACTTTTTTATATTAGACCTAAAGTTGGTACCAGGAACCAAGCAGGTGTTACCAGAAAGACAGCTTCCATGTTGGTTCTGCTCTTTCCCACTTAAAAATAATTCTCCCTGATGTAAAAAAATCAGAAGTAATACTAACCACTATATGGCTAACATTTATATAATACCTACTATGTAACAGACCCTCTCTGAAGTGCTTTATAATCCCACTAACAACCACACCAGGTAAGTATTGTTATTAGTATTATCCCATTTGACAAATAAGGAAACTACTAAAGCATGAAAAAAATTAAACAACTTTCTCAAAATCACGCAGCTCCCAAGAAACAGAGCTTCATTTGAATCTGGGTGGTCTAGTCCCAGAGTCCAGGCTTTTAAGGAGACCGAGCGGAAGCAGTCAGCGAAGTGGACCAAGAATCACAAGCTCTTGGTGTTTAATCTCGGGCTCTGCCCAGAGTGTACCTTGGTAAAATAAAGGGGCTGGATGAAGTCATTGCCAACTTCCAAGTTTTGTTTTGTCTTTATCATTCGATGAACAGCACTATCCAATCCAAGCCATTTTTGCTCAGAATCTGTCTTTTAAAAGACTTGAACACAACTGATCATTGCAAATTTTGAAGCCGAGTTTCACCCTTCTTGCCTACCTTTGACCTATGCCCATGTTACCTCCTCCTGTCTGGCATGGGCTCCCTTCTGTCTTTTGCAGATGGCCACAGCTGATTGGGAAGCTGGCTTGGTGTCTTCAGAGTCCCCACTTGTTCCTTCCTTGCGGGACTACCTTCAATTATATTCGTATACTTTACTTTCGAGTGCCTGCAAATGCTTTGGATCCTGAGACCTTTGAGATAAGACCTTACTTTCTGAGATCGGCTTGTTACAAATCTAGGGGACACCTTAGAGGGAACATATTCCTCCCTTCAAGAGTCAAATCACATCCCCCAAGGTTCCCTGTCTTTCCATTTTGACGACCGGTTTATGGCATTTATCAATCTGACTAAAGATAAATGGACACTTGCCTTTCACTTCCTTTCTGCCTTCTGGGAGGAGAAGAACTAGAGAGGGCAAAGAGGCTTTGAATGTTTCATTTCTTAAGATCTGTTCAAATTCACCAGAGGTTTAAACTCAATTAATAAGGTCACCAGCAGAAGAGTGACCTGCCTGCTTTGCTCAATATTGTGGGAGAAGAGTCTGACCTTTGCTCCATGGAATGGATTCAGAGGGTGTTTAGATGAAAGCAAAGGCAAACTTACCAATGACAGAATGTTGAGGAAGTCCTTACAGGGGATTCAGGAAAAGCCAGCAGCCAATAATTAACTTTAGATTTAATTCTTTTTTTCAAGAGGTTATATGTACATAAAGAATTTGAAATATGCATCAGGCAGAATGTATTGTGAAAAATAAGTTTCCGTTAACCCCCCCCCACCAGAAGCAACCACTATTTTTGGTTTCGTGTACACCCCTCCAGACATATTCTATGAACATACAAGCATGCACATAAACTTGACACAGACAATTTGTACATGGTTTTTAACCTGAAAATCCACCGAAATCAGCAGATAGAGATCTGTCTCCCTCTTACTGGCTGCTGAATAATATTCTGTCATGTGACATACAATGTATATGTTCTTTCTGTATTGTTTCCTATGGCATTATTATAAACAATACTGCAGTGAATGACCTTGAATAAGTTTGCACATGTTATAATAGATTGTAGGGCACATTTCTAGACTAGTCATTGCTCAGCAGAAGGGTAAATGCCTTTTCATTTTGACCATTTGGCCAAAGCGCCTCCCTAGGAGAGCGTACAAATTTACACCCCCACAAGCAATATGTAAGCCTATTTCCACAAACTCTCACCAACACGGTATCTTATCAAACTAGAACTGTATATTACTTACATATATGTTACATGTTTTAATCATCGCTCAACACATAAAGAAAAGTACACAAATAACAAGCATACCAATAAATTATAGCCAAGTGAGCACACTCGATCACCCAGATCAAGAGCAAGAAAACTACCGGCACTTCCAGTAATCCTTCCTCACACTTCCTCTCCAGACGCATATGTTCTTCAGGAAGGATGAGAAGAGTTCGGACCTCCCATTTAAATACACAAATGAAAATTAAAGTTACATAAATAAAATACACAAATAAAAATAGATTTGTGGAAAACATAAGCATTCCTCATCCCCAATATGAAACAAGCATTAATGGAGATTTGATGCCACTACGTGTCAGGCTCTGTACAGAGAACAGAAAGACTATAGGAAGGAAAATACGACAATGTCTTCTGCACTCGAAAAGATAGTTGAGAGAAGAGAGTTGCCTAGCCAACTTCTCCACAAAGCAGAACAAAAGAGACACTAGATAAGAGTGCCAACGACATGTGTGACAGGAGAGGAAATCCCTGGATTACGAACGATAGACTATGTAGCAATATACTATAAAATAGAGCCATCGACCTCATGAATGTTTTCCCTTTTTTTTAAGTTTATTTATTTATTTTGGGAAAGACAAAGATAGCTCAAACAGAGGAGGAACAGAAACAGCGGGAGAGGGAGAATCCCAAGTAGGCTCCTCACTGTCAGCGCAGAGCACCAGAGCTCAACACAGGACTTGAATGTCATGGGATCACGACCTGAGTCGTAATCAGGAGTCGGCTTAACCGACTTAGCCACCCAGGCACCCCATGATTTTTTTTTCTTTTTCAATTTATTTATTTATTTTGAGAGAGAGCGAGAGAGCAGGGAGGGGCAGAGAGAAGGGGAGAGAGAGGATCCCAAGCAAGCTCCCTGTTGTCAGCACAAAGCCCAACGGGGCTCAAACCCACGAACCATGAGATCATGACCTGAGCTGAAATCAAGATTCAGTCACTTAATGGACTGAGTCAGGCAGGCACCCCAATCTCATGAATGTTTAAATCATGCTTATATACTTAATAGGGTTCAAAAGGGACAGGACTGGAGTTACAAAGGTAAATTACCCAGTATTCTCAAATCTGTCCTTCCTTCTTCATACATTTCTGAAAGCATAAATTAAAGATGACTGGGAAATTATAGTTAAGTTAGGTAACCTGATTCTCCAGGCTCTATTTTAAGGTAAACTTTTCAATGAAGTATAAAAATGTCCTACCTACATGTCCTACCTACATGTATAATTCAATGGGTCACCATTAAGTGAATAAATCCATGGGATAAATCCCCAGATAATGAAATATAACAACTCCAGATCCTAAAGCCTTTATATTTCTCCTACTAATTATAACCTACCCCACAACGAAATAGGAAACCATTTTCCTAATTTCTACCATTATTTTTGCCAGTTTTTGAACTTCGTACAAATGGAATCCAGTAATTTCCAGTGACATAATCATTTATGTCCAGCCCCTTTTACTCAATGTCATGTTTGAGATGTTCATCCAAGTTGTGTGGTTATTTCTTTTCATTGGTGTATGGGATTTCATTATATATATATACACGTTACAATTTGTTTATATGCTATTGCTGATGAACATTTGGGTCATTTCTAGTTCGGAATTACAATAAAAAATGTTTCTGTCATTAGTCTCGTTTGTGTCTTTGAATAACTTAAGTATGCATTTCTATTGTGTATACCTGTGAGCATAATTACTGGGTTACAGGGTAAGAATACGTTTAGGTTTGGAAGATATTGTCAAGTAGTTCTCCAAAGTGGCTCTACCAATTTACACTCTCGCTGGCAGTGTATGAGACTTCCAGTCATTCCACAAGCTCACCCACACTTGGCACTGCTTGTCTTTTTGTTTTTAGTCATTTTGGTGACTGTGCAGTTTTAACTTGTGTTTTCTTGAAACTAATGAAGTCAAGTACCTTTTCACTTGTGTATAAGCTATGAGAAATCCTAGTTTGTGAAGTTCCTATTCATGTATTTTGCCCATTTTTCTTTTGGATTGTCAACCTGGTTCTTACTGATTTGTAGAGGTTCTGTATATAGTCTGGATACAAGTCATAAGATTTTTTGTTGGTGGTGGTGGTGGTGGATGTTTATATTAAAAATATTTTCCTCATTCTGTCTTGTCTTTTAACTCTCTTAATGATGACTATTAATGAACAAAAGTCCTAGTTTTAGTGTACAATTGATCAATTTGTTTTCATTAATGGCTAGAATTTTTAATGGCCTGTTTAAGAAATCTTTATTTACCCCAAGGTCATGAAGATATTAGTTCATGTTTTCTTCTAAAAATGTTATTGCTTACCTTCCACATTTAGATCTGCAATTGATTTTTGTGTATGATGTAGGGTAGTCCTCAAGTCTGTTTGACTGGATCCTCCCTCTTGATTTAGATGTGGGCAAGTACATCTTCATGGGGAGATGTGGTTTCCAGAGTGTGGCTTTGGAAGGGTATCTTTTCCTGTGTAAGCATCAACCAGGTTGATATTCAAGGCTAACACTGTGACTACACTTCTCACTAGGTATATCCAAGTGGGTAGCTACCTTGCATTATATGTTGTGCAGCATAAACAAAGCCCATCTATTCCAAAATATCTCACCTACAGGTCTTTCAGTTGCCTTGAAATTTCTATCATTTTAAATATTTCCATGAGTTAAAAGTATAATTGTTTATGACTTATATCCTTTCTATCCCAAAGAGCATTGGAGAAAGATGGAAGAGAGATATTTTAAGAACTTTTATCCAGGTGGTTCTCTTAACATGGATGTATTCCTCCTGAAAAGGAGAAAGGGCTCATTCATTAACACTGTGCCTGTTAACAAAGAGGTAAGGACTAATTTATTAGATATTTTAGCTGTCACCCATAGTACCAGCTCCAGGGTCTATAGGAGGTAGAGTGTATGAATTTGATAGTGACTCGAGAAGGGGAAATTGGTGGTGGGCGAGGTTCAGAATGTGGGATATGGCTTGTTTGTAATAGCACAACTCTGGACGTAACAAACAAATCCATCACTAGAAGAAAGCAGGTAAAACCACGGAATATAATGGAGCAGTAATCAGCTATCTAAGAAGTAACAGACTCAGAGCTTCATGTGCCAAAATGGAACAAAGTGGACAAAGCAAGATGCTGAACAGAGTGCAGGTGTTCACAGAGTGTGGGAAGGGGATTGGGGGATCTGAGAGGAATGTGGGGCCAATGAGCAGTGTTGTATTCTTAAATTATAAGACTATTTTAATCTGGGTTAGAAAGAAAGTATGAATGCATTTTAAAAGAAGATAGGTCAGTCTAGGTGCTGTAACAGTAGGAATGATGGGGACTGAGAAACCAAGAGAAGAGATACAGGTCTCACTCAACTTGGGAGAGGGAGAGAATGAAGAGTTTGAGACAGGCACTCCCAAAGTGGAGGAGGTCATGAAAGACAGACCTCACACATCATGCCATTCTGTCTGGTGCTGCAAGTTCTCATGTGCAAGGGGAAAAAACCAGAGCTACCATCTTCCTGAATTGCATGGAGACCCTGTAGCACGTTGAAAATTGGGGCTCCACACACAACATGACAAAACACAGGAGCTCCGCAGTGGTGGCAGGTAACTGCTCACCACACTAAAAGGCACCTATTTAGAGAACCGGCATCCCATTTAAAAATGCACGGCTTGTTTGGGAATGACACAAGGTCCAGAAAATCTCGGTGGACTGGAGGTCAGGAGACCTGCACTCCAGCTCTGGCCCTGTCACTAACTGTCAATGGGACTTTGGTGATTCAATTGACCTCTTTAGACCTTATTTTTCTCCTCTATCAACCAAGACTGCTGGATAAGATGATGTCTCAGCCTGTTCTAGGGCTCACAGTATCATCTTCCACAGAAGAGCCTCTTTACTTTATCCAAGATAGACAGATGTCACTATTTAAAAACAAGAAGGAGTCTTGTAAAACGTTTGTTCTAAGAAAAACATTGAAGTTGGAAAGCAATAGTCTTTTGCCAAAAAAAGAAAAGAAAGGAAAAGAACACAAAACAAAATAAAACATTTAATACACACACACACACACATGCACACAGGCACACACACAAAGATGGCAGGATAAAGGCAATTCTTTGCCTCTGAGAAGGCTGTAGGAAGCAGACTCAAAGTTTCCAAGCAGCCCACATCCAGTCCATCCAGACAGAGGAAATGGGGAGGTGTGAGTAAGGAGGGGCAAGGAAGACCAGGCCTGAGAGGTGGGCGTAGGAAGCAGAGGAATGCTGGCTCGGTTTCTGGGTTAGTTAGTGACGGTGCAAATAAATGCAGATTTTCTGATGCCAAGAGAAAAACCTGTGGAAGGAAGAAAAAGGCCAATCTCTCCATCTGAGTTTTATTATACTTTTATTTGTGTGTTTCTTAAGAGAGGAAGTGAGGGGGGTGGATTAGAAGATTTGAAGGTATGGTCTGATCAGTGTCCCCAAGCAGAAGGGGTCGAGGAAGTGAAAAATAGCTGGGTGAGGGAGACACTTGGTTTGTACCCAGCCCCGGGAGAGGAGGGGGCTGACAGAAAAAAGTTTAAGCAAGAGAAGAAGCTGTGTGGCTTGTCAGGATGGCAACGCTGTGGGAGGAAAGAGGAATGGGGCAGCTTCAAAGGCTGGTTCAAAAAGTAGGAGGGGATAGCTGAGATTCATGTTTTTAAGTTAATTGACAACATGAAGAAAGACCAACAGTGAAGGATGAGGGAGAAGTTAGCCTGGGTTTCCTCCCCTGTGTAACGGGATGTAACACCCACCGTGAAGGCTGTGCCCATCAGATGGGATGACCCGGTACACCGCATACCGTCCACTTGGCACGCACTGAATGTTGGCTTTATTTCATTTTATCACTTGCATCGATCACAGAGACAAGCTAAGTGCTCTCCAGAGTTAAATTCCAGAAGCGCTAGTAGATTATTGCCAGCATGACAAAGGAGACTCGGGGCCAAAGATGAAGCTTTGATCCAGACACTTCCAACATGAACTGGAAATAATGGAAAATCGAGGTTTGTATTTGGGGACAATGAAAGACATCTCCCAAAAGATTATGATATCCCAGATAGGGGACCCCAAGAAGGAATAATAGCTGAGCCATCAAAATAAATGAAGCCATACAAATAAAATCAATGCTAGGATACACCGACAACTGGTAGGATGCCAGTTAGTTCTGGCTGCTCCTGGGACCATCTAGCCTAGTCATAGTTTCCTTCAGCTTTAGTGCCTCTTAATTGATCCAGTATGCATGCTTTTCATGTTCCCTATTTCCTACTTTGTTTATTACTCATTATATGTCCCATGATGAGTCACATTGCTTTCCTGACTTTAGTTTCCTGGGCTGAACTTGGATGGAATTCAAGACCCTTCCCAGCTTGGACAATCTTGCATCCGTGTTTGGGCATGGTAGCGCCAGGCACATCCTCCTCAGTCATGTCTAGACCCCAACAAGTTATCCTGGGAGATGCTACCATGCCTCTGCTGTCTGACCCAAAGAAATAGACCGAAGTGATTGTGGAGATGTTGACTTGCATATAGTTGGTGAACAGAGAGGGATGACTTTAATCGCTCTTTGTTCCCAATCTCTATTATAATTGTGGGTTTAATTGGAAAAAAGCAAAAACACACAAGTCAAGTTCTCCACTTTCAATGGAGTGAAAAGCAGAGTATACCAATAATGACTTTATTTTGAATGTATAAGAAAGTACATGTGCATATTTACGTGTGCCCCCATATATCCTCACCATGCAGGTGTACGCCTGGGTTTTCCCAAACAGTAGAGAACTATGTGGAGGGAAACGAAAACAAAGAAAAAAACCCCAACGAAAGCAAACTGAGAGTCGAGAAAGGAACAGAAGTGGAAGAAACAGAGATAGGAAGAATGTTCTCACCATATTCCAAGTCATCCACAGAATTGTAGCTCACAAGTTTGATAGCACAGTTTCAAATTTTAACTATTTAGCATTTCAATGACAAGTCAAATAGATAAAATTGCCAGTTCAGACTGATGGCTGTTTACAAATGTGTCCTTATATAAGAAATCTGAATTTATGTAAAAGATTCATTTGGGGGATAATTGTGATTTTTTTCATGATTTTTAAAATAAACTTTTAGGGAAGTAGTCACTACAGGGAGATTTTTCCAAATGTTTTGAATGAGAGTAAAATAGACACTTAAACCAAAGTGTTAGCTTTAATTTAATTTATATGTATTCAAATATAAAGATAAAACATTATTGAAATGAAAACGTAAGCCAATGAAAAAAGTGGAATACATGTAATCCAAATTGCTATTTCATTAAAAATTTTTAAAAATACAAACATTTCATTAGTAGAAGAAAACAATTATACTTAGGGGAAAAAATCATTCTTAAAATGTTCTCCATCTTCCTCTCCCACATTTTCTTAGGAAGCCAAACCACATGCTCCATAATAGAAAACAGAAATACTCTAGGGGCTCCTGGATGGCTCCATTGGTTGAGTATCCAACTCTTGATTTGGGCTCAGGTCATGATCCCAGGGTTGTGGGATTGAGCTCCACATTGGGCTTTGTGTGAAGCATGGGGCCTGCTTAAGATTCTCTCTCTCTTTCTCTCTGCCCCTCTCTCCCACCCCACTTGCAAGCTTTCTCTCTCTCTCAAAAAAAAAAAAAAGAAAGAAAGAAAAGAAAGAAAGAAATACTCTAAAACTCACCTTATCTTGTCAACACACTGAAACATAGTCCTCTTTTCCTACAATACTTGCTTAGTCTAAAGAGTAAACTTTAATAGCAAACTATCTCTATGATTACCTATTGGGATGTTGAACTGAGAACGAGCTTTTTAAATCCCTAAAGCATCTAAAACTGTCAAGTGTGTAAAAATCCGTGATTAAACAATGCTCTGTTTATCAGATTGGAAGGTGAGGCAGGCAGGAAATGAGAGGGAGAGGAAGGTGTGATGGTATTTTATCCTCAAACATCCAAATTAATTAGACTATATTGCAAAACAAGTAAGTATGAAAGAGAGTTTGTAAGCTGTAAATTTTCTAGATTATATTTTAATATGTGAATGATACTCAGAATCTAAAATGCTAGAGCTTCCAAATTTATTATTAAGGGTTTGTTTTGTGTTATATTTTTATTAACTGTAAATGCATATGACTGTAGGTAGTTGATTTTCCTTTTAAAATAGTATTTTCTCCCTTCTTCCCAAATTTTTGACTTGATCCTGTATTTAACCTGCTCAGAATTACTGTTAATATGATTTATATATCCCCAAACAATAATTAGTCTAATGCAGCAGTATCTAAATAAAACTAGAAACTTAGGGGTACCTGGATGGCTCGGTTGGTTAAGAGTCCAACTCTTAATTTTGGCTCAGGTCATGATCTCACAGTTTGTAGGATCAAAGCCTGCTCTAGGCTCTGCGCTGACAGCATATGGAGCCTGCTGGGATTCTCTCTCTCCCTTTTTCTCTACCCCTCCCCTGCTTACACACACACTCATTCTCTCTCGCTCTTTCTCTCGAAATAAATAAACTTTGAAAAAAACCTAGATAATTTAAAAGCTAATAAAACATCAACAAAATCATTTTCTCTTCAATCTTACCAAAAAATAAAAGCAGATTTCAGTTTCTTGAACAGTCATGTCACAAACAAAGGGCATATTACTCAAGAGGACTACCTTGTGAGGAACCAGCCACTTTTAGGCCAGCAAGATTATGACATTCGCAAAATTTTTCTTAGATCTGTGAAGCTAGGACAATACTGGCGACCTCTTGCTCAGCTGACGGAGCTACAGAGGTTTTGACTCCCTACTCCTCCCTCACCCTGAGGACCACGGATGCAAAAGCAAGGAAATGGGCGGCAAGTGTGAAGTGGGCTGGTCAAAGGAGAACTTCTGGTTCTTGGCCTGGTCCAGCCCCTTCCTGCCCATGGTAGTTCAGCTGACTGAGAACTGGTTACCAGAAGGCATGAAGTGGACCCCTCAGCAATCCGTCTGCATGTCATACACTTTTGTCTCATTCCCAGGCCTCTGGCTCCTCCATCCCAGAGTACTGCTACGTGAATCGTCAAGCCTACTAGTGTATGATATTGAAGAGTTTGCTAGAAGTTATTTATGCTGCTATTAAAAAGAACCCTATTCCCAAGCAAAGTGCAAATGAGAGATAACAGTTTCGCCTTTCTGAGGGGGATATTTGCATTTTCACAGAATATCAAAGCAAGGAATGAAGTAAATAGCCTAAGATGCAAATGGGTGGCTCTCCATCAGTGGTTCATAACTTGGATGCACATTAGAATCTCAAGGAGAAATTTCATAAAATAGTAATGTCTGGGCTCCATCCCCAGAGATTCTCATTTAGTCGGGGTAGAGGCGTCACCATTGCGGTTTTTAGAAGCTCCCAGAGTGATTTTAGTGTGCGGTCAGTGTTGGGGACTCTCGATCTGGAGTGAGAGGGCACTACACTGAAGTTGGAAGGTGAAGGCTCGTGAGCACTTGAGAAGTAGTCAGGAGGAGGACGGTGCAGATGGGACTGCCCTAGCAGATGGGAGGCTGGTCCGGAGCAGCACCTCTCAAACTCTAATGTGTACACTCCTCTCCCGGTCTTGGCAAAGTGAAGATTACGAATCAGTAGGTCTGGGTGGCTCCTGAGAGTCTACATTTCTAACAGGGTCCCAGATGATGCCCATGCTGCTGATCCGAGGCCAGATTTGAGTGGCAAGGATCGAGGTGATCTTGAAGATCCTTCTGAACCTAAGATTCTATGATTCTCTGAATTGAGACCAACAGGACCAGCGGAGAGATTTGTCCAGAGAGGGAGCCCGAAGGCTTGAACCACAGGGTACTGTATTTGCCTGGCCCTGAAATGATGATGAACGAATTTGCCATGGAGCATAACTCCCCCCTTGTACAGTCAGAAGAGTCAGATGGCTATAGACCCAGTCGAGAAGCAGAAGTGCTAAGGAAGCATTTCAGAGGTCAGAGGGAACCAAGGAGCCTACTCACACGCTTTCCTGAGTAGACCTGGCATAAGCTTGGAAATCCAGGCATAAGATTAAGGTACAAAAAGGTAGGAACAAGACTGGGGTGCCTGGGTGGCTCAGTCAGTTTAGGTTCTGTCTTCATCTCAGGTCATGATCTCACTGTCAGTGAGTTTGAGCCCCGCGTTGGGCTCTGTGCTGTCAGCTCAGAGCCTAGAGCCTGCTTCAGATTTTGTGTCTCCTCCTTTCTCTGCCCCTCCCCTGCTCATGCTCTGTCTTTCTCTCTCTCTCAAAAATAAATAAAGATTTAAAAAAATGTTTTTAAGGTAGGAACAAGAAGCTGACATACGATATTTAAGTATACCAGATGATTTCAAACACTTTATATTTTATATTTTAAAAATAGTGAAGCCATATTTGGACAAAAGAACTAAAGATAAGTGAAATAAATGCACATAAAGCATAATCATACTAGCTTTAAATGAATTGATACAATAGGTTGGGATGATCTATTTTTTAATTTTTTTTTAAATTTTATTTTAGAGAACCAGAGAGTGCATGAGCAGAGAAGAGGGGCAGAGGGAGAGAGAGAGAATCTCAAGCAAGCTCCACCCTCAGCACGGGGTCTGATGCAGAACTCGATCCCCACAACCTTGGGATCACCACCTCAGCTGATATCAAGAATTGGGTGCTCAACCAGCTGAGACCCCCAGGCACCCAGGATGGTCTATTCTGCAGCAATTTAAAAATCTTGCAGGGATTCAATAAAATATGTTTTTAATTTTGATGTTCTTCTTTATCAAACATTCTGTCTAAAAGCGGGTTTTTATTTGTCCGAAGAGATTTTTTACCTGTGCCGAGACCATGACCGTGCACCATCATTGGATAAAGACGAGGATGTAAACTGCAACTGGAAGAGAAACAAAATCTCGAGTTAGGAAGGGTATTTTCACAGAACTTCTGAAGTCGGCGATTTTACAAAACACCAAAAGCCTCTCCATACAATGAACGCGACAACCTTCAAAGTCCTCCAGGATTCCTAAGAGTGATCTAGTGCGGGATTTTTAAAATGGCATCTGGGGGCCCGTGGATGGGGTCCCTGAGGCCTTTCCAGGGAGTCTCTCAGGTTAAAACTATTCTGATAATGATAGTAAGATGTCATTTTGCCTTTTTGACTTACAGGAGTCAGGAATGTCTGGTGGAGATTCCAGAGGCTGCGTGTCATGTCACGTCAAAACAGACTGAAGGCAGAAGTGGAAAATTCGGCCCTCTTCTACTAAATCTGACATTAAAGAGATGTGTAGAAATGGGAAACAGTGTCATTCTCGCTAATTTTTTAGTTTGAAAAATATAGTTATTTTCATTAACATATATTATTTACAGCACCTGGGCGGCTCAGTCGGTTTAGTGCCTGACCCTTGATCTCAGCTCAGGTCATGATTTCACGGTTTGCGAGTTTGAGCCCTGCATCAGGCTCTGGAGTGACAGTGCTTTGGGATTCTCTCTCTCTCTCTCTCTGTCCTTCCCCTACTTGTGCTGTCTCTCTCAAAATAAATAAATAAACATCAATATAGATATAGATAAAGATATAGATATAGATATAGATATAATTTACATGAAGATATGATGGGTTTATTTAACTATTTTTCAAAATATTATTTAAATTTCTCAGTTTTGATTTTTATGACAGTGAATATTGACAGATATAACCCATGTAAACAAAAGCTTTTCAGTGTCCTCGATAATATTTAATAGTATAAAAGGGTCCTGAGACAAAAAAAAAAAAAAAAAAAAGAGCTTCAAACCATTAGTCTTGTTCTCAAAATGTGGTCCATGCACCGACAGCATTGGCCTTGTTCTCAAAGTATGGTTCACAGACCCAAATCCTGGCGCCATCTCAGACCTACTGAATCAGAATCTGCATTTTTGCAAGGCCTGTAAGTGGTCCATGTACACGGTTAGGTTGAAAAGCACTGGACTATGGCTTTTATTTATTCAGTCAATCCTAATCTTGATTCAGCATGATGAGGAAAAATGTGGACTCTCTGAATTCCATCTCCACTACACTCTCGCCGGGTGAAGTTAGGCAAGTTACACATCTTTGTGCCTCAGTTTCCTCATCTGTAAAATGGGGGAAATAATAGTACCCTGGCGCCTAGAGTTGTTATGGAGGCAAATTAAGGAATACATGTAAATGCGTAGAACGATGCCTGGCCTGTAATAAGCATTCGGTAAATACTGAGAGCTTAGTAAATTTTCCTAAAGTTTTAGTTGCTATTCCTACGTCAGGAAGTATAAAGATCAGTGGGACGACAGAGATCCAAGCAACTGCCATACAGTGAAGCTGCCATGGACTCCTTGTGTTGTTTGAAAAGGCAGAGGGAGCCCAGGCCTGCCTTAGGAAGCCATGGGTTTTATTCTGAAACTCCAAGGATAATGGGTATTTCCAAATGGCCAAGCATGAAGAAGGCGCGTTCCATCGTTTCTAGAAAGAGCAAGGGAAAAGGCAGAGAAACCAGGGAGAGTGTGACACAACTGAGGAACTACTGTTTTCCTTGCCACAAGCCTTTCGGTTCCACAGATGAGGAAACTGAGGGACAGAGAAGTAACTGGCTCAAGGTCACCAAGCTAATAAAAGAAGCAGTCAGGATCCAAATGAAGGCAGGCCCAAGCCTATGTATTTTCCACTATGTGAAACAGCCTCTGTCCATCATGCCAATACTCAGAGATTTTTGAAATTTGTTCTACGGCTAATAAGTGACACATGTATGTTTGCAAATGTTCCAGGTTCTCTATTTGGTGGGTACTGGGTTCTATATGCCTCCAGAAATCAAATCTATTTGTTGTGCTGTTCAAATCTGGATGGAGTCCATTCACAAAGGATTTATTTGCCAGACAAAGGAATCCAGGTATCACCCCGTAAACCACGACAGAGCCTTGCAGACTTGTTATGGGAGGGTGGACATCTAATTTCAAGATTCTAAAGATCGGTCCATTGGACGTTGTGGCAGATTACATTCATGCAAGGTGATATCATGATGAAGATCTTCTAAGAAGGCAAGAAAAAAATACCTCAAAGAGCATGAGACCTAAGCTAGATCCCGCTAAAAGCGCGTCAGCATCCACAAGTGGAGGGCTTCCCCTACGTGCACAGGTTGGGCATTGTTCTCAAAGGAGAGCTGAGCCGAGGAGCGCTCTTTGTTAAACTCTACTTGGGGACTTGGGGTTTAAGTTGATCCTTAGGTCACGAGACCTCTCTGACCAGAAGGTGTATATGTTTTAATCAGCAGAAAAATCAGTCTAAAAACTGTGTTGGGTTTTGAGAAAAGTCATCAAAATGGGCCATCTGAACATGTTCCTGCCTCCTTTCCCATGGAGTTGTAAACAAACAAGTTGTAGAAAGCCCCAACAAAAGCTTGTCCCTGCCGCCCCACACCCTTCACCCGTCAGAACAAATTGAAAGGGACCTTTCCTCAAATAAGTTCCATTGGTGACCAGCCAGGGGAGGGGGGTTTCCTTTCTGACCCTGAAGGGGCAGGTGTCCATCCACATAAGAAGAAGGCAAATCAACGCACTAATTAAATTAATTTCCCCTTAATTAAAGTAAGGGGGAAAATCCATATTAAAGGCAAAACTATAGGGACATTAAAAAGATTAGTGGTTTTAGGGACTGTGGCATGTGGAGGGATTGTCTACAAGGAGTGCAATGTATTTTGTGGGGATGATAAAACTGTTTTATATATTGACTGTGGTTACTCAACTATATGGTCGTCAATTTCTCTAGAACAGTATATTATAATGTAAATTATATCTCAATTAGCCTGAATTTTAAAAAATTGCATATTATTTCTTTTCTATTTTTAACTTGTTCTCTCTGTATTTCCTTAATATTCTTTCATGGCTCGTATTTTCTAAGTGCTCAGTATTTGTCAGGTACAAAACTAAATGTTTAATATCATGTTGAACCATTTCCAACTGCAATTTTCACAGGCCAAAAGATAGTCAAATATCAGCTATTTCATGTGCTTTAACTTAATATCTACCACAACCCTAATAGTAGATACTACTGTTATCTTAATTTTTAGGTATAGAATGAGGTTCAGGATGGTTAAGCAATTTTCCCCAAAACACAGTGAGGAGTGAAGCCAGTTCCGAAAAATATACATGCTTAACGGAGCAAAGTGGTAAAACACAGAGATTCCCAAGGAAGAAAAAAGACCCGCCCACAATACCATCACCCAAAGTGATAACATCTTGGTGTATTATTATCAAATATTTTCCAAAGCATTCAATAAAAACTATTCTGATGCTTTTTTGTTTTTAATAAATGAAGAAGAGAAATACAGACATTGAATAACAACAGGAGGAGTTATAAATGAAGATTTTTGTCTTATTTCAGCTTGCCAGGCATTATGATAATTGAAAAACAGTTTAATGCTATTTTCCGCACTAACAGTTTTAATTTTTCCAATTCATCTTCTCCTCTCCTCACTTTCCAGCCCTTAATAAGGTGAAGTCAACGTCACATATTTAAGATGGCTACTGATAATTATCGCGAGTTTCCAGTGAAACGGTAGCACTTAGAAAGAACCTAAGAATACAGGTGTCCATGTAACTAATTACCACATGAATTTATCTCAAGGGCCTCCTTTATCTCCTCCCTCCTGTGAGTCATTGATAACTTGCCGGCTCCAGATGAATTCACTGTGTCAGAAATAGAGAAAGAGCATTGTAGAGTTCATTCCAGCTGCCAGAGAAGCTCAATAAGCCCCCAAGAAGCTTTTGAAAAATCAAGAAACTCTTAAAAAGGTCTTTAAAAGTAGTTTTTCACGTTTGGCCCAACAGAGTGATAATGCTTCTTTAAAGATAGCGGGTGTATGAGCCAATCAATACACTATTAAGACACTGGCAGCACTGAGATAGGATTACACGGTGAAGAAATTGTGAAACCTTTAACTTTTCATTTTCAGCAAGAAGAATTGAGGGAAGGGACTTTTTAAAATTTATTTTTATCTGAATAGCCTTAGGTAATACAATTTTTCATTTTAGATCAGGAAGTTCATGCTCAGTCCACATACAACGGAAGGATCAAGTTAACTTTGTATCTTTTTTATAACATGACTTTATCCCCAGGTCTGGACCAGCTTCCTGGTTTGGTGGGAAAACACAACTCCTTAACTCATAAAGACTTTTTCCAATGATTGCCTTATTCCATTATTGAAACTATAGGAGCTTACCCAGATAAACTTACAAAGGAATCTAGCTGCACTTACACATTAACTTGAGGTCTGAAACACTGTCTAAGTAGAAGTCAGTGGTCTAGAAGAGAGTTTTTAAGGCTGGAAGGATCTGTAGAAGTCATTGTATTTCACTCCTAAATTCATAGATAATGAAACGGAGACCCAGAGGGGTCGACTTAAGACCACACAGCTGGATGGATAATACTGGAATTCAAAATCATCCTAAAACCTTGGCCCTTTCTACTCTATGTGTATCTTAGCATCATTTTAGGGAGCTTAAAAAAAACTCTGATGCCCAAGCTACACCTCAAAATAAGTAAATTAGAACCTCTGGAGTGGGACCCAGGCATCAGCATTTTAAAACTTTTGGGGAGAGCATGATATTTACTCTCTAAGTGCAGAGAACCACTGGGTAGAGCTTCTTGCTATTTTGAGATTCACTTTTATAAAGGCAACTTACCAACATTACTAGAAGCATTTGGCATGCATGCCTTTGAACATACTCCAGATCAGATTTTGTCCTTCAATTTTAATGACATGTGGAAGTCATTAGTACTATTTCAAAAATATCTTTAGCTCCTTGTCTTCCAAGTACTTGGTAGGATTACACATCCTGGCCCCTTGTGATTGAGTGGGACATGTGACCAATGCTGGTCAATGAGTTGAGAACAAACATTGCTTTGGGCTGGAGCACTTAATTCCTGGTCCAAGCCCTTCCAAGGCTCTTGGTCTGTCTGTCACAATAGCTAACCATGTCCCACAGGTTAGCTCTGTAATCCTGGGCCCCAGAGTGAGATCAACACTCACAATGGATATGTTGCATGGTTGAAAAATGTATCTTGTTCTTTTTTTAAGCCACTGAGATTTTGAGGTTCTGTGTTATCACAGGATAACCTAACCCATCTTGAAAGATTCACTATATAATCTTAAGATTAGTATTATATGAAAAAATAAATTATTTTTAAAAGAGAAATATGTTTTCTCTTCTAAAATCAGTATTCAAGATTTCATTGTTTTCCCCCTTTCTACTAAGAATGCATCTTAAATACGTAATCTCAAACTCAACTTTTTGAAAGTCTTGTCTTGTTCCCAACATTGACAGTGTTATTTTCATGTATGGTCAAAAGTCAGCTAAAATAATCACATAGAAGATTCCCAGATGTTCAGAAATGAGAACATTTCTTTAAGAGACCTAAAGAACACACACATGGCGATTTCTTCTAACATGACTGCTGTTGTAATATTTACCAGTAGACTCACACCTGAATTTATGTTTGTCTTTTTACACTATTGAGTTGTTGCTTTAAAGTAGTTTAGAATTTTAAAAGTCTCCAATGGGGACAACTCATTTGCTGTTAGAATCCATACGATTATATGACTTATGACCCAAGTTATTGGCAGACAATCACTCTGGGGTCTGGAGACATGACCTCCAACTTACTTCTTGAGCTCAAATCTTAATGTTGTTATTCCTGAATACAATATCTTTCCCCCTTTTCTTCTTCCCTAGAAATTTTGGCAATAACAGAGGTCAACTGGAGCCCATGTATATGACTGTCTCAGAGGAAAGGCTACAACTCAACCTACAGGTGGAAGATGCAAAATGCCCTAGCACCAAATATGGGTTTAATTCAGCCAAGATGATATCACAGGATGGGGAGAAATAAATTATGGGTAACTGAGGGGGAGAGCCATGGGTTATAAGTGGCTAGGAAAAGGCTGGGAAGACACCACACCAGTTCTAATAACCCTTAGCCAATTAATAATAAATGCACTTCCCATGCAGCCAAACGCAACTGACAGAACAATCCAGCACTGTAAGGGTGAAGTAGGGTGAATTCGTTGACCTAATAAGGAGCCTCTTCCTCTTCTAACATGTGTAAGTATATGACTAGCACTGTTATGGACTATAGTACGGTTATGGACTTCTAAGTCAGGGTGGTCCTTCCAAGGCTTCTTGGACCCTGTAGGGTCTCATTTTATGTATTTAATGAAACAGATCCATTTTCAACATTTACCTTCATTCCTTTGATTCCTCTGGGAAATTTCTCCCCACCTCTAGTAGCCAATCCTGCAACCCGGTGATGGTTCCACAACTTCAAGAATAAAAAAATGTGAAGAAAAGAGGTGAAGTTAGTTTGTAAAACAGTTAAGAATGTTCTAAGAATGCTATTTTTCTCTGAAAAGGGAATACATTTCTATTGACTGAAAGTTAAAATCTGCATTTTGCTCCAAAAATACGATTGAGAAGTGGCCTCGACCATGGTCTAGAGGAGAGACTATCCATATCTGGAAAATGAAGGTTTTCGGATTCAAGTCTCACCCTCTCTTTCACCAAATCTGCAACTGTGAGAACATTAGATATACTTTCAGACCTTAGGCTTTTTATTCTGTAAAATGGGGTAACAATAAACTTGCTCTATCTCAGCTATGGCATTGAGATCCACTTGGATAACACACTTTTCAAACTCTGGGCTTAATATTGTTTTTGATATAAGAGTAGCTGAAGGTTATATCATAATCATTAATGAAAACGGGTTTTGAGAAGTAATGAAAGGAAATGTTATGATGATGGCTATTTATTTTTAAAATTCCAAAATTGACAAAGTTCTGGAAATGTACTAAATACGCGGAGGCTATTATTGCCCTGGTAGGACACACACATTTCAGGGGTGTCATCTAGTATTTACTAAGTGGTCCCTACTGCAGAGGCGGCTGCTGTAAACACTGCAGCTAACTTTATCCTTATTGCTGCTCCATACCAGAGGTTTTGCTAAGTAGCAAAATACATATTAGCAATGGGTTTTCATTGCCAAAAAGAAGTGCCTAATAGATATGGATTGGCTACTGCAGTGGTCAGAAAACCTGTTTCATAAAGGGTCATATGGTCAATTTTTTTTTGGCTTTGCAGGTAAATGGCCTCTGTCACAATCACTTAACTCTGCCATTATAGCACAAAATCAGCCATAGACAATATGTAAATGAATTGGCATGGCTATGTTCCAATAAAACTTTATTTATAGGCACAGACCAGATTTGGCCTGTACACCATAGTTTGTCAACTGCTAAGCTAGAATAGTGTAGAAACACTGTCCTTGAATGGAGAGAGTTTAAGAATAAAAAAAATCTTTTCACATATTAAAATGTTTCCCAAAGTTGAGTTCTAAAATAGTCCTAAGGGGCACCTGAGTGGCTCAGTCAGTTGGGCGTTGGACCTTTGGTTTTGGCTCAGGTCATGATCTTTCAGGTTTGTGAGTTCAAGCCCCGCATTGGACTCTGCAATGACAGTGTGGAGCCTGCTTGGGATTCTCTCTTTCCCCTTTCTCTCTGTCTGTACTCTGAGTGTGCTCTCTCTCTCTCTAAATAAATAAATGTAAAAAAAAAAAAAAGTCCGAAATCCACTGCCATCATGGAAGGACTCTGGTTACCTGGTGGCAACTACAAGGTTAACTGAACCCTGCCTGTACAATGTTATGGCATTTGCCCCAAATGTGCCATTTAAATGGGGAGTAATTGGAGCATTTAATAAGGCAAAGACCTGAAGTCACTGAGTTGCACACTTTCATGCCTGCTTGTCAATAACTGTGTGGCAGCAGAATTCGTTTGAGTCTTGCTTGTATTATTTGTAGCATGATGAAGGGCTTGGAGATCTGTAGTCCTCACCTACCTCTGGCTATGGATGTACATCCGACATGAATAGCAAGGACCTGAAAACTCCATGCTGCCAAAGCGGCTTAGGCCGGTTCACAACAAAAGTAGAAATTAGAAGGGAGACAGTATCACCAATTCAGGAAAAAAAGAACTGAAATTAGAGAAAGGCAAAGGGCGAGCAAAACGGCCCTGCTCCAGGAGGTCATAACAGCACAGGCTTCTGTGTCACGGGGAACCCAGTCCCTCAGAGTCAAAGACGACATTATCTCTGCATGTCTTTGTGGCTGGAGAGACCACCCCCAGATTCAACAGCCCTTTCAACTCAGGGGAAGACAGTTCTTTGACTCGGGGCAGCAATTACTTTTACAAAGCTTGTTATTGTTGGCAAATTTGCTGCTTCAAATTGTGGTCTGTGCTTAGAAAGATCTCCTTCTTCCCAGCGGCTGGTCACCAGGCAGAATTTCCAACAACCCTTTTATAGGGATTGTAAGGATTAAGTGGAACAAGGTATGTAAGGCCTGGCCTTTAGTAAACACTCTATAAATGTGAGGTGTTTATTATCATCTCCCAGATGTAATTGGCTTCTGTCCCACAGAGACGTTGGGCTTTTTTTTTTTTTTAAGTCCCTGCTCTTTCCCTTGCGATTTGGTTCTCAGAATTCTACAATTTTAGGATGGGAAAGTTCTTTCAAGACTGACTAACCCAATTTCCTCATTTAGTTTTGAAAACCTGATCCCTGATTGGTGACAAAGTATGAGGAATTTCCTTCTTATCTATCTTCTTCCATATGGAGACATAAACTACATTAATACTTAAAGTAGGCTTTAGAATTCTGTAGCCAACAAAAGGGAACTAGAATGCATTAATCTATTTCAACCAGAACGTGGGTCAAAAAATAGTTAAAAATTACAGAAAAATAGAATATGGAGTAACTTTGTTAATAGTTCAAATCACTGTAATATAAATACTTCAAATAAAAATATTCTTTCCTTCCTCTTCTAGGATTGGGGAGCCCATCTGTTCCATGAAATAATTTTGGGAAGCGTTCTGGAAAGTTTATTCATTCCTTCAGTCAACAAATTTTCATAAAATACCTACACCGTTAGGTTTCCCTTATAATGTTAGGACTAGTAATTATAAATGTAGACCTCCCAAAACTGTATCTCCAGCCATAGTCAGCCTCTCTCTTTGCATTTCCATTTCCTTCCCCGGTTGTGTAGAGGTGACCTGGACTTCATTCATTCAATGAATGTTCTTTGGGCACCTATTCCAGGTCAGTCATAATTCTGGGCAGAGGGGACACAGTGGTGAACAGGACAGACATAGCTACTGCTCTCATGGAGTGATGTTCTGATGAACTTTCTATAGTGAGTAGTCCTTCATGCTTACACATGTCAAAACCTAAATTGATTCAGATTCCACTAACAGTTGTTAAGTTTATAGTGTTTCCCAGGCATTTTCACATGTGTCCTCTCTTTCCCCCTTACGACAACCCTGTAAAGGAAGCTTTTCTATCCTAATTTGTCCTAAGTCACACAGCTCTAGTAGGTGGTGGAGCCAGAACTCAAACACAGGTTTTCCAACTCCAGGCCCCATGGGGTCAGTCTCTCTCTCTCTCTCCACATTTGTACATTGATCTTTTCTAGGTGGCTGCCCCTCCCCCACCTGTGCATTCCCTGGCATCTTCAGCCGGGCTGTCCTTAATTCTAAATGTCACTAGCCTACGTCTCTCACTCTTCTCTTATCTCCCCTCCCCCAAGCCCCACCATCTCTGCATCTTGTAAATTTGCTATCTTTAGGTCTAGGCTGTTGTATCTACTTAGCCCTTCGGCTCTGCCCGGAGAAGCCAAAGAAGTTGCTGGCTCCATGCATCATGGGAATTCTTTGGGAGAAGTCTTCCCTAGTGGAAGAGTCCAACGCGAGTCATTGCAAAGACACTATTTTGTAACTGTGGTCCTTCATGATATCTCTCAGATTAAAGATGCTCCTATCTTGGGACACCCAGGTGGCTCAGTCGGTTAAGCGTCTGACTTCGGCTCAGGCATGATCTCACAGTTTGTGGGTTCAAGCCCCAAGTCGGGCTCTGCGCCGACAGCTCAGAGCTTAGAGCGTGCCTCAGATTCTGTGTCTCCCTCACTCTCTGCCCTTTGCCCACTCACACTCTCTCTCTCTCTCAAAAATAAATAAACATTTTAAAAAATTATTAAAAAATGCCTCTATCTTCTACTCCTCGGTATTTGGTTAAAAGACACTCTCACAAGCACAAAATGGCATTATTGGGCATATCTACTCACTGGAATGTTGTAATAGCAAAAGACTAGAAACCACGTAAATGTCCATTAATAGAAACTAGTTGAATAGAACACGGTGCATTGGTAAAATGAGGTAATACAGAAAATGGAAGAAGTTCCTTATATATTGATATAGAGAGATCTTCAAGACAATGTTAAGTTAAAAAAAAAGTTCCAAGGAGTATTTATAGTATAGTATATTGGTGTGGAAAACGAATATATACATGTTTATTTAAATATATATAGAATACTTCTGAAATGATATATGGTTGACTCCTGAACAACTCAAGTTTGCACTGTGCATGTCCACCTATACATGGATTTGTTTTTTCAATAACTACAGTACAGTAAATGTATTTTCTCTTCTTTATCTTAATCTTTTTTTTCTTTAATCTTTTTAAAATGTTCATTTTTGAGAGAGAGAGAGA
Organism: Paguma larvata; assembly: GCA_030068075.1. Classification (NCBI taxonomy): domain Eukaryota; kingdom Metazoa; phylum Chordata; class Mammalia; order Carnivora; family Viverridae; genus Paguma; species Paguma larvata. The sequence continues at coordinate 29,008,691 of CM057826.1, read as the reverse complement.
GAGAGAGAGAGAGAGAGAACATGAGCAGGAGAGGGGCAGAGAGAGAGGGAGACACAGAATCCAAAGCAGGCGCCAGGCTCTAAGCTGTCAGCACAGAGCCCAAAGTGGGGCTCTCATGAACCATGAGATCATGACCTGAGCCGAAGTCAGACAGTTAACCGACCAAGCACCCAGGTGCCCTTGTCTTCTTTACAATTTTCTTAATAACAATTTGTTTTCTCTAGCTTACTGTATTATAAAAATATAGTATATAATACCTATTTCATACAAAATATGTGTTATCGACTGTTTATGTTATCGATAAGGCTTCTGGTCACAGTAGGCTATTAGTACTTAGGTTTTTAGAGTCAAAATTATATGTGGATTTTTGACTCCATGGGTCTGGGGATGTCAGCCCCTAACCCTGTTGTCATTCAAGGGACAATTGTATAAGAAAAGTGTAACGGTAGTGACTTCTAGAGAAGGAAACTAAGTTTCTGGAAAGTACAGGAGAAAGAAAGAGTTGCTTTTTTTCACTAAATGATCTTGTTTGGACATTATATTCATTATATTATCTATTCAACAATAAATTAAACCAGGGCACCTGGGTGGCTCAGTTGGTTAAGCATCCAACTTTGGCTCAGGTCATGATCTCACGGTTTGTGAGTTCAGTCTCTGTGCTGACAGTTGGGAGCCTAGAGTCTGCTTCAGATTCTGTGTCTCCCTCTCTCTCAGCCCCTCCTCGGCTCATGCTCTGTCTCTCTCTTTCTCAAAAATAAATAAACATTTAAAAATAATTTTTTAATTAAATCATTAAAAATATTTTAAAGTGAGATGCCCCAAAGAGATTTGTGTTGCTCAAAAACAAAGCCAATTTTAAGAGTATTAGATGCTTACTTGAAGTTCAAGTACTGGAACCTAGGAATGCTAGTTACGGTGTTTTGTTTGCCCAGATGCCTTTGCAAAAGGCTAAAAGTCAAACTATATCAGTGCATTAGCTCCTGATAAGTAGATTGAGGTTTAAAAACAATTGCATATGTTAAAGATGTGATTTGAATTTGAATTTGAATTTCCATAGCCATCAACCTCATTAGGCTTCTAAACCCATTGCTCTCCAGTAATGTACAAGTGAATACTTAGAACATCATTAGGAGCCCATTAAAATTGAACCATGGAAAAATATTTTTCTGTTAAACAAATCAGGAAAAGCAAAAAGGGAAAAAAGCCATCTACAGCTGAACTTATAACCAGAAGCATATGCTTGGCCACCGGCAATCGATCTCCTAAGTCATTTAATTACCAAATCTGATGACCACATCAGAATTTCTTTTTGTTTTAAAACCGACTTAAAAAATAAATACGTATCTTTTAGATGCATGGCTTCTGCATTGAAAGAAATATCAATCTGAAAAGAAAATGACAGAATGCTATTGAGCGTTCTGTGGCTCGCTGCTTTAAGTCTCCCGGGTAAAGAGCTGGTTAGCGGTCTTTTCACAAGACTGTGGTGTATATGGGCAGATGCGACTCCACGTTTGTTGTATGGACAACCGCCGGTTCCATCGTGCCCCTTCCCAGGCTGGACTTGGATACAGCCAGAGGAGAATTCAGTCTAAGAATGCTGGGAAATAAAGTTTAATGTGAATTGATGGGAGAGTGGGAGAAGGAAGAAAGGAAGGGGAGGGTTCTGCTCCAAACAGTCATTCAGGACCACACAGTCCCTCTATCTTGCCACCCCATCACCCCCAAAGCAGAGACTCAAATGTTTCTGTGTGATGGAACACACTTGGCAATCTAGTGAAGCGTAAGGACTGTTCCCACCTAACCGCTGGGGATCCGGGACAGGCGCCCCACCGTGTGCCCCAGAGAAAGGGGCAAGGGTTTGGTGAAGAGTTACACAATCTCTGCAGAGCTGTTTTGAAGACTGAATCTGAAGTTTTTACCTTGTTCTCACAATGAGGGGAAAATACGTGCTTTTGAGCACTAACTCTTTTGCATTCTGAATGTTTAGTAATTCCCTCTATCATGGACAGAGCATGATTCTGACCTCAGGAATATTTGTGCATACAGCAGGGCTGAGACACAAGAATGGCCATCTGCCCTTGGCATTAGGATTTCAGTTCCTACTTAGCCCGCATTAAAACCTCGGGACTTCATGGGGTGCGTAGGTGGCTCAGTCGGTTAAGTGTCTGACTCTTGGTTTCAGCTCAGGTCATTATCTCATGGTTCTGGCTCTGTGCCGACAGTGCAGAGCCTGCTTGGGATTCTCTGTCTCCTTCTCTCTCTCTGCCCCTCCCCTCCAGCTCTCTAGCTCTCTCTCAAAAAAAAAAAAAAAAGCGAAATTAATTAATTAAGAAAAATTCAGGTACTTCATCCTACAGCAAATACACTTGTTCTGTTTCCTGTGCCTTGTCCCTTCTTGGTCCCCAGGGATTTTCCCTGTTCTCCTGTGTGCTGGAAGGCAGCAAAATCTACCTGTTTGTTTTTACTTTTTTTTTTTTTTTTTGCAGTTTGTTTATTTTGAGAGAGGCAGAGAGAGCATGAGTTGGGGAGGGGTAGAGAAAGAGGGTGAGAGAGGATCCCAAGCAGGTTCCATGCTGCCAGCGCAGGAGCCCAAGGCAGGGCTCGAACTCACGAAACCTCGAGATCATGACCTGAGCTGAAACCAAGAGTTGGACGCTTAACCAACTGAGCCACCCAGGCACCCCTGTTTTTACTATTTCCAAAGGTGCTGCCTCTTCCATAACCTGACAAATCGTAAATGAAAAGAATGAACAAAGAAAAGAAAGTATGATGAGGTCCTGCAGGGGATGAGAGCTGGCTTCCCAGGGATCACTAGCCTTCAGTCTCGCACCTATATTTGGAGCCACTCAAGTGCCTGCTCCCAGGGTCCACCCCCACCCTGCCCCCCAGCTGAGGGCTGAGTTTTCATGTCCTATGTGATGCACACACTTGAAAAGTGACAGTGGCCTCTAGGAAAGCCACCTCATTGCATCCCCAGACTGAGAAAGGCCAAACATTCGCAAATGTATGTGGTGGCTGCTGACCTTATTCATTCTCAGGAAGCATTTAATTCTCATGCCACACTCTTCTGAAGCGGTATTGGCATCTGCCCTTACTAATGAGCCCCCTGATGGGGGGTTTCTGCTGCAGAGTAAAAGAAATCACAGCCTTCATAGCACAAGCGTTGACTGACAGGATTTATTCCATTGCAGTGGCGTCCAGAATAATACAAAGCATGGGAGAGTTTTATTTTTTAAATTCTCCTGGGAATTCAAATATCAGCTCGTTTAGAATTCAAGATGGCAACACAAATGAACTCCAGTAAAGTGTAAATAGATTTCACTTAATTATATATTTATTTATTTTATAACTCCATTATCTGTATACTGTTGATTTTACTTCATAATCATACTATTGCCTGTTGCTACGTTCATAGCCTAAAAGTCATTCCAGTAACACTGTTTCAGAAACTCTAGGGGAAGTATTTTCTTATTTCCACATCCCGTAAGCGATGTTTGTGGACAGGTAGCCTCATCTTCCCTGCAGTCATTAGAAAGCACAGCAGACTTCTACTTTAAACACGTGCAAAGCACACACAACGAGCGCGCACAGAGTATGCCGTACCCAGTACAGCTCAGACTGTCCTGGGCTTGGTAGGACTTAGATTAAGGTCAAATACCTGAGCCTTGTGTTTGGGGCCGGGCAAGGGACACATACCCGTGGCTCTGTGTCCACTGGACTGGCCATCTCCCTAACGAGCAGGAAGCAATATGCATAAAGAGCCAATTCTCAATTACTCAGGGGCTCTTGCTCAGCTATTGAATTATCCAAAACCTCCATACTGTTTTCTTTTCCCCTCATTAGGATTACCTCTAGAAGGTGATGGTGTAATCTGCAATTTTACCGCTTTACCAAAGTTTTGGTGGGGCAGATACAGCACACTGCTGGGGATGGGGGGAGAGAGAGAACCGTTAGGTAACGGTTATTTATTGTGATTATTTTCATTGAAATTGGTTCATCATTAGAGGCAGAAATCAAATGTTTCCCATATGTGCAAAACAATTCCCCATCCTCAAAGTATTTTCTTTCTCTCTCTGCCTCTTCTTCTCCCTCTCTCTTTCTCTCTTTGTTGGCCCACTTCCTTCCAAGATGGAGAGGTGCTAAAAATCAGCAAATTCAAGGTCTCATTTTCATTTACAAAGCATGTCTGCTCATGTACACTCTGATTTGATCCTCAAAGGAAGGTCCTTGTTTTTCTACTGAGGAAATTGAACCTCAGAGAGGCTAAGGGACTTGCCCAAGGCCACACAACTAATAAGTAACCAAGATGAGATTCAAAGACGGGTTTTGTGATTCAGATGCTGTCAGCTTCTGTCCACCAGAGCTGTCCCACCTGAAATAGCATATTCTTCAATGTAAGCTGCTGGCTAACATTAAGGGGCCAGGCATAGGTTAGTGCTGAGTAAGAACTTTCTATGGCAAGGGTAGGCTGACCTATAAACTATTTTCATTACATAGATTCACCATCCATGGAAAGTCTGGAAATAATTCAGAGATGCAGAACTGAGACAAAACAGCAAATGCAGAAGGTAACTGTGTTGCTTCCTTTGGCTTGAGTGGAGAAGGAGAAGTTGAGGCAGAAATCTACACAGGGAACACATATTCTTTGGACTTGACAAAATCCTACTGCTAAAGATCACTACTCCTTGACCTTTGCAAGTTTTGAGGGCCACCTCATTCCTGATCTTCCCAAATCTGCAAACTTACAATTTCTTGTTTATGATATCATGGGCTTTAAAAAATATCTGCAAGATGAAATGAAAATAATTAGATGGATAATATCAATTACCCAACACCGCGTTGGGCACATAGTATGTGCTCAATATGACAGCGGCTACTACCGCCATTATCATCACTGCTGTCGTGGGTATTAGAATAAAGCCGCTTTTCTCCTTATTATGAAATAGCCAAGCTATATTTCTTTACTTTGCCTCTCATACAACACAGTTTGTCTGAAATTGTATGCTTTACTATAAAGATAAGTGCAATGGTTAAAGATAACCAAGCCAGCTTTCATACCAAGTCCACTTTGATCTAGAATACATCCTAATCCCAATGCTGGGAAACTCCCACCAGGGTTGCTACTAGACTTATAACTGGATTATGGGAGAGGTATTACTACATAGCCAGCTAGGGTCAATAAACTATTTCAATTAACTATGCCCAATGGTATATTCTCTTCCCTCCCTCTCTTACCCTCCTTCTTCCTTCCCCTTTTTGTCTCCCTCCCCTCCCCGCAAAGCATGATGGTTCATGGTATGTCACAGTTAAATAGCTTGAAAGATAAAACAGAAAGCATCTCTGAGTAGTAATCAGATTCGTATACAGTGGTTTGGTTGATGTTTTGTTTCTCAATCCTGTTATTGTTTGATAATTGTTTTCCCCACTGGGATTTAAGGGTGGAAAGCTGCTCCCTCCAAATGTTCCCCATGCCTGAATTTCCTCTGCTGGGAATTTGTCCTGGGAACTGCCTTGTGTCTGTTTCCAGAACTCTCTTTACAAAGGCACAGAGTTCTGGGAAGGGTGATAACACTCAAGCCCGTACAGCTTGGGATAGAAAAGTATATTGGATGCTTTCCTTTTGGACCTGAGTTATCCAAGTACATTGAGGACATTAGGCAAAGGGATGAGCAGGTGGAAGAAACAGAGAAGGATTTCTAAAGATAAGCATTACCTACCTCACTATGTGTCCAGGGCCAATCTTAGCTCTGAGTTCATTAACTCTGCAATGCAAACACCTTCCAGTAACGCCAGACTGAGCCTCTGATCCTCCCGCAGACCAGTTGACTCCTACAAACAGGCTTTCCATGAGGATTATCAAATAAACAAACAAGTGGGTTTACAGCAAGTGACTCAAGCCAGGCTCTTTCATCTTCCCACACTAAATCTACCAGCCTGTAGCCTCTGTGCATGCACGCTCTCTGTCCACTCTGGTCAGGCCCAAGGTCTCCTTGTTCCTATGAAAGACCAATCTTCCATTTGTGCTCTGGATCTCTTCTCCTCAAGGACTTTGCTTCTGTGGTAATTTCTTTCCTCCTCCACCTTCCTTTTCCTCTATTCATTTATTCTCCATTTACATAAGTCATGCTAACTACTCCTAGCTCTCCTGGGCCAATGTCCTCTCCTTCTTAGCCTCCTTTCTCTTCCACCAGTTCTACAAACAGAGGTTGCCCAGGGCTTTGCCTACTCACTTCATTTTCCTAACCACCCCTCTCCCTGACCTCATCGAGCCCCAAGGCTTTAAGCAGCATCAGTATGCTGATGTGCTCATATCTACATTTCCAGCCTAGACCTATCTCCTCAACCCCACACTCACCCGTCTTTAGACTTGATATATCTGTGTGGGTGACTAAAAGAGAACTATTGATGTCTGCAACCCCCAGCCCAAAGTTACTCCTTTCTCCATCTTAACCATCTCAGTAAAACACTCTATTTTCCAACCAGGAAATCCAGGGGAAAAACTAACAGAACACATTTGCTCCCCAAGACAAATCCAATGGGAGATCCTATCATCTTTCACTACAAAGTACATCTCAAATCCATTTGGTTACCTCTATCTCCACTATTGCCTTTTTTTTTTTTTAATGTATATTTATTTTTGAGAGAGAGACAGAGCAGGAGCAGGGGAGGGGCAGAGAAAGAGTGAGACACAGAATCGAAGCAGGCCCTAGGCTCTGAGCTGTCAGCACAGAGCCCGACGCGGGACTCAAACCCACAAACCGTGAGGTCATGACCTGAGCTGAAGTCGGCCGCTTAGCCGACAGAGCCATGCAGGCGCCCCACTATTGCCTTCTTTGTCCACACCGTAATCATGTTTTTCCTAAAGTCACCACTTACAGCCTCCCAGTTTCCATAATTGTCTATATAACCCATGCTTCATGATGTCAGAATTATCTTTATAAAACATAAATATAAACATAAAAAATCTTTTCTTTTCTTAAAACTCCCAGTTTCCCATTGTACTCAGAATAAAAATCAAAGCTCTTTATCATGATAACCATGGCTGCTATAAAACAACAAAACAAAACAAAACAAAATAAAAACCCTAAATGGACATAAATTAAAAACTAAGCTCAGCAGCACAGGTATAGATAATAAGAGATTGTCCCAATGCTGACAGAGCAAAAATTCCTTGTCCCTTAACCCAGTCATTATACCTAGGTGACACAGCTTCCTAGATCAGAGTGATCGCCTCATGTTATAGTTGGGCTTCCTCACAACATGGAGGCTTGGCTTCTAGTGTTAAGGATACTGGGAGGTGAGAGCATCAGGTAGAAGTGCATTCTTCTGATGACCTAGCCTTGGAAGTCACAAAGTGTCATTTCTACCATACTCTGTGGGTCAGAGCAGGACAAATTCCTGACCAGATTCAATGGAAGGAAATATAGAGCCCACCTCTCAGTGATGGAAGTGACAGTCACAGAGATCATTTGAAGAATATGTGGGATGTGACACGCAGATGACTGCGGCCATTTCTGGGAAGACCATCTTCTACCCGTGTGGTCATGGTTGTGCTTTTACGTTGCTTGGTCAAGATTTAGTTCCGTAAAACTGTCCCTAGTTCATATCCTGGGAGTAAGTAAATGGTAAATTCTATAGTATTACACAAAGACTTGTAGGTGGTCTGCCTCCCAAACAAGTCTGAGAACTACTGGTGTCGCCCAGCTGTTTCATTTTTTAACTGATGGACCAAAGGACTAAAGAGATGGTTGTGATTGCCTATTGGGAGATTGACTAAAGCACAACTATTACCAATCTCTTTCTTACTCTGCCTGACTTCAGAGGCCATTCTAGAATAGGCGGAATTGGACACTGATGCTAAACAACGGAAGAGATCGGGCAAGGACTCAGGTGCCATTGAAGTGTGGGATAGACTTTGAGAAAGTTTGGGGTCACTTGGGCTTCCCCCGGACGTGGACCCTGAAGAGTCGTGTGTGGCAGTGGGAAATGGAGGGAGTACAGAATGAGCAGAAGGGGACAGCGACTGGAAGGGGATAAAGCAAGGCAGTGTTTCTCAAAGTGCCGCTGGTGAATAAACTGGGTGAGAATCAGGACCACCTAGAGTGTTTGTCACAGGGCAGGCTCCTGGACCCCTCGACTTCTGAATCAGAATCTCTGGGAGTGGGGCCCAAGTAGTCATAATGTAACAGGCTTTTGGTGGATACTTATGTGCTCCAATATTTGAGAATTACTGAGACTGGTGATGAGCCTAACTCTGGTTTATAAAATTGAGCCTAGCTCAGAAATATGAAACCAGCAAAAGGGCCACGAGTATCTATGTGTCATGAGGATATAGCTAATCAAATACAGTGGAAAGATATTCTAGCAATGAAAGAGAAATGAAGATTTAAGTGCACCTCAAAAGAAGAACATAATTTAGGAGAAATGCCTAAATAAATCTCAAAAGACTTCAGTTTGTACCCTTAAAACGTGATTTAGCAATGTTTTACAGCCTGTCGTCATTGTCATTTTTAATAAATGAATCTTCCCAAAAGAAAGTTTACAGTCTGACTTCAGAAACTCCCTCCATCTAGTGCTTCACAGAACTCAATAGGAGAGGGAACACATCTCTTTCTGTGACATTCAACTCATTTACACACGCAAGAGTCAGAAAGCATACATTTCCCTAGAAGCTTAAAGATGAAAAGCCAGAACACTATTTGTATTGGGGGCACTTATGATATGGTCCCATTCTGCTTTGCCTCACAACCCACCCGTCCATGGTTTCCATTAATATCTTCTCTGCCCCATCTCTGAAATTCTTCATCATCAATGGCTTATTGTTAAAAACTCTCTTCCTTAGCTTCAGGCTACTTTACCAGACAGCTCCATGTTCCCCTGTCCCCCACCAAGGATTCCTTTTTTCCTGACTACTAAAGAATGAACTTCCTGATGATGGCAACCATTTCAAGGATGCGAAGTCTTTCTATCTATGCCAATGGGATTTACTCCTTGGATCTTTTGGGGCTGGTAAGTCACCCTCATCCATCTAATGAACACCCCAAAATGTCAGAGACTCCCAGAGAGCTTCGCCCTAGGCAGCTAAAAATCTCCATGGCAACAGCCATCCATCTGCTTAACTTTTCCAGACAAGTTTTCTCTCCCTGGGGAGAGCTGATGCTGGAGCCTGTATTATTAGATCACACTTTGCATTCTTATCCCACGTATCTTTTTAAAAAGATGTTCTTTAACTTTGTTTCTGAAAGCAAAATCGTTGCTCTTTCTTTGACTGTCTCTGCCTCCTCTCCACCCTGCCCCCTCTCCCCTGTACCCCCCGTCCCGCCCACTGGTGGGCTATTAAACAACTTTAACACAGTTGGACTTTCTTTGCTCCATATCTATGTTGTTGGCTTTCTGAGAGGAGGTATTGTGCTAGGCAGGACTATTTGATTGGAGAACTGTTTGGACTGGGGCAAGTAGAATAGTTAAAAGGGACTTTTTATGGAGTTCAATTTCAAGGCAAAAAGAAGGCATCATTAATGCACATATAAGAAAAATGAAAAAGTTGGCATAGATAGGACACTTGGGTCATACTAAAACAAGAGTCAACACAGAGCTTCATGTCAGCTTCACTGAGTTGGAATGTTGACTTTGAAATGGAATCCAATTGCTGAACATCTCAGTCTGCAAAAGGATAGAATCAGAAAAAATAATACATATATATGTATGTATATATATAGGCTTATGAGCATAAACCAAAACTTTCATAGCAATACTTCTTTAAATCCAGCATTTTTGTTTCTTCATAATTCTTCGTTTTTTCTGTCATGTGGGTTTCACCAGCAGAATGGGCTTTCTTTCTCCCATGCTCTTCATAAAACTTCCAGGGATTGGAAGACCTAAGCTTTATGTCAAAATGGCCTCCAAATTCTGATGCTACAGTGAAGCACAGCTTAGTGGAAGAGAAAGGTTGCATGAACTCAAACCCTCGCTGGAGAGAGAACAACGCAATATAACCTAATGAAACAAATACAAATACACGGCCAGGAACCAGAGACCATGATTCTGAGCTTGACTCTTCCACTTTCTGGGTGGTCTTCCGTGAGCCTTTTAACTTATCTAGGTATTGATTTTTCTCACCCATGAATAAGTTAAATGAATTCAAATTTCTTCATAGCTCCAAATTTAGAAGTTACTGCCACTCGAGAGCTAATATTTCTTTTTACATTTCTGGCTCGTCTTGCAGAGGAAACTAAGCATGGTTTTTCTTACCGCATGAGTGCTACAGGAAATCACTTGCCAGTGTTATGAGGATGAATCAAAAACTATTTTGTTCATTTCATTTTCATTTGCTGTTGAAAAGTCTGTGCTCCTCATGCTCAGAATGCTTCACATTGAGATAGTAGAGCGACCTGCATAGCAACTTCATTTCCCATGACACCTTTCCTATACACTGTATCTCCAGGCACTTTACAGAGGTTCCATAAGTAACACAAATACGGAATTACAGAGACAGGAAAGAAAGGAGATTGAGAAAAACACAAGGAAGAAAAGACATGAAGTGTAATTTTTTTTTCTACATTTTTAATGTGTATGCTGATATAAAGAAATTCTGCCGCCAACAGAGAATAATGTGGGCTAAGAAATCCCACCTGCCCAGGGCTTTTTAGACATGATAGGACTTGTTCTCTTTGCTATTGTATATATTATGAGTTCAGACAGCTAGGGCAAAATCTTATTAATTTGGAAGTCCACAATTTCAAGCGGATATGCTGGATGTTCCAAAGTTTGAAAGCTTAGAAACCTGGGTAGCATTTGGGTCTCTGAATCTTAAACCAGAACACATCAAAGTCACACTGATGGGTCAGAGAAAAAAAATTTCCATAATAAAAACCTTGCCTCAAACCAGAGGTTTATTGAAAATCAAAACGGTGCTTTTCAGTTCAGTTAATAATTACTAACGGGTTGGGTATACTGAGTACAGATGTTGACGTGACATGACAAACTTTCAGAAATGAGAAACTCACATGTCCTGATGGTCCAGATGCCAGAAATACTTCCTGCCCTTATACACACATCTAGAAAGAGGTGAATTCATCCCATGCCACGGCTGGTGCTCATTTATTCTCAGCATCACCAATAATTAGTGTAAATTAATTTGTTAAGCTTATAATTATTGTATAATTACATGTAAATTATTATTATTATCAATCAATGTAAATAATAATAAATTAATGGTATGCATTTATGTTGCCATCTCTTTTTTTTACACACTTGAGTTAATTTAATCAAAAAGAAATAGCTTTGCCTTCTTTGATTATGAAAGCAATTATACTCAAAGTAAAAAAAAAAAAGGAAAGAAAAGGCAAGCAAGCAAGCATTGGAAGAAATTATATTATTTAGGCTGCAAAGCCTTCTCATCCCTCTAAATTCCTGAAATGTGTTAACCATATGTACTATTCATTTGGGTTCCCTGAAACATAGCATCCTGACTTAAGACTTTTCAGGGTACGAGTCTCCTCCTCTCTGGCTCTGCCCAACAGGGAAGGGAGTTCCTGCACTTCCCAAAGCCCCTCATCTCATTCTGGCTCTAAAGTTTCTTTTGTCTCCATTATACAACATGAGTTCAAGGTTCCACTCCATTCTTCCCACCCACTCAGTTTCTTGAGAGACCCTACTCCCACCTGCCTTGACCCCAGTAGAGTTAGCCTTGAAAACTTGATGCATGCCTTGCGAAAGTTGGTCACTCTCCATGGCATCTGGGGGTGAAATGTTAAGAAGAGGTTGGAGAGGGAGAAGGTCACTACTTTGTACAACTCCTGGGTGTGCACCGGTGCTGCATTCCGTGGGAAGAGCGCCCATGTGGCCCTGACAGGAGCGGATGGTACCTCAGGACCTGTGGGACGTGCCGGCTTGGTGGCCAGCATGCTCGGAGGAGCATGGTGACCTGGCACAGAGGAGGCACTCTGCACACTCTCTGTTGTTGTAGGGGAAAGGATAATCATTGGCTCCCACAACAGAGGCTCATCCGCTGCTCACACACTAGGCCTCCCAACATGGCTGCCCCTTGGCCTTGTCTATGCTGGTCACACAGAAGCCCACCCACACTTCAGAATGACCTGTGGCTCATCTTAAAACAAACACTAGCTGCCCATTCCAGGAAAATGTGAAAATCCTCCAACTTGTAAAACAATTCCATCCAACACCCAAATGTGGTGAAAGTCTGCCAGTCGGAGTCAGCGGACTCTTCCATGCACCAAATGCCCTGCACTATCAACTGAATGTGCAATCTAGAAGTATTCTGACTAAAAATGGGAAGGGTAAAAACGTAAAGGACTTACAATTCACACAATTTCTGTTGTTCCCTCCTCTCCTCAACCTCTTTTTGTGCCAGTTTGAATCTTTTTTTTTAATTGGATTGATAAAAATGATGAAATGGCCAACCTGTTTCTTCTATTTTCTTAAATTAAAAACTCATAGCACTCCTGGGTCTGAATGACATTTAAAATTGTGTCAAAATGATTAACATTTGCATCTGTTCCCTCCTCCTCCTTTCCCTTTCAGCCCTCCCTCAAGTCCAGCACCTTGAACCCTGGCTGCTTTGGGTTCCCCATTTCCAGGAAATGTCCATGTATGAACCTTTCCCTAAACTTGTTCTTGAAATGTATTTCTCTTAGGCCTCATTCATTTACCTTCCAGGTAATAAAACTTGATGCATTGGTTTTTATTTATGACTGCTAATAACTTAATGTATTACCTTTCCTATAACTGCACACCTGCATGCATTTGCATGTACACACATTTTAATAAGAGTTTTTAGTATTTTACCCAAAGGAATGAGCAGTGATGAAATTTTAAGCAGATACAAATGCAGATATTTGGGGGTTAAGATTGCCTAAAACTATAATGGATGTAACAACAGGGCAACCTGGATTGTCACCATCTTCATTCCAAGAGAACCTTTTCCCCCTCCTGTCCTCTCTCCTATACCCTAACTAAATACCCTAGATACAGCCAGCAGTCACCTATCACTTCTCCACATCACGGGGTAATATCTTCCCATGGCAAAAATAATGAAGATCCTACCTCTGAAGAGGAAGAGGTCCTTAAGTTCTTAAAACTCCGGAGTTTGACCTGGAGAGAATCTTAGTGGCTGCCTTATTGGTCAGGATAGGTTAGCTACTTCTTCAGTAACAAACAGCCCGGAATCTCAGTGGCTTAAAAACCAGTAAAAGGTGTGTTAAATGAGGATCAACCAGGGGTTCTGCTGTGTATTGTCCACACTCTGAGACTCAGCTGTTTCACTTTCTGGAACATAATCTGGTTGCCATGGTAGAAGGGGAAAGATGGGGGGGAAAGGAAAGAGGGGGGTGTGCACAGGCTATTAACATATGGTCAGAAGTGCCTCTAACAATTCTTCCAACACTTTATTCACAAAAGCAAGTCCATGGCCACACTTACTACCAAGTGGGTGTGGAAGCAAGATTCTATTGTCTGCCTGCAAGAGCAGTCAGAATATTTATGAAAATCTCAACTGAGTAACTTAGAGTATCAAAACAGTATCAAACATTATCCTATTACAGTAAAATGTTGAGAACAGAGCCTGGCATTTGGCAAGAGTTGTTGTTGTGGTTGTTGTTGTTGTTGTTGTTGTTGTTACTATCTGTGGGACAACAGATTGAGCCACATGAAAGGATGACTTGAGGTCACACAACTAACTGGGAACAGTGGTGGAAATGCATATTTATTGAAATAATATAGGAGGTTTTTTCTCTTGGTTCATCCGAATGCCTAGAAAAAACATGATCAACCACAGTAATTGGACCACCACATTCAACTAGATAACCAGAGCGGGTTTTCCTTTGTTCATATTGGATGACTTTCTAGAAGAGGGATCAGCATTTTTTTTTTTTCTGCAACGGGCTAGTTGGTAAATATTTTAGGCTTTGCAGGCCATATGGTCCCTGTCACACTACTCAGCACTGCCATTCTAGCACAAAGCAGCCACAGACAATACGTAAACCAGTGGGCATGTCTGTGTTCCACCAGAACTTTATAAAAACAGACAGCAGGCTGGATTTGGCCAGCAAGCTGTACCCAAGCTGCCCAACCCTCCTCTGGAGCATCCTTCACTGAAGAAAGACCAGTCAATGGAAAGTCAGAACGAACCCAAAGAAGCCCTGGGCAAGTAACCTCACCTCTCTGTGTCTGGGGGTCCTCTTCAGGACAAAACCTACTGTGCAGGATCGCTGTGAGCAAGCAGGTCTGTGTGTGCAACACACTTAGGAGAGTCCCCTGGCACGCAGCAAACCCTCAAGTCACCGGCCCTTCCTTACTCTGTGTCAGTCGCTGTCCGCAACGCTGGAGGCTGGGTGGCAAGCAAGACAAAGTCCCTGCTCTCTGGAACTAGTATTCTGGTCCAGCAAGTGAGACACAGAAACAACCAGATATGTAAGATGTCAAAGGGCGATAAAGGCTGAAAAGGAAATAAAGATGGAGGGGAAAGGGGCAGGGGCAAGACTCTAAGCAGAAAACTTCATGGAGGGAGGAAGCAAGCCATGTGGACACCTGGAGATACATGGGCTCGCATGTTGCATCACAGGTAAGAGCAGGTGCAAAGCCCCTGAGGCAGGAGCCTACACCAGTGTTCCCAGAGGGGAGAAGGTGCCTACCCAGCCCGGGGAATCACCGCAGAGGGAGGGGAGTTCAAACCGGGTCTGGGGAATGTGAGGAGGGCAGGCCGCCAGCCCTGGTGAGGACCCCGGATGTAATTCTGCACGAGACGGGGAATACGATCATCATCCCCGGTCAGAACGATTGTTACACTGGACGGTCAGCACCGCTTGCCAGCACTTTTTCATCACTCTTGCTTCTTCCCACCTCCTGTCCTCCTGCCCGCCCTCTCTCCCCATCTATCTCTGCCTCTTTATCTGTGCTCCTGTAGGTACTTGTTTTGCCCTTTTGTAATCTTCTTTTGGGTAATGCTTAGCTCAGTTGGTGGCACGTGAAACCAAAGAGCTCACTGCCTTCTGGGAAAGGTGGCCAAGGCCGGAGGCGGGGGTGGGGGGGGATTTGACCTAATTCCTCAGAGGCTGGGCATCAAACTGAAAAGGCTTAAGAAGAACAGGATGAGAATTAAAGCAAAGACCATTAAGAATATTTTGTTATTTTAAAAAAAGATTTTTTTATTTTTGAGAGAGAGAGTGCAAGTGAGGAAGGGGCGGGGAGCGGGGGGGACAGAAGATCTGAAGCCTGAAGCAGACTCTGTGCTGACAGCAACGACCCCAATGAAATGATCAGACTCCTGAGCCTTGAGATCATGACCTGAACCGAAGTCAGATGCTCAACCGACTGAGCAACTGACTGAGCCACCCAGGCGCCCCTGTTGTTATTTTTAAAACAAGATCCCAAAGCATTTAAAGAGATAATGTGAGTTGTATTGGGTTGATGTGAGTGTGGCGGAGGACAGATGGATGTGTAATCAATCCCTTCCACCCTTTTGCCATTTGAGTTGTGAGTGGGTGTGTGTCTACCCCAGGATTCAGAATATAACCAACTCCTGATTGCCAGGACTAATGGAGGTGACATAAATATTCCAAGTAGCTAAAAGTCGTTGTGCTTGCCACAGATACCTTTGTAAGATTAACTGTTGTGTTCTGGCTAAGCAAATATTACATATTACATAATATCTATACCATATATAATATATATACGATGGTAGGTCTTTGGGTAGATATTCCACATGAAGAGGAGTGAGAGCTGCCTAGGAGAGAAAGGGAGCGAAAGGGAGGCGGGAGGGAGAGAGAGACAACACAATACGACCATCAATAAATCGATATCCAGGGTTGCTGTGTAATGTGCAGATTAAATCCAAGCATGAGAGCCCCTGGCCAAAAGTGCTAGTGGGTGCTGAAATCTTGTTGTGCTCACACATTTGTGGCTGCATCTGTCTGCAGGGAAGTGCTTTTTAAACTTAATTTGCAGAAGACCGCATGTGGGCTCCTGGCTCTTGTGTGCTTCTCAAACTCAAATGCCATATGAGTCACCTGGGGAATCTTATTCAAACACAGATTCTGACCCAGTGGGTCAAGTGCAGACCTTGAAACTCTGCATTTCTAACAAGGTTCCAGGTTTTGCCCTTAGTGTCTTCCCTGGGGCCACGCTTGAGTAATATAGCAGGATTTTTAACACAACAGTAAATTTAAGTTTGTTACATTGAATGTCTATTTTATCGCATTAGATGGTAACATTTGTAATAATGTCTTGGCCAGAAGTGGACAGGTGTGTCATTTCTGGGTTGGGGACCACTAAAGTTTCTGAAAGGAAGTTTCCACAGTAAATTTACTTGGAAAAAAGTTAACCCATCTACGGGAAAAAATTTCAAATGTAGTCTGAGGGTTGGCCTATGGTATCCAAATGTCTGCAACCCAAGTGGATGTTTCAACCCTCTGATTGACTGTTCTAGCTTGGGCCCTCTGGCATGAGCATGGTGTGAGGCCTGTCGTGAAAGTGCCAGAACATTTGGCAAAGTGGTGCTGGGCAGTGACAGAGCCAAACACGGCTGGCTTGTTAGAGCTTGTTGGCCTTGGGCGCCATCTCGTGGTGAAAGCAAGAAAAAATATTTTTAATCTAGAACCAACCAAATTTAGTGCAATTCTCACCGACACACAAGGCTGTTGTGTTATGTATTTGAATCGAGAACAGCGCATCTTAAAAATACTAGATTTCTAAAATGTATGAGTTGGAGTTTATAAATTCCTTTTTTAGTTGCTTTTCTAACTGTAAAGTTGAAATTCTTGTTAGACTGACCACATTGAGCTTCAGCACATGTACTGGTGTCGACTCTTATTTGCTGTGTGACCATGGCCAGATTACCTAATATTGCAGAGCTATGGGATCTGAGTCTGTAAATTGGAATAATATATCTACTTCATGACATTATGATGACGAATATCACCAAAGAAGGTGCTTGGCCCCAGTGCCCGGGAAGCGCCCAACAGTGAGAGAACAAAAAGTGGAAGTAATTGTTATTATTGGTTATAGTAGACAAAATAACAATAGTGATCAGGGGGAAAAAAAACCTGTGAAATTTTGTTATTTCCAATTTACAAACTAGGAAAACAAGGTTCAGAGGTTGAGTGACTTATCCAAAATAAAAAATCCAACATCAGATCTAGAGTTCAAATGTGGGTCTTTTAACTCTAGATCATGGACTCTTGCAATGACAAAGTTGCTTTCATCATATGGACTAATCTTATAAAGAGCAAAAAACATTAGTTAGCTTTCACTGAGTGGTGCTGAAGTCACAATGAACTCCAAAGTCTCAGCAGCACACCTGACACAAAGGCCTTTTTCTTGCTCATGTCACATGGGCTTCACAGGTTGTCTGAGCTCTGGCTGCTCCTATCAACTGTGGGCAGAGTAAGTGAGCAGAGTTGAAGGTCCACTGGTGAAATTGGTGGGAAAGCAACATTTTTATACTGATTATTTCTATATTTTCTATGAAGTTATGAAGTGAGGTCACCTAATGACCATGAGTCAAGGAAAAAACTCTGGAAATGCAAGGAGAGATAAGCTGGGGCTGTGTACTTATTAGGAAAATGTAGGCTTTTGTTCAGTGGTAAGAGTCCATTTGAACTCTTGGTCATACGTGTGAAGTGGGCTTGGCCAACTCTGCCGTGTGATTCCCTTCGGGAACACCGAGCTTGCTTGGGTTCTGGTGTGGACTAGGCGGAAAGTTGGGTTGAGGTCTTGCTGGGTGAATACAACGTTGGGAGAGGGGGCAAGGGAGGTAAGGATGTTTTAATATTTTTTGCTTCAAAACCATAAACTTCTAAGTCTGGAGGGAACTCAGAGGTCATGTAGTGCCTTGTCCCCTCTCTACCCTTCTGCCCACTCTACAGATGAAAAACGGAGACTTTGAGTAAACAAGTGACAGCCTGAAGTTACGAAAGGAGGCAGAGAGTATGCTGGAAAGTAATCCTTTGTGAGAAGTTAAGAATGTTCACACGGTGTCGCATTGCCATGGGCCACTCCTGTGCCTGCTTTCCTTCACGCCCCCCTGCCCCTGTCTTGAGAGGCGCCCTTATGTCACCAGAGCTTCCTGAAATGAAGATTTTATCCAAATATTGGCTATTCGTGACTTTAAGTGCAGCAGCTCCTGTCCCGGGAGCTGGAGGTATGGTAGATTGAGTTCAGTGGCCTCAATTTTTCAGCCCTCTCCATATTCACATGTTTATCATGTGACTTCAAAGTTCTTCCTTCTCCATCCTCTGACCTTGGATTTGGCCATGTGACATGCTTTGCCCAGTGGGATGTTAGAAGAGGTGATGTAAACAGAGGCTTGAATTGTGCTTGGCCAGTTGGATTTCTGTCCTCTCCATGACAAAAACGTGCTCAAAAACCCACTGATCCGAGGATGAGGAGAGACTCAGAATACAACTGTCACCAACCTGCAGCTTTGAGCCCAGCCCAGCCCAGCCTGTACCAGTCACCTGCAGCTGACCTGCAGCTGTGTGAGCAGAGACAGATAATCACACCGAGGTTTGGGGTTATTTGTTACACAGCATTTTTGTGGCGATAGGTTACTATGTAGAAGTATCATTTTGAAAATGGATTATGCCTGCTTTCTTGTCATTTCCCTTGCTCCTAAATATAGGGCGCCACGGCACTTGTAGATAATTGAGGATCACCACTTACCAAAGCTTTGCCGTGGTATGATGCCATTTCTGACTAAAAATGGACAAGCCTTGTGGGAAGAGAGAAATGTTGACATGCATATTCCAATTCCCTGGGAGAAAGTTAGGAGAAGGGAAGAAGTCACTGTTAACTCAGATTTTTGGCTTTTCATTTTCATTTGCCATCACTTATCAGCTGTAAAAGAGAGATGACAAAGAGGAATGGCAAAGTGAGAGTCTGAAGAGAGGGAGGAACATGGGTGGCTAAGAGCAGGAGGGGAGACGGGAAGGTTGGAAAGAAAGTCTAGACAGAAAGGGAAAGGGGCAGATTTCCCATTGGAAAATCCAAGGAGTTGGGGATGAGAAGAATGACAGAGAAGGTGGCCCTCCCCACTGCAGAGTGCTAACAGGCATATTTATTTGTTTTAACAAACAAAAGGTGTGTTATGGCATAACAATTAAATTTC
The DNA here is from genome assembly GCA_030068075.1 of Paguma larvata. Lineage (NCBI taxonomy): Eukaryota > Metazoa > Chordata > Mammalia > Carnivora > Viverridae > Paguma > Paguma larvata. Next base: position 28,989,568 of record CM057826.1, on the reverse strand, counting down.
TGAACTGTGTTGCACAATGTACACAGCTGATTTCAGATACTTCTATATTTCATGCCATAGTATACTGGAGATAGTTACAACATTCCCCACCCAGCCCCACCCCGCCTTTGGGATATTATGTTGGAATTTGGTGGGTTACAAAATAGGCAATATGGACCCTCACTCTCTGCTTCCCCACTGCCAACACTGTTGATACTGGGAAGTGGCAACTGAGATGGAAGGTAGTAAAAACGGGAGTAGGGAAAGAGGAGAAAGAAGAACCAGAGTAGTCACCAAGAGATGGTCACTCATTCTGCTCCAGCAGCCACACTGCCCTCCTGGTTGACAGCCCAGGCCCAGCCCGTACTCAGAACCAATGGTTGGCTGGTCTTCCTTCTGCAGCCTGAGGGCAGGAGTCAGGCATGGGTTTGCAGGGCTGGAAAGTGGGCAGATGACATGACCACCATTTTCTCTACCACATCTAAATGTGTTTATGGGCTCTGGGTTTGTGCAGTCATGCCTCTGTCCTTTTTCTTATCCCTGTATTTCTTTCAAGAAGTCTCCCAGGTCTCAAGGTGGAACCATAGGTATAACTGCACCTGTGCAGGAATCATGGCAGGTCAGGTTCCCCTTGGAGATGGCTCACTGGGGCCTCCGGAACACTGCTCTCCAAAGTTATTTGGCCCAAAGACATCACTTTATTCACTTAATTTCCAGTGTGCTCTCCTGAGTGGAGGAGTAAAGGGAAGATACACAGGTCAAGGCTGGGAGTTGTGCACATACCTAAGCAAACCCATGGGAAGTCATCAAGGAAGTAAATCTAATGTGAAGAAAGAAAGGTTGAGAACCATATTTCGAATGCATCTTCTGCCATAAGGCATACTATGTCCAAGCTTTCCCACATAGTATTATGTACCCCATTCTGAAAGCTTTGGGGAGCACAAGGGCCCAAACTACTCCTTGATAGCATAAGCCTTTGAATATCTTTCGTGTAGACATATTCCCTCAAATGTGTTTTCAGGTAGGCTCTACCTCCCAGTCCTCGCAGAAGTAGGTGGCTTGTTGGAACACTCCTGCTTCCTTCTGCTGTCAGTTCTTCCACTATTAGGGATGCTGGCTGTTGAATTTTGGTTTTGCCACTTTCTAGAATTTCTGATGCTTTGCCTCTCTTCCTCCATTTCCTCACCTATAAAATGTGGCATGTAATAGGATGTCTTTCATTGTGTGGTTGCAAAGATCAAATAGTAAAGTAAATTAAATACCTAGAACAATACCTGAAATAGTCAGTGTTCAATAAATATTAGCCAACAATAGCCAAATTATGGAAAGAACCCAAATGTCCAACGGCTGATGAATGGATAAAGAAGATGTGATGTGTGTATGTGTGTGTGTGTGTGTGTATACACACATACATACATACATACAATGGAATACTACTCAGCAATGAAAAAGAATGAAATCTTGCCATTTGCAACAACATGGATGGAATTGGCGGATATTATGCTAAGCTAAATAAGCATGTCAGGGAAAGACAGATATCATATAATTTCACTCATATGTGGAATATGAGTAACACAACAGATGAACATAGGGGAAGGGGAGGAAAAGTAAGATAAAAACACAGAGGGAGGCAAACCATCAGAGACTCTTAAATACAGAGAATGAACTGAGGGTTGCTGGCGGGAAGGTGGATAGGACAATAGGTTAAATGGGTGATGGGCATGAAGGAGGCCACTTTTCTTTGGGATGAGCACTGGGTGTCATATGTAAGAGATGAGTCACTGGGTTCTACACCTGAGGCCATGACAGCACTGTACGTTAACTAACTTGAATCTAAATAAAATTTTTAAATTTAAATTAAAAAAAATATTAGCCATTCATGGCTGTTTTGCCAACAAAACAAATCTAATAATCGTAATACTAATAACAACGGTAATAAAGACCATCGTGTGAGGATTTATCATACCTTAGGCAGTATTCTACATATATTTGCCTGTATCAAGTTGGTGATTAAGGTTCTAGAGACAAAACTGTATGATCAGATAAGGGGATTGGACAAGATCCGATAAGCAGAATCAATGTGCTAAATTCCTCAGGAAAAGGAATTTAAAAACCAGATGGAAAGGGAAAAAATGACTTATTGTTGGTGGAATTCAGGCACTGGCTACAATGTAAGACAAGGGGTGCGGTGCAGAGAATGACATTTATGCCTGGACATTTCCAGCACCCTTCAATAACACCTCATAGAGCTGGCCGTGGAAGAATTCTTTTTCGGCCAAGTACAAGATGAGCTTACTGGGGCTATATTTTCAGGTGTTTGGGGGCCACTACAAGGGATAGTGATGGAATGAGCCTCCCTTCTGTACCAGGGCACATATGTTGCTCTTGGTCTCCTGGCCTAGCAAGGAGATCTGCTTCTCTAACATCAGCTCCTGAGACTAGAAGTGGCATCAATGAAAAACCAAATAATAAACAGGTGGAGAAAAGTAATAACTTGAGTTTCGCCTGGATTCGATTCAATTTCTGCCTGCAGCATTTCAGTTTTAACTCACTAAACCTTGGTCAGAGTCTTGGGAGAACACGACAGTACAATTCTGAAAAGCAATCAAAAAGTGACTGCCGAGTCATTGGGAGGTTCCATGGTGCGCTTCTAAACCAGTGCTAATCTAATAAGTGTACGGGCAATGAACTGCGAAATTGAGAACATGATTGTCCACCTCCCCTAAGCCAAAGGAATAAAACGGTCATTTTCCCCTTTATTTCATATGAAAATGGAACCACAAATAATCTGCTATTTTCACCTTTGTATAAAACATGGAAGTCTGTATGTCTAATGGCATTTGTTAGCAGGGAGAAAACACTTAGAGAATTATGATCCTGGGTTTGCCAGACCCCACCTTCAAACAAAGGGCAAGGAGAGGCACTGACTTCTGAGTCAGAAAGCCTGGATTAGGAGCCCAAACTTTGCCACTTAGTACTTCGTGAAGTGAGAGTATTAATTCTTATTTTACATCATCGTGTGAGGTTCAAATGAGATCATGTTTGTGGAAAGCACTGTTTTAAGCATACGGATGAATGAGTGAGTATAAGGCAGGAAACAGGGAAAGCAAATATTTTCATTTCAGTTTGGGGAATTACCAAGTTTTTCTTTTCATTAACCACAGTTTTACAAAACCCCACAAATTTAATCATTACGTTTTGAGTACAAATTTTACAGCATAGCAAAAGCAGTAGAACCATTGAGGTCTGACGATGACACTCTAAGATCTTAGGGCTACCTTCTGGCACATCAATTCAAATCAACCAGTATTTGCTCAGAACATCAGCTGAGTTGTGGAACTGAGCTGGTTGCTGTAGAAAATACAACAATGATTATGACTCAGTGTCTGCTTTCGATGTGATTACGATCTAATGGAAATCAGATGGGATACAATAAGTGAGTTTTAGACGAGATGGAAAATTACAAGTGCCAAAAGATGTTCAAAAAGCAGTAGCTAATTGCAAATAGTTCATAGATTACCTCTGGCTGGGTGATCAAAGATAAGACTTCATGAAGGAGAATGCATTAGGGATGTACTTTGAAGAATGGATAGTGTATCATTCTGGACCTAATCTGGAAAACAGATACCAAGCTAAACATTTCTAACATAGGGGATTTAATTTAGGAATTAGCTACAAAAATACTGAATGAGCCAAGAAAGCAAAAAAGGGAAGGCCAAGGAAACCAGAGATATATAGTATAAGGAAGAAGTTTCCATCCCTATGCTGTGGAAACAAAGGCGAGGAGGCCATCTTATCCATAACCAGGAGCCCGTTCTCCTGCACTGCTGGGGGTGCCCCCAGCTATCTGGGACCTGCTCTAGAGGGGCCTTTACTTGAAACTGTCCTGGAACCATAAGGGCCCAACAGCCGGCACTGGGACATTCCTGATGGGACTCGCCATGCCTGCATTTTTCGAGTAGCACTAATTTTTTTAAAATTATTTTTTAATGTTTATTTATTTTTGAGAGACATAGAGGCACAGCGTGAACAGGGGAAGGGCAGAGAGAGAGGGAGACACAGAATCGGAAGCAGGCTCCAGGCTCTGAGCCGTCAGCACAGAGCCCGACTCGAGGCTCGAACTCACAGACCGTGAGATCATGACCTGAGCTGAAGTCGGCCGCCTAGCCGACTGAGGCACCCAGGCGCCCCTCAAGCAGCACTAATTTATATGAATACTTTCCTCAGCAGCCCAGGAATGTTGTATTACTTTAAAAAACTTTTTTTGATAGGGCTTTTGGGGTCTTTTGGGTCCTTCCAAACATGAAATATCTTACTCCACAGGCAAGGATTCTTCCACTAAAATACTGATTTTAACTGCCAAGTGAAATAACCAAGATGTGCTTAGTACTCTCGCTAAGCTGGATTTAAGGTGGATTTGGACACAACATCACTCATCAGCCTCCATAAGCCCCCTATTCAGTCTCTAAGAATTTGTTCTTATTTTTACAAAGTTTATTTTTTTGAGAGACAGCGCATGTGGGGCAGGGGCAGAGAGGGGACAGAGAGAAAGAGGGACAAAGGATCTGAAGCAGGCTCTGTGCTGACAATAGTGAGCCTGATGCGGGGCTCAAACTCACTAGCTGGGAGACCATGACCCAAGCCAAAGTTGGATGCTCAACAGACTGAGCCACCCAGGTGCCCCCAGTCTCTAAGAGTTTCTTAGCTTATAGTCAGTGTCAAAATAGTATGTTTCCCAGGACCCCGTTAGGCTGGTAGGTGGTCTTCAGGTATCTTTGGAAAGCCAGGAGGAAGGCCCACAGTGTGTGCTTGAGGTATTATTGCAGAGTCTTTCCTAATGGTGCCCCATTCTTCTTGTGCTGTCTATGGCTCCAACTATTGTCTCTTCTGCCATGGTGGCCTAGTTCAAGTCAGACACATGGTCACAAGATCTGAAGCTGCTTATTTAATGTAATATTGGATGGACTTTATTACTAACTTTCAAATGAGGCATCCGGGTCTGAGAGAAAAGTATTCAATTTAGTTTACCAAAAACTTCATATTTTTAGTCGAGTCAGGGATGTTGTCTTAGCACCAGGTTTCCAACAGAATGGACTTTTCCATGTGGTGAGTGTACTGGAATACTTGAAGCAAGCAGAGTAACTTGCTCACTACTCTGCTAACAGGGGGGTCATCCATTCTAAAGTGCTGTTGGATTCCGTCCTTCTTCATCAATAATAAAGAGACTCAAAAGACTGTGTCCTATGCTCTCCATACACTATAATTCTTTGAGATCTGATGAGTCAAATCTGAGAGAAGTGAGATCTCTCCAGACCCAAATCCTCTTCATGGGAAGGAGGAGGTATTCCTTTTTACTTTAACAGGTAAATCATGAAACAGCAGGGCATGCTATCACTTCAGACTTTATGGATCTAAAGTCTCAATTCTGTCACTAACTTGATCATTTAACACAAGAATGTGAAATCAAGAAGAAAAAAAATATGGATTTCCCTGTGACCCAGTTAAACTGAGCTCTTCAGGTTCTCCATTTGTCAGAGCTAGTACTTCCCACTAAGTTGGACGCGTGGCTTGCTGAAGTGCAGGCAGTGGTCAGGCACGGGCACCCTTCTGGTGTTAGTGCTTTGCCTACATCAAAGTGGCACTCCCTTCCACCGTCCTCAGCTCTGACTCCTATAGGGAGTGTTTCAATGTTGTTCCTCCCTGTAAGTTACTTTTATTTTTTTAATTATTTTTTAATGTTTATTTATTTTTGAGAGACATAGAGGCACAGTGTGAACAGGGGAAGGGCAGAGAGAGAGGGAGACACAGAATCCGAAGCAAGGCTCCAGGTTCCGAGCTGTTAGCACAGAGCCCGATGCGGGGCTTGAACTCACGGACCACGAGATCATGACCTGAGCCGAAGTCGGACGCTCAACCGACTGAGCCACCCAGGCGCCCCCACCCTGTAAGTTACTTTTACTTACACAAATCAAGTAGGACCTTGATGAACTATCTATATACCCATGGAACTTCAGAATCAGTTAACTTCTGCCAAAGATTCTTGTTAGTCAGATCATTGCTATTACCAAGTCCGCTCTGCTGCCTGTCATGGTAAACACACAACTTTGTCTCTGTCCAGTAGCTGCTTCTCCAATGGAGAGCCCAAGGGGCTCTCCAACCCCACTGAAATCAGGGAACACATTTCAATCAGGGTCTCCCACTAGCAGACCCAGGCCACAGTCAATAGCCATAAAAGCACCACTCAAAGATGGCGGATCTCCTTCCCAATGTTATTTCCAAGGCCTTGGTGAAGAGCATGATAACTGGACCCTCTCCAGAAACATAGAGGATAGATGCTGATCAAACACACTAACTGTACTCTGGCAATCTCATTTTGACTTCTTTTCCTACATCATGATAAGAAATTTATCTCATCTTGATATCATTTGGTGACTTCAGGTCTATCAACCAAGCTAACAATAAGCATCGCTTCCAGATGATTGAACTAAATTCATGGGTAGGTGCACTTTTATTGATAAGTCCAGTCCTGGCTAAAATTATCTCCTTTTCTTCTTGGTCAGGCAACCTGAGAAAACATTCTTATGTTATTCCCCAGATTTTTTACTGACAACATTAGAAACACTCCATATTTTTGGGGTGGGGAGATATAAGCTTTTATCTAGATTCGTCTTGAGGGCATTGCTACTTCTGGGAGGAGGAGACTTCAACACCTCTTGTTGGCTTTCTTAATGTCCATAACCCTGCCCATACCCCTGTTACTAGTCTCTTCATTAAGAAATTTGAAGCTAAACCCTTTGAGTGTTTCATCTCATACTGAGTTCTTCGAGGGATCTGTCACTCCCTCAAAATTCAGAATTCTAAAGACTGCTACATGAGGGTAGGGTCTTGTGAACTGTTTTATGTTTCTTTTTCTAGAGATTAGTCCAGTGCCCGGCAAACAGTGAGTATTCAAGTAATATTTATGATTGAGAGCCAAGAAGTAAGGACTAATTAGGAAGCTACTGAGTTAGCCCTGGTGAGAAACATCAGTCCTGCATGGAAGGAATAAATCTTATGAGGTACATCTTGTTTCCATTTTACAGAGGTTTAAATGAATTAAGTAAAAAGTCCGCATTGATTCATGTAATGAACAGCAAGAGTTGGGATTTGAACCCATGTCTAGCTCTGAAACTCCTACTCGCCAATTATATCATACCATGCCTTGGAGTGGGAAGGGTTTAGCAGTAAAAATAGGCCAGTTTAAGAGGTATCAGCAAATGACTAGATGCAGTGGGTGGGACAGAAGCATAAGGCAAAGTTGAGGGGTTTCGGGTTCTGGGTCGGAGTCACAGGAAGAGTGGTGATACCATTAAAAGAAATGGAGAAGCCAAGGAAAGGCACTTCCAAGGACAGGCTTCTGGGGTCTGCTTTGGACACACTAAGTGGGGTTACAGAGGGACAACTGGAAGGAGCTCTTCACTGGGCAGATGGACAGAAGTAGGGATTCCAGGACAGAGGTAGTGGTAAGGAAATGGATTTGCAAGTGACTCGTATTGAGATGCTGATTTGAAGGCATGAACAAGGAGGAAAAAAGTTACCCAAGGACAAGGTATGAATGTATGTGGTCCAGGGATGACCTGTGGGTGGTTCTGAGTACATACAGATCCTAAGGTATGTCTTAAAAGCAGATCTCCTTATTAACTCTTCCTATCGGCAGTTTTCTTGTGATTTCCACATTTATTTAAGTGCAGTGTGTTGGCAGGGGGTGAAAAATACATACAGACCAGTCAAGGATCTGCTCTCGGTGTGATTTGGGTTCTGTCTGTACATGACTTGCTCAGTCTTCTCAAGGAGACTTTTTTTTTTTTAATGTTTATTTATTTATTTTGAGAGGGAGGGAGCATGCATGCACACAAATGGGAGAAGAACAGAGAAAGAAAGGGAGAGAGAGAGAATCCCAAGCAGGCTATGCGATGTCCGCGTGGAGCCCAACACGGGGCTCAATCCCACAAACCACGGTGGATTATAACCTGAGCCGAAATCAAGAGTCAAACGCTTAACCCACTGAGCCACCCAGGCACTCTCAAGGAGACTTTAAATAGCCAAGTGAAGAACTACAAATGCTGGCGATTCTCTGTCTGGGGGCTGAAGACCCAGCCTCCGGGAGCCATGACTCCTCGGGTCACCCACCTGTTAGCGGGGCTTTGTCTGTACAATCCCCAGGCACAGCCTCCAGGATTGGGTTTCTGTGTCCGCAGGTTGGGGATCCCCTTTCCTCTCCATCCTTCCCTCCCTGCCTTCCCTGAAGATTCACTGGGCAGGGCCAGCTTGTCTGATGAGTCTTGGCTGGGACTTTCTGAGAAGCCAGGTTCCCCCATGAAAAACAGTACTGAAATTCCACTTCTCAGGCCAAGCTGCTTGATGACAGCCGTGTCAGACATGGCCACCTGTGTATTTCTACATCAAACCAAAAAACGACCTCAGATTTCTATCTGAACACAGATAATCCAAAACGGCTGAACTTTAAATGTAAGAGTCTTTCTGCACGCAACATTTTATAGTGGAAAAGTACCCTGATTGATTTAGGAAAGCATTTTACTCTAATTTAGTTATAAATGACTGAAAATGTGCTTTCGCATCTGTTTAGGATGACATTTCACGGGCATCTACCCTCCATAGCCTTCCCGTGACAGTGAACACATAGACTTGTTATTTGATAGTTGCATAACTGTGGTTTTCTTCTGCTTGTTCTCACAGAGGTGGAGAGCTGCCTGTGTGCTTTTTGTTCCCCCGTCTTTTTTTTTTCCAGGGGAAAAAACGTAAAATGCATCAAACTGTAGGGAAAGAGACAGTCAATATGCCATTGCCGCATGTAGGCTCCTGCGTGTGTATTTCTTTGCCAGTTCCTCCTCTGAAGGCTCCTCCGAAGCGCTTTGCGGGCTGGTTGGGCTCCGCGCACTCTAAGTGGCAATGCGTGCCAATGACCACCAGAGGGCAGTCATGCCCTCGTAAACCTCAGGAAGGCTGTCTGTCCTCCAGCCACAAAATGAGCCTGCGATCTGTAACTCCAGCCACCTCTCTCAACCACTGAATCAATAATTGCTATGGTAGAAAATGATGTGCGTGTGCCCTGCAGCCAGACCGCCTGACCGAAATCCCAGCGCTGCCCCTTACTAACTCTGTGACCTTGGATGAATTACCTAACCGCTCTGGGTTCATTTCCTTCTTGTTTATAAAATGAGACATTAATAATCCCATCTCGTAGGCTTGTTGCGGACATCGAAGGAGTTCATATTTGTCAAGTGCTAAGAACAGAACCTGGAGCTTGATAAGCTATTGTATTTGTTGTTGTTACTAATAATATTCAATTAAACCTTTTTTATTTTCTCTTTCAGGGGCCCAACTGAACTGCCCAAGGAAAAGGGACATGATTCAGGAGAAAGGAGAGAAGGCTTTGGTGAGTCTCAGGCTATGCCAGGAATCTCCGGACCATGGAGAAGGGGGTGTCAGAGATGGCAGCACTCCGGGAGGAAGACAGGAAATGGCTCAGGGAAGGGGCAAAGCCTAACTTAGGTTTGCCAGTTTCTTCCCAAAGCCAGAACGACAGACCCACACTTGGGCCGTGGGAAGGCCAGCAGGCGTCTGGGACAGGAAGGGCTCGAGGCAAGTGAAGAGTGGTTCTTCCCAGCAGCGTTCAAGCACGGCGCAATTAGCTGCAACCTGGGGAGGTGGCCGTGCGGTGTCTGCGGGAAGGACAAAGGGAGGATGCCAGTTCTGAAACCGAGGCCTTGGGGTTTTTACCAGTAGCATGGCAGAGGCCAAGGAGACAGGTGGATGCTTCCAGCTGCCTTTAGCAAAAGCTTTCATGTGGGGGTAAGGAGTAGGGGATTCGCAGCAGAAAGTGCGGGTTTCAGAGGCCTCTGGGAATGATCTAGAGATCAGTTCTGGGTAAGCTTCTTGAGGGCAGGGACCACGTCTTAGCCATTCTTGTAGACGGGCAACTGCACCCATCTAGGGCTGTGGGTAAATGCTCCAACTCCTCCTTCTGACACACAGTAGGACTGCACTGCCCTGCTGTCTTAAAGTCCATGTAACTTTCCTGGGCTAATGAAATATAAGCAGCGTTAAGAGCCAATGCAGGGGCGCCTGGGTGGCTCAGTTGGTTAAGCGACCGACTTCAGCTCAGGTCATGATCTCACGGTCTGTGAGTTCGAGCCCCGCGTCGGGCTCTGTGCTGATGGCTCAGAGCCTGGAGCCTGCTTCAGATTCTGTGTCTCCCTCTCTCTCAGCCCCTCCCCTGCTAATACTCTGTCTCTATGTCTCTCAAAAATAGATAAATGTTAAAAAAAAATTAAAAAAAAAAAAGAGCCAATGCAGACTTCACTATGTGAATTCTGCACAATGAAGACTTCACTATTTCCCATCTGCCCCAGCAGTGCGACTTTGGTGAGCAGTGTGTCCTCTACGCTGGCCTGTGGCAGGCGTACAGGCAGGAATAAGAAATCAACCTTGGTTGCTTTAGGCCTTTAAATGCTGGGGCCCGTGGCCGCACGACCCAGCCCAGCTTGGCACAGCCCTCTGCCATATACCCATGCCTTCCCGCACCCCGCCACCTCTTTCGATCCCCCGGAAAGCGCCGTGAGGGAGAGCTATTGCCCATTTTCCAGATGATGAAACTGGGTCCCAGAAAGGGCAAGTATTCAGGATCTCAGAGCAAAGCGACAGAGCTGGAAATCCAACTCGAGCCTCACGACTCTGCCACCCTCCCTGGTATGACACCTGACGACTGACAAACACGCATTGATGTAATGGAAATGATCGCACTGGCCAGCAGAGCTCAGTCACCGCCATCACGTGGCCTTCACGAGGACAAGGCTGTTCTGGTGCCGTGAACACAGACGCGCAGCATGGCTAGTTCCGTGAAGAGCAAAGGCCAGTAAGAAACGGTGCCTTAGAGAGAGGACAGACATCGGAAAACATTGTCTCGGCCGGGCCGTCTTACTGTTAGGCATCACCTAATGCTCCTTACAGTGGCTTTTAAGCCAGTTCTCTAATACCACTCCCTTCCGCACCGAGTCCCTCACCACGATCGCCCCAATGCTGGCTCCCTCGTTCTTTGTACCAAATCTCCCTCCAATCACACTGACCTGTTCTAGTGCCTCAGTCACTCGGGGCCCATTTTTCCCCTTGGGAAACGAAGTCGGGAGAAGGCTGTGCGTGTACTGTGTGTCTCCCACGTATCACTCCCGCGGGTTAACTTGCTCTCCCTGCGCTGGCCCAGCAGTGAGGTTTTGGAATCACTCGGCCGGCTGGTAGGGGAGGCATCTGGGCACTGGCCGACTTCTCATTACACCTCAAATCACATCCTATAATTGGCAGTCGCTTCCACCCGGCCTGAGATCGCTTTCTGCATCCACCCATCCTTCACCGCTAACTTTGGAGGGATCAAAAGAGCCCTGTGTGTTTTCCTAATCTCCCTAATCCTCCTGACTATCCCTGCGAGGACGCAGGTATCATCGCCACCATTTTTCAGACGAAACGAAAGGCGCAGAAAGTTTCAGCGACAGGCCCAAGGTCACCCCGGAGGGCTGGTGGCAGAGATGGGAACAGAACTCAGGCCGGCGGATCTCCCGGGCCATCCGTCTCTATTAGACCCTGCTGTCTCGCTGAATTCCCCCCGCAGTTTTAATTGAATATCATGTTCTTCACTTCCTGCCCTAAACGGAGCAACAGCTGCCACTCACCCTCTGAGCCGGCTGGCGGTACTTCAGTGGGGGGGAAGTTATCCTGGGATATAAAGTGGGTGAAGCGTTTCAGGATAAAAGGGCCCATCCAAACGGAAGATATTCACGAAGGTATAAAAAGGATGCCTCGACTTTACTGCTTTCCCTGACTTTCAAATGACATCGTGTCGGGCAGCGGGCTAAGAGGGAAATCCGCGAGGGAGGGTGAGTACCGGAGTTAGAAGGAGGGATCCTGTGAAGGGAAAAAAAAAAAAGATGTGGGTGTAATTGGATGAAAACTTCTCCGCATAAAAAAAAGGGGGCTATATCTTTGGTGAGAAGCCAATGTGTGGCCTTGTGGGACTGTCCTGGGTTCCTCTCTTCTGGAGAATGGCGCTATAGGGTTTCAGGAGGATTAAAAGGAGGAGGAGTGTGATTCGCTGCCCTGGACGGGGACTACACCAGGAGCCCTCAAACCTGGGTTGTGTCGGCCTGGGCAACTGGGGAGAGGCGTTGGTTTCTGGCCTCATCCTGGGAGGTGTGACTTGGGAGGATTTGCGGCTGACTGGAAGGGAAGGCCCATCTGTGCCCCCATCCCCCCTCCCATACACTTTGGAAAGGTCTTGTCCAGTGGAGGACAAAGGAGCAAGCCCCTGGGAGGGGGGCCCACACCGCGTTCGGTCTGGTCGGCCCCAGGCGGCCTGCTCCACCTTCGGCGACTGTCTGCACGCCGAGTGAGGCCCCTGATCACACTTCAGGGCACGGAGGACCCGTGTGGAGAGGGGAATCTCGCCCTTGGAAATCTGAGCGGTTCGGTTCAGGCCAGGAGGAAATTGAAAAACTTCCCAACCAAAACGTTTACTTCCCGAAGAGATAAAAAGCAGCTCAGGGTCATAAATCCGTGCCAACACTCAGGACCCAGAGGTCAGGCCGGAGGCCCAGAAGGGGATCAACGGGCCCTGAGAATGAGAAGTGTAAGGGGGGGAGATCCTTGGCCATCAGGGTGCACAGGTTTTCCACAAACGCTTCAAGTCACAGGAGCTGAATGAGTGGCCAGGGGACACCTCCTGGGAGGCGAGGGCTTCGGGGTCCATGGCATTCACACACAGCGAGGCAGCGGGGTCCTGGGGACGTGGTCCACCCGGAGCCCCGGATCCGTCCCTGCCTCTCTGTATTTTGCAGAGTGGCATTTTTTCCTGGAACCCAGCTTAGGCGAGTTCACCGAAAAGGAAGCAAATCATCAGGGAAGGCGGTGTCAACAACTGGCAGGCTCTCTTTTCTAAACTGAGAGCATGAGCTGAACCAGGAGGCTGGCGGACCAGGCACCCAGCCCCAGTCCCCAGAGGGGGGCTGTTTGCCCTACTGTGCCCCACCTTGGGCAAAAGGGCCCCTGAGAAGGCAGCCCTAATCACCCTCGGGCACCTCGGCAGTGTTCAGGTAGTCATGAATTATGGCTGCCACAGCAAGAACTGAATTATGACTCAGGATGCCTTTGACTATTAACTTCCATCTGCGGGGGCTTCTTATTTTAACATGCTAACTTTCCCATTCTGGGTAGCATTACCCACACTCCCTCTCTCCTGAAGGCTCCCCACGGTTAGGGAAATCTGCAGAGAAGTGTCCTTAGAATCAGGAAATTATTTATACTTTTCTCACTGAACCCTTAAAATTGGAGTATCACACTAGTAAGAAGGACTTGTCATTTCCAAGGGCAAATGGTGGTCCTGCTGATCCTAAAACTTCCTCATCTCTGTATTTCCCTCATCTCTACTGCTAGAGAATGAGGTAGATAATCATCCTCTGATATGAGGGGGAGGAGTCAATGTGAACTTAAAATAAAGCTTGTTCCCCCTCAAGACTGGCATTGTACTGTTACATAAGTCCTTTAACCTTCCAGGGCCTCATGGTTTTCTCTCCAGAATACAGCTGTCATTTCATCCAGTCAGCAAATCACGACTCTTAGCTGCCTCCGAAGAGCCTTGAGCTCCACATTTGGAAGCCAGAGAAGGCTGAGCAAAATATTAATGTGCGATCGCTTGTAATAAAATCAAGAACTCAATTTAAGAGCCTGTAGACGTTGGATGGGCAAAGCCTCACAAAGATCGAAGTAAACATTTAGAGACATCACTGTTCAACAAAGAGGTGGCTCTCTTCTAGAGCGATCATCACAAAAGACCACCTCACATCTCGGAAATGGTGTTACAAATAAAACAGAAATCAGAATAAGGAGAGGTGGTTAGGCATAGGAAAAGGCCAGTGATCTGGACTTGGTGAGTCCTGATTCCGCCCCAGCACTAACTAGCTCATGATCTTGGGCAAATCACCCGTCACGCTGGCCCTTGCTTTCATTGTGTTTATGTTTTGTTTGGGTTGTAAAAGCAATATAACAAAAACTTACCCTGTTTACAATTTTGAAGTGTATAGTACAGAACTGTTAACTATATGCGGGGCACAGTGTGGTACTACGGATTCTAGAACTTTTTCATCTTGTGTTGATAAAATTATACCCACTGAACTATTGTTCAGTGTTTTGCTCTGTGTTTTCCCTGGCCCCAGGCCCTGACAACCACCATTTTACTTCCTGTTCCAATCACCATGATTGCTTTAGATACCTCATATAAGTGGAGTTATGCAGTATTTGTCTTTTTGTGATTGACTTATTTAATGTCCTCAAGTTTTATCCATGTTATTGCACATGCCAGGATCTCCTTCTTCTTTAAGGCTGGATAATATCCCATTGTGTGTATAAACCACGTTTTCTTTATCCATTCATCCGCTGATGGACATTTAGGATGCTTCCTGATCTTGGCTATTATGAATAATGTTGCAGTGAACGTGAGTGCGCAAATATCTCTTCGAGATCCTATTTTCAATTCTTTTTACTATATACTCAGAAGTGAGATTTTTGGATGGTAAGTAGTTCTATTTTTAATATTTTTGAGAAAACTCTATACTGTTTCTCAAAACAGCTGCATCATTTTGTAATGCTACCAACAGTTTGCAAAAGTTCCAATTTCTCCCCATCCTCACCAATACTTGTTACTTTCTATATTGTTCTTGTTTTTTGTTTCTTTTGGTTTTGATTTTTTGTTTTGTTTTGTTTTATTTTGTTTGTTTTTTGTAGTGACCATCCTAACAAGTATGAAATGATATCTGATCATGTTTTTTTTTTTTTTTTTTTTGCATTTACCTGATGATTAGTGATGTTGAGCATCTTTTCATATGCTTTTTGGCCATTTGCACCTCTTCATTGGATAAAATCTATTCAAATCCTTTGCCCATTTTTAATTAGGTTATTTGTTTTGTTGTTGTTGTTGTTGGGTTGCAGGAGTTCTTTATGTATTCTGAATATTAACCACTAATCCAATATAAAGTTTGTAAATATCTTCTCCAATTCTGTGGGTTGCCTTTTTATTGATTATCTCCCTTGCTGGGCAGAAGTTTTTAAGTTTAATATAGTGTTGCTTAACTAGTTTTGCTTTTGTTACTTATGTTTTTGGTGTCCTTTTCAGGAAATCATTGCCTATTCCAATGTCATGAAGACAATCTCTGTGTTTCCTTCTAGGAATTTTATAGTTTCAGGTCTTACATTCAGGTCTTTAATCCATTTTGAATTAGTTTTTGTATATGGTATAGCATCCATCTTCATTCTTTTGCAGGTGGATATCCAGTTTTCCCAGCACCATTTGTTGAAGAGAATATCCTTTCCCCATTGTGTAGCCTTGGTATCATTGTCAAAGATCATTTGATCATTTATGTGAGAATTTCTTTCTTATGCCTCTATTCATAAATTTCTTTATGCCAGTACCATACCGTTTTGATTACTATAGCTTTGTAATATGTTTCAAAATCAGAAAGTATGAGGCCTCCAGTTTTGTTCTTCCATCTCATGGTTGTTTTAGTTTATGGGGTCCTTTGAGATGCTATGCAAATTCTTCCCTTTCTGCAAAAAATGCCATTGGGATTTGGATAAGGATTACATTGAATATGTTTATGGCTTTGTAAAGTATGAATATTTTAACATATTAAGTCTTCCAATCCATGAACATGGAAGGTTTTTACACTTACTTGTGTCTTTAATTTCTTTCATCAGTGTTTTATAGTGTTTAGTGTACAAGTCTTTTACCTCCTTGTTTATGGTTGTTCCAAAGAATTTTATTCTTTTTGGTGCTATTGTAAATGAGATCTTTTTCTTAATTTCCTTTTTGAATTGTTCATAATTGATGCATAGACATGCAAACGAATTTCTAGTGCTGGTTTTATATCCTATACCTCTGTTGAATTCATTTATTCCAATAGTTTCTTTTATGTGTGGCATCTTTAGGGTTTTCTACATAGATTATGTCATCTGCAAGAGGAGATCATTTAATTTCTTCTTTTCTAATTTGAATGTCTTCTATTTCTTACTCTTGTGTAATTGCTCTGGCCAGGACTTCCGTACTATGTTAAATAGAAGTGGTAGGTCTCCTTATCTTTCTCCTGATCTTAGAGGAAAAGTTTCTAGGTTTTCACTCTTCAGTATGATGTTAGCTGTGGGATTTTCATATATGACTTTGTTATATTGAAGTAGTTTCCTCCTATTCCTAGTCTGTTCAATGTTTCTATCATGGAAGAATTTTAAATTATGTCAAATGCTTTTTCTGCATCAGTTGAGATGCTCATGGGATTTCGGACCCCCATTCTTCTCAGTGTGGGGTGTTACATTTATTGATTTTTGTATGTTGAACCATTCTTACACCAAGAGATACAACCCAGTTGGGCATGGCATAAACCCTTTTAGTGTGCTGTTGAATTCAGTTTGCCAATATTTTGTTAAGGATTTCTGCATCAACATTCATCAGGGATATTGGTCTGTAGTTTTCTTTTCTTGTAATATCATTGTCTGGCTTTGGTATCAGGGGACTTGCTGGTTTTGTCAAAGGAATGTGGAAGTGTTTCTTCCTCTCCAGTTTTTTGGAAGAGTTTGAGAAGGATTGATGTTAATTCTTTTTTTAAATGTTTGGTAAAATTCTCCCATGAAGCTATTTGGTCCTGGGCTTTTCTTTGTTGACATGTTTTTGATTACTGAGTCAATCTCCTTACTAGTTATAGGTCAGTTCAGATTTTCTATTTCTTCATAACTCAGTCTTGGTAGGTTGTATATTTGGGGACTATATCCTTTCTTCTAGATCCAATTTGTTGGCATATAATTGTTTATAGAAGTCTCTTATGATCCTTTGTATTTCTGTGGTATCCGTTGTAACGTCTCCTCTTTCATCTCTGATTTATTTGTCATCATGTTAAAAGGAGATCGTTGAGTTAGATTATTTCTAAGACCTTTATATCTCTTAAATTCTTTGGCACCTCAAAGGAACATTTTTAAATGTATTATAAAATATTTAAGAGATACAAAATGATATAAAAAAGGAATACAGTGAATACCTACCTGACTTAAGAAATAGAAGTTATCAAGGTAACAGACAACCTCTGTGTATCCTTCCTCAAGTGTGCTCTCCATCCCAGAAGAACCCACCATCCTAAACTTTGTATTTTTCATTCCTATGCATTTCTTTATACTTTTATTGTACACATATAAATGTATCCATGAAAATATGTGGCATTTTTTGCCTGCTTTTAACTTTGCATCAGTAGTGTCATACTGTATTTACTCGTCTACAAGTGGCTTTTGTTCTCTTAACATTTTGTGACCTTCATCCATGTTGATGCATGTAAACGCTTGTTCATTTTCAACCCTGTCTAGTAAAGGTGCCATTTGTTTGTGCACTGCTGATGGACAGTAGGCTGTT
Organism: Paguma larvata; assembly: GCA_030068075.1. Taxonomy (NCBI): domain Eukaryota; kingdom Metazoa; phylum Chordata; class Mammalia; order Carnivora; family Viverridae; genus Paguma; species Paguma larvata. Next base: position 28,972,101 of record CM057826.1, on the reverse strand, counting down.
TCCATGTTTTTTAAGCAATGCACTCATATGATACTTGCCGTCATAGTGGACTACTTGGGCCACAGGGAATGCACATCTTCACCTTGACTAAATAATGCCATTTTTTTCTAAAGTGATTGAACGGATGTATACTCCGACAAGCACGGTACAAGATTTCCCATTGGTCAACATCCGTACCCTCACTTGGTGGTATCAGGCATTTTATGCCCAATTTGATGGACATAAAATGGTAACCTGCCGTAGTTTCATGTGCATTTTACTGAGAACCATCATGGTAGTTCATTTTGTCATATGTGTAGCAGCCATTCATGTTTCTCCTCTGTAAATTGCTTCTTCATATTTTTTGCCTACCATGGATTTTTAACATGGATGGACTATATTTACTCCCGATCCCAGGAAAGCCATGGATTGTATGACCAGATCTCACTATTGTGCAGTGCATTCTTGGGGAATTTATAATACAGCTCCCACTCGTACCACAAGAATTTGTAGACAAGCATCACCTTTCCTCAGTTGCATTCACTGTATCCATATTTTCCTCACACTGGCCAGTGCAGGTGGAGAATGTGAGTCTCCTGTTAGAGAACTGAAACTTGGGGTCCTCATGGCACTTGTTGCCGAGCTGATGCTGATTCTATCCAGATGGCCACCTGCATCGCCTGATCTGGAGAGGCCTAAGCATGCTCTGAAAGGAGGCTGTGCACACTAATTCTCCACAGAAAGAGTCATGGAGTTATTGCCCATGCTCTACTACTTAGAATGTCCTGGGTTTTATGAAGAGATGTGTATTTCTGGTATTTTTCATGGTTGCAAAATACTAACATTTATTTAAAGACGTGTCACAAGTGAAGCCAAAAGAAACATGCCCAAGGTTGATTTTTGGATTTCACTCACTGCAACTTTGGAGCAGAGTGTTCAACAAAGAAAGGTCGGCAATGAAGAGGCAAAAAGCCTATTGTATGAATTTTTGTTTAACTGTTCTTATGGAAAACTCATTTTGTCCACCAGGGTTTTAAACAAGTCAGGATATAAGAGGCAGTGGGTACACAAGATAAATTGACCTCAGTTTGTGAATCTGTCTAGTCTCTGATTAGTGTCAATTATTGCTGTCACTTCAAATTGCTGCCCCAGCTGTAGTTAGGTTTGTTGGCTTGCAAAGTGTAATGCTAATGTAGCCTGGCATGTCCACAGTGAATAGATCCCCAGTGGAGAATACTAAATGCTCATCGACAAAGCCCAAAGTAAAAAAAAAAAAAAAAAAAGAAAGAAAAAAGAAAGAAAGAAATTGTGGCTTTGGCATTGGCATTGAGACACAGTTCATAGGACATTCAAGAAGCAGAGAGGAGTGTTATTTTCCATAGCCCCCAGTCCCCTTCAAAAATATGTACACACACACACACACACACCCCAGCTCAGAAACCATAGCTACTCCACACAGTCTCCATTCTGCTGAGTTTAGTTTGTCCTATTTCAATTTCTCAATAGTAAGAAAAGCCAAAAGTCAGGGAAATGAAGGACAATAACAACAAAAAGCAAGAAAATTTCTATCAGACCTAAAATTCATAAAAGAATGAACAAACATGTTGACTAGAAAATCATAATGCAAACCAATATGCCATCAACATGTCATTCAATTAACCCATACTTATAGACTGCAAAGTATTATGCATCTTCTGGATTGGGAGACTACTGTGGCTTCCCTAGCACTTATGAGAACAGGTATTTAGGAATAGCCCACACTTGGAGGGCGGTTTCGGTTTTCAATCAGCATCTTACACACAGCCAACAAAAGGAAGAGAGAAACAGCTAAGTAGAGAAGAAATAGATGACTATGCAAGACCTGGGCAAAGAGACTCTTTGAAATAAATGAACCTTGACTAATCGATCCATCTGCAAATATTTATCTAGGACTCAGTACGTACGGTCAATGTCTGGGTCCTATCAGCAGTATGATAGTAACTTTTTCTCTTTGCTTTAGTTTTCTCACTCATAAATTGGGGATAATAATAGTACCTACCTTGAAGGATCGTGGTGAGTGTTAAGTGAAATAACACATTTAAAGGATATAGAGCTATTCCTGACATGGTGATCAGGCAATCAACATTAAGGAAGGAGACAAGTCATAAGCACACAGAAACTGAACAACAATAAAGACATCAATACAAGAGATGTCACAGGCAGCGCATTATTAATTGCCAAACAAGTGCTTCTCACCCCTGAATGTCAAAACTGAGGGCACAGAGCTAAGAGAGAGCCAAAAGGAGTTTGGTTTCTCTCACTAGCCAAACACCTGCCTTTTGCACGTGTCTGAGAAGCTGCAAACTGGGTCCCTCCAGAGACACCATGAATTGTGATGGGCTTTTGGGAAAAAAACCAGGGCTGCCCCTTAGCATGGAGGTGGTACAGCAGAGTGCTGGAGAGCATAGCCATGGTGCCAGACCACCCAAGTTCAAAGCCCAGCACTGGCATTTACAACTCATAGGCTCCTGGGAAAGTTATTTAACTCCTGAGTCTCAGTTTCATTGTATGTAAATGAGAAAAGATAATAGCATCTAGTTCATAGGTTGGCATAAAGATTAAATGAGAGGGCTCATATTATGCTTGCAATAGAATATTTGGCATGTACAAAACCATTTCTCATCTAAATTGAATGCTAAACCAGCTGCTTCTTCAAGATCTCCAAGGAAAGAAATTCCACAACGTGCCCCAATATTCAAAACTTCCTCCTGTGAGGAAATCCTCCCTTTTTAAAGTTTATATAATTGGAGAGGGCCATTAGAGATTTTTATAAACCAACTGATTCTGCAGATGAGGAAATTGAAGGCTGGGAAGTTTAAGCAACATGCCTAAAGTCAGCTAGATGGTTAGTGGCAGAGCTTGGGCTTGGCTCCCAGTTCTCCTAATACCCAAATCCATACTTTTCCTACAAAGGCTGCATTTATTGCTTCTCTCTGCAGGCAGTCTCCTTCTGTGATTCCAGACAAGATCGGGCACATTCAGGGTGGTATGGCCATAGACTCCTTCTGTGATTCTAAACTCAAGGCAGAGCATTCCAAGCCCTCCATGGTCTGGCCATCATCTGTCCGGTGGGGCACCCAATGCATAGCATCCCTCTTCCCAACATGGGCTCTGGGAAAATTGTGAAATAAAATAAGGGTGCGAACATGGCCCAAACATCACCTTTATTATTGATAAAGGATAAATTTGAGAATACAGCTTTGTATAAGAGCCAACGAGTCTGCCAGCTATACCCGCCCCCCCCCACCCATCTCCATTAGGCAGACTCCTACAGACAGCCCCAGGCATGTGGACTGCAGCACAGAGGAACAGATTTCCATGTGGCAGACATTTTCAATCCCAAGAGAAAGAAGGAGGATGGGGCTGAGCAGAACAGGCCCAGGCATTCTTCTGCAATGTGCCAATCAGAGAAGTCGCTACCTCTCCCTAAGAGTGGACAGAAGTTAGGAATGTGGGTAGGGAAAACCTCCTTTCATAGAAACCAAGAGTGGGAAAAGACTTCCTTTTCTAGTTCCACCTTTTTCCAACTGCCCTTCCCTTGTTCCCTGCTCTGGCCCTACAAACGACTTGTAAGCCTGTGGCCCCTATTCACTATTTCTGTTTCTGTTCACATTATTCGTCTTGAATGGATTGCCTGTGCCCTCTGGGTCCCCGAGTGTCAAGTGCCCTCCCATCTTTCAAGACTCAGTTCACGGATCAACTTCTGCGTACGACTCTTCCTTCCCTTTCTCATTTCCACCCTCAGCACCTCAGAGGGTAGAACTGGCCAAACCCTTCTGTGTGTTCCCATTGTGTTCAGTGCAGACTTTCCTTTCCCCTCAGCCCTTTGAGCATTTATTCCACTAAATTCCTGTGGCAGAGGCTACATTGTCCGTATTCTGGGTTCAAAGCCTTACACAGAACTTTGAACGTGGTAAGTTCTCACCAACTTTTGGTTGAATAAATGATGGATACTTTTCCTAGATATTTAATATGATATGAAGCCAAGTCTTGTCTTTTTCTTCTGCTAAAAGATCTCATTCTTTCATTTACCCTTTAAACGTCAATAGGTGTGTGGTACTGTGTTAGGTACCGCAAAGGTACATAACTTATAGTCTCCCCTTTCTAGAAACCTAAAGTCTACTTGGAGAGATAAGGTATGTTCACAAGAAACAATTGAGTGTATGTACACCATTGATACGAATACTTCTTTGCACCCACAGAATGCTTTACAATTTACAAAGCTAGATCTGCATAACCTGCCATTTGATCTAAAGACCAGCCTGTGACTCAAAGGGCACTGACTAGTCCCATCTGACAAATTAGGAAACTGCACTTGAGAAGCATCAGGTGATTTACCCAAACACACCCACTTGGCAGATGACAGAGCTGGAGCTTGAACCCACGCATTGGCTCCTAACCCACATTCACATTAAGCAGCCAAGTAGAAGTGATAAAATGTAGTGTGTTTGGCTATATCATGAAGGGAAAGTAGTGCACACACACTCCTACTGTGTCCATCTTTGGCTAGGTTGAATCCCAACATGCCCACCCTTTCAACAAATCTGCCAACAGATGAAGCCCAGGGTTTTCCTGCCAAACAAATGAAAACAGCTTTTTAATGTTTATTTATTTATTTTGAGAGGGGGTGGAAGGTCTAGAGAGAGACAGAGAATCCCAAGAAGGCTCCTCTCTGTCAGCATAGAGACTGGCGTGGGGCTCAATTTCATAAACCGTGAAATCATGACCTGAGTCAAAATCAAGAGTCAGATGCTTAACCAACTGAGTCACCCAGGCTCCCCTCATGGAGAAAGTTAGAGGGAGTTTAGGGGCTGAGAAAAGTATTACCTAAGTTGGAATGTTAGCTATTCAGGTCCATTGAACAAACTGGAATCTGAAAGAAATGCAGATTTGGGTAATGTAATATCAATGTCCTTAAAGATTCCTGCTATCCTAGCTCTGAAGATTCTAGTCCATAGGAAAATCCTTGTATCAAAAATACCTCTTGAAGACTGCTTGGGATAGTTGTGGAATGAGCAGATTTGAGTGGGAACTGAGTCATTTTATGGCCAAAAGAAGGGATTATAATAAACAAGCCATGAGACAGAAATCATTCAGATCTGAGAAAGACAGTATTCTTTGTTCCTCCATCTAAACAAGTGACTGTGATTTCACATATATCTTTAGGTTTCACTTGAAGGACAATTAAATGTAAAAAGAGAACATTACAAGGAAAAGCTGTATTCTAAATTACCAGACATTTCTGTGCAATAGATATTTAAAACAGAATGGTAAAGAAACCCACGCCTAGAAGCCAAATTCTGGGTCAGGAAGCCAAATTCTGGAGTTCAGACTCTGTGGTATAATAGGGAATTAAAATATATGAATAAAATTAAATTAAACAGTATTGGGTACATCACTACATTGGTCGCAGCTAAAGAGAGAATTTGTAAATTGGAAGGCAGTTCTGAAGAATTCACACAGAATACAGCTCGGAAAGATAAAAGATAAATACGAAAGAACTGTGAGAGACAAGGAGGAAGACTGATAGGTTCCAATGTATTTTCTTTCATTTCAGTGAAAGAAAAAGAGTGGCTGAGGGAGAAGCAATACTTGAAGAAGTAATGGCCAAGAATTTAGCCTCCTGATTAAAAGCACATACTGTATACAGGGCAGCATGAAAAAAACAAACAAACAAAACCAAACCAGATAATTCATGGTGAAGGTGAAGAACACCAAAGGAGAAAAATCTTAAGCTGGGAGGTGGGGGTGGGGATAGGGACCTGTCTTCAGATATCTGAAAAGTTGTGTCTTATAAGAATTAGTTAGGATACCTCTGAGCCCCTCAGATGGTGACTTAGAACCTAGGAGTAAAAACCACATGGAAGTGGACTTTAAGTGACTTTAAGGAGGAACTTTCTAATAACAAGGGCTTTCCAGAATGCATAGCTTGCCTTATAGTAAGGAAGCGAGTTCTGCCACTAGAAGTTTTCCTTCCCACATTAAGTTCCCCATTCTAAAGGGCCCTGGAGGAAACCTAGGAGACATAGGAGCTACTGCGTGGTTAGGGCCAGGGTGGTAGGACCAGGGCTATTTGAGTGGCTTAAACACTGGGACACAGCACCTGAAGGATGCAGGGAATTTAAAATAAAAGAGCAGTATCCAAAGGGGAAATGTGATTTTATCTCTAATGGTTCATTTGGATCTATCCCCATCCTTGTCATTTTCTAAATGAATTATAGACCTTTCCTCAAATTCTACTCCACAAATTGACCTCCCCTAAAGTCAAGCAGTTTTCTTTCTCACTAACCTTTCTTCTCCTACCTGGATCTTTTAGCAAAACTATTTTCCATCTTGAAATGCATCACCCCCATCACCTTTTCCAGAGGAGACTAGACAGCCCACATAAAACTTACTAGCAATTTCCATTTATGAAGGTGTCATTGAAAGATGTCTGTTTCTTAGTCCTTTTTCCTTAATTCCCTGAAGTAGAAGACAAAGTGATTGCTCTAAAATGACAACTCAGAGAGCAGGCTTTGGCTTTACAAAGCTCTGTTATGCATACTACTCTCATTTAATTTTTACCCAAAAAAAAGGTAAAGCAGTCATTATCATTATCAGGAAATCAAGGATCAAGCTGGTTATGTAAGGTGTCAAAAACCAACACTCAGCAACAAATCAAGTGTCTGGGTCTCCAAATCCAGAGATGGTTAGTCACTCCAGATGGCTGAAGCCATCTGGTATAAGAGCTAATGAAGAGAGGGATCTAATGTTCCAAGTTGCTTCAAGGAAGGAGATTTTTGTCTACTGGGCATTGTATCTTACCTGCCTTCTCCCCATATTACCCTAAGTGGGCCCTGTATGTCCCTGACTCTCCCCAGCTGACACTCAAAAAGAAATATTCCCATAGACCCATGGTTATGGTAGTTAAGAGAATTAGTAACATCTCCCAGCACTAATCCCTGGTAGAGAGAAGGTGTTTAGTAAATGTGTATTGCACTGAATTAGAATTATAGAATTATCAGACTTGTTATGGGCTGAATCAACCACCAGTGGGTTGGCCAGGGAAACCAACCAGTATTTTTCTATCCCCAGTGCTCACTCTGCTGTAGATATTCTGGCCTTCTTGTTGTGCCTTGAACATACCAAGTTCACTCTTGCCTTGAGTCTGGAATGTTCCTTCCCTGCTCTCTCACGCCTTCAGGTCTCTCTCCAATAAGGTCTTCCTCAGTTATAACCCCAGCCCCTTCGGGCACGCCTCGTTTCCCCAACTTTCTTTATTCTTTTTCATGGCATTTAGGATCACCAAACATATCCTACATTTTACTTATTTATTTGTGGGTTATCTGTCTCCTTTGACCAGGGTTTTCTCCCTGTGGGTTCCCCAGCATTTTTATCTGTCATATAGTAGTGCTCAAGATGTATTTCCTGAATGAATGAATGAATGAATGAACATATTCATTTACAATACTGTTTCTGTGAGCTTCCACATTCAAATAACTTATTTTCAAGTTGACTTTTGGCACTTAAGTCAGTTCATAAATACGGACCTTGTGGAAAATTTTTGTGTACTAATAATGAAATACAGAAATACTTTTTAATAAGCCTAGTCTCCCCTCAGGTCGAGCTGTGTACCACGAAAACCTTGAGATAGCTACAAGGAAGAAGACTCACAGAACCCCCTGGGTCAGCTTGAAGCTGTGTGAGGACAGAGTCGGTGCTTTGCTGAGTGGAAGGCATAGAACTGGAAAAGAGGGAAAGGCGTCCAGAAGGAGAACACCAGCCCATCAGCCTGGAAACCTAGAATGTACTTTGTGTCTTGGACTGCACTAGGCACTGAGGACCAGACCGTCTCAGTTATGGTCCCAAGGAATCCACAAAGCCAGGGACAATTGAAGGGGAGAGACCAGGGGTACATAGAAGAACAGGGAAGTATATGTGACAAGGAGAGCTCATGGGGGAGGAGGACACAAGAAGCTCACTGGAGGAGGTGGGCCTGCTGCAGATATGGAAAGGTGGATGGGTCCACGGCCTCAGAAGAGAAGGGGGCAAGGAGGGCTGGTTCCGACCTGAGCCACTACAACTGCTGCTGAAGAAATGGGGCCCAGGGTGCTGCAAACACAAAGCTCTGTGCTAGCAAATCTAAAAATACCCACCCTCTATTTTTTTTCTTTTCCTCTTGGTCCTTTTTCTTCTCACCCTTCTTCCTATTTTCTTCTTTCACTGATTATCCTTTCTGGCAACCTTGGACTCATTTGCTCATCCTTCCCCCCCCCCACCCCCCAGGGAATCTCTTCCCCTGGGGATGGGTCAAAACCTTACTGGACTCCCTGCTGTTCAGGTACAGGTTGGCAGCAGCTCCAAAGGCCTCCCATCGCCCTCAATTCAGCTCTTTCAAATGCCAGTTAACAGGTGTCAGCAATGCTGGCCGGGACTAAGAGACCCATGTCTGCATAACAACCCAACTATTTTGGCTATCCATCCCACGAGCATAAATATGGTGGCGTTTGAGCCCCCGGGGCCTGCGGAGTTTACAAGTATGCTGTCAAGCTCTCTTCACTGGCCTAGCGCTTGAAGTGCTGCCAGAAAGCCAGGGGACTCCTGTGCTTTTATGTGTTCCCAAGCGCAGCCCGCCCTGGCTCCCGGAGGAGCCCTCTGGGGACCGCGTGTCGGTGTGAATCTCAAACAGCAAGCTGACATTCCGGTTGGGAGTGTGACAGTGCATGCCTGGGTGATGATGCCAGGGCGGCAGGTGACACGGGTCCACTGCAGAGGGGGAGAGTAGCGAAGTGGCTTCCAATTACATGTCCTCAGAGCTCTGAAGGATGGCTTCGGGGTCGGGGGAACAGTTATAAAACGAGGTTACAAAATCCGGATGTCCTGATCAAATTGAGACCACTGAGATAGGGCATTGGGAGCATAGACTACACTGGTGTCCCCCCAAAAAGCGTCAGAGTTGGACTGATCTCAGATTAAAACATTGCAAGCCAAAGAGACATACCACTGTCCACCAGTGAAAACCCATATGTACCGTCCCCCAGAGAGACAAAGAGGAGGCATCCATATGATGTGCCCTAGATGCCTCCCTGAGGAATTCCTCTTTCGGGTACCCGGCCCCCGCCTCCACCCCCACCCCCATCCCAGGCTTCATGCCCGCCACTGAGGTTCTAACTCAGGGTAAACATCTGAAAACAGAGTGGCTGCCAGGGAGGAGAAAAAAGAGGCGAGGATGGAATGGGATGGGGTGGGGCATGGCGACAGGAAGAGCTCAAAAGATTCTCAGGTTGGGCGACTACCAAGGTTGGCTTGTCCGGGAGGGCAGTTTGGCCACGGCCCTGCGGGCATGGGGGGAGCAGGTGTAACGTGCGCTTCTGCCGGTGGGGGCAGCATTTCCTCGGCCTGCTCAGGGTTCAGATCTAAGTTCGTGGGACCTTCTGTAAACTTGGTTCCACTCCAACGGAACTGTATCACAGAGCTTGAACAAACTGCCTCATCTGCTTTCTGGTCTTCATGAAAGTGGGAAGAAGCCACAGAAGAAGGCTTGATCCAGGGGCTATTGAGACCTCCCCCTCAGGATCAGCCTGGTTATGCTTTCGTGATCACTATTCCAGAAACTCCAAGGAGGAAGGCTCTCCTGATTTCCCCAGCTCTCTCCCCACTTGTCAAAGCAGCCCAACATATTATAGATTTTACCTGCATGGGGACCAACACCCAGAGAGAGTCAGATCAAGATCGCACAAGATCACATACGTCCCTTTGGTCCCTAATAATCTTTCTGCAACACTGTTACTTGTTCTGTATTGTACATATCTCATTATCGTGTTGAAATGATAAAGCATGAAAAGTATAAATCCTTGGGCATGTTTCCTCTTCCCTGAGCTTGACGATAAACTCTTTGTGAGCAGGGATTGCCTTCATTTCTTCACTCTCTGGTCCTAATTTAATTTATAGCCTCTGTTCAGTGCCTACTTCAGATGCTCCTGGTCCCTGACGCTTTGAAGTTAAAACAGGGAGTCTGCACAGCCCTGAACCGCCCTGAGAAATGTGAGGATGAGCCTAACAAGAATCCCAAAGACAATGTAGAGTTCTGCCTCTCATCTGTTTGGCCTAGAAAATAGTCATCCACCTCTAAGCGAAAGCCAGAGACGCCTGTAGAGGTGAAATAGGAAGCTTTCCAAAGGATGAGGTCAGTTCTCCTGAAAAGAAATCTTAGTGGAAGAAGACAGAAAACAAATAATTTCGCCCAACATGAGAAAACAATCTATTTCTCTGCTCCACGGTGGCCAGAGACCACTGAGCTGTAATATCTGAAGGCCGTGTAGGTTTTAGAAGGTCGTCAGTGGGGTAATTTCAATTGTACAGTGAGTGCGTGCCCCAAGATGGCCAAAGGGGAGTGTCAGAGCCTCACGTCTTGGCCATTTTTTGGGCAAGGCCACTCTGGGCAGATATTTTGCTGATCATAATCACTTTTACATGTAACTGGACCTTAATTCGTTTGGTAGTTTGAGCTACGGAAGGGCGGCACAGATTAGAGAGCTATGTCTGTAACTGACGAAATCTGCGCCTGGCGTGCATTTGTGGGGAAATTAAAAATAAAATGAGGCTCATCTGAAAAATGCCTGGACTGAAATTAGCCGTCTCCTGACCGGTCACGCATGGAACTTGTCGGAGATGACCAGGACAGAAAAGTGAGACCCGGGCACAGATCGGGCCGCGCTGCCCGCCAGGCTCCTCGGAGCCTGTCATAATTTATAATGGATTATCTTAGGAAATAGATGAGGACGGCTTATGTTCAGGAGCCAGGAAGGACTACTTTGGTTTAAAAGAAAAAAAAAAAAAAAAAGCCCTGAAAACATGTGTCAGAAATGCATGGCCCATTGTTATTTATTCCACAAGATATTTAATGCCTTGACTTGGCTCGAATTAATTCATCAAGTCCTGTGCTACAAACATGACATTTTTGAAGGGAGCTCAGACAGCCAGGCCAGGTAAATGGCACCTCTTTCTAGCACTGGTTTGGGGTTCCTGCTTGCATTGTTTGCCATAAGGTAGGTCTCTTAATGTATTGTAGTTTCCCACTTTATGCTTTGAGTTTCAAAATTGGGGGCTTACACACACACACACACACACACACACACGCCGAGGGTATATTCCCTCTGTGACTTCTTCCAACACTGCCCTGAATGTCCACTTCGTCTGATTTCAACAAATGTTACTGCTCTGGATCAATGACATTTGGCTGCATAGAGAAGAGAAAGAGCAGTAGCATTGTTGACTTTTCTCTGGGCCATGTGATAGGGCATTACATAAATTCTGTTTACTTTCACAAAGACCCTGGAAGGTACTATCATTCTGCTGATTTTACTGATGAGGCCACTGAGACATGGAGAGATTACATGGCTGCCGAAATCTACCATCCAGTAAGCGGTCTAGCTGGGCTTTGAACCGAGAACACAGGGTACAAGCCTGGGCCTGTGTACCCGGTCAAGGTGATATCAGAATCCTGCTGTAACTGGGCAGGATCCGCAATGCCAGAAGAAATCCAATGCCACACCAAGCTCGATCTCCATGTTTAGCTCCTACCCTAGTCCTCAAAGGCTTTTTTTTTCTGAGACAATTATGAAAAAACAAATGCACTTCAAACCTGCAAAGGTAATGACAATTAAGCAACTCACATTCTATTGTCAGCCTGGTTTCTCTGCTTTGGTAGAAAGTCTAATGGGATGTGGCAACTGGGTGGCTCAGTCAGTTAAGTGTCTGACTTTGGCTCAGGTCAAGATCTCACGGTTCAATTCGTGGGTTCAAGCCCCACGTCGGGCTCCATGCTGAGAGCTCAGAGCCTGGAACCTGCATCAAATTCTGTGTCTCCCTCTCTCTCTGCCTCTCCCCTGCTCACACTCTGTCTCTCTCTCTATAAAAAGAAGAAAAAAGAAAAAGAAAAAAAAAGAAAGTCTAATGGGATGTTTCGTACGGCTGACAGAGACACATGACAGAGACACAAGCATCGGGCTTGTGGACCGAGCTTCCTGGAAAGCTTGGTCATTAACAGCTGCACTGATGTGTGATAACAGTCATCTTTTTAGTGCACTGGAACAGAGGTGCACCCTCTGGAGTCTATTTGCATTTCAGCCACTCTGCATGAACTCAGCCGCTAGTTCTTCCGGCAGAGGGGCTGCATTTCTGCCTCTGTAGAAAGAAAGACCAAGAGGCTGGTTTGTCCAAAATGTATCTAAAGGCGTAGTGCATGAGAGATGAGGTATGAATCTTCACACCAATATTTTGGGGAGGCTTCCGGGTTGAAAGGAGGGATGACAAGAAGGCTGAAGGCAAAGTATAGTCTCAACTTCCCTGTATGACCCATCTACGTCACCTAGCAATACAGTGAGTGTGTGTGTGTGTGTGTGTGTGTGTGTGTCTGTGAGTGAGGGGTGGGGACACTCACTGGGGAAAAGTTCCATGAGCTCCGCCACAAGATCTTGTGTTGTTTATGGAATAAAGGAAATAGGAGGCCATCCGCTGTTGAGAGATTTCAGAAATGTGTCCCTAACTTTACTCCTGCTTAGCAGAGGCACGAATTCTAAAACTGGGTGGAAAAAAAAAAAAAAGGAAACAACACTGAACAGGCACCTACCATGTGCCAGGCACCATGTAGGGCTCATCTTCCAATCTTCTTAATCCTCATTAATATCTCCTCTGAAATATGGTCTCTTTTTAGAGATGAAGAAATTGAAACTAAGACAGGTTAGGTTACTTGCCAAACATTACATAACCAGTAGGCAGCCTAGGATTCAAGTCTATGTGTGTCAGACTCCCAAGTTGAACTTCGTTCCCTGTTAAAATATGACTGTCTCTGGGAAAGGTGGTACTCTGGTAGACTCTGTCAGTCATTTACACTGTAGTCTAATGAATTGATCCTACCCTTTCCTGAGAGAAAGTTTTGCTGAAAAGGCCTAATGACCCTAGATTCCACAAAGGGGAAGAAAGAGTCCAGAAGAGAGGATGGCGATGACAAAGACATGTATCAATCACTTCCCAGTTTTGCTCAGCCCTAAATTCTCTGGCAGTCTTAACAAGCAGGTGAAAGGGGGAAGGGAAGATGTGACATACAGTGTCTTCCTTCGATTCTCATTTCTGACAAGATAGTGAAGAATGGAAATGCTCCTAAGGTTCCAAGAGCAATGACGTTGAGAAGGGAGACAGGCCCTTAGTGGTTGTTGCATGTAACACAAGTCAAGGTACAAAAGCGGCTGACCCCACCTGGGCCACAGCGTGGCTCTGGGACTGTGGGGCCTCTAGGCTGAGTGTGTCTAGGAATTATTCCTCCTGGTCCCTTTCCTCAAACCAGCCTGCTCAGCCCACACTCTTGGCCCCTGGATGTAGCGCTACGGGTGCCCACAGAGCATTGGAACTGGCTTTCTCATGTCTAAGCTGTGCGGGCTCTAGCATGTGACTTGCCCTCCTGTTTATTCATTTTACAAATGAAGGAAATCATAAAGCCCACTTCACAGAGTCATTGCGGGAATGATGGGCATGGCACTTAGCAAATGGTAACTAATGCTACACACAATTGCCGTTATGATACGTGGGGAATTGGGATGGGAAAGCTGTGGGGCCAGGTTGACTTGAGCCATTGATGTCACTTCAGTCGCTACTCAATGTGAACAAAGGGGCAGAGGGAAGGACTGTCAGCTCCAACACCAAACTACCTTTTGTACCCAATGCCACAGTGTCTGAAACTCCACATTCAGGATACGTTCCTTTAGCAACTGCCCCAAACATCTTTTCACTAGTTCCTCTGATAGGTTACCCATGAATTAATTAAAGCCACCAAGGCCAGCTCCCCAAGGAATTGTTGGGGCATAATAATAATAAATGCTGATGCCTGGGCCCCACTTCAGACCCCCAAAATCAGAATCTCTGGGAGTGTCTCAGGCAAATATGCAAGAAAGGAAAGAATTATACAAGGAAAGGCCGTATCCACAAAAAATCAGCCCCATAAAATGGGTAGGCAAACCCTGAAATAACCATGTGGTAGTTATGCTGACTTGAGAAAACATGGGGGAGATGACCTTTCTCTAGGGCCTGGAATAACATAATCAAGATTGGAATTATCTCCTTTTTTTATAGAACTGACTCAAGTGTAAAACAATTTTAATGGAAAATTGTAATCACTTACCTAATATCCTCATAATAAACTTTCTATTCAAGGTTTTCAATTAGTCTTTGGTTACTTTGGATACTTTCTATTTTTCTAGAATTCTGTATCAATTTATCTACAGGCTTTTTAGCTATGCCTATTTGCATTATTATAGTTTTTTATGGTTGCTCTGCAGATTAAGATGCATATTATTAATATTTTGCAGTCTCCTTGGAGTTAATATTCTTGTACATTGCAACCGTTCAGGTCAATTTCCCCCACCCTATACTGTATGCAATAGTTGTCATAGGTAATTCATCTGATATGTGTTATACACCCACAAAATAATGTTAAAATGTTATAATTTTTCCTTTAACCAGTCATATGTCTTTTAAAGAATCTAGCAGGGAAAAAATCTTTTATATTTATCCAGATTTTTACCATTTCTGGTTTCCCTCATTCATTCCTGGAGGTCCACATTTCCTCTGGTATCATTTCCCATCGGTTTTATGAACTTCCTTCAGCTCATTCCTTTAGGGCAGACCTGCTGATGACAAATTCCCTTACTTTTCTTTGGTCTGAAGAAAACCATCATTCTCAAAGGATATTTTCACTGAATAGATTTCTGTCTTGCTGGGCTTTTGTTTGTTTGTTTTGTTTTTCTTCCAACACTCTAAGATGTCTAGTTGTCTTCTTTTTTGAAGAAGAAGAAGAAAGTTATTTTTGTTTATTTTTTTATTTTGAGAGAGAGAGAGAGCAGGGAAGGGGCAGAGAGAGGGAGAGACAGAATCCCAAGCAAGCTCCACGCTGTCAGTGAGGAGCCCAACATGGGGCTCAAACTCATGAAGAGACTCATGAGATCATGACCTGAGCTGAGGTCAAGAGTTGGAGGCACTCTGATGGCTAGTTGTTTCTTAGTTCCAAGTTTCTGATAAGGCAAGAAATCATTTGAAATATTATTCTCCTCTGTTATATGTGATTTTCCGCTGGGTATTTTCTTTATTTTTTTTTAATGTTTATTTATTTTTGAGAGGGAGAGAGAGAGACAGACAGACAGACAGAGCATGAGCTGGGAAGGAGCAGAGAGAGAGGGAGACACAGAATCCAAAGCAGGCTCTGGTCTCTGAACTGTCAGCACAGAGCCTGATGCAAGGCTTGAGCTCACCAACCATGAGTTCATGACCTGAGCTGAAGTGGGTTGCGTAAATGACTGAGCCACCCAGGCACCTCTCCTCTGGCTATTTTCAAGATTTTTTCTTTATGTTTACTTTTCAGAAGTTTGATGTGATTAGGTGTGATTTTCTTTGTATTTATCCTACTTGGAGTTAGCGGATTTTTTTGAATTTGTATGTTCTTTACTTTTTAAATTTTTTAAATGTTTATTTATTTTTGAGAGAGAGGGACAGAGTAAGAGTTGGGGAGGGGCAGAGAGAAAGGGAGACACAGAATTTAAAGCAGACCCCAGGCTCTGAACCGTCAGCACAGAGTCTGATGCGGGGCTCGAACTCACGAACAGTGAGATCGTGACCCGAGTCGCAGTGGTGGCTTAACTGACTGAGCCACTCAGGTGCCCCTGTATGTTCTTTACTTTCGTCAAATTTGGGAAATCTTCAGTCATTGTCGATTCAAAAAAATTTTTTTCAGCCCCATTCTCTCCCGTTTAGGAGAGACTCTTCTTCCTGGGTTTCTAGTTGTACATTATTAAACTTTTTTCCCGTAAATTCTGAGGCTCTGCTCATTTTCTTTTCAGTACTGTTTTCTTCGTTCTTCGAATGAGATCATTTCTGTCCATCAAAGTTCATTGGTTCCTTCCTCTGTCATCTCCATTCTGCTTTGTATCTCATCCATTTTTAAAATTTCAGATTTTATAGTTTTTTATTCTTTTTTAGGACTTTCATTTCTCTACTAAGACATCCTATCTTTTCATTAATTCTGAACATATTTTCCTTCGTGTCATTGATCATATTTAAATAATGGCTTTAAATTTTGTTAGTTCTAATATCTAATACACCTTAGAATTCAACTTTCTCTTGAATAGAAAAGAATATATTTCTTTATATGTCAAGTAAATCCGTTTCTTGAACATTGTAATGTTAAGATGTAGACACTGTGCATTTAACCTTGTTTTAGCAGCAACTAATTTGGTTGGATTCAAACTGCAAATGATCTGTTGGGAGGCATCTCAAAGCTCAGTTCCATTCTTTTATCCTTAGAGGGGTCTTTCAGAATCTGCTTCTTTGTAAGAGTTTAGAGATTTGAGCAGAGCTTACACACAACTTGGAGCTCTCCTTTCTGGTTCTAAAAATCTCCTTACTTTCTTGTGGCTGTACTAGCCCTGATTCTTCTGGTTCTATAAGCCAATAACATTGAGAGCTTTTTTCAGAGTTTTTGCCACCTTGTATGTTAGAGACTAAATCTTGTCCTCTGAGAAAAAGAGGAGGGAGCTCACCCCACGCTGTTTGCTTCTTCTAAAGGTCAATTCAAAATCTGCCTCCAGAATCTACCTTCCCAGTGCCTTGAAGTAATAGTATTCTTATGTTTGTCTACACTATATGGTTAGTCTGATAAGAGCCTACCTGTCCATACTGTAAATGGAAGCAGTCCATAGTTTTCAGCTTTGTTGCCACAAGGGAGTTGTCTCATAATTACTTTAATTTCACGGAAATCTGTATTATGTCTCCATTTTCATCCCTAATCTTTTGCACTTTTTCTTTCATCAGGCTTGCTTGCAAAAGGTTTTTGTTCGTTTGTTTGCCTTCTTATATTTTGTAAATATTTTTGAAGAACTACTTTTGGAATTTATCCTCTTTTCTGATTTTCCCCTTTATTTCTATTGATCTTACATGTTTGTAATTCTGGGAGAAAAGTATAAGAAATAGTTGTGTGCTAGCATTTGAGCTGGAACAAGGAGATCTGAGAGGTAACTTTTTTCATCTTACTCATCTACCACCATCGAGGTAGAGGGATGTTTAGGAATATAGAGAGGCAGTAGGGGAAGAAGAACCCCGAACCCTCTCCCAATGTCTCACTGGTCTTGGACCTTTTTTTTTTTTTTTTTGGATCTTAGAACAATTTCCTTGTTTCTGTTTTTTAAGGTCTGTACACATCTTGTTCTAAAAGGCCTACTGAAAGGTCTTTGTTGAAGCATTAATAATGCAGCCTGGCTCTGACCCCAAAGGGGAATAAAAAAATAAATATTATAATAAGGACTGGAAGAATGGAACTGTTTCTTCAAGATAATGTATGTAAATTTATGTAAAATGTATGTAAAGCCTGTCCAAATGGAACCATGTCTAAGGAACTGACAGAGGAATTAGGCATGTAGCAAAGACTTCTCCCTGTGATAGAACTTTCCTCCAAACTGATAAAATATTGTCTTTTGTGATCACTTGAAAAACCTGGATATTGTTAAGCAGGAGCAATGAAATCTTAAAAGGAAGCTTAGCCATAAGCATTGGCATTGGTCAGTTCCTGAGTACTCCCAACTCACTAGACCTGGAGAGGACAATACAGCAAGAGGAATAAGAAATCCCTGGACAGATTTGGTCTGCCAACTGTTTGTTCTTGATTACAACAAACATTTGGGTCCCCTACCTGTTTTGAGGAAGATATGCTCCGTCAGCTCCAGCCAAACTCACTTACTCCTTGTTTCTGGGACATAACCTGTGGGTTCAGGGCACACTGTAAGCAAAGCACAGAAAGGCTGCCAAGACATGCCTTTAGGCTATAAGGAAAGCAGTTTATCTGGAGGGCACAAGAAAGTCTACTCCTCCAAGCAAATGATGGGTGAATGTACAAACTTTAGTTATTTGTGTATGTGTTTTGCCTTATGGTTTGAAGCTCTTTTAAAGTAAGGTTTGTGCTTTCTTCAGTTTTCGTTGCCCATAGCACTTAGCATAAAGCCTGCCACGCAGTAAGTTTCTGATAAATATTTCTTGATTCCAGCCCACTTAAATTTTTGTTTTTCATATTTATTTCCATCTTCCAATTCAACACCGCTTTCACTCGCAGAGACAAAATAATCCTGTCTTTCAGCTGCAAACGTTAGGAAGAGAAGACTTGAGATGGTGGCCAGACTGGATTCTCTAAAGATCAAAGACTAAAATATAAACACTGACATTTGGAGACTCACTGTGGTAGGCTGAATAACGGTCCCCCCAAAGATGTTCACATCCTAACTCCCAGAACCTGTGACTACATTGCCTTACACTTGCAGATGCAATTAAGTTAAGGATGTTGAGATGGGGGGATTATCCTGGATTATTTGGGGTAGGTCCAATGTAATTGCAAGGGTCCCTTTATCATGGAAGAGGGAGAGAGAATAGTTAGTATCACAGTGATGGGATATGAGAGCAACTCAACCAGCCTTTGCTGACTTTAAAGATGGAAGGAGCCATGAGCCAAGGTATACAGGCATCCTCTAGAAGCTGGCAAAGGCGAGGAAACAGATTCTTCCCTAGAGCCTCTAAAAGGAGTATTTCCTGCTAACATCTTTATTTAAGCCCGTGGAAACCCATTTCAAACTTCTGACCTCCAGAAACGTAAGGTAATAAATCTGTGTTGCTTTAATTCACTTAAGGTTTTGGTAATAAGAAACTAATACCATCTGGATGCTAATTTTTTGTCTGAAAACTTTTCTGATTGCACTGACCTATTAACTCTTATTGAGAAGAATATTTCATAAGCTGAAGGATCTTCTGAATATGCCACTTAGTTTTCTGAACTACATTAATTTCCTCTTTGTCTATATATTAGTACCTAATAATCTACAGATATAAAATCACCAGTAGAGACTATATCTAACACGGGGTATAGCAGCATAAAAGTGTTCAAGTTAGAGGCTTCACAACTTATTTTTCTCTACTTGTTTTATTCTTTAAATTTTAATTCTGCATTTTGTGCAATGGTGATAGTCAAACAATGAATTAACTAATACAACACGGACCACCACCAATCACAGAATGGATACTGGCCAAGATGCTTTGCCAGTGCACACCAGATGAAAATAGGCCCTGATACCAAATGCCCTAAAACTTATAGATACCTCCTTTTACATATGTATATGGATAAGGTCTAAAGAATTCATCTTTGCTGTTTTGTAATACCTCCCACTTCCCAATCGTCAATTAGAATCCATCATATGTAGCATGGTCTTGCATAGATCCTGATGAGAACTTCTACTGAAATACAGCTGTACTAGCTGGGGAAGTGAACTCCAGAACTCAACCTGCCACCAACAATCTTTGAAGTACAAAATAAAGATCTAAGTATTTTTGGCAGAATTGCACATGTAATCATAGCTCCCATGATGGAAACTACCTAGAGGAATAAAACCCCAAGGAAACTAGGTCTCACCTACCATATTAGGGGCTCATAAATCAAATCAAACAATATGAATAAGAATCTGCTGAGTCATTTGGAAAATAAAGAATGGAGGGGATATTTGGTCATTGGCTGGTGTCAATTCAGGGAATAGCTGGAACTGTAGACAGTGATAGGGAGCCCATTCCCCGTGAATAAGAACACCTATCAGCTCTTGGGAGAAATTTCTACTCTGTGCCAAATGCTGAGTTTGGTCAAAGTTGCTGTTGGACCTCACCCCAACCCCTGCTCCCACTCTGAACTACTGCAGCATCCTGGTGTTCTTGTATTGCCTCTTGGATGTCAAAGACATTTCAGTGGGGTGACTTGTCAGAACCTGAACTTCTTTAACTATGATGCTGTCCTGAAACACTTGTTTCATCTTTTCTCTTCTAGATCACTGCAATTATCAAAATGTAGAATTACTTTCTGATTAGCTAGGTCTTTCAAATAATTAATGAATAAACAATTGCTTTTACCACTGCCACAGTTGATGATCATCCCCCATTCAATATTCATCAACCAAAACCATAACAATTTCACTAATAAAAGCTCTAATCAATAGGCACTTCCTGAAAAGACATGGAGAAAACAAATGCATATTACTAAATAAAAGAAGCCATTCTAAAAAGGCTTTTATACATATTGTGTGGTTCTAACTATATGATATTCTGAAAAAGCAAAATACAGAGTCAGTAAAAAGATCAGTGGTTTCCAGGGCTTAGAGGAGAGGAATGCATAGGTGGAGCACAGAGGATCTTTAGGGCAGTGAAACTATTCTGTGTGATACTGTAATGGTAGATACAAGTCCATATACATTTGTCAAAACTCATACAATTTACAACACCAAGAGTTAACTCTAATGCAAACTATGGATTTCAGGTGATAATGGTGTGTCATCGTAGGCTGTAACAAATCATACTACTCTGGTGTGGGATATTAATGGTGAGGGAGACTGCACATGTTTGGGTGCGAGGATATATGGGAACTTACTATACTTTCTGCTCAGTTTTGCTGTGAACCTAAACTTCTCTAAAAAATAAATTCTATTTAAAATTCATCTCCTTCCAATATCTCTAGTGGGTTCTCTCTATATTTGTCACAAACACCAAGCTCCTTGGTCTAGCACCAAATGCCAACCTTAGGCTACCAACATCTTTCCTCCAGAAAAAAAATCTTTGTTTTTCCTACATGCTCCCAGTGCTTCTCATCTCCCCTGAAACCTTTACGTCTCAAATGTCCTGTCCCTCTCTCCATCTTAGTTAGAGTCCTTCAAGGTCCACAAGGTCCATTCAGAGGCCATCTTCACCACCAATCCTCCCTTCATCATCTACACATTCAGAACTTATATCTTCTACCAGACTCCAATAGTTGGCATCTCTATAGCATCACTAACTACATTGTTTTCTGGTGCACATAGCTCACTCAAAATAATAGATTATCAGTATGGAGGACTATTTGTGATGCATCTTTGTAGCTCCTATGGCACCTAACATAGTGCCTTGAGAAAGAGTTGCTAAGCTAAACAGTAAACACACAACTTATTTACTGTGCTATACCACTCCAAAATTATACATGCATTTCATCAGCTGCTTCCATTCTGGATAAAATTATTTTTTTAGTTTATTTATTTTGAGAGAGAGAGAGAGTGGGAGAGAGTGGGAGAGACAGAGAGAGAGAGAGAGAGAGAGAGAGAGAGAGAGAGAGAGAATCCCAAGCAGACTCCACACTGTCTGTGCAGAGCTCAACGCGTCACCTGAATTCACAAACCAAGAGATCATGATCTTAGCCAAAACCAAGAGTCGGACACTTAACCGACTGAGCCACGCAAGTGTCCCTTGGATAAAATAATTTAACTGAAAGGAATAAGGTAAAATTTTTCAGAAGACTCATTAGTGAAAAGGGAAGGTAAATATGTTCATCCATCAATCATACTTTAATAGCCCCATATCTTCACTTATAAACCACCCTTACAAAAAAATCACATCACACTCCCCAAACACATCTCTCCCCTTTGAGTGGCAGGAAGAGCTGGATTCATGGAAGGCAGTTGGAATAGACATTGCTGGTTTCTTGGCTATCATCCATTCCCCCTTTTCCTTTCCTTTTTTTTTTTTTTTTTGTATCTTCACTTTTTCCTTGACTCAGAGAGCAAATCTTGATTAATCTTAACTAATTATTGTAATTTCAACTCCCTTGTCAGTGATTGGTTTAGAAAGAAGCATGGATCCAATCTTGGCCAATGTTACATAAGGACTTGCTTGGGGGAGTCTGAGATCTCCTTCCAGATAAAAACAGATACATGAGAAAGGCAGCCTCTCTTCTGCTAGACGTCCTATGGATGTCGTATAGAACCTATAGAAGTCTGGATTATCTATTCTATAAGATGTTGACTACTGTAAAGTTGTCAATCTCATAAATGCAGGCTTCACTCATTTCATATTTTCAATAAAACAGGCACTTAACTGAATGATACCTTTGCTTTAAAAGAATTTTATAATACCAATTCACAGTGTGAATCTAAAATAACATTTTAGAAAGCATAAAGAGAGGTACTAGATAAAACAATGAATACATGGATGGATTGATGATATTATACTTTGTTCATTCATTCATCTAACTAAAAGTTGATAAGCCCCTGTTAGCTGTGGTTACAAAGCCCCATCTTTGACAAATCAGGGAATCGGTATGGCCAAACTGTGTCAAAATGATCCTTTTTTAAACAAAGTATGCCTTCTCCAGGAATGGTGAATGAAGGTGCTAATAATAGCGTATCGTAATTTTATCAAGGCATTTGAAACATCTTCTACAGTAACATTTCTTTCAATATAAATTTTTGGTACAAAATATTCTACTATTCAGTCATTAATTAACAATAATGATTATTAAGATTGATGTCTAAGCAAGTCAAAATTCATGAGATACAAACCTACTTTCTAGTGATTTCAAAATGTCGTGTTCTGTGTGACAAGCTTGAGGTCATCAAAGAAAGCCTCTCTTTTAAGTATAAAGTGTTATTGATTATTCCTTGCTTTGGAATAATTGGACAATGGGACACTGATTCACATTTCTTAAGGAATTACATGGGGACAAAGAAGTTAAAAATTCAGCTGATCAGTTTCAGAAAAGTCATTAGACTTGGTCCACGTGTCACAGAGTTCCCTTTCTTTTCCCAGAAATGTTCTTGGTATTAATTTTGAACAGTGGAACTTTGGAAAGTCTGCACATCATTAGTGTCAGCAGATGCACAATAGAGTAATCATCACATGAGGACGGCGTATTACAGATTGGCACCCCTTCTGAAAAAAAAATTAAACAGAAGGAAAGAGAGTCATGGTAGTGGGTTCATCTCTTGAATATCCTTCCTGATGGGCAACTAGTTGCTGTTAAAAGTCTGGGCTCCATCAGCTGTCATTGGCTGGTCAGCAGCAATTTCTCTCAGTGCCGTTCCCATGACGCAAACAAACAGACACTACTTTTGTTCTACTTCACCCCCACGCCTGACAGGCACAAATGCCTTCTTGATAGATTGGCTCCTGGAACTGTGCAGCCCCCACAGCTGATTTCCTTTCTGGCAAGCTGCCTCCTGGTAAACACCGATGGGATGAGCAAGAGGATGTGTGGGTACAGAGCAGTGATACAGGGCTTTGACTATGATTATGCTTTGGGTCATCGTCATTTCCAAATTGCATATTATGAACACAGATTGTATTGGGGACGTTGAGGATGGAGGGAAAGGCTGTGCATTTCTAGTCAGGAAGCAGTTATCAGATTTTACCACCTCCAAACGTCGATTGCTTTAGAATTGGAGGAAGAAAGGACACAGAGGGGAGTCTTCCTATGCCTAGAAAATACTTAGAGATTCACTCCTAGCTCAGCTGCATCATTACCCCTTCCCTCTTGGCTTTCTTTTAGAGACCTTCCACCCGAATTGGAAGACAGGCTTGTTTCTTTATTTTAGGGCAATTCTCCTAGATGCAGGTTCTGAAAATTTGTTTTATAAGGGGGTAGAAGAAGATGAATGGTGGACAGGGAAGGGGAAAAAAACCAAGTACAGCTGTGAATTTAGGGAAAGTTTCACAAAGGGCATTTGAGGTAAAAAAAAAAAAAAGTGTAAAAGAACTAAATAGTATAGGGAGACATGTTTATTAACTAGTCAATAGTAATATCATTCATCCATTTGAAGTTGCTTCTTTTCTCTCTAAAGGAAAAATATAAATTGGTTAACTTTCCTGTAATTTGTTTTATAAGTTGCTTTTTCTTTTAATAAACAGATTTGTTTGTATATATTATGAAAAAAATCCAGTTGTTCATTAAGTTGCTGTACAGTTTTATATATTACACTTTCTCATTCCTTTGTTCCAACTCAGAAAATATAGAAATATATTTCTGTGGAATGAGGAGGAGAATATGTCAGCTTATTTAATAAGAACTGTTGAAACATTATCCAAAACATTTCCCTTCTTGGGCCACCTGGGTGGCTGTCGGTTAAGTGTGTGACTCTTGATTTGGTTTCATGTCATGATGTCACAGTTTGTAAAATGGAGCCCCACACTGGGCTCTGCATTGACAGTGTGGAGCCTACTTGGGATTCTCTCTCTCTCTCTAAACAAATAAACTTAGAAAAAAAAAAACCCATGATGTATTTCCCTATTTTGTATATATATATTGTATATTTCCTTTTTGACCTAGAAAGATCAAAACAGTATGACCCTTTGCAAATAACTGAATGTAAAAAAAACTCATCAGATGGCCAGTGAATTATTGAAAATGCTTCCTAAGTCAGCCCTTAAGTCTGGAAATCAGAAAAAGAAGACGACTTGAAGAAGTTCAGATTTGAAAATTCTGACACTTAGGAAAACGAAGTCAACAAGTAAAGCTGCTGTCAAAGAATGTAAACAAGGCCATTTGCAATTTATTCACACCTAATTCTTCAGCTCTTCATTCACTCACCTTCTCAACATCCATTGAGCAGCTAATATATGCAAAATTGTGGGCTGGGTGCTGAGCAGAACATTAGGCTTTTGGTAAAAGTTTGAATCATTTGTGGACCTGAGCTATTACTGAAATCACAGACCAGTAAAGCACATTATCTCAAGAGAATATGAAATTGAACAAAGCTACTTTTTAAAGGTCCCCTTTTAATATCAGGTTGTCTGGCTCTTCCTATATGCCCAACTGCTAACCTTTAGAGAGATTTTTTTCTTATTGCTGATAAGGCCAGCTGGTGATCACCCTGTCTCCCCTCTATAGTGCATAAAGGGTGTCTTTGTTTTCCTCAACATGAACTTAGAGTCAAACCCAGGGAACAGTGAAACACCCAGGATGGAAATGAGGTGTCTTTGTGACAGTAAATTCTTTCTTCGGGTCCCAATATCGAGATCAACATGACTGAGTCACCGGTGGATGAAACCAATGATTGTTTTACTCTGCTTACCCAGAGTCACTCACTGAGTCAGTGGGTAAACTGGGATCAGAATCCAGCCTTGTCCTACCAAAGCTGAGCGGTTCTACTATATTTATCCAGGGTCTCATGATTCTTAGTACTTTTGCTCTGCCCTCTAATTTGCACTGTGCCTGCTATAATATCTAAACGGGAAGTTGCCAGCAAAAATGGTCATTATCCGAGAAATCTATTTAAACATGTTTATAAGGTCAAATGAAGTGGGTGGTGGATAAGCTAGACAGAAAACAACACAAGCTTTGGCTCAGCACAGCCCGTGAGGCTAAAGCAGAAAGAGAATAATGTTTAATGTCAAGCCTGCGCATGGTAGGAAAAGGCAATCTAACCAAAATTATATCTAAATGTAGGAATGAGCAGTCAAAATACGCAAGCAACCAATTGATTTCTATTTAAGAAGTGGAACAATGGTTTGACTTATTTTTAACTCAATGGATTGAGAGTCTGAGGCAGCATGTCAATAGGGTTCCAAATCCAAACTTTGGAAAGGATTTTTATGGCTGTTGTGCATTCCAACAAGAGGCAAGAGTTGGGATAATGAAGAAAAATGCCCAGAATCAACCAAAAATGGTCTTTGATGGACTTAACAATAGGTACTAGTGAGTGGTATAGGACCACAGAGAAAGTAGGAAACTGAGGGGAAATCTAATGTCTCTGGGAGCCCAAGTTAGACTTCCTATACATTTGAGACTTTGAGGAACAGTTTCAGCCCTAGTAAAACCCACATCTCACAGTTTAGAGCCAACCATTGCATTACATGACTCCCCCAGACTCTGTTAAATTATCTCTGAACATCAAAGAGGAAGAAGGAAAAGGGTATGTCCTCATCCTTGTTTTCTAAGAAACATGGGTACACATGAGTTGGGAGGCTTCGGGTAGCAAAGATAAATGTAGCATCTAAAATGCTCCCTATATGTTCTGCATGAGAACTGTTCAGAAAGATAGAGACTGAACAATTAAATAGATTCTGTGCAACTGAAAGATCCCGTACAGTTACTACTGGAAAATGTGACATACGTGGGCATCAAGTAATTAACTCATAGAGGAGAGTATTTGTTTTTCACTATGAATGAAATTAATAAACACCTGTCCATACAAAATTCACTTACAAATATTATTTCTTCCTAGAGCTTGATGTGGTATGTTTTGGGCTAGAACTGCATAGCATTCGTCCCAGATGCCTTCTACTTTACCAGAAAATCAAGCTCTTTCTGTCCTTGTCTTTCTGATTCTGACTCTCTTCTCATTTCTAATGATTCCGGAAGTGACTTATACAGGTCATTGCTAAAAGAAAGAAAAAGAGAGAAAAAAAAGGAGAGAAAGAAAAGGAGGAGAATATTGGAAAAAAATTTGGGGAAAAGGGGGGAAGTCAAAAGAAAGGAGAGCTTTCAGAACGATCAGAGAGACAGCATGGCCATGGAAGACAGATGAAAGTGGTTTGATATATTGAAGCAATGGATCTTCCTAGAGCTGTGCTAATCAATATAGTAGCCGTTAGCACGTGTAGCTCTCGAGCACCGGGACTGTAGCTGGTCTGAATTGCAATGTGTAAGTACAAAATACACATGAGATTTTAAAGACATTTGTACAAGAAAAAAAAAAAAAGATCGCAAATTCTTAATAATTTTACATTGACTACATTTCAAAATATAATATTTGGGATATGCAGTTGACCCTTGACCAGCAGAGGTCTGAACTCTGTGGGTCACTTTTATGAGATTATTTTTGGTAATACAGTATAGGACTCTAAATGTATTTTCTCTTCCTCATGCTTTTTCTCTTCCTCATGATTTTCTTAATACGATTTTCCTTTCTCTAGCTTCTCTAGTTGTAAGAATACAGTACATAAAACACATATAACATACAAAACATGTGTGAATCCACTGTTTATGTTGTTGGTAAGTCTTCCAGTCAGCAGTAGGCTATTAGCAGTTAAGTTTGGGGGGAAGTCAAAAGTTAAACGTGGATTTTTTTACTGTATGGGGTGGGGGGTGGGTAGGTAAGTGCTCCAAGCCCCCTATGTTGTTCAAGGGTCAATTGTCTAGCTTTAAATAAAATATATTGTTAAAATCAATGCCATCTGTGTCTTTTTAAGTTTTTAATGTGGCCACTAGAAAAATTAAAATTACATATGTGGCTCATGTTATATTGCTGCTACACGGTGCTCTCCTCCGTCTTCTGAAGAAGTAGTAGAATGGCATTCCGCTCTCTCCACGTCTCCACCACAACGACCCCCAAACTCTCAGCCCAAAATTCGAGTCCTGACATAATGATAAAGCCTGCAATCACAGTGTCAATGCCTAAAGTTTCTTTTGGGAGGGAGGTGATATGCCTAGCGACTTCTGGTCCTTGGGCGGCCCATCCATGGCCAACATGCAGGGGCCCTCAGAAAAGGCCATCCTCAGACCTGTCCCGTGGCATTCCCTTCGCAGGCCTGCTGTGCTCCTGACTCCCCACACCCCCACCACTCCAACCCCAGGGAGCCCTGGCTTTGTCTTCCTCACAGCCTCACAGTCACAGTATAGTTTCTCCCCCAGCTACCTTTCCAAGGATTTACCTTTGTTTCCCAAACATAGGTACCTTTGGCATAATTTGGGGTAAACCAAAAAAGGATAAAAAGCTTTTACGACTCAGAACATAATACATCAAAGGAAACTCGGACCTGGCCTACAGTATGTTTAGGGTGCTACAGAAACTTTGGGTGATTTGGGAGTAAAGGTTAGAATGGGGCACCTGGGTGGCTCAGTCGGTTGAGCGTCCGACTTCGGCTCAGGTCATTATCTCACGGTTCGTGAGTTCGAGCCCCATGTAGGGCTCTGTGCTGACAGCTTAGAGCCTGGAGCCTGCTTCGGATTCTGTGTTTCCCTCTCTCTCTGCCCCTCTCCCACTAATGCTCTGTCTCTCTCTGTCTCAAAAATAAATAAACATTAAAATTAAAAAAAAAAAAAAAAAAAGAATAACAAGGGGCACCCGGCCGGCTCAGTCAGTTAAGCTTCTGACTTCAGCTCAGGTCATGATCTCATGGTTCGTGGTTCCAGCTCCACATTGCTATCTGTGCTGTCAGGGCAGAGCCCATTTCAGATCCTCTAACCCCACTCTCTCTGCCCCTCCCCCGCTTGCACTCTCTCTCTCTCTCTCTCTGTCTCTCTCAAAATAAATAAATAAACTTAAAAAATTAGAATAACAAAAGGCTCCAAGTGGAAAGAAAAAGCAGGGAGCAAGAGGAAGGAGGGAGAACTGGTAGAGCACATGACATCCAAACACATCTGGAAGAAGGTAGACAATTGTCAATCATTTAGATTTATTTGCTGTGTCTTCTCTATAAAGTCACTATATGCCACAGATTGCAGGAGACTGTCTTCAGTGGTGCTTCTATCACACACTCAGTTTACCTGTTTTCAGAACGATAGCTGAGCCCAACTTGATTTCAAATGTGAATACAAATACTAGAGTGGAAATTCTACACCCTTACAGGAGACATAGCACAAATCATAAGCCTCGCCCAGGATGACGCGGTAGCATCATGTTGTCCTGGATGAACTACTCATCGGGCAGGAAGCTTATCCTTTGCACCGAGCACTTTCCACTCATGGCACTTCCTCTGCTGAAGCAGTAGAGGCTTTGTGTGAGAAAACCCGTGTCCTTGTCCCAACGCACGGTCAACTCAACCAAGAGCTCAAAGGATCCAACAGTTGATGCTGTAGCTTAAAACAACCGTTTACCTTGCATAACAAAAAATCCCACGTCTGATCTACACCTCAGCATATCTGACAAGACAAAATACACCTTTTCACGGTCATCCCTGGAAGTTTGGGAGATAATAGTAATCTCCTTTCTCCTTCCCTCTCTTCTGTCCCCTTTTATCATGTCACTGGGATTGGGTTAAGTCTGATGATTCTCAGGCAGACATTAGCAGAAAGGCCAGAGAGATCTCTGAGCCACTTTTCACTATTAACCCCAAGTTGGAAGATTTCTGTGACTTTAATAGCTGTCTGGTAGGTTGTCACTGTCCCTGTTTTAGGCCAGTGACCTGAGAACTCACCCTTTTTGTAAGTCCCCAAAGGATGGCATTAGGTTCCCTTCCTTACTTAAATTTTGGGCCCTGATGTACAGAAACAATTCAGGACTTTAGTGTAGTGTGGCCAAGACTGTCTACCCATATTCGCTTTCTTTCTTACCAAAGCAACCCTAATTTTATTCCAGGAAATAATGTGACCAGCTAAAAGACTGTAGTTCTCAGCCTCCCTTGTAATTAGGAGTGGTCTCTGAGATGCAAGTGGTATTTTTCAGGTGGGACTTCAAGGAAAACTCCTTAAAAGAGGAACGGGCAGTTGGTACATGCCCTCTGTCCTTTCCTCCCCTCTCTCTTTATCCTTCTTCCTATCTAAACCCTGGCAGTGATGGCTGGAGCCTTAGCAGCCATGCTAGACCATGAAGTGACTTGACGATGGAAGGCAAGCCCAAAGAATGCTTAAGAAGAATGATAAAAAGAGCCTGGAACACTGATGATCTTACAAGCAGCCATAACAGTCTGGATTGCAGACCTTCTTATTTTATGAAAGAGAAAAATAAACCTGTATCTTAAGCCACCATCACTTGTGTTTTCTGTTGTAAGCTACCCAACCTAATTCTAACTAACACGTGCATAAAGAATTCTAGGTTAATTTTCCAGAAATCAATTTCTGTAATAATTTCTGTAACTAGCCATTCATCAATTTAGTAATTTGCTAAACTACCCATCTGCTTAAAACTTGTTTCTTTGTTTAAAATGTTTATTTATTTATTTTGAGGGAGAGAGAGAGAGCACACTCATGCATGGGGTAGGGGCAGAGAGAGAGGGAGAGAGGGAATCCCAAGCAGGCTTTGTGCTATCAGCACAGAGCCCGATGTGGGGCTCAATTTCACGAACCATGAGATCATGACCTGAGCCAAAATCAAGAGTCGGATGTTTAACCAACTGAGCCACCCAGGCACCCCAAATTGTTTCTAATAATTTCTTACAAAGTTTATACCAATTTGTATTTTTCTGAAACCTTTTAAAGTACACCGTATTTTGAGGTAATCTTGTTTTTGGTAGTGTTGAACGTATAATGAAATTAAAGGATTTTATAAACAACAAAGATCTCTTTTTTTCCAAAAGTTGTTCAATTTCATGTCTACGGCTTTTTGCAGAGAAATAAAAGTTTAGGGCCCTGCGTGGGAAATTGTGACTAGGAATACCTGTACATATGTGTCCTCCTTGCACGAACACCCAGCAGCCCTGTACGTGCTGAAGAACACATACATTTCCATACACAGAGACACCCCTTCACATGCAAACTTCACGTTCGGATTTATACAGACTTGGTTTGCCCATTTGACAAAAGAAAGTTTCCACTTCATCTACGACAAATAAGCTACATTTCAGGGAAAGTCATCCCATTCATATATGAAATATTCAGCTTTGGAGAAGTGCTCAGAATTGTCTGAAATATGAAACACTCATGAAATCGACACTCAGAATGCACTGATAAATACGTGCATTAAAGAGAAAAGACAGTGAACTGTGTTCAAAGGATGACTTCATCGGATTTGGTATGCCATTTATGATTCTTCATAATGTTCTTCGGACATTTTCTTCCTGCAAATTTGAAGGTTCAATGTTATGAACTATCTAGTTTCCTCCTGCAAAAGGCTAAGTCAATTGTTCTGTCACTTTTTCAGATTTGTAAAACGGGAGTGCTAACAACCTCATAGGAGCGTAGCAAGGATGAGGTGAGACAATGCACCCATGAGTAGAGTACTGTCCCTGGCATATGACAGATAGATGCTCAGTAACTACCGGCCTTATCGAATGGCCATAAAAATGGCCATTGGTATTGGATGACTGCATGCTCCTAAGTGCATCCATTTTTTGTTTGTTTGTTTATTTATTTGAGGGAGAGAAAATGAGGGAGGGGCAGAGAGAGAGAGAGAGAGAGAGAGAGAGAGAGAGAATCCCAATCAGGTTTCTCACTGTCTGCACGGAGCCTGACACAGGACTCAAACTCGCCAACTGTGAGATTGTGACCTGCACCAAAGTCAAGACTCAGATGCTTAAGTGACCTAGCCACCCAGGGCACCCCTTATCTAATTCTGTTTCCTCTGCCCTCTAGAAGCCCTGAGCAACCCATCTCTGCTCTGGATCACTCTCTGCTGCTCCATGTGTGTCCTTTTCTAGGCAAACAACTTCCTTCAACTTCCCGCTTCAATGATTCTCACCGCCCCACCCCAGCTGCCTCTCCCACTCCATCCTCTGGCTTCACATGAGCGCTCTCTAGTTCAGCACACATCACACCATCTTGCTATCATCCCATTACCTTGTCTGTCTCCTCCCATTTACTCATCTTTGTATCTGCAGTGTCTACTGTAACCATCTCCTGACAATTGACAGATACCTTCTGGGACTGTCATAAATGTCTAGATTTGTCAATAGTTTTCTTTCTTTCTCTTCTTTCTTGTCTTTTCTTTCTTTTCCTTCAGATCTAATTTTTTTAAAGTTTATTTATTTTTGAGAGAGAGAGCCTGAACGGGAGAGGGACAGAGAGAGAGAGGGGGACAGAGGATCCAAAGTGGGCTCCATGCTGACAGAAGCAAACCCCATGCAGGGCTTGAACTCACGAATTGCGAGATCATGACCTGAGCTAAAGTTGGATGCTTAACCAACTGAGCCACCCAGACGCCCCAAGGAACTAATATTTTTAAGTTCAATGTCCATCATTAATTTTATTCAGAGAGCCTGAGTTCAAACCCCATCTCTACCACCTATAAGCAGAGACCTTGGGCAAGTCCTTTCTTCTCTCTGTTGCTTTAGTTTCCTCATTGGTTCCATGGGAATAACAACAGTGACCATCTCAAAGGTTGTTACATGAATTAAATGAATTAATACATATTTAAAATGTCCTTAGAACAATGCCCAGGACATATGAAGCATTAAGACCGACATCCAACAAACAATTGTGAGTGCCAACCTCCCAACGGGCCCTGTGCCAGGCAGTGGAGGTGCAGCAGGGGAGGGAAGACAGATCATCCCTGCCCTCCTGGGGCCTGCAGCACCCCAGCAGATTTCCTCAGGCCTCCTTCAGAGATGCAGTTTCTAAT
Source organism: Paguma larvata (assembly GCA_030068075.1). Classification (NCBI taxonomy): domain Eukaryota; kingdom Metazoa; phylum Chordata; class Mammalia; order Carnivora; family Viverridae; genus Paguma; species Paguma larvata. Next base: position 28,940,026 of record CM057826.1, on the reverse strand, counting down.
ATGTCATAGGAGTCCAGGAACTTGCATTTTTTTAACTTATTTATTTTGAGAGAGAGAGAGAGTTGGAGCAGGAGAGGGCAGGAAGAGAGGGAGAAAGAGAATTCCAAGCAGGCTCCGTGCTATCAGCACAGTGCCCGGCACCGGGCTGGATCTCACGAACCGGGAGATCATGACCTGAGTCGAAATCTAGAGTCAGATGCTTAACCGACTGAGCCACTCGGGCACTCCTAGGAACTTGCATTTTTAATGCAGGCGGTCACTGAACCAAACTTTGAGAAACGCTGAACACAAACCCCGGTCCGGCATATGTACAAGATTTAAATTCCTACCTCGGCTCAATCACAAATGGTTGTATACCCGGAGGCTTTGAGAAGAGCCAGACCTCGGAAGACTGAGCGCCTCAAGGACAGAGTCTGGCACATGGTGGGGGCTGGGGGGTGGGGGGTGGAATTTCATGTGTGTGAAAGGTTTGAACACAGGTCTGTGTGTGGAGGGACGAGGAGCAGGGAAGACAGGGAAGCCTCTCCCAGTATTAATGGTTCCATGTCGCTCTTTAGGAAGTGAGCAAGGACCACAAAACGGTTAAGTTTCGGAACTGATCACTGTGTTCTTTCTTATCTTCCCCCCACGCACACCCCAAATACAAACTTGGAAACAGACACTTTTGAGTTTGCCTGTAGCATTAAGCAGATTGGTTGAAAATAGAAATAGATTCAAACAAGTTCCAGATACATTCAGGGCATATATCCATAGTGAGGTGCTAATTTCTAGGGATGTGTAGGCCACTCCCCTCATCTTTACTTTGAAGAGATAGTGGAGCAGATTTGGTGGTCACTGCCCCTGTTCCTCACAAATCTTCATTTTGTTGGGAGGTGTGAGGCACCCTGCTACAGACAGAGTTGTAGCCTTCGAGGTGTGAGCATGGGACCTGTGGGTGTGGCTGAAGGGAGGACAAACCCAGGAGGCCTGCACCACTCACTTATTTGCTCCTCCCAGGGCTTCCTACATACTTCCACCTTGGTATCTTTGTTTTGTTTTGTTTTAATTTTTCTTAACATACGTTGATTTTTGAGAGACAAGGTGTGAGTGGGGGAGGGGCAGAGAGAGAGGGAGACAGAATCGGAAGCAGGCTCCAGGCTCTGAGCTGTCAGCACAGAGCCTAATGTGGGCTCGAACACACTGACCAGGAGATCATGACGGGGGCCGAAGTCCGACACTTAAACGAGTGAGCCACCCGGGTGTCCCTCAGTCTTGGTATCTTTAAGTCATTGAGCCAATGCCACCAACCACTTACCTCCAGACTTTTCGAGAGGTGGAGAAAGTAAATCCCTTTGTGTAAACCACTGTTTTGGGGAGGGGGATAGGGTCTGTTTCTTGTAACTGGACACATTACCTGATACAGATATCAGGAAATACACATCTTTGCTTTCCCATAAACACCTCTGCTGCCAGTACTGGTGATAAATACAGACCCATGCATTTCCTTAAACTAAATGAGAATTTGACTCTGCGTGTTGGGGAAAAAAATAAACAAAACAGTAAACTGTCTCTGTGGTTTTTCTTCATGTCTTTAAAGTAGTTTATTACTTTCTCATTATTCTGATTATTATCTAAATTTTATGTAACAGAAATAATATTGCTAAAATTAATCACATTTTCTTCCATACATTTAGGCATAAGAAAACCCTCAAATGGCACACAGCTTTAGAAAATATATAGCACCTATCCTTTTAAAATCGCAGAATAGTAATCCTTTTATTGTCAATTTGAGGCTTAAAATAGGCAGCTACAATGAATATTTCAGGAAATATCTTGCCAAACTAACTTTCAGAAAGTTTCTAGGCCAAAAGGCTGTGTAGCTAATGTGGTAATAACCAGAGGCCACCATTTATCCCATCAAATGACTGGTTTCTATCAGGCTAAGGCCAGCTGAGGTTAATGAACCCCACCTGTGTCCTTAAGGACCTCTGCAAATCAAGCTCAGGTGGGGTCGCTCATTAATGTACAATTATCCAGTAGAGATCAACTATTTCTCTCCTCCCGGGCAGTGGAGATGATGTTCACAAACAATTTCAAGGTAATTCTGGAAACGATGTCATGCAATTTAGACAACCATTAACCTGATCTCCCCAGGCACTGAATGGGATTTGATTCCAGGTCGAACTCTAAAATGAGGGAAAATAATTTTTACCTTACATTTAGGTATCTACAGAGCATCTCAGTATTGGGGGATAAATTGTAAACTAAATCTTTCCCGTGTAGAAAATTCAACTGCTGGTTCTTCCTATAAACCACATCTTCAAAGGCCCGACATCATTTTTCCTCTCCTAATTGCTATTATGAGATAATAAATTTCCTATAGGGAAATAATGCAAATATAGCTGCTTGGCATATGTAGGCCATGTGTTCTAGCAAATCCATAAAAAATATTTCATTTGTATTTTTGATGAAAGGTACAACAATCTTCCAAGGGCATTAATCATTAATTTTGAAAGCATAGGATTAATACGTGACTTAACTTGATACTGGACTAGGGCTCAGTAAATATCTGTCGAAGAAAGATATTTCTTTGTTGTCAACAACAGATATTTAGTGAGCCTCTACTGTGCTGGAATTTAAGTGTCTTCCCTGGCTTCCCTGGCTTCAGTGGCATTTGTATGTAATAATGTGAATGACATTCATACGACATTTTAAAATGTGTTATAGTTTAAGGTTTTCTAAAACAAAATACCCAAGATAAATTATTTTCAGGATCCAGAAGGGCACTTCATAGTAACAGAAAAGTGTAGACTACAAGGAATTAGACCAGAAACTGGTCTAATCAGACTCAAAGCTATCAGACTCAAAGTCTGTTTCTCAGCCACTCTGGGGTGATGTGGTCTCTCGTTTCTGCCTCTGTCTGCATATCTACAACATTCCATTTTTCCCTTTCTACAGACGAGCCTTCGTTGCTTCTGCCTGAGACCCAATTTTGCATCAGAGTCTGGCCGGCATCTTAGAATCCTAATTCTGGATTCTGGGAAAAGAAGATTTGATTGCTTCAACCTAGGTCCCCCACTCATCCAATCAGCTTTGACAATGCAGGAGAGTTTACCCAGTAAAGTTATGCCATAGGGTCTGTCCCTATGACGGTGAGGAGAGGTTCCCAGAGAGAGCAAGCATGGATTGGGCGGTCACCTCCACATGTTTTCTCCAGTTGAACTGCAGAGAAAATCTTTTCAGTTGTGGACTTTAGTATAAAGATAACCAACTGATTCTGAGCCTCACTCAACTTTGCAGAGACCTACCAGAACAAATTTCTCTCTCTTAGCTGGAAGAAAAGTTGCAATTCCTTCTTTCTTGGTCCTCTAAGAAAAACTAGCTTCATTGAGCATGACAGAGCATCTCACTTTTCTTTTTTTTCTTTTTTAATTTTTTTTAAACTTTTTTATTTTTGAGAGAGAGAGAGAGGGAGACACAGAATCTGAAGCAGGCTCCAGGCTCCGAGCTGTCAGCACAGAGCCTGACGCGGGGATTGAACTCCTGAATGGTGAGATCATGACCTGAGCCAAAGTCGGAAGCCTAACTGATGGAGCCACCCAGGTGTCCTTCTTCTTCTTCTTCTTTTTTTTTTTAAAGAACATATTAAGAGGTGTGCATTCCGTGAAGTCTTAGCTTCATTCAAGTTTTTTCCATGTATTTTCCATGGGAGTTTCTTAGTGTTTCTTTCTTTTTTTTTTTTTTTAATTTACTTATTTACTTTTGAAAGAAAGAGAGAGTATGAGTGGGGTAGGGACAGGGAGAGAGGGAGAGAGAGAATCCCAAGCAGGCTCTGTGCCATGAGCGCAGAGCCTAACACAAGGCTTGAACTCAAGAACTGCGAGATCATAACCTGAGTGGAAACCAAAAGTTGGCTACTTAACTGACTGAGCCACCCAGGTGCTCTTCTTATTGTGGTTCTATGATTCTTCAACCTGAATTGTCTCCTAAAATATATGACCCCACTGAGTTATGGTATATTTGACACAATTTACATGATTGCTCTGGCTTGGAAATCTGTAGTTACTATCATAACATAACACAATCCTCAGAAACATTCCCACAATTCAAATTAAAACCAAAAGCATATAGGGCATCTGGGTGGCTCAGTCGGTTAAACGTCTGACTCTTGATTTCAGCTCAGGTCATAATCTCCCAGCTTGTGAGATCCAGCCCCACATTGGCCTCTGCGTTGATGGTGTGGAGCCTGCTTGGGATTGTCTCTCTCCTTCTCTCTCTGCTCCTCCCCCACTTGCTCTCTATCTCTCTCAAAATAAATACATAAACTTAAAAAAAAAGTAACAAGAGCATATAAATTGCCCCATATTCCCATATCCAGATCAACAACTTACATCTATTTCAAATTCTCCAGTATCATTTTCTGGAACCAACTCTTTGCTTGTTTCAAACCCCTTCCAGTGGTTGCTCCAAAATAACCCTGGTGACATGGTGGCACAGTTTAACTCCAAGCCTTCTTTCTCTACAGGAGATCACATCAAAACTTTTCTCTCATTACTCCAACTTCTACAAACTAATTTCAGTGAAAAATTATAAAGCTGATGAATACTAGAAGTGGAAAGACAGTTTCTTAAGTACTGCTTCTCTCCCAGACATGAGAAACTGACTGACCTCTTCTGTTTTCATCAGAGGATGTTTGTCAGACGAGGGCAATAGACTACCACTCTAGTGTTGAGACCTCACTTAGGGTTCAGACTTTCTCAGTGGAGATAAAAACCTTCTCAGAATAAAACTGAGTTTGCTTGTGTTTACTAAGAATACTATTTTATTTAGCTCTTCTAAAGTTCTTTTTCAAAACGTACTACATAGATGATATTACTCTATCCTTACAATTCTATGAATGAAGCAAGTAATAATGAACGGAAAATATTATACATCCCATTTTATTTAATTTTTTTAATGTTTATTTTTGAGAGAGAGAGAGAGAGATAGAGAGTGAGCAAGGAAGGGGCAGTGAGAGAGGGAGACACAGAATCCAAAGCAGGCTCCAGGCTCTGCACTTGTCAGCACAGAGCCCTACGTGGGACTCAAACCCACGAATTGTGAGATCATGACTTGAGCCAAAGTCGGAGGCTTAACCAACTGAGCCACCAAGGGCACCCCTATACATCCCATTTTAAAGACAAATCAACCAACACCTGAAATACTAGATTTGTGGAGCAGTCACAACCTTCCAAAGGAGCTTTGCCCTGATCTGTAGAATGAAAGGGTGAACCGAGGGTTCCCTAAAGTCCTGTCTAGCACTATTTGACTTTTAATTAGTATTTTCTCAACAGAATGCACAGTTTAGTGATAGATCTGGGGCTCAGAATTCAGACTCATATCCAAGTTCTTTGATGAGTAGGGAAATTTCATAAGATCAAACAACCAAAAATGAGGATGTTACAATTCCGGAGTTTGAAGTTGCCAAATTCGAGTTTCCATTTCTAAGCTTAGGACAATACCGAGTGAATTACAGAAGACAGTATAAATTTATAAGGGTAAAGCTCACTTTTCATTGGCATAATCTTAGCAACAAGTGGAATATTTGAAGCAGAACAAAAAAAAAAAGTTTATCTTTGAAGCTATAAAATGGTCATGTTGAAAAATTCCATCCATTTCCCAGCCAAATGACCCAAATAAAGTTACAAATGCAGGTGCACCTGGAGTAATTTTTCAAATTGGAAAGGTTTTTATACAAGTAACATAGTTTTCACAAAGATCCTCTTTGGATCATGGCTTCTTGCCTGGGCCAGATTTAGCTAATGGGTCAGAGGCAAAACACTCTGAGCTCAGCACGAGACTGCCGGAACTCTGCTCTCAAGTGTGTGCTTGAGCTGTGGTGGGTGCTTACCCTCTGTGGTGCAAAGGTCCCACCACTCAGGGACACTGAGCCTCTTGGTTCAGGAAGCCTTTCACCAGATAACTTACTTTCCTAGACCAGCTGTGAACATGGCATTGCTTGGCAGAATCTTTAACCATCATGAAATAAAAACCCTGAGCCAAGCTACACAGCTCTACCTAGATCAGTATTTCTAATTTGGAGGGTCTGCCCTTGTGATTTTTTTAATTATGGGCTTATGGTTGAAATCCCTATTTATATTTTCTGTCCAGAGTGTCCTCTTTTAAAAAAAGGTTTATTGAGATATAATTTGCATATCATAAAATTCACCAATTTAAAGTGTAATGGTTTTTAGTATGTTCGGTGTTGTGCGACCATCACTGTAATCTAATGCTAGAAGATTTTTATCGTTTCCAAAAGAAACTGCATACCTATGAACTGTCACTCTCCAGCCCCAAGCAATCACTGGTCCACTCTATGGATCCCTGTCTCAGTAGAGCTGCCTGTACAATACATGGTCTTCTGTAACTGGCTTCTTTAAGTAGCACAGTGTTTTAAAGGTTCATCCATATTGTAGCATGTATCAGTACTTCATTCCTTTTTGTTGCTGAATAATATTCCACAGTATATCGCATTTTGTCTCTCCATTCATCATCTAATGTGCATTTGGGTCATTTCCACTTTGGGGCTATTATAAATAATGCTGCGATGAACATTCATGTACAAGGCTTTGTGCAAACATATCTTTTTATTTATCTTTGGTAGATGACCCGGAGTGGAATTGTTGCATTATATGGTAACTCCATGATTAACATTTTGAGGACCTGCCAAACTGTTTTTCCGTGGCATCTTCACCATTTTATATTTCCACCGGCGACATAAGAGGGTTCTGATTTTTCCACATCCTTGCCAACACTCATCATTGTCTGTTGTTATCCATGGTGTCTTCATACCAATGGCATGACTCTCCCAGTTGGTTCCTCACTGTAGTTGTGGTAACTCTGGAAGATAACTATTCATCTCTTGGATAACATCTCTTCTGGGACTCCCAGAGGGCCTATTTTGTGTACCCCAGTCAGATCACCCCAAACATACCAGAAAAAAGATTCTCTATCATTTTTGCATGATATGAAAACAACAATTAAATTCACTGATATAGTTTGGTTTTAACCATTTAATGCCCTTCTTGTTCACCTTCTTCTAGGGTCCCATGACTAAGAGATCCAAGCACAGAGAAGAGACCAGATCATCCAGCCAAAAGAGAAGCTTCAGACTTCTTTAAAATTTCAGTTAACTCAGAAACTCACAATACAATCACTACTTATTAGTTTGATATTTAATACTAATTGGTATTTACTTTTTAAAAAGAAAAAGCTTCTGCACAGTGAAGGAAACAATCAACAAAACTAAAAGGCAACCAGCGGAATGGGAGATGATATTTGCAAATGACATTTATGATAAAGGGTTAGTATCCAAAATCTATAAAGAACTCATCAAACTCAACACCCAAAAAACAAACAATCCAGGGAAGAGATGGGCAAAAGACATGAACAGACACTTTTCCAAAGAAGACATCCAGATGGCTAACAGATACAAGAAAAGATGCTCAACATCACTCATCATCAGGGAAATACAAATCAAAGCCACAATGAGATACCACCTCACACCTGTCAGAGTGGCTAAAATTAACAACTCAGGAAACAACAGATGTTGGCAAGGATGCAGAGAAAGGCAAACACTTTTGTACTGCTGGTGGGAATGCAAACTAGTGCAGCCACTCTGGAAAACAGTATGGAGGTTCCTCAAAAAATTAAAAATAGAGCTACCCTACACCTCAACCATTGCACAGGATATAAAAAATGCTGATTCAAAGGGGTACATGCACCCCAATGTTTATAGCAGCACTATCAACAATAGCCAAATTATGGAAAGAGCCCAAATGTCCACTGACATTGTATGTATGTATGTGTACACACACACACACACATATATATATATATATATACATATAATGGGATATTACTCCATCATCAAAAAGAATGAAATTTCCCATTTGCAACAACATGGATGGAACTAGAATGTATTATGCTAAGTGAAATGTCAGAGAAAGATAAATATACGATTTCACTCATATGTGGAATTTAAGAAACACAACAGATGAATAGAGGAAGGGAAGGAAAACTAAGAGAGGGAGGCAAACCGTAAGAGATTCTTAAATACAGAGAACTGAGGGTTGCTGGAGGGGTGCTGGGTCAGGGGATAGGCTAAATGGGTGACGGGTACTAAGGAGGGCACTTGTGAGGGTGAGCAGCGGGTATCATATGTAAGTGATAAACCGCTAAATTCTACTCCTGAAAAAAAAAATAAAAAATAAGGATAGAATCCAAAGGCCATAAGGATCATTTCTCAAAAGGATGTCTGCGAACTACCTGGGAAGAGAAATGGCTTCCTAATTATGAGATGTCCTGCCCCAGTACAAAGCTATCATATTGGAATCCCTTGAAATGAAATCAAGGAATATGCAGTTACAAGAAGAGGTGAATCTGATGTGCCTGAGCAGTTTAATCATCTATGCGATCAACCCTGGAGTAGGTGTCAGCTTGGCCACCCTCTAGAGAAGAGTGGAGGGGCTCAGGTCCACATCCCCAAGGTTGTTTGCATATATACCACAGTAGGATAAGTAGGGAGGCTGAACAGAGAAATGTAGCCTAGCAAGGAAGCAGCAGTAATTTTGTAGGGCATAGATAGCAGCTCTCTCATTAGGAGACTCTGAGACGCAAAGCCCCTTATTTTATTTGAGGTGGGGGGGATGTATACTCTATACCAAATTGAAGGCTTGGGACTACTGTGTCCATCTCACTGAGCTGAGCCCCTTCAAGAGGACTGAGCACTAGTCTTCTCAGTGAGTGGAAATGAAAGATACACCATGTGAGAGGTGGGCTCTGGTGGAGGAGCCGAGAGGAGAGCTGAGATGCTGGAGTGGAGAGAACAATTAGGGTGGTTGGCCAACTCGGCTCTTCAGGTAGAGCAGTGCGGACCTCTGGCACGGTGGGTCCCAAGGAGCGGAATCTGGGTGTTTCCCAGGGATTAATCTCCCAGTTCCCAATAGAGACGGGCTTTCAAAACCAGAAGAATCTCACCCACTGGGCCGGTGGCTATTACTCCAAAGTATCCTTCCCCACTGATGGCAGGTGGCAACAAGGTACCACTCCTGGTAGAGTGAACCTTGAGAAGGGCTGTGGTCGGGGGCAGGAAGCAGCCGGGCGTTTGTTATCAGGAGGACAAGGTCTTCGAAGCCCATGGCTGCCAGTGCCTACAGCAGCTACAGGGATCAGAGTGGCTATTCCTCACACTGGAGAAGGAACACCTCCTTTCCCTGAACTCCACCCAGCAGCCGCAGTCAAGGGCAGATTCAGAGTCCAAAGGGCTGATCCAGAGTCCAAAGGGCTGGTCCAAGGCGAGAGGAGCCAGTGAGGTAACCTTGAGCTAAAATCCTAAAGGGGACTCTGACGAAGCCTGCAGGTCAAGTCCTCAAATGGCTGGTGTGCAATCCTTAAATGGACAGACTCGGATGGCAGATGTGTTCTGGACTGAAACAAAAAATTGATCCCAGGTGGTAACTGTACACTGTTAAGGAATGGGTACCTTTATCTACTGGCAGGACAGGGCACAGAGTCCGGGGACATATGGACAGGTTGGGAGCTTATGCTCTGTGCTTCCTGGGTCCGGTCTTTGGTAAAGGCTTGCTCTGAGGAGAGAAATCAGGAATGAGTTTTTCTGGGGCCTGGCACATGAGTTTTTCTGTGAGCCTGAGCCTTTCTGGTTCTCTCTGGAAGGAGCTGGAGAAAAAACGCCTGGAGGTCAAGAAAGGAGTTCTCAAATGACTAGTTCTATTAGTCCGTAGAAGCCCAGGGGTGTGCTACTGGCGGTTTGCTTTTGAATTCCCCACTAGGGTCTTAAGTGTCAACCTAGTGAGTTTATTATCTGAAAGATTCCCAAATAGTCTACACTCAGTGCGCACACATACACTCAGACATACATACACATAATCAAATACCACAGACCACACATATTATGAATGCTGCTCTAGAAAATCTAGAAGAGTCGATGCCAATCTGTCTGAATCTGCCCTGAGAGAAGATTTTTTTTCAGTCAGGAGACAAAGGGACGAAGGCAGCTTTGTCCTCAGCAAGGCTGGTGCGGGCTGGGCTACTACAACTGTCTGGGCTGGAAACCTCGAGAGATCAGGTTCCCTCACCAAAGGTGAAGTATTTCCTGGTCTGAGCCGGCCCTAAAATGCCAGAGGCGCCCTGGAACTCCTGGCATTTTGGTATTTCCAGCAATTAGTGGTGTTGAAAATCCTTGAGGGGAAAAAGAACCCAGGCCGTGATTTCACAAAGAGAAAACAAACAAATCCCCAAGAGGGGGTGAGAAGGTGAGCCAGACTTCTACTTTAGTTTTAGGAAACGCTTAATTCTGCATTTTCTCTGCCCTGGCTGGCTCTCTGGCACGTGGGAGCAGGGCAGGTAGGCGGCTGTCCCTCAGGTCAGGCAGTGTATCCAATTTTTATCCTGTTAATTACACCTTTTAAAGGTTTCAGACAGACTTAAAATCATTATTTAGGAATCTTAATGTGAACAGAGGCTTTCAAAGAGGCCTCCTCCTGGCGCTGCCGAGAAGGCTGAACGGGGACACACTTGAGTGGTGACCGAGTGCTGATAAGTGGGGAGGGGTGAATTTATGAAGTGAGCAGTTCATCAAATACACAAGTCACTCAGAATTCATCGAAGCAGGTGCGAAACGACCAGGTTTCAACAGCTGAGGTGGGATGACACTTTGTAATAAGAGAAGCCCCTGTTGCCTGGGCCAGGGTCGAGTGAGACCAAGACTAATCAGGGCATGCCGTGACAGGGGCCAGCGCTCCGGAGCTGGTGAACCCACGCGGAGATGACAGGCCCGAGCTGGGGGCTCAGCGGAGAATGTGCGGCAGCCAGGCGGGAGAATCCCCCCAGCCTCTCGGGCTAAGACGGAGCCTCACCCAGAAGCAGAATGCAACAAGTACAATTTGATGCACACTGCAGGCTTGTATTTTAGTCAACATGAATATTTTCAATGCCGTTTTAAATATTTTGCAAACCGAAAACAGCAGCAAGCATGGAGGTGACTTCACTATTGCTTTTCTGCCTCGGTCTTGCAAAAGATTGAGTCAATAATGAGCCTGTTGTCTGTCGTCCATTTAAACGTTCAGTTTCCTTGAAAGTAGTTCAAAATGAAATGCAAACTTTTCATTTTTTTCTCCTTTTAAAGAGTCCTTCAATCCAACAAGCAGGTGAATTTTATTGACAGCATATTTTGGAATAAAATCATTCCTTAACCAGGGGCGCCTGGGTGGCTCAGTTGATTGAGCGTCCGACTTCAGCTCAGGTCATGATCTCGCGGTCTGTGAGTTCAAGTCCCGCGTCGGGCTCTGTGCTGACCGCTCAGAGCCTGGAGTCTGCTTCAGATTCTGTGTCTCCCTCTCTCTCTGCCCCTCCCCCACTCATGCTCTGTCTCTATCTCAAAAATAAATAAACATTAAAAAAAAAAAAATCATTCCTTAACCAGAGAGAGAGAGAGAGAGAGAGTGGGAGGTTTGTCCTAGGGCACAGATCTGAAGGGCACAGGGCCTAGGAAGTGGAGAGCAGCCTCTCCCAGAGGCTGACAACACAGGTTTGCTCTGAAATCTTTGAGAGAAGGGCCACACGTGTGTCCCACGCAGCCCCGGTGAGGTGGTGCTTGGCTGGGAAAATCCTCTGCACAGCCGCACTCCAGAGCAGCCGAATAACTTAAAGAAGCTAAAAAAAAATTAATCCGCAAGCTGAGTGAAAGCCACCACCGGCCTCTGACATTGTTGAGGTGGTTTGCTTTGTGTTTTTAATAAACAGAAATAGTGTGCAGTGCTCCGGAGGAAACACAACGTTCCCAGTAAACACAACCTGGGTGGTGCTCTTGCAGAACAGACGGATGCGGCAGTAAAAGCTAAGCTTTTACTCTGTTTTTCATGTATAATCTTTGACTCTGCTTCTGAGAGGTCAGAGTTTCAGGCAAGACCAACTACAGAATCTGCAGGGCCCAGTGAAAAATGAAAATTCAGGGCTCTTGCTCAAAACTTAGTAAGACTTTCAACATGGTGACACTAGAACATCAGCGAAGTGCGAGTTCCTTCAGAGCTCGACTCTGTGGCTTTAGAGGTCATTTACCCTTTCTGTCTTGAGGTACAAAGGCTAATGACAGATCTCTTTCTTTTTTTAATGTTTATTTGTTTATTTTTGAGAGATAGTGAAAATGCACAAGCAGGGGAGGGGCAGGGTGGGGTTGAGGGGGACACAGAATCTGAAGCAGGCTTCAGGCTCTGAGCTGTCAGAACAGAGCCAGAAGCGGGGCTCGAACCCACAAACTGTGAGATCATGACCTGAACAACTGACTGAGCCACCTAGGTGTCCTAGATCTCTGTTTCTTCATTGCACAACGTTGTGATGCTGAGGCAACCCTACATGGGCTGCCATCTTGCCGCGGGTGTCACCATTAGCCCTGGCCATGCCTGTGGAGGGAGCGCTGAGGTCTCAGCAGCAAAACCAAGAAGTCGAGGGAGCTTGCTGACCTGCAGCCAGAGGAAACACTGGAGTTTCTCTTTCATTTCCTAAAAGTAACATTTGTTGTGGGATCTTTCTTTCTGATTTACAAAAACAACACACGTTAATTGAAGAAAATACAAAAAATACAGAACGTCTGAAGAAAACAAAATCACCAGTACTCCAACTTCCCAGATGTGACCACTGGTCACATATTGTTATGGATCCTAACTTTTGAATTTGTGCTGTGTATGTTTTCCGTGTGTGTGTGTGTGTCTAATTTTCCAAAGCTAGGATCATACTCTAATATTGTTTATAAACGTTTTCAACTTATTTTACTATCTCCCCTTGTCATTCATTGAATAGTCCTTAATTACCTCATTCTTATGGGTTGTACATTAATCATATATACACATATAGAGAATTTATACATTTATAACACAATGCATTTAACATATGTATATATGTAATTTATATTTAAAGTCTAACATAAACACATACGTGTATACACACACCAAAAAACGCTTAAGCTGGCTTATATGAATTTGGTCATTATTCACAAAAACAATACAGTCTATGTCTGGCCACACTGGTCAGACTGCAAACAAAATTCCCTCCTCTGTTTGCTCACTTTGCAGTGTTTCAAAATGAGGAGCTGAATTAATTTTTTCAGTCATAAATTAAAAAGAAAACCAGGGCATCCCCAGCCGCTGAAAAAAACTTCCCTCTGCATCACTGGCACAAAAATCAAGCAAATCGCGGAGTGCCGTTCTGCTGGGTCTAACAGGTAAATGGCATTTCTCGATATTCCCGAGCGATGATTCATTTGGAATTGACAAGTGTTCACCAAGGAGATGACCAGCGATACCCCTGCTCACCAAACTGGAGCAGCTCCTCATTCAGTCACGCAGGCGGGGGCGGCAAAGAGCCTCCAGATTAGAAAGAATAATGCTAATAATACACCAAAATGTTTCTGAGCATGAAGAGACGTTTCAGAAGTGGCTTTTCATTTCAACATTCTTTCAACAGTTCAGTCAACTTCTCGTAAAATTAATAGTAAATACTTTTTTAAGGGGGTGTGTGTGTGTGTGTGCTGGTATTTTTGTGTGATTTGTTTTGCGTTATTGAAATATGCTACCCTGGAAAATGCTCAGCTATAAATGCCATTCTTCATAAACATGAGCCAGGCTGCTGATACATGGCTTTGCAGTTCTCTTTGAACTGCACTTTTGTTGCTTTCTGTGGCCTTCTTCCCTCAGAGCACGTGTCTGGAAACAAGAGCTGGGGACGCAAAGGTCACGAAGTTGTCGTGGAAACACAGCCTCTCCTCGTGGGCACAGCTGGCTAACACCGATCAGCAGCCATCTCATGCCAGGCATTGTGCTGGGTTTTGCCAGCATCTTCTCTCGTGAACCCTCCAGCAGCCCTCTTCAGAACTACCGGCCCAATTTTTAGAGTAGAAAACTGAGACCAGCCAAATATCTTGCCTAAAATCATGCCACTTCTGGGTGGCAACACTGAGATGGGAATCAAATCTTATTCTCTGAACAACACTGCTTTTCCAATTAATCTGCCCCCATGTCCTGGGCGGGATGAGAACAGGGACCCACGTGGTTCCACTTCTCTGTAGCATCCCAATGGCAGGTCTAGCAGATGCTGGTGTGGTAACTTTGACAATGATTCTTTCAGTTTCCACACTTGATAGAATTCTTTAGTGACCAGTTCCCTGTCACGTGTATTGCTTTAAAGATCATAACCGGGGCTAGGCGAACCCAGACTAACAAGCCAACAATTTCCTGGTGATCTTAACAATAACCTACACTTTTAGAGTTTCCCAAAGAGTTGAAAAAAGGAAACTGTATGCATATGTGTGTGTGTGTGTGTGTGTGTGTGTGTGTGTGTGCACGCACATGGGTATACAATGAACACGACTTGAAGCACAGGGTTGGGGAGGAGCTGGATGATCGAAGGAGCAAAGGCCTCAATAACTCCACTCAGAAACACGATAAACCCGAAGTTTGCACATACAGACACCCAACCGCTAGTACCACAGACTTCATCTGACCTGTTTCCACAGATTCCCGGCCGCACTTGTATGTACATCCATCCCACGCCATCTGTTTCACATATTTGCACCTCTGCAAACTCCCAAGATTTTCTGCAGGGCTCTAGTGGATGTCTGAGGGGGTCTAAAAATCTTTTCTGTCTCAGATTATTTCTGGGGATGAAACTCCAGCTTCAGGTGGGCGAACACAGGCTGCCAAGTCAGGCGGGGTCAGAGTGTAGATCCTCGGGAGACAGGGACGGCGTCAGCCTCTGCCCTCCCCATCCCAATACACACTCATCAGATTTTCCTCCTCGCACCCGGGTGCGTCTTATACTCAGCAAGAAAACCATGTGGAGCTTATTAAAGACAAGTTGGACCAAAGAATTGTGCATCTTACCTGGTGCCGCTGCAGGGCCAAGTGACAAGAAGGCCTGGAAAAGGCACCCCAAATGCCTGTAGACAGTTGTGGGCGGGAGGGGGAGCTGATACTCTCTCAATTCTTGTCAGTGTTTACCCCAAGCCCAACTAACACTGTGTAACCCACAGAATTTCTGTGACCTGTGGGTCATCACCGGGAACTTGTGAGAAACGCAGAATCCCAAAGCCCACCCAAGCTAGGGAATCAGCACTGGAACGAATCCCAGGTGATTCACATGAAGTTTAAGCACGAAATGAAGTTCTCTAGAATCCAGAAGAGGCGCCATCAACTCTGGTTTCACATTAGAATCACCTGGAGAGATTCTTAACTGGACCCAAAGATGGGCTCCCCCCCCATTAGATTTTGATTGACTTTGTCTGGGGTGTGGCCAGGGCAAAGGTATGTCTCAGAAGTCCTTCAGGAAGGTTGCCAGATTTAGCAAATAAAAATACAGAATACTCGGTTAAATTTGAATTTTTGGATAAAAAGAAAAGATTTTCTGTTTCTTTATTTTTTTACTGCAACTATATCCTAGGCAGTACTTGGGACATACTTACATTAAGAAATTATTTGTATTTACTTAAACTTAAATCTTATTGGCATTTTGTATTTCATCTGGTAACCCAGTCCCCAGGTGGTACTAATGTACATTCAGGGTTGAGAACTTCTGCTGTAAAGAAAGCCGAGTTCTAAGCAAATATTTGTCCTGGAATTTTCTGAATTGTCCTGAAGTTAAGTATTCTCTCCCATGGTGGTCATGGATCGTACTTTGGGAAAAAAGGCCTTTCTCATCATGACTCTGAGCAGCCATTAGGCCTATTAAAGTCCAGAAATGCTAGCTAGTGGAGAAATCTAGTTGCCAGGTAACTTATACATATAGGATATGTCCTGTATTTAATGATTTTTCGTCCTGTGTCATGTATTGGCTTCATCGAGATCCCTTAAATGTCTTGTATTCTGCTATTTTTTTTACTAGATTACAAAAATTTGGCAGTCAAAGCTATTTTTCAAATTTAATTGGGTGTCCTATATTTTTATTTGCGAGGTCTGGCAACTATGTGGAGAAACCACTCTGCTAAAATCCTGGGGGTTGGATTCTGAGAAATTTGTCATCCCAGATTCAGTGCTTGTCTCAACCTCCGTTGAAGTTTTTTACTTCAGTCCTCTGAACTTCAGCAGGTCAAGTCTGCTGAAAAAAATGGGACTACTCTACCAGCCAAGAATTTCAGTTCATTCTTTGCTGTTCCTGTTATTTAAGTTGAATTTAAGAGTTTGGCACTTACCTCACTCATATATCACACATGGGATAAATTAATATTGACAGACATTTGTTGCTAATAAAATGATCCCAAACTTCTTGGTATTTTCTTTCTTGAGGTATTTTGAAAAGCCTAAAATTAAGACAAGCAGTGGCTATAAAAACAGGGAACTGGGACCCACAGATAAGCTAGAATGGACATGAAGTGACTATTCAGGGGCTGCTGGCTCCCATATGGATCCCAGGGTTGTAGATGCTCCAGGAAAGAAAAGGAAGTTGATGGAGCTCAAGTGTGCTCAGCCAAATAACACAAACATTGTGGGAAACCCTGGGGGAGAGTCTTGATTGGGACCCAGCTGGCTGGGGGTTGTGGGGTATGGGAGGCGATGATGACCTTATGCTAGAGAGAACATGGGACACAGCCGATACACCGGCCAGCCTGTAAGAGAGAGCTGTGGTTTGTGTCATTTTCTCTACCTCACATTTCCCGGTGTGATTTCTATGCCCATCCTCACTACAGGACAGGAAACGGCAGGTACAAGGTTGCAAGCTGGAAGTTCAGGTTGGAAAATTATCCCAGTAGGCATCAAGGAAGCCTAAAGAGATGGCAAAATTAAGAGAACAGTTAAAAGTTTTGAAAGGTAAACATAGAAGTGTGATATCTTTATAATAGGAATCTCGGGAGGAAAAAATGAGAGGAAACAGAAGGAAGGAAACAGTGTATAAAGCAGACAACAAACAAGCTCACGTACAGAGGATTTTAATAACATGATTAAGAAGTGCTAATATATTAATGTAAGCTCTACACTATATATTCTATAATATAAGCACTAACATATATACATTTATACCTTCATTATCCATAAACAAAATTCACATCCTTTCAAGCTCATATGAAACTTCACAAAAATTGGACACATTTTTGACTACAAAAAAAAAAAAAAGATTCAAGACATTTCAAGGCATCAACATAATGCAGACTAACTTCTCTGACCCAGTGCAGTGAAGTTCAAAATCTATAAAATGATAGCTTTTTAAAAATTCCATGTATCTGGAAACTTAAAAAAAAACATACTGACTTCTGGGGAAGATGGTGAAGTAGGAGGATCCTGAGTTCACCTCTTTCCACAGATAAACTAAACAACACCCACATCCATTCATGATAAAAATCCTCAACAAAATAGGTTTAGAGGGAACGTACCTCAATATAATAAAGGCCATATATGAAAAACCCACAGATAACATCATACTCAATGTTGAAAAACTGAGAGCTTTTCTCTTAAGATCAGAAACAAGACAAGGATGTCCACTCTCACCACTTTTATTCAACATAGTACTGGAAGTCCTAGCCACAGCAATCAAATAAGAAAAAGAAATAAAAGGCATCCAAGTTTGTAAGGAAGAAATAAAACTTTCACTATTTGCAGGGGACATGAGGATATGATACTATATATAAAAAAACTCTTATAGACTCCACCAAAACACTATACTAGAACTGATAAATGAGTTCAGTAAGGTCACATGATACAAAATCAATGTACAGACGTCCACTGCATTTCTGTATAGTATAATGAAGTATACTAATAATGAAGTAGCTGAAAGAGAAATTAAGAAAACAATCTCATTTAAAATTATACCAAAAACAACAAAATACCTAGGAATAAAGTTCACCAAGGAGATGAAAGACCTGCGGTCTGAAAACTATAAAACATTGATAAAAGAAATTGAAGATGACACAAACAAATGGAAAAATATTCCATGCTCACAGATTGGTAGAACAAATACTGTTAAAATGTCCATACTACCCAAAGCAATCTACAGATTTAATGCAATCCCTGTCAAAATACCAACAGCATTCTTCACAGAACTAGAACAAATAATCCTAAAATTTATATGGATCCACTAAAGACCTTGAATAGCCAAAGAAATCTTGAAAAAGAAGAACAAAACTGGAGGCATCACAATCCCAGATATAAAGAGATACTAGTGGGGTGCCTTTGTGGTGCAGTCAGTTAAGCATCCAACTCTTGATCTCAGCTCAGGTCATGACCTCACAGTTCATGAGTTTGACCCCCACACTGGGCTCTGTGCTGATGGTGCAGAGTCTGCTTGGGATTCTGTCTCTCTCTCTGCCCCTCCACCACTTGTGCTCTCTCTCTCTCTCTCAAAATAAATAAACTTAAAAATATATTTGAAGAGATACTACCAAGCTATCTTAATCAAAACAGTATGGTACCGGCACACACACACAAAAAAAGACACATAAGTCAACAGAACAGAATAGAAAGCCATGAAATAAATCCATGATTATATGGTCAATTAATCCTTGACTAAGGAGGCAAGAATATGCAATGGGAAAAAAGACAGTCTCTTCAACAAAAGATGTTGGGAAAACTAGAATGCAAAAGAATGAATCTTGATCACTTGCTTACACCATACACAAAAATAAACTCAAAATGGATTAAGGACCCAAATGTGAGGCCTGAAACCATAAGAATCCTAGAAGAGAGCACAGGTAGTAATTCCCTGACATTGGCCATAGCAACATATTTTAGCTATGTCTCCCAAGGCAAGGGAAACAAAAGCAAAAATAAACTTTTGGGACTACATCAAAATAAAGAGCTTCTGCACAACAAAGGAAACCATCAACAAAACTAAAAGACAACCAACCGAATAGGAGAATATACTTGCAAATGACTTAACCAGTAAAGGGTTAGCATCTAAAATTTATAAAGGACTTACACAACTCAACACCCAAAACACAAATAATCTAATTAAAATAGGCAGAAGACATGAGCAGATAGTTCTCCAAAGAAGACATACATACAGATGGCCAATAGACACATGAAAAGATGCTCACCATCACGCATCTCACGGAAATGCAAATCAAAACCACAATGTGGTATCACCTTACCCACCAGAATGGTTAAAATCAGTAACACAAGAAACAAGTGTTGGTGAAGATGTAGAGAAAAAGGAACCCTCATACACTGCTTGTGGGAATGTAAAGTGGTACAGCCACTGTGGAAAACAGTATGGAGGTTCTCCAAAAATTAAAAATAGAATTGCCATACAATTCAGTAATTCCACTACGGGATATTTACCCAAAGAATACAGAAACACTAATTTGAAAAGATGTATGCACCCCTATGTTTATTGCAGCATTATTTACAATAGCCAAATTATGAAAGCATCTCAAATGTTCGTCAACAGATGAATGGATAAAGAAGTGGTATATATACACGATGGAATATTACTCAGCCATTAAATGAAGGAAATCTTGCCATCTGTAGCAACATGGATGGACCTAGAGGGTATAATGGTAAGTTAAAGAAGTCAGTCAGAAAATGACAAATACCATACGATTTCACTAATATGTGGAATTTAAGAAAAAAAAAACCAACAAACAAAGAGACATCAAAAAACAGACTCTTAACTATAGAGAACAAACTGATGGTTACCAGAGGGGAGGTGAGTTGGGGGATGGGTGAATAGGGGATTAAGAGTGCATTTACCTTGGTGAGGGCTGAGTAATATACAGTATTGCTGAATCACTATATTGTGTCTCTGAAACTACTGTAACACGTATGCTAACTATACTGGAATTAAAAGAAAAATAAATAAGAAAGAAGATACTACTAAGCAACATTTAAGTGTAACTGCAAATCACATAGGAAGTCATTAAAATATGGAATTTTATGGAAAGAAAGTGCATACATTCTGACATCAATAGGCTGCAGTTAAAGCAGTGTTTAGAGCACTAGTGAAATCTTTAAATATATGAAACAAAAAATAAGAACGATGGAAAATGAGCTAAGTATGCACCTCAAGAAGATAAAGAGTAATCGAGCATACATAAAGAAGGGGAAAATAAGAAACATAAGGGATGTAAACAGTGAGAGAGGCGAAGAGAGAAAATAATGATAGGAACAATGAAAGCTGGTTTTTTGAAAAGTTCATAAGATTGATTAAATGCGGGGAGGAAATTGCAAATAATATAAAGAGAGAATGAATATAATGATAGAAATTTCTGTTTTTTAAATTATTAATAAAAAAACAACCAAAAGCCAACGAACTTGAAATCTATATATTAGTAGATAACTAGCTAACAGAACAATAGACAGAGGGACAGTTATATGACAATGGTTCTCAAAAGGTGGTTCTGGGATCAGTATTAGCATCACCACCTGGGAAATTCTGAAAACTGCAGATTCTCATGCCCTTTTCCAGACCTACTGAATCAGAAACTGGGAGTGGGGACTGGAATCTGAATTTTAACATGCTTCCCCTTCTCGCCCCGGGTGATGGACACCTGCTAGAGTTTGAGGACGGATGCTATGGGGAAAAAAGCAGGGGAATGGAATGTAGTGGAGAAGGATATTTGTTCTTTTTAAAAGAAGAATTAAGGAAGGCTTCATTGGTATGGGTGACTTTTAAATAGAGCATCTAAAAGAGAAAAGGGAGAGAATGAAGCAGATATATGAGTAAAAAGTGTTCTAAGTAGATGGAATGGCAAGTGCAAAGGTCCTGCATGAGGCAGAGTCATGCTTAACGTGTGTAACGAACAGCAAAGAGGTCAGTGTAGCTGCAGCAAGTGAGCCAGGGAGAGAGTACCAGAAAACCAAGAGAGTACATTAGAAAGGTGACAAGGGATATGGGTCTGGGGGACAGATCCTACCAGACCTACACCTGATTAACTCACTAGATGAACACATTTCCCTTCACCCCAGAGGCACTTTGGAGGACCAGCTGATCTCGCTCCGTGAGGACTCCTGAAATCATCTGCCACAGGAAGACTCTCATGTGGGGAACTGATTACGAAAGGATGAAAGAATGGAGAAGCCACACATATGGGGCACCTCAGAACCCCCCCAGATCTCCCACCCAGCAGCCTGATGCCTGTCCGTGGGCCTCCTTGGGGCGGTTCTTGGTTGCCATACTACCTAGATGAGCTCTCGCCCCTCACTTCTATGGAATGGCAGGCATTTTCAACAAGGTTGCTTATTCTTCCTTCATCTTGGAGAGAAGGCAAAGTTACTCCTAGAAGTAGTAGCAAGCTGACCCAGAGGGCAGATGTTCTGGAAATTTCCCTTTTCTGGGCACCACTCCTTTCTTCCCATCTTCTCCATGACAATTTGGGCTGGGGGTAACTCACATTGCCATGGCTCTCTGGGGTCACAGTCAGCCGGCTGGGAAACAGCAGCAGCAGTAGCAGGGTGGATTCCAGTTCTCACAGAACTGTCAGCCTTGGTTTTTCTTTGCCAAGAAGCAGCAAACCTCATGGTTAAATAAGAGCACAGATTTGGGGCAGAGAGATGTGCCCAGACGCCAATTCTGTCTTTGCAGTTTACAGGCTTGGACAAGCCAGTTAACTGAACCTCCTTCTCTGGGTCTTTAAAACTAGTCAATCATATTAACCTCACCGAACCTTTCAGAAATGAAAGTAGACAGCATGCAGAGAGCCTAGTACTTTGCCTCACACACATCAGTAACTGTAACACTGTTGTCATAATAAAATGAATTTATTATCTTTAATGGCACACCCAAGTCAGACCCCAGCACTCTGATGATGGGAGGGTCCTGTTTTCCTTGTGCACAATTCTTGGACCTACTTATAGCCTCAGATGCATTCTACTGGATTCTTGTCTGTTCTTCTCTCCATCGATGGTGGGATTGGGGTGAGAAGGGCAGAGGACCGGAGAATCCCTGCAGACTGCCATTACTCAGGGTCTCAGGACAGGTGACTCGTGACTGGGTTCAGCCAGTGGTGGGGTGGCACCCGGGGGAGGTCAGGGTATCTCTCCCCTTCCTGTTCAAGCTTGGATGGCATTTTTTGCAGAGGCTGCATTTCCTCGGTGGCTTTGGCTCCTGCCTGACAATCCCCAGCTTCCATAGAGTAATACTGATTCCTAGGCTTTGGTAACATTGCTTCTTTCCTTTGTCCGTATCATTTGGGGAGTGGCCATGGGTTTCCTGCTCTTTCTCATCTTTGGGTGACCTCTACTTTTGTTTAGTTTCCCCAGTCCTCCATTCCTTTGTAACTGTTCCCTGAATCTGATTCTGTCTGTAGAAATATCTAAAATGGTTTCCATATTCCTGGTTAGAACCTGACAGATATGCATGTCTTCTCATTAACATTTGCTTCCTTATTTGGGCTTGCTCTGAATCTTCCATTCCTTCTTGACTTCTTCGAGAAACAAATAACAAAACCAACAGAGCGACCAAGGAAAGACCTCAGTGCATTTATTTAAGGCTTTCCCTAGTCCTGCCACAGCTAAAAATGACGGGTTTTCCCTTGCCCACAACT
Source organism: Paguma larvata (assembly GCA_030068075.1). Taxonomy (NCBI): domain Eukaryota; kingdom Metazoa; phylum Chordata; class Mammalia; order Carnivora; family Viverridae; genus Paguma; species Paguma larvata. Next base: position 28,917,528 of record CM057826.1, on the reverse strand, counting down.
GTGACCTAAACTAGGGCCAATCTTGGAATAAACAGAGAGACCAAGAAGCTGGCAGGAATATTTGTACTCAACACTAGAACAATTTCTAGGTAGAGAAAGTATGACTTTTCAAAATGGAAAAGGCCTTCTTTGCATTGAAGACTCCAGGTTCCTGATTTCAGCTTACCACAAAGTTAAAATAATCAAACCGGCAGTACTGGCATAAAGATAGACATGTAATGATTGAACAGGATCAACAGCCCAGAAATAAACCTTCACATTTTTGGTCAGTTGATTTTCAATGAATATTCAATGGAGAAAAGGCCATCTTTTCAAACAAAAGGTGCTAGGAAAACTGAATACCGACCTGCAAAAGAATGGAGTAGGACTCTCCCTTCATACCATATTCAAGAGTTAACTCAAAATGAGTCTAAGACCTAAATTTAAGAGCTGAAACTATAAAACTCTTAAAGGAGGAGGGCCTGGGTGGCTCAGTCCATTAAGCATTTGACTTCAGCTCAGGTCATGATCTCGGGTTCATGGGTTCAAGCCCCGCATCTAGCTCTGTGCTGACAGCTCAGAGCCTGGAGCCTGCTTTGGATTCTGTTTCTCCTTCTCTGTCTGCCCCTCCCCTGCTCACACTCTGTTTCTCTCTCCTTCAAAAATAAATAAACATTTAAAAAAATTTTTAAAAGCTAATAAAAATAAAACTCTTAAAGGAAACATAGGAAAATCTTCATGACTTTGGATTGGACAATGTTTTCTTAAATGTGACACCAAAGCACAGGCACCAATAAAAAATAAATAAATTGGACTTCATTAAAATTAAAAACTTTTGTACATCAAATGACACTGTTCTAAGAGTGAAAATATACCCCACAGAAAGAAAGAAAATATTTGCAAATCATATATTTGATAAGGTATTAATATCCAGAAGACATAAAGAATTCCTACAATTCAATAAAAAGACAAAAATTTAAAAATAGACAAAGGACTTGAATAGACACTTTTCCAAGGAATATATATAAATGGCCAATAAACACAAGAAAAAAATGTTCAATATCTTTAGTCATTAGGGCAATAAAATTAAAACCATGATGATCTACCACTTCACAGCTACGAAGGCTATAATAAGTGAACAGAAAATAAATGTTGGTGAGGATGTGGAGAGATTAGAATGTTGTACATTGCCAGTGGGAATGTAAAATGGCATAGTCACTGTAGAAAACAGTCTGGTATTTCTGCAAAAAGTTAGACATAAAATTACCACATGATCCAGCAATTTCCTAGGTATTGCTAGGTATATACCCAAAGAAACTGAAAAGAAGGACTCAAACAGGTATTGGGATGCCAGTGTTCACAGCAACATTATTTACAACAGCCAAAAGGTAGAACCAACCCATCTCCATCAACAGATAAATGCAAAAACAAAATGTGGTATTTACATGCAATGGAATATTATTCAGTGATAAAAAGAAACAAAATTCTGGGGCACCTAGGTGGCTCAGTCAGTTAAGTGTCTTGACTCTTGATTTTGGCTCAGGTCATGATCTCACAGCTCATGAGAGCAAGCCCCACATTGGGCTCTGTGCTGACAGCGTGGAGCCTGCTTGGGATTCTCTCTCTCCCTCTCTTTCTGCCCTTCCCCTACTCATGTGCACTTGAGCTCTCTCTCTCTCTCTCTCTCTCTCTCTCTCTCTCTCTGTCAAAATAAATAAACTTAAAAAAAAGAAAGAAAGCAAATTCTGATACATGCCACAATGTGGATGAACCTTAGAAACATTATGCTAAGTGAAAGAAGTCAGGCATAAAAGGACACATAATATATGATCTACTTATATGAAATATCTAGAATAAGAAAATTCAGAGAAACAATGTAAATTAGAGGTTACAAAAGGCTGGAGGGAAAGAAAAATGGCAAGTTTGCTAAGAGGTACAGAGTTTCTATTTACAATGATCAAAATGTTTTAGGAATAGATAATAGTGAAGGTTGCACAACACTGTGAGTGTAATTAAGGCCACTGAATTGTACATTTAAAAATGGAGGGGCACCTGAGTGGCTCAGTCGGTTGGGCAGCCGACTTCAGCTCAGGTCATGATCTTACAGTCTGAGTTCGAGCCCCGCGTCGGGCTCTGTGCTGATGGCTCAGAGCCTGGAGCCTGCTTCTGATTCTGTGTCTGCCTCTCTCTCTGCCCTTCCCCTGCTCATGCTGTGTCTCTCTGTCTCTCAAAAATAAATAAACATTAAAAAAATTAAAAAATAAAAAATAAAAAAAATAAAAATGGCAAATTTTATGTTATATATATTTTATCACAATAAAAAAAAAAAAAAACGAGGTCCGTTAGGCTGACGGACTGGATGTGAACCAAGATAAAAGTGATTTATATGAATTTCATGATTGCCCGTCCCTGCAATCCCTGTCGAGTCTCATAGGGTCAGCTCTCCACTCTTCTCTCCCAGTCTTCTCTCCAGACTTCTTTCTGGAGTCAAGTCTGTAAGTGAGGACTGTTGGACAGAGAGGGGGTGCAGGCTTTTGGTAAAGTTGTGATGTGTCTGAAGAAGGAGTGGGGGCAGTCAACAGGAGAGAAACACATCGTTTGGGGGATAGAGAGGAAGAGGGTTTCAGCTGCGGCTGTGAGGAGAAATTTGGGAGACGGCAAGACATCTAACGTGGTTGTAGGCCCGTTAAGGTTGCACCTTTAAGGAAATCTGTAATAGAGATAGCTGTTAGTCTTCAAGGAGGGCCAGAGCGGGACCGCCATTTCTCAGAATGCAACACTGTAAGGACAGCGCTACAAGGAAATGTTTGATTTTGTGCAATCAACGTACACAACAGACAAATGGACATGTGTCCCCAGAAGGAGGCGGCCCAGCCCCACCCCTATCGGTAACATTTTTAACCAATAAACTCAGGGCTCATATCTGTAAGTACTAGAGGCAAGACTGTGCTGCCAACAACAACAAAAATGTTCCTCCAGGAACATTTGTGAAGCAAAACTCGCTGGTCAGACACCATTTTGCTCTCAGAGGTACACTTTTGAGTGTTAACATTCCAAGAATATTAGCAGTTGCTTTCCAAATTTGCTCCAAACTCAGGTTTCTTTCCTGACAGGCCCTCCCACCCACAAACACACATTCATTCTTACTTCAGCCTTTGGCATGTCCTTTCCCCAGATCTGTGACATTCTCCCACCTGGAATGTCCTCTCTACTCAGATAAACCCCACCCAGCCCTGAAACCCTTCCCTCCTGAAGCCATCTCCAGACCCCATATTGCAGCGATGTCTCCTTACCCTGGTCTCCTCTGGTCATTATCTTCTCTGCATGACATCTTAGCCCTTAGCGATGTTCTGATTCCTATTGTTCTCTCACTGGTACCTGGACAGCTTGTCATTCTCTTGCAGGTAAGGTCAACAAAAGCAAACATTTATAGAGCCTTTGAAACAGACTCTGGCCCAGCACTATGCCAGGCATATAAGAGGTACTCAGTGAACTTGTTTCTTTGCTTTGAGTCGGTCCACCTGGTCTTCCCTTTTCTTAATCTTTACCTCCCTTCCACCACTACTACCACATACATGTTTTTTCTTTCCTGGTTCCTCATTTTTAATTGTATAATATGAAGTCTTGTCACATACTGAAGGTTACTCTGTAAAGTGATTTGCCAGTGAAAGGTGTTATTAACTATGCCAGGACAGGTCCTGGAGTTTGCTTCTGACAGCCAGTCTTTCACCTTCCTTGTTAGCAGAGCCCTAGTTTTGTTTAGGTACCAATGTGGTTGCCCCAGGAGATGAGTGCCATTGGTCTAAACCATTTATAAGAGGCTTATTCAGCTTTACCTGCGAAGCTAGTAGCAGTCAGGTGACCAAATTCTAGGTCAGGTGACTCAATAAGATATAACGAAGTCAACTGCAGGTTTCTGGAAAAAATTTTCTTCTTGAAAAAGCAGCCAGTCACAGAATGAAAGCTCTTTGCCTTCTTCTCTCCCTTTCTGTTTAGAAGGATGTCCTAAGAAGATTTTGGAGGCCCAGTGGCCCTCTTGCAACCATGAGAGAAATGTAGTTCACAAACAGAAGCTAGCAGAGAGCCGTCTGGAGCATGGCAACTTACCTTTGAACTTCTCTTTTTTAATTTTTTGGCGTGAGAAAAATGCATTAATTGCAAATGCCTGTAGTGCTACCTTCACTTTTCACTCTAGATCTTTTAAAAGCAGCCCAGGTGGTCCTGGCTAATGACCACAAGTCCGGTGTGCTGCTCTGCTCTCTCCTGCTCCCCTTCCCTCCTGCACCCTGTAAAGCTGAAAGATAGAACCTTGCGACAGGATGGACATGAATTCAAACAGAGCCTGTCTCTATGAGGTTCCTGACAAGGTCAGCTATTTACAAGCTCGACATGATTCTCAGAACTAATGAAATCACCAGGAATGTTTTGAGACCTCAGGCTCAACAAACTTGACTCTTTTTTGGACTTATCAAACCTATTACCAAAAGTGCATTTGTGATAAGCTCTATGAATTGAACCATCTGGTCATGTAAACTTGCAGAATGGTAAGGGTGGAGAAGAAAGTGGAACAAGGGTGTAAAAGGAGATTTTGGTCTTGTTTCCATTTGATCTTTAATGTCTTCTTAAATTATTAATAGTGAAGTTCTTTTGCTTTTGCTTTTTAAACAGATTTCTTCTCTTCATTAAGGTGATGATCTCAAATTTTGAGAAGCCAAGGACTGTTCCGCCTTGAACAATTTTTCTCTTGAAACATAAAACCAAGGACCTCCTGACCTGGCACATCAAGAGTTATTTGACAATAATTAAAAACCCCATACTTTTGATATCTTCCTTGACTTACCCATAAATAGCCCAGGCTGTGCACCCCGATAGCTAATCTTTGATAGGTTTATTCCTCTGCCTACATGAGGGAAGTATTTTTCTTCTCCAGGTCCTAATCAACCGGCAGCTAGTGAAAGACAGTGTCCCCAACCCCCACACAAGCCAAAGGGATTTTTTAGTACTTTGCAAATCAAAGGCTTTTAAATCATGTTAAATAAAGGGAAGTTTTAAGACTTTTATATGGAGCTTTTGTGTTTTTTTAAACATTCTTTTGGAATCAGATTCAAATCTTTGGCACACTAAGGAGGTACATGAAGTATAAACTACAACCGTTTGTATTACTTGAGGAAACGAGTACTTTTGCTGAACTATATGGCTATTTCAGAACCTAGTGAGGAGTCTTGGTGTGAGGGAGTACAGAGGGGTGCTTTTGAACAATTCACATAGCCAGGATCTCAATCAATAAGTGAGTAATAGAAACAAAGATTCAGTTCACAGAAGGGAGCAAATCCAAATATCTGAACACTAATATGTTCAGAACCCTCGCATTTAAAAAAAAAAAAAAAGAAAGTAAATTAAAATGACAAAATGAGATACAGTTTTTTGCCTATCAAATTTTGGAAGAATTAAGTGTAAATACACATATACATATATATACTCAAAAATATATACATATATATACCCATATATATACATATATATGCCTATATATATATATATATATATATATATACCTGATACAGAATTGTGATAAAAAGGTATAAACTGGTACATTTCTGGCAAGATACTTGGCCATTTCCATTAAGAATTTTTAACATATCCATACTTTTCTTTTTACCCAGGATTCATTTCGAGGAATCTTCATGTAGTGGACAAAGATTTAGCCGATGCTCTGCTCACAATACCACCCTGGTGGCTTTGTGTGTACGTGTGTGTGTATTCGTGTGTGTCCCTTACCTGCTGATTGTTTCGGGTCTGACCTCAGTTAGTCAGAATTCCTCCCAGGGTCCTTCCAATAATTCTATTTTTGCATAACTAGCCAGAGTTGTGAATATAATGTAAAAATATTTATATTCCTTGATCTAATGTTTCTGCTTTTAGGAATCTGGTCTATGAAATTAATCTGAAATTTGGACACGAAGAATACCAGGGTTATTTATAATATAAAAAAGCAAAAAAATCTAAGTGCTCAAAGGTTGGTGAATAATTAGTAAATTACAGTTCAGACATACAAATTAAAAATTATGAAGCCATTTAAAACTATGTTTCCAAAGACACTTCAATGACATGAAGAAATGCTTATGATGTAAAGTCAGATGAAAAATAAAATTATATAAAATTATAAATATAGCATGATGTCAGCCACATGTTATATATGCATGCACTTTAAAATGAACAGAGAATATGCAATGGGAAAGACAATCTCTTCAATAAATGGTGTTGGGAAAACTGGACAGCTACATGCAAAAGAATGAAACTGGACCACTTTCTTATACCATATATAAAACTAAACTAAACTAAAATGGATTAAAGACTTGAATATAAGACCTAAAACCATAAAATCCTAGAGGAGAACACAGGCGATAACCTCTTTGACATTGGCAAAGGAAGCAATCAACAAAACTAAAAGGCAACCTACTGAATGGGAAAAGATATTTGCAAATAACATATCCGATAAAGGGTTAATATCCAAAATATATAAAAAACTTATACAACTCAATACCCAAAACACAAATAATCCAGAGAAGAAATGGGCAGAAGACATGAGCAGACGCTTCTCTAAAGAAGACATCCAGATGGCCAACAGACACATGAAAAGATGCTCAACATCACTCACTACCAGGGAAATGCAAATCAAAACTATAATGAGATATCACCTCACACCTGTCAGATTGGCTAAAATCAACAACACAAGAAACAACAGGTGTTGGAGAGGATGCAGAGAAAGGGGAACCCTCTTGCACTGTTGGTGGGGATGCAAGCTGGTATAGTCACCCCAGAAAACAATAGGGAGGTTTCTCAAAAGTTAAAAATAGAAATACCCTATGATCCAGCAATTGCACTACTAGGTATTTACACAAAGGATACAAAAGTACAGATTCGAAGGGATGCATGGTTATGGCAGCATTATTTACAACAGCTAAATTATGGAAACAGTCAGTGTCCATCAATTGATGAATGGATAAAGAATATGTATTACGTAAACACACACACAATGGAATATTATTCAGCCATAATAAAAGAAATCTTGCTATTTGCAGTGAAACAGATGGAGCTAGAGAGTATTATGCTAAGTGAAATAAGTTGGTCAGAGAAAGACAAATACCATATGATTTCACACATCTGTGGAATTTAATAAACAAAACAAATGAGCAAAGGGATAAAAGAGAGAGAGAGGGAAAGGGAGGGGGAGAAAGAGAGATAGAAATTAAGAAACAGACTCCTAATTACAGAGAACAAATTGATGGTTGCCGGAGGGGACACGGGTAGGGGGAAAAGTTAAATAGATGATGGGGAGTAAGGAGGGCACTTGTAATGAGCACCGAGTGTTGTAGAAGTGTTGAATCACTATATTGCACACCTGAAACTAACATAACACTGTATGTTAACTAACTGGAATAAAAATAAAAACTTAAACAAATAAAAACCTTCCCCAGGGAAAAGAGTGAACAGAGAGAAATGCAACAAAACAGTTATCCATAGTAATAATATTTTGAGTGATTCTCGTGTTCTTTTATCCTTTTCCAATTTCCAAATTTTCAACAATGAACATCTATTACTTTTATCTCAGAAAAAAATCTTATTTTTAAACATTAGAATTAGGTAAACTCTTTGTTTTACTTGCATTCACCCGTGGTGAATCGGACAGTCTGGGGCAGTAGCAACCACCTAGCTTCACGTTAAAATCACCTGGAGCACTTTTATCTATTTACTATTTTTGCTTTGATGATGGCTTTATTTTCTAAAGTCAAAGATGAGCTAAGTTCACCATGTGCTCACTAAAGAGCATTAATGTTCCATCGGGTTCCTGACATCTTGCTCCCATCCTCCCTCACAGCTGGGCGCCACGTGCCTGCCACCTGCAGGCTCCCTCCCACTGCTGTCATGGGGGCCAATCCTGGCTTTGGAAGCAAGGGCTGAACTAGGCTCCATGTGACATTTAGGGTCTAAGTATTAAGCCTTGCCACTGTCTACTGCAGACATTATCTGCATCTAGTAATTTGCTCTGCCCTGACTAACCAAACATCTAACTCTCTTTTGCTCCAGGCAAGGTAACAGACACATACCACAGCCTTTCCAGAACTGGGGCTTGGCATATCTCTTCCATTTCATTTTCTCTTTCTCAACCACAAAGTTTAGGATCCACTAATAAGCTTTCCAGGTGTTGCTTACCTGTCAGATTGCATGTTAGGACACAGGGAGCTTCAAAATTATAACCTATGCCCAGATGATTCTAATCTAATTCATCGGTGGGGAGAAGGAAGCCTGGAATCAGTGTTTTGAAAGGTCCCCAGATGACTTCGATGGAAAGTCAGATTCTAGAACCACTGGTTTCTTTGAATTAAATCTGTATAGTTAAAGCCTACGAAGTATGAAGGGTTCAAATGAATGATTAAAACTGATGAAAATAGTTATCTGTCCATTTCTGGCATGTTTTCTCAGTTCTCATGTCAGCCTATCCCTCCTCCATGACTTTACCTAGTTTCTCTACCCTTATAACTAGAACTATTTCTAGCTCCCAAACTCCAGGCTGTATTTCCATATACCCACTTGCCATCCACAAGTCTACCCCACAGATCTTTCAACTCCCCATATCCTAAGCTGGCTAGTCTTCTCTCCCTGGCCTCTCACCATGTTCCTATCCCATCAATGATGACACCACCACCCATGCTACTCCCACCACCACCCATGCTACTCCCAAGCTCAACATCTCTGATTCATCGCTAACTCATTTGTTTATCCCTAATGTCAAATTCTATGGAACAGGGGTCATAAATATATTAGTTTTCGAAAGTCAGGCTGGAGAAGGAAATGTAGCAACAGTCTGGGTGTGATACAGGAAAACAGATAGTACAGTCAACATCAAAATGTATTCAACACTCAATTTGTAAAACACGGCAGGTCAATGCCTCGTTTTATGTATGGTGTCTCTCCTTCATCTGCATCTCTCTCCTGACTCTATCTTCTCTGCTTCCTTCTTTCTGCCACATAGACCCTTGTTGTTTCTTACCTGAGCTACTGGAACAGCCTGACTGTCATGTCCTCCACAATAATGCCCAAGTCTTCACTCGCCAGAACTTCTAGTCTCACCTGGGAGCTTGTCTGCCTGGGGTTTGACTCCCACCTCTACCAGTCCAGTGTGATCCTGGGCAAGTGACCTAACCTCCCTGTGCTTCGGTTTCCTCATCTGTAAAATCGGAATAATAATTATGGTACTTACTTCGTGAAGTTGCTGTAAAAATTACATTAATCAATATATGTAAACTTCTTAGATCGATTCCTGACACGAAATATTTATTATATTATATTAAACATATTTATTGTTATTATTTGTACGAATACTATTCTGCTATTAAATGAAGTCCAGCTCCTTTAAGAAGCATTCTAGGCTCCCCCACGCTGGACCCTTCTACCTTCTAGCCTGATCCTTCACTACCTCACTCCCACACACCAGCATTCGCCACACTGGATTATTCATTCGTAATTTCCTGCCTCCTGGCCTTTGCTTACCCTTTGTTGCCTGGGATGCCCTTATCCTCATGCTGGCTATGGAAATTCTGTGAATTCTTCAAGTCCAGCTCATAGGCAAACTTATTCTTGACCCCTTTACTGATGCCCCATCTTGGAATTAGTTTCTCTGTCCTAGGCAATGTATTTGCCCTTCATTTATGATATGTAACAATTGTGCCCTATGTGACAGGAGGCATTTGTGGCCTCCTTTCTCCTCCCTCCCTTACAAACCCCTATTGTCCACGAAACTGTAAGTTCCTGAATGCTGGGTTCTTGTCTTATTCATGTTTTAAACACATTGAATATTTTAAATTTACATTTATGACCTTGCACCTAGCAAAGTGCCTGGTGTAAAGGACGTTTTGCTAAAGTTTTGTTGAAGAGAATTGTTAAAAGTGTGTAGACATTCCCATGTCTATTCCAAGATGAAACAGACACTCAGAAATTATCTGCTGACTATAAATAGGGTGTGAAATTGGACACTCAGGACAAAATAGTCTCTCTGAGATCCAGTGGTCTGATCTGGGTATCTGCACTCATGAGACTAATGCTACAAATCTAAGATAGCCATTGCTTTGAGTGTGTCTGTTCAGACCTTTTGTGTTACAAGTAATACATAACCTGATTCAAAACAATTTAAACCACAAAGGAAATTTAGTGCCACCTGATAATGAAGGAGAAGGGTTCAGCAAGACTTGCTCCAGTAGCTCAACAGTGTCACCAAAGGCTCAGTTTCATCTGATCTCCACATGTTGTGTTGAACCCTAAGGTTGGTTTCCCTGTGGTCACAAGATGGCTACCAGGAGCTACTGGGGATTATAAGTTTCCTCACTCGTGTCCATTGGCAGGTCCACCATGTTGTACAAATCCAGAGTACACCATTTATGGAACTGAACTAAACATAGTGCCGAAAGTACCTATAGAGTTCTGAGCACCAAACTCTGATGGAGGTTGGAGGCAGGCTTCTCAGACACCATCTGGGCACCCTACAATTCAACTAAATTCTGACACTATCTATCTGAAGATAGCATCAGATTCCACAGGTGAAGGGCCCAGTCCCACAAACCTGCTCCTCTCCCACCTCACATGCCAGTTGCAAGTCTAGGTTACCATCTGTTCTGACCAGCCAGCTACAGATCAGAGGTTCTGAAGACCTTCTCCTTCCTTGTGTTTGTGGGTGTTTTGCTAGAGTGGTTTACAGAACTCAGAGAAACATTTTACCTACTGGATCACCATTTTATATATATATATACATATATATATATATGTGTGTGTGTGTAAATATATATATATATATATGTATATACCGTCAGATGAAAGAGATGCATAGAGCAACATAGGGCAAAAGGGCACCAAGCTTCCATGCCTTCTCTGAGAACAAGTGCCACTTTCCCCTCATCTCCAAACCCCATCCTTCTGGGTTTTTATGGAGGCTTCACTAAGAGCAGAAGACAGGGGGTATTACTGAAAGTTCCAACCTTCTAATCACATGGTTGGTTCTCCTGGCAACCAGCCCCAAACCTCAGGTGCTTTCCAGAAGTCACTATTTCAGATAACAAAAGAAACCTTTTATGCTCTCATCTCTTAGGAAATTCCAAGGGACTTAGGAGACCTAAGTTCCAGTAATGTAAGACCAAATATATATTTCTTATTATAAATCCCCACTAGCACAGTGCCCCTGGATTTGTGCAGTGTAATAGCTCTGTCCACCAGAAAGAGGGAATCTCTCCCAATAGCTTCCATAGAAAAGAGAGAAAACTTCTTCCACCAGTAGCCTTCAGGAAACATCTTGTTACACTGTGACCAGTCAGTCAGCGCCATAGAAAGGGACTGTTTGGATTGATTATATCAGGCTTTATGTTTGGAAGACCCTGCATTACTGTCAAAAGAAAGATGACCAATGACACAGCTAGTAGAGAGAAGATAGTGTTTGCTCCATCTAATGGAGCAGTTATTATTATCTATAATAATTATATAATGCATGTGCATGTATACATACACACATATACAAGCATGTGTATAGTTCATATATATATACATATATAATGAGACAGTAATTTTCATTCGCTCAACAAACTATGTGCCTAATACAATGCTCATCACCCAGGATCTGTCCTCAAGGAGCTCTCGGTCCTTTCTCCTTTCTCCTTTACTACGAAGTTAGAGTGGCTGAACCCTTATCCTTGATATAATCTCTTCAGAATCTGTTCCCAGTATGCACCTTTGTTTTGTTTTTAAGGTGGCTCGTAGGATCATATTAAAGCCATTAACGTATATTTAGAAATTCAGGTGCTTTAAGAAGTTTTAAGCCTGTGACCTGGTGGACATCTCTCCAAGGGTGACCGAAGCCATGCTGGCCATAGAGAAGGAATTGCTCACTGGCCAGAGACCACTTTGGACCCTCTGAACAGCCTGGGGAGACAGGCAGATTTCCAAGACCAAATGTTCCCAGAGCTATTCCAGTAATTCAGCCCACGTTGCTACTCACCTAGGAAGATATATTTAGCCCTTTTTTTTTTTCTTTTTTAGTGAATGATGTATTTATACTGGATCCCAGACATCTTGAGACAGAATTAAAACAATGATTTCTGATCTCCAACAAAGTCCAGATTTCCAGTTTTACTGGCGCTAACTCATTCAGACGAAACTGAGGAGACGAGAAGTCGGGACTCATCTGTTTATTAGTTATTTTACTCTGAATAAGTCACTTTATCTCTTTAGGCTTCAACTTCATTAACCAACAACCAGATGCAGAAAATATTTACTGGGTGCCTCTTATGGGCCAGGTTCTGTGCCAGACGCTCAAGATGGAACCATAAAGGACATCTCCTCACCTGCTAAGTAAAAGGGAGGCCTAGATAATGTCAACCTCCCTCCTGCTATAAAGATTGTATGCTTTGGAGATGGAGACGGCAGGTACGTGTCCCCACGCTCTGCAGCAGTGACTCATCGGTAATGGGTTGTGATGAACGTGGAGCCCATCCCTGCCTGTCATATCCACCTCTCTCCTCATAACCATCAGTGCTGGGACAGCACAATCAGAGTGTAAATTGCATTCTGCCAGGGCCTGCAGCACTCTGACTTTTGGTAATTCATCAGTTAGTTTATAGATTAGTAGGCTATAAATATCCTATCCAAAATAAGTCATATATTCTCCTTTCCTTAAAGTATAGTCCCAGAAGAACAGGTGTGCTTTATCTCCTTTCATATAAACATCAGAGCCTGACCCCATAAGTTCATTAAAAAAAAAAGAATCCATTGGTGGGTGGTAAAATTCCTTTTGGACGCTCTGGCTGTTTGTAGAGTTGTTTTCAGAGTGATCAGTGATCATCTGGACAGCGAGGAGAAATTAATCACATTGAAAGTTTGTCTGCTGCGATAAACCAACTGCAGATAATGGTGCCTGTGGCTGTGAGGCTCAAGGGAAGGAGAAACAGAATTGGAGCTAAAGAAGCTGGCTTTGTTTAAGTCTCAGTCAACTTACTGAGTAATGTCCTCGGGTATGTCATTCTCAGACTTCTCTGAGTCTTGATTTTCGTATCTTCAAAATGGGCATGCCTACTTCTCAGAACTGTTATAAAGCTCATAAGAGATCATGTTAATTGTCATTGTCTGTATCTCAGGATTTGAAGCACTTTCTCTTATCATAGATGATAAAGATCTTGCAGAGGGAACTAGTCATCAGCTGGCATTGCTGATTTTTAAATCTAGAGGGGACCACCATAACTATCTAGCTCATCCATGCTATTTCACAGAAACTAAAGCCCCGAAAGGTTGAGTGAGCCTCCCAAGAGAACAGTATTAGACACCATTAAAACAAACAAACAAACAAACAAAAACACCTTAAGATGGTTTTTAAAATAGGGGCTCATCATATCACATAACAAGAAGTCCAGAGAACGGACTATTTCAGAAAGTCAACACGGTTAAGACTCAGATCTTCCTCTCATGTTGGCAAGATGGTTGCCATAGTCCTAAATATTGCAACCTCACACGACAATATCTAAAGAGAGGAAGACGGGTGTGTGTGTGTGTGTGTGTGTGTGTGTGTGTGTGTGTGTGTGTGCGCGCGCGCATGTTGGGGAAGGTAGAGGGGAAAAACTCCCCTTGCGTATCTTCCTTTTCTTATAAGGGCATAAATATTTCCCAGAGGCCCCCAGCCTCCCTCAGGTCTCATTAACCAGAACTGAGTTACATGCCCACCTTTAAGCCAATTACTGACAGAAAAAGAATGAGGATTACCATTGTATGGTTAAGTGATTCATGATTTTTGCCCTGGAACCACCTTCCCTAAGCATGTTCCTGACCTATGCCTAATAAATCTGAGTTTTTATTACTAAAAAGAAAAAGTGGGCAGTAGTCATTGGGCAGGCAGCCAATAGTTTCTGCCATCCTGTCAAAACAGTCCTGTTTTTCCCAGAATTTGATATCTTTGGTGGTCCATTGGGTAACTGGTGACTCTTGTCACATAAAGAAACAACTCCACGATATCCATAGTCTAATTCCTTCTATATGGAGACAATTTCTTCAAGATTTGTGATCTTTTGCAATATATATAAATATTTCAGTCTAATCTTCATTCTGCAAACATAGGAAATGCTCAATTAAACCCCAATAAATCAACTCCTAAATAAGGATGTTAGCTACATTATCTATTAATTGATTCGAACGTTTTTTTAGTTCCCTACCACATACTAGGAACTATTCTTGGTGTGATTTAGACATGGTACTGAGATAAATGTTCAGCTATTTGGAAAAGCGAAGTAAATAAATGCCTAATCTATTAAAGAGTTAGATATTTTGAAAACAACATTTACAGAAACTTGAGGTTAGTAAGAGGAATAAAATCATAAAGGAAAATTTCAAGTTGCCAAAAAGTTTTAAAATAACAACGCATCCTCAGGGCACCTGGGTGGCTCAGTCGGTTGAATGTCTGACTTCGGCTCAGGTCATGATCTCATGGTTCATGAGTTCAAGCCCCATATCAGGCTCTGTGTTGATGGCTCAGAGCCTGGAGCCTGCTCTGGATTCTGTATCTCCCTCTCTCTCTGCTCCTGCCCTGCTCACCCTCTGTCTCTCTCTCAAAAATAAATAAAGATTAAAACTTCCAACGCATCCCCACAATAATATGTTGAAAGATAAAGAACTAGGAAAAACATCTTTAATATCTTTAAGAGGATTTTGTTCTTTCATACATAAAAATCTTTTATAAATCAATAAGAAAAAGAGGACATCCTTAAAAAATGGCCAAAGAACATGAGCATATAAGTCATAAGGGTAAGAAATGGGAATGGTCAACAAACAGACCTAAAATGTTCAACCTTCCTAGTAAAATGCATACAGTTGTATGTTTAAGTAATATAATACCATTTTAACTTATTAAATTGGCAAATAACTTTAACAAGTGTTGGTGTGAGTGTGTGGGAAACCAGTATTCTTATATATTGTCGGTGAGAGTATACACTGGCTGAGATTTTGGAGAACGCAGTTTGCTGATATGCAACCAAACCTTAAAAAGGGGCACATCTTTTGATCCAGCAATTCTCCTTCTGATCATTTATCCCCCCAAAGAGTCAAGGGGTGTGCACAGATGTTTTAAATCAATGTGCTCACTACTGTTACTTATAATGGCACTTGAAACTCAACCTGTGGATTCCACGTACAGACACCAAACTTAACTATAAATTAAATTTTTGCTTAGTTCTAGAGCCTATTAGAATTTTATGAATTGTGCAAAATAAAGACTTTTGAAAAAACAAAGTCTTTAAACTGTTCAGGCCCTGTATACTTTTGCTTTAAAGTAAAAGTCTGCTTACAATAGTTTAGTTAATATCCAGCATATTATATAGATCATATAGATACAATAAAAATGAAAAAAAAAACCTCCTGGTAATGTAGGTGATCATTTCGCAGTATATGTAAATCAAATTATCACGCTGTACATCCTAAACTTGTATAGTAATGTATGTCAATTATTTCTCAATAAACCCGGAAAAAAAATTTAAACAAAAATATAGAGTCAACGTCTGCTTGATAACCTCCACGATCCTTTTGTGGGCAAGAATAACAGAAACATATTTTTAAAAAATTATCTTCACCTTCAGATTTTTAAAAAAGGTTTTTAAAATGATATTTTAAGTGGGATCATCTAGCACAAATTAACTTTAAAAGGTGATATTAAAAATTTTTAAAGATGAACCTACAGTGCTACAAATTTAAAGAGAAAAATAAAGAAGACTTTTAAATTAAAGCCATGAGTTTTATTATTATTATTATTATTTAAAAACTTATTTATTTTTGAGAGAAAGCATGAGCAGAGGAGGGACAGAGAGAGGGAGACAGAGGATCCAAAGTGGGCTCTGCACTGGCAGCACAGAGGCTGATGCGGGGCTCGAACTCACACACTGTGAGATCACAACCCAAGTCGAAGTTGGACACTCAACCGACTCAGCCACCCAGGTGTCCCACAGCTGTGGGTTTAAAAGAAGGGAAAAGCAAGCTTAGAGCCAGAGAGCTGTGTGCAACAGGTCTTTCTGTGTTGTCCCAGATTTTTAAATTGTTTTATAGCTACTATTTAACACTTAGATATTTAATATTTAATGATCGAAATTCTGACATTTTGGATTGCTCATATTTAGAGTTGTGGTGTGTATGCTCCTTAAGAATTAACTAGTTAATGAAGGTAATTTTTAAAAATTCAAATCTTTGTGGACAGTTTGTAAGACTTCCTCAGGGTATGTGCTAAGCGCTCCAAAATAAGTAAACCTAATCGTAGCTAACATTTAGTGAGCGCTTGCCTGGCCTTGCTTTAAACTCTTTGCATACGTTAACTCATTAAATGTTCACAGCAACCGGTGAGGCAGCCCCTTTATATGCTCCATTTTACAGATGAGGAAACAGAGGCATGGGAGGGCGAACAGCTTCCTCGGGTACATGCTACCAGCTCGTGGCAAAGCAGGGATTTAACTCCAGACATTGTTACTCCAGAGTCCTAGCGCTAACCATTAAGCACAGCTGCCTGGACTTGCCTACATGGCATTCGGTCCTTGGCTGCAGAAGATAAAGGTGTCTCCGTATGGCATGAGGAGGAGGTGGACATAGCGGTTCCCACCAGATGAATCAACCGGGAATGATTGTGAAAAATACAGAGTTCAGAATTAGAATCTCCTGAGGGGAGCCCAGGGAATGGCCTTTTTGCCAAGTCGTGGAGGACGCGTTCGGTGTTTGCTCTGTGCCGAGCACTGAGCTAACTGCTTTACGTACCTCGCCTCACTTCCTCCTCACGCAGACTCCACGCGTTGGACACTCTTTACACTCCTCCCATTCTAGGCCTGAGGAAACAGGCTTTCGGAGATTAGGTAATGTGTCCAAGGTCACACAGCCCATGGGCAGTCAGAGCAGGACTCCCCGAGCCTCCAAACATTGACCTCTTACCACGAGACATGCTGTGCAAGGGCAGGGCTCAGGAAGAAGGTGCACCACAAAGTGTTTTGGCCAACTGGTAAATGAGACAGGCTCTAGGAAGTGTAGGGCCCACCTCATAACACGTTGAGGCTTCCCCAGGCTGAGGGACCAGTTGGTGGGGGTTCTGGACTAGAGGACAGAGGCCACAAAAGAAGCCAAGGCCCCAGGACACAATGGACATCAGGCCACAGAGGCAGGCTGCAAACACCACTGAGGGCTGATGTGCAGAGTAGTGTGTGCGTGGCCTGGACCAAGGCCCTGTGAGTGTAGAACCTGAAAATCTGGTACCTTCACAGACCTTCAGGAGTTTGTAAGAATATTAGATGCCTGGGGCATCTGGGTGGCTCAGTCGGTTAGGAGTCCGACTTCGGCTCAGGTCATGATCTCATGGTTCATGGGTTCGAGCTCCACGTCGGGCTCTGTGCTGACAGCTCAGAGCCTAGAGCCAGCTTCAGATTCTGTCTCCCTCTCTCTCTGCTTCTCTCCACTCATGCTCTGTCTCTCAAAAATTAAATAAACATTAAAAAAAAAAGAATATTAGATGCTGGAAGATGCCCTCCTCCCCCCAACACTCATGAAATTCGAAATAAAAACAAAACAAAATAATAAATTAAAGGAAACTCAACAAGCTCTAATTTTTTCTCATCATCAGGACTTTGTTTTTGTTTTTGTTTTTGTTTTTGAAATATCACAAATTCCAATTTCAACTGCCCTAAACGTGTGCTTTGTCTGCATTGGATACCAGCTTTTAATCATTGCTAAGTTTCCATTCTGCTATATCTTTGTCATCAATTGAAGTTGCCTTTATGGTAAATTATGGTTACGATGTTTATGTAGGAAGGGGGAAATTTCCTGCCTCAGTTGAGACTGAGGTGTCAATATGATGAACATCAGGCTAACGACTCTGAGAACCTGGAACATAAAGCAGAGATCGGAGAATGGAGAGAAGAGAAAATTTGTGGAAATCTCTGAAGAATACTGTGCTCTGAACTCATTTTCCCTCCACCTTCCCAAGGAGCTTGAGGAGTTCACCATGAGGGGTCTTTCCTGGATCTCCTTCGCTAAGCCTGCCATGTTCCAGAATTGGGAGGCCCTGCGCTGCCAGGGACTGCAGGAGCCAATGAGGAGTCATGAGGGAAGCAGGTGGCCTCGGATGAAGGAGGCCGGAAGTTGGATGGCCAGCTGCCCTGGACTGACAGAGGCAGCGCAAGGCTGAGTCAGACAGAGATGGGGGCCATGTCCCTCCAGGGACCAGCGGGAGAGACGCCCTGCAGGGATCTGTGGGGATCCCACAGAGGCTCCCATGAGGGAAAGCCTGGGGTCCCTGGTCCCAACAATCTGATTAGAAACTGTTCTGCTCCTTACCTCATCCTCCCAGCCCCTCTACCCTGCCTCTCTGGCAGGGGAAGGAAAAAGTCATCCACTGGTGAGTGGGGAAGGAAGATAGTTGAGGCCAGGATCACCGTGGGGTGTTGAGGGTGGAGGGAAGATTTGCCGAGACGGCAAGTGCAGAATACTTTTTGTTACAGTGTGGGCTTTCCGATTCGAGACTATGAGACCTAAAGGAACTCAAGATGGTCACTTTGCCGTCAATGAGCATAGAAGTCACGGCCTGCCTGATCTTTCATCCGGGTTAAGGGAACACGAACACTACTACCCCCAAATAAACTTTAAAGGTCCCAAGGGAAGCAAAACTAAAGTTATGTCTTAAACATATCAAAAGTTGTACTTGTTCAATATATCGCTCTTGCTAACATTTATCCAGCATCTACTTTTTGCCCGGCACCGTGCTGGGGAAATCACTCTCTATCTTACTTAAAACTCAAAACAGTCCTTTGAGGAAGTATAAACCTCATTTTTACAGACAACTAAGGCTCAGAGAGGGTACATGATTGAGCTGGAATCTGAGCCCATTTGTGTGGTCTCTACTGCAAGTACCACAGTGCCCTAGGACGGAAGTGCTTACAGGGTTCTGTAGAAAGATTTCCTCATTGAAGGCTTGGGGCGGTCGGCATATTGGTGATTTGTCCTGCCCTAGAATTGCAGAGACACGGATTGCCGTCCACGTATAGACAGTGTACACGCTCCCGGGAGGTGATCTGATTTGAATCGCATTTCCGGCAGCAGCAGGGATGAACATGCATGAAACCACTCACGTGCCCCTCCATAACTCATCCTGGCGAGCTGGCCCAGAGGCACGTCCCCACCTCTAGTTAGCCGATGCCAACCTTAGCCCCATTGGCACCATGCTGGAAGAGACTGGACAACCCACAAACAGCCAGAATGGCAAAATATAGACCAAAGAGTGTCTAAATCAGCAGACAGACAAGGCAGAAAAGGGAGAGTTTAGAATTTTACAAAAAGATGCTGTTTGAAACCACCGTGAAACATAAGCTGTGATAGGGGTAGGGTCTTTCAGTGATCGGGGTCAGTGTTTGAAAAAGGAAAACCTCATTTCCATCAATCTTTAACCTAATGTGTCAGGAAACCGGATAGGTGACTTTTTTTTTTTTTTTTACCTTTTCATAAAGTCCCAATATATTAAGTTCAAACTAACTAACGTGTAAATTTCCGGGCAATCCATTTGTCACTCTTCACCCCCAATCCCCCAAACCCCTACCCCCTCCACCTCCCACCTCCGGAAACCACATAAACATATCAACAGAAGCAGGTTCCTCTCAAGGACAGGCTGCTGCATTCTTCGGATTACTAAATCGTCATGAAAAGCCACCATTGTCCTGGCAAGGCATTCACGCCACCCAGATTGACCGAGTCTCCTACCGAATCGCCCATTTCAGGCCAGAGAGGGCTCCCAGCCAGCCTCGGGGAGGTAATTGCACCAGTGCATGGGGGCAGGGTGGGGTGGGGGGAAGGTCACTAATTTATCTTAGAGGGGTGCTAACTTTGAAGCACACTGAAGGCTACTTAAATGTTAACATTCAAAGGGGAAAGCACAAACACCCAGCTTTCAAGCCATCAAATTTTTCTTTTAAGAGATAACCACTTCTGACTCAGAAGACAAATATTAAAAATAAAAATACCCAATCCAAACAAAACCCAGACCAGCCCTCCACCATCCATACAATCTTGGTGGTCTCCAGGTGAAGGAAAGAAAAGTTGTGTGTGTGTGTGTGTGTGTGTGTGTGTGTGTGTGTGTGTGTGTGTGTAAGTCCAGCCCAGCACAGGTTTTCTTTCTTTTTTTTTAAACAGCTTTTTTCCCCACCTCTCAAAGGTTATACAAATTCATCTGACCAAAGTGAATCCCAATTTATAAGTGATGAAACACAGTCTTGCGAAAGATAAATAGAAAGAGATATTTCATTAGCATGAAGAAGAAGAAAAAAAAAACAAGCAACCATCCTCTCACCTAACCCTGAATTCAGTAAGAGGAAAATTGTCTTAAGGAATTCAAGCAATGAGGCAGAAGTCAGGACACTGCTACATGGTTTAGAAGTTGCTTGTTCCTCCTTTCTTCTCCCCACCAAAAAAAAAAAAATTACAGGAGGAGGTTACAAAGAATGAACAAAATTAACATTCTTTATTTACATTGAAAGCTAAAATTCAGCTGTTATAGCCGGAGAATAAGCTGAAGACAGGACGCTCCAAGGCTCAGATTTTGACTTTTTTCTCCCTCCAAGGTCTCTTCATTAGAAGCCACTTCTAGGTCTCATTAATTTGCCTCTGCTTTCAGTCGGTGATGGTGACTCACCCAAGGGAATGAGAGCTGCACCCAGCCAGCTTCTCCAGGAAAAAATGCCTTTTCCGCCCCTGGTGGAACTCCTTTTGTGTCAGCTGGAAAAAAAAAAATCAGCTGCACCTTTCCGGCTCTACCAGGACAACGCTTAGAGAAAACAAAGTCGGATCCAACTGTCATTCTAATTCCTTTTCCAGAAAAAAATCTTAGAGAGAGAGAGAGAGAGAAAGATTTACAATGGAAGAGGGCAGAGATGTTCAGGGGAAAAGCAAGGCAGCCTTATAAGTAGGTTCATTAGTCTAATTAAGCATTTCAGCTTTCTGCCTCTTTCTCAACACTAACTGAAATACTAAAAAGGTGAAGGGAGGGATCTGATTTGGGGGCCTAAAGGGTTCCTTATTTTTTGTACACAGACAGAGCACACATACATGGATGTTAGACTATGCGGTGAAGGCAGAACTTCCTCACTGAAGGACCAAAGCAAAACACAAAGTCTGAGTTATTCTTTTCTTTTTCCTCTTAATTCTCATCCTTGTCCAGTCAAAATTCTGCCTTTACTCCACACCTTTGCATCCCAAGACCATCTGAGGAAGAAAAAAAACAAAACAAACAAAAAACCCACCAAACAAACCAAAACCAAGCAACTCTGGGTTTAATATCATTTTCAAAAGTTGAACTCTTAAAAAAATGGGATCCACAATGGTTTAAAATCCGTGTGCTTGTCTTCTCTCTCCGCATCTCCAACCTGAAGCCTCCCTTACTTGTTTTCCTGGTCCTTCTTTGCTCTCTCAGCCAGAGGAAGGAACTTTGTATTGGAAATCTTAAGCCAGGTGTGAGGTAGTTAGATTAACCTTGGCAGAGATACCAAAGATTAAGAAAAACATAAGTTGGCAGAAGACATTGCATAGATGTTTCCCCAGGAATGGGATTAACAAAGAAAAATAAAAGAAAAAAGACATTACATCCGGCGTATTTCAAAGTCATGAGGAAACACATGGATTGTATAAAATAAGAGTAAGATGCAAGTTGGCTCAATTCATAAAGAATTAAGTAGACAGCAATAAGAATAGGAGACAACATGAATACAGCGACAACTTTCCCTTATTCTGCACCCCCCACCCCCACACACACACACACACACACACACACACACACACACACACTCCACAAATGCCTTCCACAAACCTTCTTTGAATATTTTTATTGGGGTTTTCTCTTCACTCACCACTGACAGCCTCAACCCCACAACCCAGTCTTTGTACCGGCTGACGTGGCCCGATTGTACACTAGGTCTCCACATCGCTCTAAACATCTTCATTACCGAGATCTCCAGCTTGAGTTGTCTTCACAGACCACCGTCTCTTTGTCTTCTATCTCTCTCATTCCTTTATTCCTACCGAGGCTAACCTTCCACATCGAGGCCTCCCTACTATTCTTTTCCTTTAGTCCCTCTGGTTTCATTTCTATCCCTATTCAGCCTGAACTTCAAGTCACTTATTTTAACAATGCCCTGTCTAGACCACCTTGTTTGAACTCTTGACTCTGGGAATTCCCCAGCCTCTCCATTCTCCATTCCCCTTCAAGGGCAACTGACACTCACTGGAAAGACCAATTCAGTACCAATGCCTCCTCTTTTAGTCCCACAGCCCCTCCCTTGTGCTCAAGACCCTCTTACAACAGCTTTTTTCAAGGGTATTTACAACTCGTCATCATATTCACCATGTATCACGATTCTCTTACAACTATTATTGGTGTCTAAACCCACCTCTTTCTCCACCTATCATCAAACTGTAGTGCCATGTTCTGCTGATTTCACCTCCACAATGATTTTTAAAGAATTCTCTTCCTTTCGGTCGCAGTTTGTATTACCAAAGCCCCAGCTCATTCCCACACCATCTCTGCTTAGCAGTTTCAAAAGACCTCATCCTGCTCACCTAACTCCTATACTCCCCTTTCCATTCATTCAATCCTGCAATCATTTCAATCCTGTAAAGAAGCCTTCAGTGGCTTCTTGTTAACTACTAACTGAAATACACACCCCACAGCCCACACAAATCCTCTACGACAAAACCCCATCCTGCTTTTCCAGTCTCATCCCATGCCATTCTGCCATTCTTTGGTCAAAACGGAAACACACACCGTTTTAACAACTCTACACTTTGGTCAATTCTCACCCAACCCTATTTGGCTTTCAAACTTCTACCATTTTTCTAGGTTCTTCTCAATGCCTTCTTTTCCATGGAGGCTCACTGGCCAATGATCTTTCTTTCCCTCAGGCTTCTCAGCGGTAGATTGTTGGGCTACCAAGAATGAATTTGTCTCACTCTGCCTTGGAGTTTACTTCTATACTTGTCTATCTTGGAAGCTTCCTCAGGAGCCTAATTTTTTAACATTGTATTGCTACAGGGTTTGTAAAGTGCCTTCCATGATATAGGAACTGAATAAATACTTGTGCAAAGGAAAAAAGAGTTACACAGCCAGCTGGATCTTGCATTTCAGTTTTCCAATCTGCTCTTAATTGCGGGGGGTCGGGAGGAGGGTCGGTGGGAGGGGTCCTGTAGGTCCTTTCACCTCTCTGGGTCTTGTTCTCTTACTTGAAAAAGGAAAGCTTTTAACTTAGAGGCCTCTAAATAGCTCAAATGCAATATAATTCTTCTGCTAGCTAAATAAATTTGGAAAAACACCAACAAGCTTGGGCTGCCACTTCCATAAGAAAAACCTCCCCAAACAGGTAGTTCCAGGAACTTCTGATCATAGCATTGTCACCATCCGGGCTGGCTACATATAATCGTGTTTAACGGGGAAAGGTCTGGGGGGCAAGGTTATGATCCCACCACCGTCCGACATCTCTAAGCCACTCACCCCCAACATTTTTATGTGCAGATATTTAAATTGCATCTTGTTTCCCCAAGACTAAAAGTGAATTCCACAGAGTCCTCCTTTCAAAGTCTTATTGAGTCTGGTGAGAAATGATGACGGGATCAGGGTCTGCCATTATTTATTCTTTAATTTCATTTCCTGAGTTGGTCTCACCTCTCCCTGCTCACACAGTCTGAGGGTAAATGGTGACCCCTAGTCTCACAGTGGCGTTTATTTATTTATTCTTTATTATTCTTTATGTACTTATTTATGTACTTATTTATGTACTTATTTATGTACTTATTTATTTATTTATTTATTTATTTATTTATTTTTGAGGTAGCTCCTACTGCAAAAGACCATACTAAAGCTCTGCCATTTTGCTAACTAAAGGAAACATGTTTTTGCTTTATCCTTTTTGTAAAGCACACACTGAATGACAGAGCGAAGGACATATTTGGCTTTTGCCGATGATACTGAACATAACAAATGTGTTGAGTTTGTAGATGAATAATATCTATGAAACGTTGTTATTACACATATGCATACTAATGTGTCATATTAACACTACCACATTCATCTAAAAGAACAGGAAGGAACTGGAGGAGGTAAAACTCAAGGAAAGTTGCTTGAGACCGGTGGCCCTTGGTAATGAAACTTTAAGGCAGAGCAGGGCTATATTATGAACTGGTATTTGCAAAGTACTTTATTCTCCAACACGGTCTCATTTAATCAGGATGACAGCCTGACCAAACAAGCAGAGCAGGTGTTATTATACCCACTGAACAGAAGAGAGGACTGACTCTCAACCTACTTGTCAACTGGCACACTGGGAAGAGTCAGAGCCACCAGCCAGGAGTCCTGGGTCCTGGTGCTGCCATTTTGTCACCATATTGTGCTGCCTGTGAAGGGCACGTGAAAAACATCAATTCCAAAGCCGCCTTTTTGAAATGAGAAAAGGAAGGCACACACTATGCCAAGGACCCCCAGCTAGCTAGACAGAGAATGGGTGAGAGCCAGGCCTGTGACTTCCCCGCCAGCAGACTCTCCCTGCTTACCAAAAAGGAATAAATTATGTAAAAACTAAACGGTTCTGAGGAGGTATTTATCATGCAGGACCAAAGGCATTATACACTTGAAGCAGTCCTTGTAAATATTTAAACTGTGAGAAAACCTTCATGATGGCTGACAGGAAGGATTACTACTTCAACAATTAAGAAGATACTATTAGCCTGAGTATGGTGCTTATTGCTGGTTTCCAATCAAATTTACAACATAGGTAACTTGATAGATTTGGTGATTTTATATATTATATGTATTATACATAATTAAACGTATTATATATTATCAAATTTAGTGGCCATGTATATATAATTAGATAACACATACTACAATGATATACAATCAACCAATGTAGTGTTTATATGTAAATTTGGCGATATATAGTTTATATCACTTGTATATATTATATATACATAAATCCTGCTGGGCAGACAAAAATTAGGCAAAAATAGAAAGTAGGCCAATTGAATGACTTTAATTGACATCATACAACCTGATTTTTAGATTTTCTCCTCTTTATTAGTCTTCCAGCATCCGTTTTCAACATTGGTGACATCAGTTTACTCTCGTATTCTGCACTCTCTTTATCTTGATCTCTTATACCCTGATTTCCTCTCATTTAGCACTGTGTAACCCCCCTACACTACCTTCTCCTTTCCACCCCCAACACAAACACACACACACACACACCTTATATAACCCCATGCTTTGGCACCTTTGCTCTTCCTTTTTCTTCTGGTTACAAGACCCTTCCCAACACATGCACCCCGATGTTTATAGCTAGTGCTATCAACAATACCCAAATTATGGAGAGATTCCAAATGTCCATTGACTGATGAATGGGTAAAGAAGATGTATATATATATATATATATATATATACACACACACACATACACACACACACTAGAATATTACTCAACAATAAAAAAGAATGAAATCTTATCATTTGTAACAACATGGATGGAACTAGAATATGTTACATGCTAAGCAAAATAAGTCAGTCAGAGAAAGATAATTATCATAGGATTTCACTCATATGTGGAATTTAAGAAACACAACAGATGAATATAGAGGAAGGGAAGAAAAAATAAGATAAAAACAGAGAGGGAGGCAAACCATAAGAGACTCCTAAAAACAGAGAACAAACTGAGGGTTGCTGGTGGGGTGTTGGATGGGGAGATGGGCTAAATTGGTGATAGGCATTAAGGAGGGCACTTGTTTGGGATGAGCACTGGGTGTTATATGAAAGTGATGAATCACTAAATTCTACTCTTGAAACCATTATCACACTATATGTTAACTAACTTGGATATAAATAAAATTAAGAAAAAAGAAGACCCTTCCCATCTTTGCCTGACTCACTTATCTTCTGAAACTCAAGCATTCTTTCTGATAACTTTACCTAAACTCAATTAGAATAAAGCCTTTGTGTGTGTTTTGGTAAGTACTTAGCATACCTCTATCTTATCCCTCACTGAGTTTCTTTCATGTTACCTGCTCATATCCTCTGTCCAATCAGGCAGAATGCAGTTGGTTAAGAATTCACACAAGTCATCAGTGACAAAGAGTTAGTGATTAAAACGGGAGCATCTGAATACAGATGTCATTAGTGGTGGTAGCTCACATAAGCAGCACCTCTTGTAGAAGACTTACTTAGCTTAGCTGCTTGGTGTATTTAAAGACTCTATTCAGGAGTGCCTGGGTGGCTCAGTCCATTAAGCCTACAACTCTTGTTTGGGCTCAGGTCATGATCTTTTGTAGTCATAGGTTTGAGACCCCCATTGGGCTCTGTGCTGGGCAGGGAGCATGCTTGGGATTTTCTCTCTCTCTCCCTCTCTCTCTCTCTCTCTCTTTCTCTCTCTCACTCATGCACTTTCTCTCTAATACGTAAATTAAAAAACAAAAAAATAAATAATATAAAAACTCTATTCAGTATTCCTCATCTTTGTCATTTTTCCATCTTTGTAAAACCACTACTCCGTCTTTATTTTCCTTACATTTTCATCATAAATTATGCCACCCCTCCTTACTCCCAGTAGGATACTCTCAGTTTAATAATCCGATCATCCATGGCAACAGTGAGACATCTTTCTTTAAAACTTGCAATCATTTAAGATGTCTTGAATGTTGATTTTGTGAACAAATCTGTTTTTGCTTATGAAATCGAAAGTCAAGTATTTGATTTGTCAGGCTCAATATTTGCCTTGAAAGCACTTAATAAACCATGATGCACTTAATAAAAATTACATAAACAGATTCAGATTGTGCCTTATATGAGAGTTAATGCTTTCAACAAGTATTTTTTTAAAGAATAAATGAAATGGGAATTTCTAAATACTTGATAAGCCTCAAAGATTAGTAATTGTCTTCTCTCCTCCCTTTGTTCTGAGTAAACTTTCCCAAACATATTCAACGCTGTAGGTATTTTTTGAATATTTTTTACACTGTTTTTTCTCTTCTACCACTCTGACCCCACTGCCGCCATCCCTGCCAAGCCCGCTACACTGTGTGCAGGTACCTTACCACTGTTTCCAGTGCCCAAAGATGTGTCACCAACATTGCGCTGCTGCATACACTTGTGTCTGCTGAGTTTGGCTGCCTCTGCCACCTCCCTATGCACTGCCCTATGACTCTTCTAGATCTGGCTCCCACCATAGGGCACTGCCATCACTCCCACTGGATACTTCCACTTCTACCAAGACAGCAAGGTTTTGGAGGTCGCAGTTTCTCCCGTGGTGACATAGGGAACACTGTCCTCTCCACAAAACATGGCTTTGTCCTCAGTGTCTCCCAGGATTTTCACTTCCAGTCTCCTCTGTCCCTAGAACCTAGATATGATTTCATGAGGAACTGGCTAAGAGTTGCCACCCCTTAAAACACCAGGTTTCTGGGGCACCCAGCTGGCTCAGTGGGTTAAGAGTCTGACTTCGACTCAGGTCATGATCTTGCAGTCAGCAGGTTTAAGCTCTGCGTTGGGCTCCATGCTGACAGCTCAGAGCCTGGAGCCTGCTTCAGATTCTGTGTCTCCATCTCTCTCTGCCCCTCCCCAACTCACGCCCTGTCTCTCTCTGTCTCTCAAAAATGAATAAATATTTTTTTTTAAAAATGTAAAGACCAGGCTTCTCACTAGGGGATACTTGTCCTGACTCATTCTCCCCTTAGGATAAATTCTTCCTAAGGAAGGGTCTCTATCCTTCATACACACGGGCTTCTGCAAACATGCCCTTAGAGGCACTGTTTGACGCTTATGAATCAGGAATCCAGCTTAGGCTCAGTCTAAGACAAGAGATGCTACACACATTTTTGCCCAAAATTTTGCCCAGGTACAAAACGAATGTGAACATTCAGTTGTAGGCATTGCACACATGGTCTTGAATGTATCACATCACAAGCAGATTCTCAGAGTACATATTTTGGCTTTTATTAATTTTCTTTCCAAAAGGATAGTTTTCTATGAAATACGATTTTTAAAAAACCTATAAAATTAGAATATTTTTAGGGAAAGTAGGAGAAGCTGGCAAGGGAAATTTGAACGTTCACAGGATTCGATCCAGATGATCTCAATCATTAAGGGAATTACTTAATGGCCATTCTCATGTACTTGTTTTGTCACTGCCTACCCAGCTTTGATGTGGATACACCAGCTTTGCTGTCTTTGGTTATAAACGGAGCACTACTGGAAAATTGGGAGTTTGGAAAAGAGAAACAACAGTGATTGAATGAATGTCAACAAAGACTATATAAGGAAACATTTAAGGAGATAAATGTCTATATTTATGTGAAATATATTTAGCATAAACTCACATCTTAAATGTATACATGTGCATATATATGAAATAGCTACTGATAAACAAATATTTCACTTTTACATATGACATCTATTATGCGTTGTTCTGTGAAAGACTAGACATCGAGGGCTGGAAAAAACTGGAACAAACCATTTAATCCATTTGCCTCCATTTAGGCAGGTCCTCTGCATCGTGCATGAAATCTTAGATGACGCACTTAAGCAGTTCTCCAGCTTGGCAAATTGCTGGCAAAACCACACAAACTATCAACTTCCTCTACGCTTATCCTTATCCATTAGCATCTCCTCGGTGTTCTGCAGGCAAGCATAATTGCAGCTAGATATATTTCATGCTTTTCAATCAATAAACATTTATGGCTATCCTATGTGTAAATGATCAGGCTTGATGCTGTAGGGAATCTGAAGAAACCTGTAATACCTTAATTTGTACTTCACTTACCTATCTACCTATATACACACACAGGCATATATATATCTGTCTATATATATAAAGCCCTTTCACACATGTTATTTCATTGAATATTCACAACGATCTCTTTCGAGGATGAAAACAGTAAAGTTCAAAGAAGGTAAGTGATGTGTTCGAGCACACACAGAGGCAAAACGGAGCTTGAGTTGAAGTTTCATGGTACTTAAGTCCAAGTTTACTATTCACGACTTTCCCTAAATGTTATAACTTCACATAACCTTGGTCCCTACCCCACAAGGAATTGACAATCTTGGGGCGAGTGGAGATACATTCACAGTGATTGAAGAAGGATATAATGATGGATAACGAATGATAGGAGCTCAGAATAGGGAGGGATCAATCACTTCCAAACCAGTTCATTTGGAAGAGTTGATGGAAGAGGTAGAATTTGATTTGGATTTTTAAAAAACTGGTAAAATGTTCATAAATGAAGACAGGAGAAAGGACACGCCATGAAGAGAGAGTTTTTGAAACTGGAAAGAATAGGAGATGCTTAGCAATTGACCTTGACTGGAATTTAAGGCGTGTGAAGGGGTTCATTGGAAAATAAGCTTTGCATTAGAAACTGGGATCCAATTATGCAGGTCCTTGAATATTGGGGAAAATGTTAGGTACTCATGGAAGATTTTAGAGCAAGACATCTCTGGAGTTGTATAAAACATTAGAGGAAGAAGAAATTAGAGGAGAGAGACCAGTTAAAAGTTTACTGCAAAGTTCAAGTGAAAAAAAGTACAAACTTATTCTAGGGGAATGGCAGTGGAAATAATGAATAGGAAAAGTCCATTTGAAAGAATTCATTAATTGGATAGAGGGGCCCTAGGAAGAAAATAAAGACCATGCCAGGCTTTTGTGCCTGAAAGAGTAAGAGCAAACAAGATAGGAGGAAGCACTGATTTGGGACAAAACACAAGAGCTTGCTTTGGGGTATTTTAAGGTTGTAGTAGGAGTGCCACACAGTAAGATATCCAGCCGAGAGTAGAAATGAAACCAGGTCATAGATGACAGGTCAGGGCATGAAATATAAATCTGAGTGACATCTGCCTAGACATTACTAATGAAGCATGAGAATGAATTAGGAGGTTACAAAAGAACATATTAGGAGATTACATGGGAGGAGAACGGAAATGAAAGGACAGGAAAGAGAAGAAGAGCACAAAGTGACCTTTAAAAATGTTTTAATTTAATTAATACAGGCAAAGAAATAAGCAAGAGGCCTGAGAGACTGTAAGAAAGGGAAGTGGGGAGAAGGAAAATAACTCTTAAAGGAAGGCAAGAGAGGAACGAGAAGGCAGGAACGTCAAGGTTACAAAAGCAGAATAAAGCCTTAGCGTAAGAACCTCCCTCCCCCAGTATCTCTTGAAATCAGCAAAATGATACATTAAAAAACAGGCCACCAAAATTCTTCAGCAATGACCAAATCAGAG
Organism: Paguma larvata; assembly: GCA_030068075.1. Lineage (NCBI taxonomy): Eukaryota > Metazoa > Chordata > Mammalia > Carnivora > Viverridae > Paguma > Paguma larvata. The sequence goes on along the minus strand of CM057826.1, from coordinate 28,887,215 downwards.
AAGGGAATAGCTCTAGGCCATAAACTTCAAAAAGTATTGACCAATGAAAGAGACTGAAAATTCTGTAGTGAAGTGACATGGTTCATCATGGCAAGCCTCTTAACCCTATTTCAATCCCCTGCAGCCATACAGGCATACCAACTAAATCCATGAACACCTCATTAAAATCTCAAAATAGGGAGAGAAAGTTACCAAGAAGCTAACTCTCCAAACAGGAAGTCACAGAAAATGTTGTAGTATATTGGAAATGAACAATGAGTTATAACCTCTTTAAAGGCATTGAGACTGTAAGACTAAAACATGAAATTGAAGAATAGGCTCCAAGTTTGAGAGTACACTCCCATATGACTAGAACACTCCACTCAATGAAGAAAGCCCTCGCACAATTAATACACACTTAACAACTTTAGAAATGACTTCTGAGCCTTGATACTCTAACAAACTCTGCACAATATCTCATCTAGGCTCTGTCCTGTCCTGCCATGCCTATAGAAGACATGGAAACATAAAAGACCAAGCCCTAAAACGTGGTTTGTCAGGAAAATAAATGAGTGTCAAAAGGAAAAGGAGACAAGAAGACACCTACACTCTATTAGGGCAAATAACAGGTCTGGACCAAGAGAACAGTTGAGCAAGATGAAAATTAGCAACCTGGCAACCAGTCACGTACAAATAAACACACACACACACACACACACACACTTAAAATGCAAAAGATAAAGAAATGAATTTGGATCCAAAAGAACTAAAAATCATAAGGAAATTGTTCACAAGTGCTCTGAAGAATAGAAAACTTAATAAGAAGAAAAATTCAGTAAAACAAGGGCTCCTAGTCAAGATGATTAAGCAACAAAATGAAAAAAGGGCTAAGTTACAGAACCAACAAAACAAATCAAAGGAGAAAACAACATCACCTATGACTAAAATTGAGAATACAAGAAATAAACTAAATCCCCCTAAAAACAAACTTCCTAGGATATAGGAAAGTGAATGCAAATTCAAAACATAAAATAAAAAAGTAGAGACAGATACAATAAAAAGAAGTCAACTGATATAGAGAATAAAACATTAAATATGGATGCAAAAAGTATTAAATAATATAATACGAGCAAATTTTACTGGAATGAAAGAAATTCCAGCCTACAGATCACATCACCATGGGTTAAAATAATAATAATAATAATAATAATAATAATAATAAAGACCACTTATACTGCTAAGATTATGAATTTCTAGATAATTCTGATATCTAGACAGAAAAAAACTAATCACCATGAGTTGATTTCTAGACAGAAAAAAACTAATCACCATCAACAATCTACTCCACAGCAACATTTGATGCCAGAAGCTAATGCAAAAATGTCTACAAAGTTCTGAGAGAAACAACAGTGTGTCTTCTAAATATCAGAGCTAGGCAAGATATTGGGTAACAATAAACAGACATTTTCAAATGTAAAAGAATGATTACAATAGGGTTATTATGAGTTTTTTCTTATTTTGATTTTTTCAATGTTAAGAGTATAAGATGGAGATTTCATATATATAGAGTAAAACTCATACATTTTAACGTGCAGCTCAATGAATTTTGACCTGTGTAACCATCACCTTGATCAAGATTTAGAATATTTCAATCACCTCGGAAAGTTTCCTAGTATCTCTTTCCAGTAAATATCCCTGTATTTTTTTTTCTGATTTCAATCACCATAGATTAATCTTGCCTGTTCTTAAAATTCATATAAATGAAGTAATACAGAATTGCTATTTTATCTAACTCGAGCTCAAAATAGTGTTTTTGTATTTCATTTATGCTGTGTGTATGTCAGTAGATCTTTTTTCTTTCTTTCATTTATTTTATTTTATTTGAGAGAGAGAAAGAAAGAGAGAGCAAGCCAGAGAGGGGCAGAAAGAGGGGCAGGGGAGAGTCCAAAGCAGGCCCCATGTCATCAGCGCAGAGCCTGACATGGGGCTCAAACCCACTAACTGTGAGATCATGACCTGGGTGGAAACCAAGAATTGGAGGCTTAATTGACTGAGACACCCAGGCGCCCCATTTCTTTTTTATTTCTGAGTGCATATTTCAGCTTTTCAGTTCTAATGGACATTTGGGTTGTTCTAATTTGGGACTCTTATAAATAAAATTGATATGAACATTCTTGAAAAAGTCTCTCTGTAGGATAGATGCATACATTTCTTTCCATTGGCAATATTTTTAGGAATAGAAATACTGGGTCATAGGATAGATGTATATCTAACTTTGAGAGTGAGAAACAGTCTTCCAAAGAGGTTGTTTTATTTTATGCTCCCACAAGAAACATGAGAATTTCAATTGCTCAACATCCACAACAGCAGTCTTCTTAGTTTTAATCATTTTGGCATCTTATCGTGCTCTTAATTAGCATTTCTCTGATGACTAATGATGCTCAACATCTTTCATATGTCACTGGTCACTCATAAATCTTCTCTTGTGAGGCGCCTGTTCAATTCATCTGCCATTATTTACTTAGATCATTGTATTTTTAAAATTTGATTTGTAGGAGTTGTTTTACATCGGGTATCAGTTCTTGATCAGATATGTGTTTATGAGTACTTTTTTCTAAACTGTGGCTTGGTTTTTTACTTTCCTAACCAATATTTTTTGATGAACAGAAGCTTTTAATGTTGATAAAGTCTATTTTATCATTTCTTAAATTTTATAACTGGTGCTTTATGTGTCTTGAGAAATCTTTCTCTACTTCAAGGAAAATATTCTTCAATATTTCCTTTAGGAAACTTTATAATTTAAGCTTTCACATTTGAATTAACTTTCATGCATCGTGTGAGGTAAGAATCAAAGTTTTGTGTTTTTTTTTTTTCCCATATAGATGTCGTTGTTCCAGCATCATTTATTGAAAAGACTTTTCTTTCTCCATTAAACTGACTTGGCATCATTTAAAAATCTAATGCACTGTAGATGTGTAGTACTATTCCAGACTTTCTTTTCTGTTTCTTTAATTTATTTTTTTTTTAATTTTTTTGAATTTTTTAAATTTATTTTTGAGAGACATAGAGACAGAGTATGAGCAGGGGAAGGGCATAGAGAGAGGGAGACACAGAATCCGAAGCAGGCTCTAGGCTTTGAGCTGTCAGCACAGAGCCTGACGCAGGGCTCGAACTCACAGACCGTGAGATCATGACCTGAGCCAAAGTCGGCCGCCTAACCAACTGAGCCACCCAGGTGCCCCTGTTTCTTTAATTTATTAATTTCTTTGTCTACTCTTAGACCAACTACACTGTCTTAATTACTGAAGCTGTATAAGTCTTGACATTTGAGAGTACAACTCCTTCAATTTTCTTCTCCTTTTTCAAGGTACAATGGCTATTATAACTCCTTGCATTTCTTTTTTTTTTTAATTTTTTTCTTAAGTTTTTATTCATTTTTGACAGAGAGAGAGAGTGAGCATGAACTAGAGAAGGGCAGAGAGAGAGGGAGACCGAATTTGAAGGAGGCTCCAAGCTCTGTGTTGGCAGCACAGAGCCCGATGTGGGGCTCGAACTCACAAACCATGCGATCATGACCTGGGTCAAAGTCAGGTGCCCAACCGACTGAGCCACACAGGTGCCCCAACTCCTTGCATTTCTATGTAAGGTTTAGACTCAGCTTGTCAGTTACTCCAAAACACTTGTTGAGATTTTGATTAGAACTGCATTCAGTCAATAGGTCAATTTGGGAAGAATTAACATCTTCACAATATTCAGTTTTCTAATCTGTAAGCATCATGTATCTTTCTACTTTTTACAGTCTTTTAAAATTTCTATCAGTCATGTTTTGTGGTTTTCAATACAGATAGGTCTTGTGTGCATTTCACTAAATAGGTATTTATAAATGGTATTTCCTTTAATCTTCTAGTTGTTTGTTGCTAATAAATGGATGCAAATGATTTTGATATATTGACTATGTATCCCTTGAACCTGATAAACTTGGTTTTTAGTTGCAGTGGTTTTTAAATTTTTTTTGTAGATTCCATTAGCTTTTCTTTGTACACCAATCTCCTATCTTTGAATAGATAGTTTTACTTCTTTCCTATGTTTATACCTTTTAGTTTTTATTTTTGCCTTATTGTACTGGCTATGGTCTCCAGTACAATGTTGACTTAAGTGATGAGAGGGAACATTTTTGCCTTAAAGGGAAAACAATGGTCTCCCATCAGGTTTTATGTTAGTTCTAGGTTTTTATAAATGATTTTATAAATTTGAGGAAGTTCTCCTCTATTCCTAATTTTCTAAGAGTTTGTTTTATGAATAGATGTTTAGTTTTATCAAATGCTTCTTCTGCATCTATCACACAGTTTTTCTCTTTGTTTTTCAATGTGGTACATTATTGATTGATTTTTTAATGCTGTGCCAAACTTGCATGACCCTCCTTGGTCATAATGTTTTATCTTTCTTATATATTGTTATTTGCTTGTATTTGTTCAGAATTTTTTCATTGACGTTTATTAGGTCCATGGAATCTAGAATTTTCTTTTTTGTCTTTTCTTTGTCAAGTTTTTCTGGTCTCATAAAATGAATGGGAAAGTATTCCCTCTTCTTTTATCTTCTGAAAGGGTTTTAATATTTATATTTTTTCTTATTTAAATGTTTGGTAGTATTCACAAAGAAGCCATTTGGGTCTAGGATTTCCTTTGTGGGAAGATTTCTAATTATAGATTTTACTTCTTTAACAAATTCACATTTTATATTCTTGACTTTTGATAATTTCATAAAGTTGTCTTTTTCAAAAAAAATGTCCATTGTTCTAAGTTGTCAAATGCATCACCATAAAATTTTTTACAATATTCCCCTTCTCATCTTCCTAGCGTCTACAGGGTCTGTACAGATATCACCTAATTTATGTTTCTCTCTTTTTTCCTTATCAGTCTTCCTGTGGGTTTATTAATTTTATTAATATGTTTTTCAAAAACCAACTTTGGGATTTTCTCTCTTTTTGCCTATTTTCTACTCATTAAATTTGCTCTTTTCTTTATTATTTCCTTCCTTCTACTGTTTTTGTTTTGCAAATATAATACACTGATCTCTTTTTAAGAAAGAATAAATGAAGGAAAGAAATATATTCAACGGTGTTAAATCTTTATAGCTGTTAATAAAAAGGATGAGAGATAAAGTCATTAAAATTGACAAATAGGAGATAATTTGTGACTTTCAAGATGTTTCACTGTGTAGAAGAAAGACACAGAGTCAGACACATTTGAACTCTGGCAACGGAATCTGTAATTACATTTTCAGAGTCCCTTCCACTCCCCCCAACACACACACCCACACACCCACACAATATCGCACAATACTTGAAGTGAGGCAAAACCTATTTTCCACTATACATGGAAAATTCCAGAAACTTACTTTCCCAGGAAACCTTGTAGCCAGAGATACAGGTCCATGACCTAAGTCCTGGCAGTCAGACATACCCACCTCGTATTAGGGGACCATAAGAAATCCTCCCTGGTGGTAGCAGGAGTTGCAGAAGTATTAAATTCTTGGGACAGTGATGAGAGTGGTGCCGATGAGGGCATCCAGTGTCTATCTGGCAGTGTTGGCAGTGTCAGCAGTAAAAGCTACAGTGATGCCAGGAGTTTACTCACCCATCCACTGCTGCTTGGATGAGAGTCACTCTGAGCTACACTGCCCTAAATCTATGTCTGTAGACTTGCCTGGGGTTCTGTGAACAACCTAACAACATGGACAATTAGTTTTCTGCTGAAATACGCCAGACTTCATTTCTGTTGTTCGCACCTAGGAGTCCTGGCTGTTACAGGCTGAAGCCAAGCTCCATATATACTAGATGGTGACTTTGACAGGCTGTGCAAGATTCTCGAACATCTTTTTCCTCAACCATTAAACGAAAGAAATGGTACCTACATCAGTGTAGTTATGATTATTAATCAAGATAATATATACAAAGCATTTGATGCATACATAGTACTGAATAAAGTTAATTCTATAAAAATTAAAATTTATAAGCCCTTATAAAACATTGATTCAATCTCATTAAAAATTATCATTGTATCATACATCATAGATCACTATGGTTAATAAGAAATTTCGGGGTGGAGATAAGCAGCACAGTCTTTACCTTCAATTTTTTAAGAATGAAGAAAGGAAAGCATAAGACGCTAACTCAGCAGGGAGCAGGGTTGAGGTAAGATTTTTCTTTTTGTCTTTTTAGGAGTCTGAAGATCTGAGCTTGTTTATAAGATAACAAGTAGGAACTACTAAAGAAAGAACAATTTGGATAGAAAAAGACTGTTGACAAAAGTTCTTTAAAGATATCAAGGTTCTGGATTAGAATCACCTTTGTTTGTAAAAGTAAAGAAGACAGAAAATTTTACATACCAGGTACTATAAGACACAAAAAATAAGAAGTATTATCCAGGTGGGGGTAAGTTCCTGTTTAAGTTAAATCTATACATACTCTGTATCTTGTCATCATAAAATTGAATTGTTTATTGAAAAAGGCAAGAAGCTCTCCTGTGATTTTCTGCTTTTAACCACAAAAGTTTTATAGTTATCTCCCATGGAATGTAAACCTTGACGACGAAGCTATGATAACTGCAAATCTTCCTTTACATAGTTGTAGTAAAAATTATATTTGGACCCTTTATGTTTATTATAAAAGAGATTTTTGCTAGAATATGTTTGTTGTAGTAAATGGAATTTTACTCACCGAAATTATAATGTACATATCAGTTTTATGTTGATGGTGACCAACTCTATTAAGTCATTAACTGCATTCTCTAATTCACTACTATCTACAGGGTACACTCTTTTGTCTTGCTAGTCTCCTTGAAAACTTGTTTTTAAAAATTAAGTTCATGATTCTAATAGATTTGTTTCTAAACACAAGAAGCTTCTTTCTCTGTTTTCCTTCCTTCCTCCCTCCCAGACAATGGTTTTGGTAGATCATTGGGGATGACAGCCAGACTTGAAGGGATTAGGAAAAATCAGTGAGGAAATGGAGTCAGGCAATTAGACTCACTTTAAACTGTTGGAGGTAACTGATAGGGCAGGGAGATAAGATGCTAACTCAAGAGAGTAGAAAGTTAAGATAAAAACATGTTCTGAGATGGAGAAGGCCTGCATTTATAAGACAAGGAAGGAGCAGGAGCCCATGAAGAAGGAGTAATTGAAAACTCAAGAGAGAAAATAAGATTAATGAAACAAAGTCTGGGAAAAATGAGGAAAATGCAAGATTGAGGACATATAGTGTGAGAATAGCATTTGAAAGAGAGAAGGATACTTCTTCCACTGAGAAAAAAAAGAGAAGAAACAGATGATAGAAATTTTAGGATCGGGGCGCCTGGGTGGCTCAGTCGGTTAAGCGGCCGACTTTGGCTCAGGTCATGATCTCACGGTCTGTGAGTTCAAGCCCCGCGTCGGGCTCTGTACTGACAGCTCGCAGCCTGGAGCCTGCTTCAGATTCTGTGTCTCCCTCTCTCTCTGACCCTCCCTGACTCATGCTTTGTCTCTCCTGCTCTCAAAAATAAATAAAAACATTAAAAAAAAATTAAAAAAAAAATTTTAGGATGGCTATGAAATCTCATGTTCAGATACTTTTAATATTCCTTTGAGATACAAAGGGCAGAGAAGTTAGTTTGAGGGCTGGAGCAAAATAATAATATTGTTCAAAAGAAGATTCTATGGAGAAGCAACGAATTGAATAAAATAATTATTGAGCAGCAGTGAAGACACAAATGAAATGTCAGTAGTAGCAATGAGCAGGTTCCTTGAAGTTTTCTAGCCACATGTGGGTGTAGGGAATCTCTAACAGCCTTTGAAATATCAGGGACACTGGTCTTCCTGTGAAGCTACACAAGTATTTGAAAAGACCCAAGAATAAAACAGAGCCACAAAAATCAAAATAACAGAGCCGGGAGGGACACCTAAGAGACAGTGAGGTCCACATGTTGACCTCCACGCAGAGGGATGGCTGGACAACCCACAGGCAATACTTGATAAGAAAATGTCCCTTAAAACCTTGAAAATGAAGCATTTTAAATTGTGAAATCACAACACACAATAGATCAGAACAGATATATGCATGCCATCTTAATGATCAGAGTGCATGCATGCTGGCCTGTCAAACCAGATAATGTGATCTGATTAAATACATTAACATATTTAAGGAAAGTATCAACCAGCCTAAGATACAAAGAGAGAGCACTGCCTAAGGGAAAAGGGTACCTTTGACAGTGTACTTTGAGTTTTCTGGTCCCATCAGCAAGGTCATCCCTAAATGGAGTGAGGAGTGGTCTTTTTTGCATTCCACTCAATGGTTCAATCAATGGAATCATTTGGAGCTGACCTAGAGATAGTCTTATCATAATTTGGCTTCCTTCAGTTGTAGATCTTTGTATAAGGAGATAATATGCAAGTCCTGAGACTTGAGTATCCTGGTGCCTGTGATAATTATCTTCTATTGTAAGCATATTAAATAGTGGCCAGTTTTACATATCAGTTATATGAACTTAACTAACATAATATACCTCCAAAAGCAAGATCACTGGGTGAGTTATCATGGGTGTCTAAATCTTCAAGGCTGAGGTTATTTGGAATTCACCAATGTGACCCATTGTGAAGGCAATGTAAGGCCTTCAAGTTTTCATGGGTGACCAGAGGAGGGCCTTCCACTGGAGAGAACGCATGTCTACCTAGGTTTTTCCATTTTGAAACAAAAATTGGTATATAATGTACTGGACAGGATCTAGTGGGCTTTTCAGACTTACTTGCCATGTGGATGCTCTTTTCATGCCCTCCAGATGGCCCTGGTAGAGTCCCTTGCAGCAAAGGGAAAATGCCCTGTGGTTGGCAAGGCAATTACACTGCCAAAATTAGGTCTTTAAAGAGCTAGTAGTTAGCAGTTTTGTGTTTCTTTCTCTTTTTCTTTTTTGGTAAAATTCCCGGCCGATGACTCTAGATTGGGCATCTCTATCTCCATAAGAGCCTACTTAGTATTTTGCTGGTAATACGGAAAAGAGGAGCCTTTCCTTCAAAAGGTCCACACAAGCTGTGCTCCTTGAAAGGTCTTGCAGTCACAAAGTACAAATTTCTCTCCAGGATCTGGGAGGTCTTGTTTACTTAAAAAAAAAAAAAGTTTGCCAAGCAGGTGGAATGTCTCAAGGAAGTGATTCAGTTTTTAATCTTGAATGCTAGTATCTTTGAAATCTTTGATATCACGGAAGCATCACAGTTTTCTCCAAGTCCTTTGCCCTGCTAAAAAATAAACATAGGGTGTTTTGCATTTCCCAAAATGTGCAGCAATCAGGATGTCCTCTCATTGTCTCCACCTCCAACTTTCATGTTAGGTATATTGTTGGGTCAGGTATGGAAAGGAAGAAGATGGGGAGATTATATTTTTTAATGTAAAAACTATGATTGATCTAAGATTTTTCCTCTATGTAATAAGAAAAGGAACAAATAAGTACACTCACGGAAATACTTGTTTTGTGGGTAGCCAATGACAAGGATGGCTGGGATGACCCCGGCAAGGAGTGGAGATGAGACAGGAGTGTGTGAGGCACATCAGGAGCTATGATACATGAAAAGGTGGAGACTGAGAGACCCACTGTTCTCAGGAGAGAGTCAATGGAAATTAGACTTCAGGGACACAAAAAGAATGCCTGGACCAAAGGACATGACCACTTGAGGGGATATGGAATAGTGAGAAAGTCATACCTAATGTTAGGTCAGAAATGTCCCTGGATTTAGCTTTGAAGAAACAGTAAAACCAATAGGAAACATGGAATCCGGTGCAAAGTCTGACCTGGGCTCTTCTGTGTAGAAGAAGCCTGTTTTTCTTAAGTAGATCTACATGATCAAAGATCATGTAACTCTTTCATAAGACAAACATAGTAAAGTATGGCAATTTCATGAATCAAGACAATAAGAAGAAATCTTAAATTAAAAAAAAATTAGAAAGATTTTTTTTTTTTGTCACTAAAAATTGGACCCAGGGACAAGAGCAGGGCTGGGGTATTGGGTAGGATTTGTGGTAGATGATAGAGTTTACGGTTCTTCCCTCCACCCTGCTGTTTCTGAATCTTTATAAAACCTTTGGGATCTTTCTGACCCCGCTGGTGCTGTTATTCAGGAGAGTGAGGATCCTTGCAGGAAGCTTCCAGTCCATGCTAGGTTAGGAGCCAAACTGTACTTCAGCATTTACCAACAAAATATCTTGTTGATGACCACATTAGCTACTCACTTAGGCCTCTACAGTCCAGAGTTCTATTAATCTTACTAACACTCAGTGTTCCATGAGTGCAACATAATGTTACAAGCTAGACTGCCTATACTTGGACTCTGGTCCATGCACTGTGTCACTTAAAATGCCTGATACACAAGTAGCTTAAGTAGTAAAGAAGTCAGAAAATGAGGGAGTTCCAGGACTGTTTCTGTAACTGAATGATGTGGTTGGAAACCTAGGTTCTTTTCAGTTTTCCATCCTTTCCAGTGTGTTAGATTGCTCTTCTAGGATTGTTGCCCCATGGTCACAAGATGGCTGCTATTGCTCAAGTGTCTACTTTTAATGATATAGTGTCCAAAGCAGACGGGAGGAAAAGAGAAGGCCTCTGTCTCATTGACAGCTTCTTTCTACTCAGAAAGGAAACCGTTCCTCAAAACTGTTTCCCTCCTTACTCTCCCTCCCACAAAGTTGACTCCCTATACATCTGCCAAAATTAGAACACCCTAACTGCAAAAAGTTTGAAAACTGAACATACCCCATTTAAAACTCTGTTGTGGGAAGCAGATTTTTCATTCAAAGAAAAGAAAAGAAATGACTGTGGATAGGCAATTATATCTGTTATCTACTGCTACAACAATGTTGCATAACAAATCACCCTAAAACTCAGTGGCCCCAAACAACAATTTACTACTTTGCATTAATCTATGGGTAGGCTGATTAGTTCTGTTGCTCTGAGCCAGGATTGGCCAATCTTGGTTGGGCTTGCTCATGTGTCTGTAGTCAGTGGGTTGGTGGGTTGACTAGAGGCTGGCCATTCTAGAATGGCCTCAGCTAGGATGACTCATCTCAGTTCCACTACCTTCTCATCCTCCAATAGACTAGCCCAAGCTTGTTCCCATGGCAGTATCAGGGGCTCAACAGAGAAAGCAGAAGTATGCAAGTCTTCTTGAGTACTGGATACCACATGCAGCCCCTTCTACCGTATCTATTGGCCAAACAGAGTCATATGCCAGTCCCAATTCAAGGGGAGGAGAAGTAGACTTTGTCCCTCTATGGGAAAACCAACAGTTACACTGCAAGGGATGTGAATAAAGGTGAGGAAAAATTGGGGCCATTTCTGCAGTCAATCTATCATAGCAATCATACTTGCTGTATGCACTTCGTAGATACATGACCATGAACAAGTTATTTAACCTCTGAGTTTCATTTCCCCCATTTGCAAAATGGGGATAGTAATAAAATCTCCCTGAGAACTTTGTTATGAAAGTTATATATGTATCAGTCTATGCAGAGATTACAAGAATTTCTTCATTTAGTAAGTTACCATGTACTAACCTATCTTAGTCCTCATAATTACTGCCTAACAACTGACCATAGCAGCCCTGGTCTCAACTATTTGTGTATAAAGTCATAAATCACTAGGAATTCTGATGCCAGAACAAAGAGTGTGAATGTTACCCTCACATTTCTTCAAATTCACTTTGTAATTTGTAATACTGCTCACAGATTGGTCTTAGTGACAGTATTCTGTGCTCAAATTTAACTAATTCTTGCTAACCAAGATCTCAGCTGTTACTATCAATGAAAAAAGATTCACAGACTGACAACATATGAATGTCACTAATGTTTAAATTACAAACTCTGTTTTGAAGTAATAATTTCACATTTTTTGTACCCTGTAAATTTGGAGGTACCCAGGCAGTCCAGCCCAAGTTGCTACACTGCCTTCAGGGTATGCTACACGGAGGGGGTGGGGAAGAAAGGGGGGAGAACACTGGCTGGGAGCACAACTATCGGGCAGGAGCCCTAACCAGAGGGCTGGGTTAACTCAGGCCAGTGTGGGTATCTACTAAGCTCTCTGTTCTTTTAGGGCCGGATAAATGAGGAAGCAGATTAATCCAGCATCCAAGTGTGAAAAAAAACTCATTTGACCTTGACCAATGGTAAGAGTACATTGCCTTTGCAGTTTTACAGAACTCAATACTCACATACAAAGACATACGCACTTACATATACATTCGCCATATAACACCCAAGTATATGTACATATATGAAACTGAAACAAAGGTTCTTAAACCATGCTTAGCTTTTGTATGTGTAATGTCCTCTGGTATTTATTCTTTGATTGCATGTTTTTTTATTTGCATTTTTATTGTTTGAAATACTGCACATGAACAATTAAATTCGTTGGGAAATATTATTTGAATAACTCTTTTGAAAACACTGACTTATGTAAGAAGCATTGAGCAAAACCTCTCTTTTCCAGAAGTTTTCTCTATTTAAAGACTTACCAAGAGGGCAGTATCAGAAGCTTCTGTGGCTGAAGCAATATTGCAGAGTGGTTAAGAGCGAGGAATTTGTAAGGAAAAATGCTTGGGTTCAAAATCTGGCTTGGCCACGTGTTAATGATGTGACCCCAGTGGAGTTATTTAATCCCTGTAGCTTTGGTTTTCCACCTGAAAACAACAGCGATGATATTACCCCTTCATCGCTGCTGGGAGGATGAAATGAAGTCACTTGGCACAGCACCTAACACAAAGTGAATTAGAGAAGAATTAGATAAATGTTGTCTATTACTATTCCTTCAGAAGGTGTTGGTGTTGATCTTTAACCCTCTGGAAAAGCTATTTGGTCCAACTTTTTTCTAGTGAAGAACTAGCTGGCAGAGTGGTGCATGTCTTGGGAGAGAAAGGTTAGCACAGCCCTAGATGGGACCAGCAGGGGAGGGACACTGAGGTAGGTGTGGGAGGGGTGGGAGAAGAAAATTTCTACCAGCCAGGAGAAGTACTGAGGAAAGAAGTAGGTAGACACTGGCAACTCCTATATAGATAAGCCTAGGTCTTTGATCTTGTGGGTGACAGAAAAAGTTTTCTGTAGGTCTCCATGAAGTAGATGGAGTGTGGCTCTACAGTATATGTGATTGAACTTTGAAAGGCACATTAGAACCCACACCTCAGTGCTGACGTTTGTGCAAATGAGAAAGAGTGACCTCTCTGGGAGAGGCAACGCTGCCCAGGGCACAAGGCCTAATGAGCAACCTGGCAGGTGTCAGCCCTCTCCACCAGCTGCCCTTGTATAATGCACAGACTGCTCAGCATCCTCAGAGGCCCTCCTGGAACTCTACTAACTCAAAGTTACCCTTGTTCAGGACCTCTCTCCCAGGGCCACCTTCAAACTCTGGAGAATATTCCTTTACTATTCCCAATAGCGGCAAGTCCTCAACTATTCAAGCAAAATTTAATTTGGGGAACAGTCAAAATTATTTTGATCCCAGAGGTGACAGCAATGAAAACAAACCTCTCGTATCTCCTGCTGCTGGGAGCATAGTTGACTGACAGCCCCAGCTGCTGCCCCTTGAGATCTACCACACTTCTGTCATGCAACTTCTGGACCATAATTAAGCATGGTGTGAAATAAAAGGTAGGCCCATTCTAGCAAGACATGGAACTCAAGGTCTCCCTTTCAGCCTAACTGAACACTTCTTAGAACTCGGCTGTAGTCAGATATTCCTCCCAGCCAGGCCTTTTCCTTCCCTCTCTCCTTCCTCTTGCAATGCAGTCTGAAGACTCTTCCTGTCTTTCCTGCATTCTCCTTTTCCTTGCACATCTAATACCTTCTTGGCATCTGATTCTCAGCAGGTCCAGACTCTGGTACCTGGTGCTGTGAAAGAGAGGGAGGTGGTCAATCTGTTTAATACATATTTAGGGCAAATGCTCAAAGGGACTATAAAACAAGATGAAATTTCTCGTGTAACTGATAAAAAGAGCTCAATGAATACTGATTAAACTATTGAGTGAGTAAATGGTTCTGAAATAAAATAATGCCCTCCTCTGTAGTTTGAACTACATATGTACTTGTTCAGGAGCAGAGGGTGATCTCCAAGTTATTCTTGGGAATGCCCAAAGGAGATTCCTCACATGTTCCTGTCTTGTTCCCATTCCGCACTGGCTCCCACTTCTTCACACCTGCTGCAAAGCCACTGGGAAAAGGCCCACGACTTCACTCCCATCCTGAGAACACCAAGACCCAACTGTGTCCTTGATGGTCCAAACCTTCTCATTCCTCTTGAACCTGAACAGGCTGAGACACATAAAGAGGTCAGGGGAGAAGACTGGGAAAGGTGACTCCCTGTCTGACTCCATGCCACGGGTTTTACTTGGCTTCCTGTACACATCTCCTGTGACTAAAAAGGGAAGTTTCATCAGATTCTGTTACTCACTCCTTTAATTCCCAAGGAGCTCAAAATCGGTCAGCAAAAATTCTCTATTTCCATTCCAATCCAAACTCCCTTGGCCCTCTCTAGGTAACAAACAATAAAACCAAAGATATAATGAAAAGGAAATGATGTATTAAGTCTATTTTCTTATTTTCTGTATTCTTGATGTTCTGACATCTGGCATCATAGGGGCCTTGGCTATCCTGGAGAAACGACCCTCCCAGAGCTAGATAATTCCCAGAGATAGCAAATAACTCCCCTGAGAACATGCCTTTCACCCAATATCTCCAAATTTTTGTCTCCAAAATGAAGACAACTGCAATAGAATTAAGTCAGTTGAGAAGGTGTACATGAGATATTCTGTAAACAAAAGAGGACTTTTCAAATATAACAAATGAACCAATTCAGAGCCCATACCTACCAACTAGTTCCTTTACTGGGCTCTTGCAGGCTGAGCCACTATCCCCCTGCCCTAATCACTCTAGGCCAGCTACCTGGCAATGAGAGACAATCCCTCTATCCCAGAGCCTGCTGAAATTATTCAAACTAGCCAATCTTAAACCTGCCTAGCCTGCTTCCCCAGCCTTGACCATTCCTTCACACAACAATAAAGGCTCTTACCCATGCCTTCTCTTCATTCCTTCTGTCTTCTGAATGACCGTGGTACTTCCCCATGTGGTCCCACAAGGTATGGCATGCCCCCTCCTCTTGGAACTGTGGGTGACAAACTATCTTTTCAGTGGCCATCATCTCCTGATCTGTTGCCCTCACCATATCTGACTAACAAGAAAACCTACAGTTTAAAAGAAAGGGATATGGGGAAGTTTCAATACAAAAGCGTCTATACTAGCAATACCCAACCTCCAATTTTTTGTTGCATTTGAATAGCCCTCTTTTGTTACAAAATATCTCATGTACATCTTCTTTCAGTTGTCTTAATTATATCAGCAACTGTCTCCATTTTAGAGATAAAATTTGGAGATATTTGACCAATGGCAAGATTACTGAAAGAAATACATACTTTCTATGAGGCCGTGTGTGAGGCATGGGGAAAGAATGCAGAGTACAGGCTCTGGTGTGGTTTTAAAGAAGTCTCAAAACATATACCAGTAAAAACAGTCGCCACCTCTATTACTTCCTGAGCACATCCTATGTACCAGGCACCAAGGTAGCTTATCTTCAGATATTAACTCATCTAACCCTCATGTCAATGCTGAGGTTGATACTCAAGGTACCTATAATTATTTTCCCTGTCTTACAGATAATCTGCAATTAACAGGTTGAAAGTTTTATTTCTGCCATACAGTGTTAGGGCTGCAAAAACTTTAGAGATCAGCCCTCCCCATTTTACAGATGAAGTAAATTTGTTTATGTGTTCTACTCCACTGGAAATTTTTGTTATTTTTTAGCACAGTCCCCAAATAAGGCATATGTACCCTGATTTTGCTAATAGTAAGTTCCGATTCCTGTGACCTCTAGCCTAGCTATGACAAATAGGGGAAGTGACACCTACTATAATAATCTCAAACCCTATAATCTATCACACATATTCCGAAAGGACCAAAGGGAAACATGTTAAAACAACCAAACACACCGAGTATATATCACAAGGCTTGCCTAAATATTTCCCATTTATGCTATTTTGAGAATTGGCTTCTAGCCCAGTTCCGACAACAGTGTTTAAGATTAAGTGGAAGGCCATGTAAGCATGGTAATTGAAAATACAATTTCTCCCCACAAAGGGCTATTAGTTATGAGTTTACTTTCTTGTGTGTGTGAGATCCCCTTTTGAGCATTTATGAAATATGGATTCTGCAATTGTCTTACTTACTGGAAAAAAATATGTGTCCTATTAGGTTTCTAGAGGACAATGGTATGTCAACTCTAATCAGCTTTCCCTCAGAAGATTCTGCAGAAGTTGGGCCCAGGAGCCCCTCCTTAGACTACCTCCCATAGCAACCGCCTTACTCTTGGCAAAGACACACTTTGCTCTACTCAACTGAAGTGACGTCAGTCATGTTAATAAGCTAAGGGTCCTAGACAACATCAGTCACCCCAGAGCCAACTCAAAGCCAGCTTGAGGGGTAGTGGGAGCTCAGTTCCTGACACAATCCCACTGTGTTTTTAGATTAGAGCCCTTGGCAGAACACCTCCATCTTTTGGGATCCAATCCATTGGCCAATGACAACCTGATGCATTCATTTGGCTGGGACGTCCCGAGTAAGACAGTAATCAAATTTCAATGAGTTGGATGAGCCCTGTCTTCCTTCCCCCTCCTCCATGGTTCTGTACCACTTCTAAACTTAAAGGAAAGCAGAATATTTGGGATATAATATTTTCCAACCTTGGACAGCTGGCTTAGATCTATTAAATTGCAGCTTTAAATTAATACACTCTATACTTCCTCTGTAAATCAAGAAAAACAACAATGTACCAAAGAACTGGAAAGAAGGTTTCTGAGTTCTTTTAAACTGTGCCCAAAGATTTCTAATTCTAACTTTGAAAAAGGAAAGGATCTTGGTCTAAAGTCACTGAATGTGTACGCCAAGCAAATTCATTAGATTATTTGGCATAATATTTGTGCTTTTGATTCTCCCAATTAGAATTATTTACTCTACTGCATCGAGTAAAGTTATAACTTTGATTTCAATCTGTCGCCATTCCATAACCCCATCAGAAGCATTATATCCTTTTTTGTCATAATTCAATGTGCCTTCATGACTATGGGGTAAGTAACTAATCCAACTAGTTATTCTTCTAGGCGTTCACTTCATTACTTTATCCATTTATTGGTTAGGCCAGAAACATAATAATATGTCTGTGGTTAGATAGACTTTGTCTGAACTCTGATCTGAATCTATAAGTTTAGGGGTTTGAAAATGAGGAAAATTCCAGGTAGACCCAGAAAACACCATTTATTAAGTTCCTCAAAGGTTGTGTGTGTCTAAAGGAGATCATCACAAAGATTGCTTTGCAGAAAAAATGCTTGGCAGAATGGATTAAGCAGCATGCTGACAATTCTTCACTGAAGCCCAACTGCATTCTCAGCACTAAGGTCCACAACTAACAGGGAACAATACTGGAAAACAGGGAGTCGGTCACTCTTTGTGGTGAACTCTTTTTCCACTTTGCTTTGCTTTGTTTTTTAAATTATACAGACATGGCCAGAATTTGAACCTCCTCTGCTGGCTCAAACCATGAATACTAACTACCTTAATTGGGAAGATATGCCAGATCCCAGATCCTTGTTCCCTATCTGCTTCTACTCCAAGAAAAGGCTGTGCTTCCTTACAGCGAGTGGCCCAACACAATTTGGCAATGATTTTTCCTGCACTTTCTGGCAGGGAATATGGAAAGTAAAATACATGGAAAGTGTATATGTGTCTATAGGGTGTGTATGCATGTGTCTGTAATGGTTTGTTTTCTCAAATGCCTTTTCTATCTTTGAGCTTCCAGGATAAAGGAATAGTAACCATTCCAGCTCTATTGATTTGCTAGGTTCTAGGATTCCTCTACAAATTGGGGCTTCAAGGCCTATCTCCAACAAATATATATATGTATATATTGGTTATTCTGTCAATGAGGTTCAAAGCAATAAAACTGAATAGGAACATGTCCTTGAAAGAACAATTTGCTCTTTTACTCTTAATTCTATAATTGTTGAGAATAAGGGTTTGGTGAACAGACACTAAAGGAATGTTTTGGCCTAAAAATGAGAAAATGGAGAGAAAGAAATAGAATACTGATCTGGAAGTAGATTTAGATGAGGATTAGCAGCTGTCCTGTCTCCTTTGATAAAAGGGCGTAACTAACAGCAAGAGGAATTGAGTATATATCTCAGGAAACACTTCCTGACCCATATAAGCCCTGGCAAGGTCTTACCAAAAAGGATTACCTAGTGTACCTCTGGATCTTTGTTTTGACATGATGCACACGTTGTTTTTGTAAATTTGGTGTTTTTGTAAATTTGGTGTTTTATTGCTATTCATACTAAGTTATAGAAGTGTTAGACTTTTATATTTTTTTCATTACTGAAGTAATGCATGTTTATTGTAGAAAAAAAGTGGGAAATACTGATAACCATGAGAAAAAATTACCTGTAATTCTACCACCTAGAGATAAGCCCTTTTATCATTCTGGGGCATATCTTTTCAGACATTCTTCTCAGGACATTGGTTATATAAATATTGGTACAGTTATAAAATGCAGCTACTAAGAATGATATGCACGTAATCCACTCACCTTGGGCCTTCGTCTCCATGTTTATCCAAAATTTCCCCTTTGGTTTCATCTCTGGTCTTGGCCTAGGCAAGTGAAAGAGCTGAAGGCCGACTTCATCACCATCTAGCAACCATGAACCCATGCGTGTTCGGTTACTTTATGGTGGGACAGATTATCATCACATCTAGTCAGCAATCATATTGACAACTTGAATAAGACGTTTATCAGATTTCAAGTTGATAACTGAATATTCATCTAAAAGTATACACAAGCATTTTAGATGTAACACAGAAGGAAAATCTCTCTATATGTGCTTTATATATTGAAATTCTAAGAGCTGGAGTACAAATATTCTAAGTATATTGCATTATATATATATATACACATATATACATATATATATATATATACACACACACACGAGCAAAGTGTTATAATTAAAAACGATTGTTATTAATTTCATACACTGAAATGATTATTGAAAACATTAAAAAGCTTATATAAATAAGGGAATAGTGTGAAAATATTAAACTATTAATACAATATTAATATAGAATAAATTAATTTAAATATTAATAAAGAACGAATGATAACTTTAGGAAGATCATGATATCCTTTCTGAATCAAAGTATGTTTATAAAAATTCAAATAATAATATAAAGCAGACTAATAGCTATTTAATTTTATTTTTGGACACACTTTTTTTTTTAAGAAAAAGTGTTGTTTTGGAATTCTTCATCTTTTTTTAAGGTGAATTAAAACTATTATGTAGAATGAGTTTAAAAGTTTTCCTTCCATTCTATTTTTTGGAACAGTTTGAGAATAATAGGTATTAACTCTTCTTTAAATGTCTGGTAGAATTCTCCTTGGAAGTCATCTGGTTGAAACTCTTGTTTGTTGGGAGATTTTTTTATTATTGATTCAATTTCGTTGCTGGTATGGGTCTGTTCAAATTTTCTATTTCTTCCTGTTTCAGTTTTGGTAGTTTGTGCGTTTCTAGGAATTTTCCCCTTTCTTCCAGATTGCCCAGTTTGTTGGCATACAATTTTTCACAATATTCTCTTAGAATTGTTTGTATTTCTGTGGTGTTGGTTATGATGTCTCCTCTTTAATTCATGATTTTATCTAATTGGGTCATTTCTCTTTTCATTTTGATAAGTCTGGCCAGAGGGTTATCAATTTCATTAATTCTTTCAAATAACCAGCTCCTAGTTTCATTGATCTGTTCTACTGGTTTTTTTGTTGGTTTGTTGGTTTCTATATCCTTTATTTCTGCTCTAATCTTTATTATTTCCCTTCTGCTGACTTTAGGCTTCGTTTGCTATTCCTTTTCTACCTCCTTCAGGTGTAAACTTAGGTTGTATATTTGGACTTTCCTTGCTTCTTGAGATAGGCCTGAATTGCAATACACTACCCTCTTAGGACTGCCTTTGCTGCATCCCAAAGTGTTTAGATGTCATGTTTTCATTTTCATTTGCTTCCATGTATTTTTTTATTTCTTCTTTAATTTCTTGGTTAACCCATTTATTCTTTAGTAGGATGTTCTTTAACCTCCATGTCTTTGAGGGCTTTCCAAATTTTTTCTCGTGGTTGACTTCAAGTTTCATAGCACTGTGATCTAAAATATGTATGGTATGATCTCAATCTTTTTGTACTTGTTGAGGGCTGATTTGTGATCCAGTATGTGGTCTATTCTGGAGAATGTTCCATGTTCACTTGAAAAGAATGTACATTCTTCTGCTTCAGGATGAAATGTTCTGAATATATCTGCTAAGTCCATCTGGTCCAACATGTCATTCAAGGCCATTGTTTCTCTTTATTGATTTTCTCCTTACATGATCTGTCCATTGCCAATATTCCCGTGATCCCCAAACCAAAGACCCCACTAAAAAGGAGAATTATAGGATAATATCCCTGATTAACATGGACGCAAAAACTCTCAACAAAATACTAGCAAATGGAATTCAATGGTACAGTAAAAGACTTATTCACCATGATCAAGTAGAATTTATTCCTGGGCTACAGGACTGGTTCAGTATTCACAAATAAATCAATGTGATACATCACATTAATAGAAGAAAGGGTTATAACCATATGATCCTGTCAATAGATGCAGAAGAAGCCTTTGACAAAACACAGCATCCATTCTTGATGAAAATCCCTCAACAAAATAGGGATAGTGGAACATGCCTCAACATCATAAAGGCCATATACAAAAGACCCACAGCTAATATCATCCTCAGTGGGAAAAAACTGAGAGCCTTTTCCCTATGGTAAGGAACAAGAAAAGGATGCCCACTCTCACCATTACTATTTAACATAGTACTGGAAATCTTAGCCTTAGCAATCAGACAACAAAAAGAAATAAAAGGCATACAAATGGGCAAGGAAGTAGTCAAACTTTCATTGTTTGCAGGCAACATGATACTCTACATAGAAAACCCGAAAGATTCCACCAAAAAAGTTGCTGGAACTAATACATGAATTCAGCAAAGTCACAGGAATAAAATCAACATGCAGAAATCTGTTGTGTTTCTATACACCAATAATTAGGCAGCAGAAAAACAAATCAAGGAATCGATCCCATTTATAATTACATCAAAAACAGGGGCACCCGGGTGGCTCAGTCGGTTAAGCGGCCAACTTCAGCTCAGGTCATGATTTCATGGTCTGTGAGTTCGAGCCCCGCGTTGGGCTCTGTGCTGACGGCTCAGAGCCTGGAGCCTGCTTCAGATTCTGTGTCTCCCTCTCTCTCTCTGCCCTTCCCTTGCTCACGCTCTGTCTCTATGTCTCTCAAAAATAAAATAAAAACATCAAAAAAAATTTAATTACATCAAAAACAAGAAGATATCTAGGAATAAACGTAACTAAAGAGGTAAAAGATCTGTACTCTGAAAACTATAGAACACCTATGAAAGAAAAAGAGGACACAAAGAAATGGAAAAGCATTCCATGCTCATGGATTAGAAGAACAAACATTGTTAAAATGTCTATACTACTCAAAGCAATCTACACATTTAGTGCAATACCTGTCAAAATACCACCAGCATTTTTCACAAAGAATCCTAAAATTTGCATGGAACCATGAGAGACCCAAATAGCCAAAGCAGTCCTGAAAAAGAAAAACAAAACTGGAGGCATAAAGATTCTAGGTTTCAAGCTATATTACAAAGTTGTAGTCATCAAGACGGTGTGCTACTGGCACAAAAACAGACAGATAGATCAATGGAACAGAATAGAAGACCCAGAAATGGACTCACAATTATATGGTCAATTCATCTTCAACAAAGCAGGAAAGAATAACCAATGGAAAAGAGTCCCTCCAACAAATGGTGTTGGGAAAACTGGACTGGATGGCAACATGCAGAAGAATGAAACTGGACCACTTTCTTATACCGTACACAAAAATAAATTCTAACCGTGAGATAGGAAACATCAAAATCCTAGAGGAGAACACAGGCAGCAACCTCTTTGATCTTGGCCACAGCAGCTTCTTACTAGACACATCACCAAAGGCAAGGGAAACAAAAACAAGCATGAACTATTGAGACTTCATCAAGATAAAAAAAACTTCTCTACAGTGTAGACAACAATCAACAAAACTAAAAGGCAACCTATGGGATGGGAAAAGGTATTTGCAAATGACATATCTGATAAAGAGTTAGTATCCAAAATGTATAAAGAACTTTCAAACTTAACACCCAAAAAACAAATAAATCTAGTGAAGAAACAGGCAGAAGACATGAATAGACAATTGTCCAAAGAAGGCATCCAGATGGCTTACGGACACATGGAAATATGCTCAACATCGCTCATCATCAGGGAAATACAAATCAAAACCACACTGAGATACTACCTCACACCAGTCAGAGTGGCTAAAATTAACAACACAAGAAACAACAGGTGTTGGCGAGGATGCGAAGAATGGGGAACCCTCTTGTACTGTTGTAAGGAATGCAAACTGGTGCAGCCACTCTGGAGTATGGAGGTTCTTTAAAAACCTAAAAATAGAATTACCCTATAATCCAGAAATTTCATTATTAGGCATTTACCGAAAGGATACAAAAATACATATTCAAAGGGGTACATGCACCCCAATGTTTATAGAAGCATTATCAACAATAGCCAAACTATGGAGAAGACCCAAATCTCCATCGACTGATGAATGGATAAAGAAAATATGGTATATATATATTACATACATCCAATCGAATGGAATATTCCATGTATATTGTATGTCCAATATACATACAATGGAATATTACTCCACCATCAGAAAGAATGAAATCTTGCCATTTGCAAAGAAGTGGATGGAGCTAGAATGTATTATGCTAAGCGAATTAAATCAATCAGAGAAAGACAAATACCATATGATTTCACTCATATGTAGAATTTAGGAAACAAAACAAATGAACATATGCGGGGGAAAGAAGAGAGGGAAACAAACCACAAAAGACTCTTTTAACTATAAAGAACAAACTGAGGACTGATGAAGGGAGTTGGGTGGGGGATGGGCTAGATGTGTGATGGGCATTAAGGAGGGCACTTGTGATGAGCACTGGATGTTGTATGTAAGTGATGAATCACTATATTCTACACCTGAAACCAGTACATTAACTAACCAAAATTCAAATTAAAAAAAAAAAAGAAAACTATTATGTTAACTCTGCCACCTTAAAATTTCACAATGAGAAGTTCCTAAATCATGGATGTGCATCCATAATAAACCAACAAACCATCTTTTCCAGACATAATAAGAATATAAATCATAGAACAAGTTTTTAGAGAAAATGGGCCCATATGACACATTTTATTTTCACCAATCCAATTTTAAAATTATAAAATTTATAAGAATTCTCTAAGAAGGCAATTTTATAGCCATAGAGCTTATAGAAGCTATCATTTTAAATAAAAAGTTTATTGAATTATTGCTATAGCTACCAATCCTTTAAGGCAGTTAGGGTTTTTCAGATTTGCTAAAGTTATGAATCTTGGATAAAAAGTTCTTCTAGAAAACACACTGTTGAAACCTTTTCCTGAATTATATTCCGCTATGCACAATGGCTGGTGACATTATTAAATACACCAATTGAAAGTGGCCCTCTCGTTAGTATTAAAATGCATACCTTAAAGAACTTTCTAGCAGTTAATATCTCTGAAAAACTACTATAATGTTCCTAGAGTATAACAAATTTTTAGTGTTTGAGTATTAGATATTAAAAATAAAACTATGATAATAACTTAAACATTTGCATCCAATTTCAGGTTTCTTATAGTCCAGAAATTATCTCAATGACTGTAATATTTGACTATAGCCTCTGCCTCATCAGAATATTTTCATTCACAGCCATTTGCTATTTAGAACTATTTAGACAATCAGTGTGTCCCTAACATGTTAAGTATTATATGTTTGAGACAGATGTGTGTGTCTGTTAGGATGTTTTCAATTCCATGAAACAGACATCCCTACACAAATAAGCTTTTCAAAAGTGGGCATGGGAAGAGAAATTACTGGCTCACATATCTGAAGAGTCTGAGGTGACGCATAATATTGGCTCATTGATGTGAAGAAGGCCTAGTTTTGCTCTCACCATTGCTGTCTCTACTTCTTAGTTCCCTTAGTTCCATCTTGTGTCCCTCTTTATGATGCAAAGATGGCTGCCAACAGTACCTGAAGCCACTTGCTTCTACATTAGCAAACAGGTAAGAAGTCAGCCTGTCCCAACAGTTCTCAGCAAAAGTCATGAAGTACACCCTGCTAGATGAACCCATGACGTGTTCACCTCTCCAACATCACTGTGGTCAGGAGGATACCACATAATTATTTGTTTAAATCAACCAGTTTCTATCCCTGGAGGTGAGAAGAGGTCAAACCAAAGTGGTAATTTCCAAAGGAGTTGTGGGATGTCAAGAATTAGGAGAAATTGATGTTGGCCAACACACAAAAGGCGTTAACCACAACATGGAACCACACTTTCCATTGTTAAAATATGATTAATAATGATATATAGACCATGACCCCAATTTTGATGTACAAATTTCTATGTGAAATATCTTTTGGCTTCATTTATTTAGCAAATTCTTTCTTTTTGGTTTTATAGATGTTTGTACCATTTTACTATTAGAATCAATACTTTAGCTAGCACAACTGTACATAAATTCTGGCATGTGTATAAGAAGATCTTAGAATAAATTCCTAAAAATTCAACTGTCATGTCAAAAAACATACACCAATTAGAGTTTTTGCACATCTTGCCAAATTGCCTTCCCCAAAAGTTATACTTCCAGCAGCAGAGTACAGCAATGCCAGCTTCCAATAACCTACCTCACCAACAATTAATATCACTCACCAAATCAACAGGCAAAAATAACACCTCCTTGTTGAAATCTCTAACTTTGAGCACTGCTAAAGACGGTATTATTCTGATATCAGTTATCAAATGATACTTAATTTTTTATCTATTAACGTTTAATTGGCTGTTTGCTAATATCCTGGCTATTCCTTTCTCAATTGGCTGGTTCATCTTTACATATTAAAAATAGTACACTTTGTCATATGTTGAAATTTTTGTTTCATTTGTCATTTTCTTTTTTTGTTTTTTTTTGTTTGTTTGTTTTTGGGGGAGTTTAGTTGTTTGTTGCTTTTCTACATGTAAGTTTGACATAATCAAAACTACAAAGTACTTCTTTCAACATTGCTGTCTTAAATGTCCTTTTGAGAAATAACCTCCTCATTCCAATTACTTCAATTTTTAATTATATTTTCTTCTAGCATATTCATTGTTTCATATTTTACTTTTAAATCTTTAATTCCTCTGGAATTTATTTTATTGTGAGATATGAGGTCAGGCCATAACCTTACTTTTTTCTAAGTGGCTAAATAGGATTCCTAACATAGTTGTTACATAGGCTGGTGATTAAGAAGGCTGGCTCTGAAGACTGGTGAGTTTGTGGCCTTCGGAAGTTAGGCCTCTTTTCTATATCCCATCTACAAAATAGAGACGAAAATAATGGTACCTACTTCATAGGGTGGTTTCGACTGTGAAATGTGTTAAAGCACATGGCGAATTCAAAACACCGTCCAGAGCACAGGAAATGTTAGACATTGTTGTTACTACTATTTATTGAAAGATCTAGCATTTCTCCTTGAGATATTACCTTTGTGAAGTACTAAATATTTATCTCTATGTGGGTCTCTTTCCAGAATTTCTGTTTTCTTCTTGGCTAGTCGGGTTTACTTTTGTCTCTCTGCTGATTTTAAAAGGATTCATAATAATATTTCTGATATAAGCAGAATGAACTTGTGACTTATTCAAATAGCTTGATATCTTGTCCTTATAAGCACTAGGAGCCATTTCTTTCCTGCGTATCACGGCAATTTTGCACAAGTCAGCTCTTATCACTAAGCTCTATGGATGTCATTTTGTGCTTAATTAGCTTATTCAGTCTCAACTCTTCCACTTACTAGCCATGTACCTTGGGCAAGTCACCTGAACTCTCTACTTTATTTGCAAAGTGGGGGTAAGAACAGTTATGATCTCCTAGAACTCCTCTGAGGATTAAGTGAGACGATGCATGTAAATCACATAGTACAGTAAACATAATAATCCCTAAATAATTGTCAGTTGTTAATTTATTTTATTATTTTATTAAACCAAACTTTCTTCTTCAATAAAAGGCCTGGCAAGTATCGACATAAGTAGTCAGGATATAAGGGATACAGAGAAAAGAAGGCCAACGGTATTTTTTAATTAAAGCTATATTTTTTCCACTTAATATATAATTAATAGTACATTGTACATAGCACAAAAAATTGCTCAAAATAAAAAAAGTGCTCAAAAATTGTTGAACTGGCAAATATAAAGAAATCATATTGTCATTCCACCTGTGCAGTGCTGAGGATTTCATGAGAAGTGAATACTGAGAAATAAAAACTTTACTAATAATGTTCCTGAAGAAATGTAAATTAGGGGCATCTGGTGGCTCAGTCAGTTAAGCAGCGACTTCAGCTCAGGTCATGATCTCATGGTTCATGGTTTCCTGGGTTCAAGCCCCACTTTGGGCTCTGTGCTGACAGCTCAGAGCCTGAAGCCTGCTTCAGATTCTGTGTCTCCCTCTCTCTCTGCCTCTCCCTTGCTCGCACCCTGTCTCTCTCTGTCTCTCTCTCTCAAAAATAAGCATTAAAAAAAAAACCAAAAGAAATCTAAATTAATAAAATAGTATTAATATTCTTGTTCAAGGTTTCTGGTTCAACTTTTCCCCATGATCATCACATGTTTAGACATATACAGAAGAGAGAACTAGTAAAGAGAAAAAATGCTTAGGGATTAGTAGTGAGAGCAATAGTTCCATTTTCTTGACACCTGTGTTCTTTGGAAACATGTCCATGGAGTAATCATCCTCTTTTATAATCTATGGGACGTGCATTTATGTGTATGTGCATATACTTACACACACCATCCACAAACAGGCATTTCTTGACATTTTAAACCATTCCGGATTGGCTCAATTCCAGTTAATCATATTAAAATGTCAAGAAATTAAGCATTAAAGATACAATCTGGTCCCTCTTGAACGTACGTACTTGTTCTTTAAAAAAAAAAAAAAAAAAAAACAGAGCCGGAAGCAGCTGACTTCTCCCTTCCTTTTGGCAGACAGTCTATATCTTCTTGTTTTCTTCACTCAGGCTCTTTTACCATGTGTAAAAAGATGGAGAGGCAGAGGATCACAAACTCATATGAGAGAAGGTGTGGCCATGTGTGCTATTTTGCCCTGAGGTTTAAAGTGCTGCGGCAAGGCTACAGAGCCTCCAACTCTGACTCATCTTGGGGTGCCAGTAGCATTTGAGATGTTATGCCAAAGAATTATTAGGCACCAAAACATTAAAATCACTCCCATGTGAGTGTGAAACTCAATCTTCTTGACTTTTGAAGGAGAGGTGTTTCCTTTACAACTCCACCATTTTCAATGCCAGTAATTGCACACTGGATCAAAAGACTGATGAAGAGGGGAATTGGAAACCTGGAGATAATTTAAGAATAGCTTAGGTAACTAGACCCAGTCTTTGAAGACGAACTCTATGGGGGAGGTCTTACATGATCTGAAGTCTTGACCACAATTACTTAGACACCACCGCAGAATAAGAAAACACCACTTATGTTTACAGGGCATCTAAAAATTCAGCTATGTCAGCTCGAGTGGACTTTTACAGCCATTTTCACAAGTGATTTAAGTCACTAATGAATTGGCGAATGTTCAATTCCCATCTACTCTAGTTATCTAGGTCAAAAGACATAAACCTGTCATTGCAGGCAGAAAGAATTAGAGAATTACTTTTCTGCTCTGTGAGACATGTTCCTCTGCTATAGTGAATCAAATAATACACTTTTCATAGTCAACTCAGTATTTAAAGGTAGATGTACTTCCTACTTAATATGTAGCCTTATGTTTTAAATTTCATTTCAGACAAACTTCTGAAGTCCAAGGGCCTTGTTCTAAAGATTTCTTAAAAACAAAAACAAAAACAAAAACAATACAGAGATGATTATGATGAAGATAGACAGATGATGGATAGGTAGACAGACCATCTAAAGAATATGCCCCAGGTTAAGAAAGTAAAATATAGTTTTATCCATATTCATTAATTTTTTATTCATTTGGTCCACACATTTTATTAAATGCAAGTCACTGTTCAGACACTGAGGATGAAACAGTGATCCAAAAGAAATATTTTTCTCTGCCCTTGCTGGAGCTTCTAGTCTAATAGAGGATATTGCCAATAAGTAGATAACCTTACCAGCAAATACAGAATTTATTAGGCCATGTGACTACAAATGGGAGGAAAACAGATAGGAGCATCCGAAAAAGCCAAGGAGGTAAGGGAAGGCTTCTCTGGGAAGTGATGGTTGAGGTGATCTCTGAAAGGAGAAAAGGATAGGCAATGACTAGGTAAAAAGAGGAAGGAAGGATAGCTCAGGTGAAGGGACCGCCACATGCAAAGGCTACATGGCGGAAGAGAGCAAAGAGGGTAGAGATTAAAAAGAAAGCCATTGGAACACTAAGAAATAGGGGTAGGGTACAAGATAGAGCTGGAGAACCCATGCTCAGGAGTTTTGTCTATACCTTAAGACCAACAGGAATCCATTGAAAGAATCTAAGCAGGAGTGTAACATGGTTAGAATTACATTTTAGTAATTTAGTCTGGATATAGTATGGATATTGACTTAGGAGGAGCCCAGAGGACCTATGGGGAAATCAGCTAGAATATCAAGAATAATTGCTATATTGCTAATACCTGGCAATGATGGTAACTTAGATCAAGATGGTACCTGTGGAGATAAATCAAAGAAAACACCACCAGGACTTGAATTAGACTTGAGGGAGGAAAGGGGCATATGGAAGAAGCTTATGTGATAAAACTAACTGCTTTTGGAGGTGGGAGAGAAGGCTAAAACAACAGCAATACTTTACAAAGCCAAATACTGCTTGTGACTCAGAAGACAACTGGCATTCTATATCTAAATAAGTCTAAATCCTGAACTGTGACTTCTTTATGTTGCTCTGAAGTCTTACACTGCCCTCCTAGAGCCAGTCTAAGAAAAAAACACAAAGTAACTAGGGAGGTTCTACTTCTGGCTAAAGATATAGAAAGGCATAACTATCACTTTCATCATAACAAAAGGTAATAACGGATAAAACAAAAATTGTATTTTTCAGGGTGCCTGGGTGGTTCAGTTGGTTGAGTGTCTGACTCTTGATTTTGGTTTAGGTCATGATCTCACAGTCCTGGGAGTGAGTCCTGAATAGGGCTCTGCACTGACAGTGTGGAGCCTGCTTAGGATTCTCTCTCTCCCTCTCCCCCACTCATGCATGTGCACTCTCTGTCTCTTTAATGAAAACAATACACATATTTAAAAAATAAATAAAATAAATAAATAAATAAAAATTATATTTTTCTCTAAAGCCATCAAAGGCTTTAGACTACTAGACATGCATACAAGTCTAAATAAACTAATTCCAGAGAGGCACTTGCCAGTCAAAGAAGAGCACAGAGTGGTGATTATTTTCATACTTGGGACAAATTGCCTAGCCTGAGTACAGGCAGGTAGAAAAGTAGGCCTGACATAGACAAAATGAGTTTGCTGGAATGAAAAGAAATCAATGGAACTTTTAACAACATGTTCTGTCATGCTGTGGGCCAGCATGACTGAAATCTGAAACACAAAAATATGTCTTCCAAAACAGCAATCCTACCTTATGGGAATTCTGCTGAGTCAGGAGCAATTGGGGCAGAGCTCAGAGGTAGAGAGAAATTTCCCAGTCCCTTCTGCACTTAGGTTCCAGAACCCTTCTGGAGTTGAATCTGAAGGTGAAATCAAACTAACTAAAACTTCAATCAAATCCCCTTCTGGTTCGAATCTTAAAAATTCCAAACAGATCAGCCCTCTAGATATGAAGGAAGAAGCTGGGAATGAGGCTGAAAGGCTAGGAGAAATCTTCATAATCTCATTGGCAAAAGGTAAACCAAAATTAATTAAACTTGTATCCCAGTCCCAGTTTAGCTAAACTCATCATAGGAACTGGATAAAAATTCCCTTCCCGAACTTCCAGACAGAGGAAAGGGGAAAGCCATCTCTGGGAAGAACAAAATGAAAATATGCAATCTTCTTTTATGCAAAATGTCTGACATACAGTAAAAAATTATGAGACATACAAATAAGAAAGTAAATGTGTCCAAAAAAAAAAAGTAAACAGAGGAAATCCCACTTATCACCAGATATTGCAATAAGTAGATGAGGTCTCTAAAATAACTTATCTTAAATATGTTAAAGAATTATGTTAAATATATTAAAGATAGACAAGGTAGGTGAGAAAAAGAAACTAAAGAGAAACTAAAGCTCTAAAGAAGACCCAAGTGAAATTCTAGAAAAAAAATATGACATCTGAAACAAAGAATGTAATAAATAAGCTTAAAAGCAGATTGAAACAACAGAAAAATTAGTGAACCCAAAGATAAGTCAACAGAAAATAGCCCAAGTGAAGTATGAAAAGAAAAAAGAATTAAAATACTAAACACAGTGTCAGAGATATGTAGGTTAATACCAAAGGATAACTGGAATGCTCAGAGTACATCCTCTTTCAAAATGGAATTCAATTAGAAGTTGATAATAAATTGATAGTTAGAAAAACTCTCAAATATTTAGAACTTAAACTACACATTTCTAAAACATTCCATGGGTCAAAGAAGAAATGAAATAGAATTTGTAAAATATTTTGTGCTGAATGATCAAATCATCAAAGTTTGTGAGATGTAGTTAAAGCAATGCTTAGAGGAAAAGTGATAGCTTTAAATGCACATATGAGAAAAAAAGAAATTATTTAAAACAAAGAATAAAAGGCATAAGATTGATGAGGAAGAAATAAACTATCTTTGTTTCTGACAATATAATTACATATGTAGAAAATCCAAGGAATCAACGAACAAACAACTGAGGACTAAGAAGTGAATCTGTAAGGTCACAGGATATAATGGCAACATATAAAAATCTATTGTATGGGGAAATGACAGTCTCTTCAACAAATGGTGCTGGGAAAACTGGCAGCTACATGCAAAAGAATGATACTGGACCACTTCCTTACACCATACATAAGAATAAACTCAAAAATGGATTAAAGACCTAAATATGAGACTTGAGACCATAAAACTCCTAGAAGAAAACACACTGTAATCTCTCTGACATTGGCCTTACCAACATTTTCTATGTATGTCTCCTCAGGCAGGGGAACAAAAACAAAAGCAAACTACTGGGACTACATCAAAAATAAAAAGTTTTTACACAGTGAAGGAAACATCAACAAAACAAAAAGCAGCCTACTAAATGGGAGAAGATACTTGCAAGTGACATACCCAATAAGGAATTAATACCCAAAATATGTAAAGAACTTATACTATCCAACACCAAAAAAAAAATTCCTATTAAAAATAGGCAGATGATCTGAACAGACATTTTTCTAAAGATACACAGATGGCCAACAGACACATGAAAAGATGCTCAATATCAATAATCATAATAGAAATGCAAATCAAAATCACACTAAGATGTTACCTCACACTAGTCCAAATGAATATCAGAAAGACAGAGAAGTAAGTGTTGGATGGAGTGTGAAGGAAAGGGAACCTTCATGCACTATTGACAGGAACGTAAATTGGTACAGCCACTGTGGAAACAGTACAAAGCTTCCTCAAGAAATTAAAAATAGAAATATCACACAATCCAGTAATTCCACTACCGGGTATTTACTCAAAGAAAATGAAAACACTAATTAACACTAATTTGAAAAGATACATATTCACCCCTATGTTTACTGCAGCATTATTTACAATAGCCAAGATATGGAAGCAATCCAAGTGAGCATCAATAGATGAATGGATAAAGAAGATGTCACACACACACACACACACACACACACACACACACTGGAATATTACTTAGCCATAAAAAGAAAGAGATCTTACCATCTGCCATCCTCCATTTGTATGGATTGACCTAGAGGATATTATGCTAAATGAGATAAGTCAGATGGAGAAAGACAAATACCATAGGATTTCACTTATATGTCGACTCTAAAAAACAAAACAAATGAACAAACAGACAGACTCATAAAAACAGAGAACAAACTGATAGTTACCAGAAGGGAGGGGAAAAGGGGAGGATGGGCAAAATGGGTGAAGGGCAGTGGGAGGTACGGGGGTCCAATTATGGACTGAATAAGTCACAGGGGTGGAAGGTATTGCATAGGGAATATAGTCAATGGTATTTTAATAGTGTTGCATGGTGACAGATGGTGGCCACACCTGCGGTGAGCGCAGCATAATGTACATAGTTGTTGAATCACTATGTTATATACCTCAACTAATGTAACATTGTGTCAACTAGATTTCAATAAAAAAATAAATAAAATTTTGAAAAAAAAAAAGCTGAACTCAAATGAAAAAATGGAGATAATATAAATATACAAAAAAACATGAAAGTAAGAGACTAAAAGAAATTAAACCATAGGATTTATAAATATTTTATAATAATGTAAATATTATAAATAGTATTTGAAATACAAAGTTTACTTTCAAAAGTGAAAAAAATCTACTGCATTACTATATCCTGCTAAAAAAATATTAGAAAATGAAATTCATAAAATACCATTTATAATAGCCTTAAACACCTAAAAATCAAGGTTTTAATATATTCATAAGTCCTCTATACTTATAAACCACAAAACATTACTGAGAGAAATTCTAAATAAATGGAGAGATATACCATGTTTAAGGACTGAATGATTCATTATTGTTATCTATTCTCAAAATAAAGATACTAATCTCCCCAAATTAATTTATAGTTTCAGATTTTAAGACATTATAAAGTTGAATTAATTAAGATATTATGTTGGCTTGAGGAAAATCTTCTATTCATAAAAGAAACTACTAAAGAAAGTGAAAAAGGCAAGTCATTGACTATGAGAACATATTCGCAATACATATATATATAAAGATTCATTTCTAGAATACATAAAGAAGTTCTACAAATCAATAATTTAAAAAATAAGGCAAGTAAAAAGAAAGGAAAGAGTTAAACAGAAATCTTCCAACAAAAGGTACAGAATAGCCAATAAGCACATGAAAAGGTATTTGACATCATAGATTTTCAGGGAAATATAGCTTAAAGCCATAATGAGATACCACTATCTGGCTAAAATTAGAGCGACCATATCAAGTGTTGGTGAACACATGAAGCAGCTAGAATTCTCATAGATTGTCAGTAGGAGCATAAAAACACCACCGCATTGGAAAACACTGTGGCAGGTTTTTATAAAGTTGACATACCTATCTTAAGATGTAATTCCACTCCTAGGAATATACTTAAGAGAAACAGAAGCATATGCCTCCAAAATGACTTGTATACGGAAGTTCAGAGAAGTTTTAGTCTTAACCGCCAAAACCTGTCAACAAACCAGATGTCCACCAAAAAGAGCAAGTCGACTGTGGTAGATTCATACAGTGGATTTCTAGTCAACAATAAAATACAAAACAAAACAAAACAAAAAACCTAAAGATGCGTGCAACAATGTAGATGAATGCACTGAGTAACAGAAGCTAAAGGCATTTATATGAAGACCATTTATATGAAGATCAACTAAAGACAAAGCTAATATGGTGATAGAAATCAGAATAGGATTTGCCTCGAGGGGAATAAAGGAATGGACTAGAAAGTGGCGCCAAACACCTTTCGGGATAATGAAAATTAATGGTTACACAGGAGTACGTAACATTCATCAGAACTCATTGAACTGTACGGTTAGACCTGGGCATTTTGCTGTGTATAAATTATTTCCTCAATAAAGGAAAGAGGGAAAATAAAACAATCCTGAGAGGAAAAACACTTAACCATGCAGAAAAAACAAACAAACAAAAAAACAAACAAAAAAACCCTGATACACTCAAATGTAAGTTCCATTCTGTCTTCAGAATATTGAATTTATTATAAAAACATGACCTCACAATGCAAGGGAAAAGTACAAAGAAAGTAACATGAAATTAAGCAAAGTTTTACTTTAAAAAACAGACACACATAGAACTGATACATTTTCACACAACCCGAGAGATTCCTCCTTTAGTAATCTGTCTATGGTCAGGGCCAGCCCCAGGAAAGTTTCTTAACATTTTTATATCATGAAATGTAGTTTCAGTGATTAGCCTCAAAGATAATGAACGGCAGCTGATGGAAAGAGCTGGACTCTGGAGCCAGGCAAACCTAAATTCAAAGCCTGTCTGCGCCTAAGTTGCTCTGTGACTTGGGCCAGAATCTCTGCCTCTCTGGACCTTAACTTCTTCATCGGTAAAATGGAGAAAGGATTGTTCTGAACTTTACTTTTTTTTAGACATTTAAAAATTTTTTTTAAATTTTTAATGTTTATTTATTTTTGAGAGAGAGAGAGAGAGAGAGAGAGAGCACGAGTGGGGAAGGGGCAAAGAGAGAGGAAGACACAGAGTCTGAAACAAGCTCCAGGCTCTGAGCTGTCAGCACAGAGCCCAATGCAGGTCTCGAACCCACGAGCCATGAGCCGTGGGATCATGATCTGAGCCGAAGTTGGATGCTCAACCGACTGAGCTGCCCAGGCACCCAGGATTGTTGTGAACTTTAAGGAAGATAACATACGGGAAGCACTCAGTGCCTGGCACATAGGCAGCTCTCACAACTAGTGGCCGTAATTATTACTGCTGGGGAGGAGAGAGCCCAAGGAAAGGTGGTGGAAGTAGGCGAGAGCCCAAGTTTTCAAAAGGGAGGTGTTCCTTTTGCTGAGCAACCAACCCCTGTGTCACCTTGGCCGAATGTCTGGACCTCAGAGGGTATTTTTTATATTAATGGAACCACTGAATCCTCGCTCATTTTATGGCCCCAGAGGTCTGATTCTGGGTTGACCCCTCAGCACCCGCAAAATGAACAAATGCACAAACAACAGGACCCAGAATGGCTTCCTGGGTTTTCCATAATGTGGACGTGGTTCTATATATAGTTTTTAAGGATAACAGAAACTGCCACCGCGTGACTTCAAATCCCATTCCTTCAGAAAAATGTAATTGTAGGAATGTTAGACTGACTTTCAGATCACTTTTCTAAACCTGAGTTTAGTGCCTCAGGGTTTTCTCATATCAAGATCCTGTCTGTACAGTCTACCTACTCTGTCCCCTGTGGAAACAAGCATAGCTGCTTCCTCATGTTTGCCTGCAGAATCTGCAGAAAATCCCAGCAGAGATGATACACAATCTGGGCCCGAAATAGGACTTCTGCGGTTTCACACTGTTGTCATCATCTCACATCAGGGAATCTCTTTAGAGATCACACCACCTCCTTCGCAGCTCCACTACCGAGAATCCATGGCTAGCTTTATCATTTCTGTTGTCTTCAACTTCATAACCTTGAAAAATCTCCTTAATTCATGGATAGAGAGCTCGGGTTGGAAAGGTCTTTCTTCTGGTGAATTAAAAATCTCCCTGTCGCATATTCCCTCCGGATCCCGTACCCACCTGGAAGAAAACCAGGATTGCTGCACTTCGCCATCACAAGACGGGTCTTCCCCGACTTTTGGAGTAGCCAGCAATGTCCCTGACGACACCATCCAAAACCAACCAAGATGTTCCTTGTTGTTATCTACTTCTGCCCTTGCTCAAAGTGCATATCACAATTTGCTATAGCTTTGCATATGTCTTTTTTAAGTTTATTTGGAGACAGAGAGAGAGAGAGAGAGAGAGAGAGAGAGAGATAGTGTGTGGGGGGAAGGGGCAGAGAGAGAGGGAGAGCGAGAATCCCAACTCATAGAACCTGATGACTCTGGGCTCGATCTCATGAACCATGATATCATGACCTGAGATGAGATCAAGAGTCAGGTGCTTAACCAACTGAGTCGCCCAGGCGCCCCTGTATGTCTCTCTTATAAGAGAATGCTAGCTCTCAGAAGGGCCACACCGAGCCGTCTTAGTTACGGCTGTACCGCCAGCACCCGACTGAACCTGGCACACCACGGGTACTCGACAGACACTGGGTACATGTGAGTAAATGTCTTTAGACATTTTTAAATAGCCCATATTCTTTCCTTAGTCTTCTAGCTATATCTTTATTCCTTCTGAGAGTTTTCAAATTGCAAAGCCCAGAGAGCAAGCAGGTAACAAATCTCTGTAAAGGGGTCCGGTGTAAAGAAATGGGAAAGGTGAGGTTGTGGAACTGGCCAGAGTGTGTGCTTTGCCCGAAGGCACTCAATTTCAAGAGATTTTTAACCACTAGGATTACTGAGCATAACATGTCTGTGGCTGGATTGGGCCTGCAGGCCACCATTTTACAAGCCCTCTTTCAACGCTTCTTTCTTGAACATAGTTTCCAGATCCCTCCTCTCCCTCCCCTGGAAATATTCCAGTATGTCAGTATTCCTCTTAAAGTTTGCTTAATTGACCAGGAAGTCACAGCACACGGGGCACAGGGTACATAGCGTTGTCACCTTCTGTGGTCTGGATACTAAATGGCCCTCTGACAGTTCAGAAGGCCCGAGGTCTCTCAGCAGATGTCCCCCACTTTTGTTGGCTCCAACTGAGTTTGTAGTCAATACATCTTTTTTTACCATGAGCTGCTGACAAGCCACTTAATGATAATAATATTTATGAAACAGCCTAAACAAAGATCTCTGGCCTTGGAAGGATTCAGACCATACGCTTCTTGATGATGTTTTCTTTCCACACAAATCTTGCTAAGAAGAACAGGATTCCCTAATTGCTCTGATCCCCCGCCGACAGAGGAGGCCCAAGAGACCAATCTAATCACAACGGGAACAGTCCAGTCAGATGCTCTTCCCGACTCAGGTCATTAAACTGGACCGACAGACCTGGCTGCATCCCGGAATCATCTCTGGCATCCTCCTGGATGACTCTAAGCCTGGAGCACCAGGAAGCTGTACGATCAACAAGTTCCCTACGGAATGTGGCACATCCCGGAGCCCAGGTCTGGGGACCACTGTCCAGATGAACAGTATCAGCATCACTTGAAAATTCTCCAAACTCTGGAAGGGAGGCCCTGTAAGCGACAGATGACGCATCCTCGAATTTAAGAGCTATGATCTAGATCAGGGTTGACAAACTTTTTAAAAAAAATGTTTAAAAATATATGTTCATTTTTGAGAGAGAGAGCATGAGACAAGGAGGGGCAGAGAGAGAGGGAGACACGGATTCTGAAGCAGGCGCCAGGCTCTGAGCTGTTAGCACAGAGCCCCACATGGGGCTTGAACTCACAAACCGGAAGATCATGACACTTAACCTACTGAACCACCCATGTCTCCCAACAAACTTTTTTATGAAAGAGTCAGATAGCAAATATTTTAGGCTTTTTTGGGGCGAGAAGCAAAATTGAAGGTACTATGTTGGTACTTACATAACTGCTTAAAACATAGCCATTTGTTATAGGTTAAATTGTGTCCCACCCTCCCCCACTCCAGAGAAAATATGTTGATGTCCTAATCTCTAGCACCTCAGCATGTGTCCTTGTTTGGAAAAACAGTCTCTGTGAAATAATCAAGTTAAATGATTATCATTAGGACAGGCCCTAATCCAACATGGCTGTTATCCTTATAAAATGGGGAAATTTGGACCTAGAAACACAGGAGAATGTCATCTGTAAGCCAAGGGATGCCTGAGGCTACCCTAAGCTAGGAGTGAGGCAGAGAACATGAGCTCCCTCACAGCCCTGAGGAGGAATCAACCTTGCTGATACCTTGATTTTGTACTTAGCCTCCATAAATGCAAGACAATAAATCTAAGCTTAAGTCACTAAGTTTGTAGTACTTTATTATGGCAGCCTGAGAAAACTAATACACTATGTAAAAGGTAAAAAGAATTCTTAGCCCAAGGGTCATATAAAAACAAGCAGGCAGATATGGCCCATGGACCACATCTAGACTATGCCCAACCATGCTTGCCCCAACATCCGGGCAATCAGCCCGCTGTTCACAATCTCATAACCTCTAAGACCCAGTCTTAGCCCCCCAAGCCCAACTCAAATATTATCTCTTTGGAGAAGTTTCCGCTAACCTCTCTGTAATGTTGACTGTGTACTTCAAGACTCTTGTCAGTCTTGCTTCCTGCTATAGCCTCAGAAACTGACACATAGCAACTTTCAATAAATATTCAATGAATGAGTGAACTTAAGACAGATAAGACAGAAGCTCTTTCAGCTGGAAGAGACTAGATTTCATTAATCACAGTCCTTTCATTTTCAGAGGCAACTTAAACCTACAAGATAACACTGATTGCCTAAAGTGACAGAGCAGAAAACCCAGGATTAAAATCCACTTGTCTAGACTTCCAAACCCACAGTCTTTTCATTACACCTCTCCACCTCTTAAGCATACCTAAGCCTGTCCTGAAACACTGGCACTTAAGACAGAACACATTATCCACATTTTTACACGAGAGGTTCCCAAATAAGAAGGGATGTTGGGAACTTGGGTGTGATTAACACCTGGCTATAAAGTAGCCACAGGCAGGTTGAGCAGGAGGTACACCAGAATATTTACTGAGGAAAACCCTATGATAGATATTTACCAGGGCTACCTGGCTCCTATCTCCTTTTACAACCACACTTCTATTTCATTTTGGGAAATCAGCTCTTTTCCAGTGAGTAGCCATGACAGGAGGTAATTCTAGAGGTGCCTCCTAACTACAAAGAAAAAGACCAATCCATACAATACCTGACCAAAGGCCTGTACATGGCTTAAACTCACTCAGTGGGACACTGTCTCCCAGACTTTGTAACTCCCAATTGACACAGGACTCAGTATATTAGTTATTGATTGCTGTGTCGCAAATAAACTTAGCATCTTAAATCAATATATGTTTAAAAAATTTTTTTAGTGTTTGTTTATTTTTGAGAGAAAAACAGACAGAACGTGAGCAGGGGAGGGGCAGAGAGAGAGGGAGACACAGAGTCTGAAGCAGGCTCCGGGCTCTGCATTGTCAGCACAGAGCCTGATGCAGGGCTCAAACCCACAAACCGTGAGATTATGACCTGAGCCAAGGTTGGACACTTAACCAAGTGAGCCACCCAGGTGCCCCAATCAACATGTGTTTATCTGTTCATAGTTTGGTAGGTCAGAATTCAGCGACATCGTGGCTGTGTTCTTTTCTCACAGTCTGTGACGGCTAATTTTATGTCTACTTGACTGGGTTAAGGGATGCCCACATACAGAGTAAAATATTATTCCTGAGTATGTCTGTGAGGGTGTTTCTGGAAAAGATTAGCATCTGAAATTGGTAAGTAAAGAAGATAGCCCTCACCAACGTGGGAAGGCAACATCCAACTGTGGGCCTAAATAGAACAGAAAGGTGGAGGAAGGGCAAATCTGCTCTCTGCTTAAACTGGGACATCCATCTTCTCCTGTATATATATATACCCTAGATATAGATGTGGATATAGATATAGATATCCTATATATATGTCCTATATGATTATATCTATCTATCTATATCTACATATCTATCTATATATCTATATATATGTCTCTATATCTATATCTATATCTATATCTATATCTATATCTATACATATCTCCTATTAGTTCTGTTTCTCTGGAAAACCCTGACTAATAGAAGATCTCACAAGATGTTGGCTGGCTGTATTCCTATCTGACACACCTCTTCCAAGCTCATTCCTGTTATTAGAATTCAGTTCCTTGCGAGACACTGATAGGGATGGAACATGGCAGAAAGGAAGGAATATCCGCTGCTGGTCTCTGGCGACTCTTAATCTGAGAGGGACTGAGACCGAAAACCTCTCAATCACAGAGATCTGCAGGAAGAGGAGTTGGAGGCTACAGGAAAGAGAACACAAAATCCAGAGAATCTGGGGAGACTGAGTGAGTGCAATCTGGGAGAAAGAAAGAAAGCCACGGAGGTGCGGACTGCGGGGAGTGGGCCTGGGGCCCTGGGCCCCTCCCTCCGAAAGACAAGGGGAAGAGAAAGAGCAGTGGAGAAAGTACCTGGAACCCAGGCAGAGAGGGAGCTTATCATCCAGTCCCTATCCGCAAGGCTTTTTGGAGAGAGGGTCGTTGCTCATGGCGGAGCTGGCAGAGCTTTCTTCACTCCAGAGCCAGAGACGCTGTCCCAGCCCCTGACATGGAGAGGCACACGCCATCGCTGGATCGGTGCTGAGTCAGAGGCATAATTTGGGTAGGGAAGGCTGAGCGTGCAGGGTCTCGTGACCACCCAGCAGGTCGTGCTGCCCCTACACCCTGACCAAGTCAAGGACGGACACAGAGGAGGGTCCAGAGACTCCAGGTCTGTGAAGAGAGGCTCGGGGGACGCCATAATGGTTGCACCTGGTTCTGAGTCAGAGACTCAATTTACATAAGGCGTGGCGGTCAGGGCAAGTTAAAGGAACTCAGATGAGTAGATGAGCTTGGGGGCATGATTGTCCAGAAAATTGAACTGTGCTGGTAACCTGGATAGAGTTGAGGACAGAAACTGAGGAGTGATCTGAGACTGTCAGGGCTGGGAGGGCGCCATTGTGGTCGCGCATTCCCACAAAGCCAAACCCTAGGACTCCAACCCCCAGTGGAGAAGGTGGGACCTGCCTACACCAGGCAGCGCCCCTCCTCATATGGGAGATGCCTGTCTGCAGGAGTGGTAGCCACAGAGACACAAATACTGCAGCATTGCCTGGATTAATTCTAGGTCAATTCTTTGGTTTTAGATATATTCTTCTTCTTCTCCTTCCTATCTCTCCCCACCTCTAAACCTGTCACCTGGGGGTTTTGGCTTGCTTAAACAGACATTCAACCCACTCTCAATGCATGTTCTACACTTCCCTCTTTAATTTCCTATCTCTCTCTATGGAACAGTCAGACCACATAGTGCATCTGGGCAAAATCTAACTTCATTTCTCTTTCCTCGCATCCTTCCTTATTCTGATTTCTCTCTTGCTGGATCAAGTCTTATAATCTCTCTACCTGGTCAAAGTTCAATTTCTTCTTCTCCCCACACCTGTCACTACTCTATGTATGCTCTGCCATCAGCAGAG
This sequence comes from Paguma larvata, assembly GCA_030068075.1. NCBI lineage: Eukaryota > Metazoa > Chordata > Mammalia > Carnivora > Viverridae > Paguma > Paguma larvata. Next base: position 28,845,955 of record CM057826.1, on the reverse strand, counting down.
CGCACATCCCTATCATTATCGTGTAGCTGGTACGTCAGGTTGCATGCCTCCAGAGTGTCATTTGTTAATCTTTTTTATGTTGTGATTTGTTTGTCTCTATTATTGGTCAGTAAGGTTGTGAGTTTGTGTTTCCTGTTTGTCGGTCTGACCCTTTTCCTTTCCAGGGAGAAATAGGAAATAAACCAAAACGGACATTGCCAAAATGACCAAACGGAAGAACTCCCCTCAAAAGACTGTACAGGAAATAGTGACAGCACAAGAAATGAAGAAAGCAGACATAAGCAACTTAATAGAACAAGAATACAGAATAATAAACATAAAAATACCCGCAGGGCTTGAAAAAAAGCATAGAAGAAAGCAGGGGGACTCTAGAGGCAGAGATCAAGGTCCTAAAAAATCAATCTACAGGAATTAAAAAATGCTTTAAATGAGGGGAAAAACAAATTGGAGGTGGCCACAGTGCAGATTGAAGAGGCAGAAGAGAGAATAGGGGAATTAGAAGATAAAATTACGGAAAAGGATGAAGCAGAGAAAAAGAGAGAGAAACTGATTCAGGAACAGGAAAGGAGAATTCGAGAGCTGAGTGATGCAATCAAACGGAATAACATCCGTATTAAAGGAATTCCAGAGGAAGAAGAGAGAGAGAAAGGAATCGAAGGGGTACTTGAACAAATCATCGATGAGAACTTCCCCAACATGAGAAGAAATGGGCATTGAAGTCCAAGAGGCACAGAGAACTCCCCTCAGATGTAACCCGAATAGGCCCTCAGCAAGACACATCATAGTGAAGCTGGGAAAATACAAAGATAAAGAGAGAATCCTGAAAGCAGCTAGGGATAAACGGGCCTTGACTTACAAAGGCAGACACATTAGGGTAGTAGCGGACTTATCCACAGAAACTTGGCAAGACAGAAAGGAATGTCAGGAAATCTTCAATGTGATGAACAGGAAGGACATGCAGCCAAGAATCCTTTACCCGGCCAGCCTGTCATTCAAAATGGATGGAGAGATAAAGGTCTTCCCAAACAAACAAAAACTGAAGGAATACATCACAAATAAACCAACCTTACAAGAGATCCTGAGGGGGACTCTACGAAGGAAAGGTTGCAAGGAACACAGAGCACCAGAGACATCCTTACAAACATGAAACCTACAGACAACACCTTGACTTTAAATCCACATTCTTCAATATTAACACTGAATGTAAACGGACTAAATGCTCCAATTAAAAGACACAGGGTAACAGAATGGATTAGAAAACAAGACCCATCTATCTGCTGTCTTCCAGAGACCCATTTTATGAGACTGACGTGCTGCCCGCTGCGCTAAGAAAGCATCTTAAGAGACCCATTTTAAACCTGAGGACACCTTCAGACTAAAAGTGAGGGGATGAAGAACTATCTACCATGCTACAGGAACTCATAAGAAAGCTAGAGTAGCCACACTTATATCAGACAAACTGGACTTTAAAGTAAAAGATGTAATAAAAGATGAAGAAGGGCATTATATAATAATCACAGTGACTATCCAACAGGAAGAGCTAACAATTATAAATATCTACACACCAAATTCTGGGGCACCCAAATTTGTCAAGCAACTAATTACAAACGTAAGCTATCTTATTGATAAAAATGTGCTAGTTGCAGGAGACCTTAATACCCCACTCACAGCGCTGGATAGATCCACCAAACAGAGAATCGGCATGGAAACAATAGACCTGAACGACACGTTGCAACAGATGGGCCTGATAGATATCTTCAGGGCCCTTCATCCAGAAGCAAAGGTATTTACATTCTTCTCAAATGCGCATGGTACATTTTCCAAGATAGACCACATTTTGGGGCACAAGGAAGTGCTGAATAAGTATAAAAAAACTGAGATCATACCATGCACAATTTCAGACCACAATGCTTTGAAACTTGAAATCAACCACAGGAAAAAGTCTGGGAAGCCCCCACAAACATGGAGGCTAAAGAGCAACCTACTAAAAGACGAATGGGTCAACCAAGCAATCAGAGAAGAAATTTAAAAATACATGGAAACAAATGAAAATGAAAATACGACAATCCAAATGCTTTGGGATGCAGCAAAGGCAGTCCTGAGAGGGAAATATATTGCAATCCAGGCCCATCTCAAGAAACAAGAAAAATTCCTAATACAAATTCTAAAAGCACGCCTAAAGGAACTAGAAGCAGAACAGCTAAGACAGCCCAAACCTAGCAGAAAGAGAGAAATAACAAAGATTAGGGCACAAATTAATCATATGGAAACAGAAAAAGTAGTGGAACAGATCAATGAAACCAAGAGCTGGTTCTTGGAAAAAATAAATAAAATTGATACCTCTAGCCAGGCTCCTCAAAAAGAAAAGAGAGAGAAACCAAATCAATAAAATCATGAACGAAAATGGAGTGATTACAACCAATCCCTCAGAAATACAAGCAATCATCAGAGAATATTATGAAAAACTCTATGCCATCAAATTGAACTACCTGGAAGAAATAGACAAATTCCTAAACAGCCACATGCTACCAAATCTCAAACGGGAAGAAATAGAAAACTTGAACAGACCCATAACTAGTGAAGAAATTGAATCAGTTATCAAAAATCTCCCAGCAAATAAAAGTCCAGGGCCAGATGGCTTCCCTGTGGAATTTTACCAGACATTTAAAACAGAGTTAATACCTATCCTCCTCAAGCTGTTCCAAAAAATTGAGACGGAAAGAAACTCCCGGACTCATTCTATGAAGCCAGCATCACTTTGATTCCCAAACCAGATAGAGACCCAGCAAAAAAAGAAAACTACAGGCTGATATCCTTGATGAACATGGATGCAAAAATTCTTAACAAGATATTAGCAAATAGAATCCAACAGCATATAAAAAGAATTATCCACCACGATCAAGTAGGATTCATCCCTGGGTTGCAGGGATGGTTCAACATTCGTAAATCAATCAACATGATACATCACATTAACAAAAGAAAAGATAAGAACCATATGATCCTGTCGATTGATGCAGAGAAAGCATTTGACAAAATACAGCATCCCTTCTTAATAAAAACTCCCAAGAAAGTCGGGATAGAAGGAACATACTTAGGCATCATAAAAGCCATTTATGAAAAGCCCACAGCTAATATCATTCTCAATGGGGAAAAACTGAGAGCCTTCTCCCTGAGATCAGGAACACGACAGGGATGTCCACTCTCACCACTGCTATTTAACATAGTGTTTGAGGTCCTAGCATCAGCAATCAGACAAGAAAGCAAAGTAAAAGACATCAAGATAGGCAAGGATGAAGTCAAACTTTCACTTTTTGCAGACGACATGATACTTTACATGGAAAACCCAACAGAATTCACCGAAAGCCTACTAGAACTGATCCATGAATTTGGCAAAGTTGCAGGATACAAAATCAACGTACAGAAATCGGTTGCATTCCTTTACACCAACAATGAAGCAATAGAAAGAGAAATAAAGAAGCGAATCCCATTCACGATTGCACCAAAAACAATGAAATACCTAGGAATAAACCTAACCAAAGATGTAAAAGAACTTTACGTGGAAAACTATAAAAAACTTATGAAGGAAATTGAGGAAGACACAAGGAAATGGAAAAACATCCCATGCTCATGGATTGGAAGAATAAATATCGTTAAAATGGCAATACCACCCAAAGCAATCTACACATTCAATGCAATCCCAATCAAAATTGCACCAGCATTCTTCTCAAAGCTAGAGCAAACAATCCTAAAATTTGTATGAACCGCAAAAGACCCCGAATAGCCAAAGTAATTCTGAAGAATAAAACCAAAGCGGGAGGCATCACAATCCCAGATTTTAACCTCTACTACAAAGCGGTAGTCATCAAGACAGCATGGTATTGGCACAAGAACAGACACATAGACCAATGGATTAGAATAGAGAACCCAGAAATGGACCCACAAGCATATGGCCATCTAGTCTTTGACAAAGCAGGAAAGAGTATCCAATGGAAAAAAGACAGCCTCTTTAACAAATGGGGCTGGGAGAACTGGCCAGCAACATGCAGAAGAATGAAACTAGACCACTTCCTTACACCACTCACAAAAATAAACTCTAAATGGATGAAGGATCTGAATGTGAGACAGGAAACCATCAAAATCCTAGAGGAGAAAGCAGGAAAAAACCTCTTTGACCCTAGCCGCAACAATTTCCGATGCGACACATCTCCAAAGGCGAGGGAATTTTAAGCAAAAATGAACTATTGGGACCTCATCAAGATAAAAAGCTTCTGCACGGCAAAGGAAACAACCAACAAAACTAACAGACAACCGACGGAATGGGAAAAGATAATTGCAAATGACATATCGGATAAAGGACTAGTATCTAAAATCTATAAAGAACTTACCAAACTCCACACCTGAAAAACAAACAATCCAGTGAAGAAATGGGTGGAAGATATGAATAGACACTTCTCCAAAGAGGACATTCAGATGGCCAACAGACACATGAAATGATGCTCAAAGTCACTCATCATCAGGGAAACACAAACCAAAACCACACTGAGATACCACATTACACTGGTTCGAGTGGCTAAAATGAATAAATCAGGAAACTATAGATGCTGGCGGGGATGTGGAGAAGCAGGCACCCTCCTACACTGTTGGTGGGAATGCAAACTAGTGCAGCCATTCTGGAAAACGGTGTGGAGGTTCCTCAAAAAAATGCAAATAGAGCTACCCTATGACCCAGCAATAGCACTGCTAGGAATCTACCCAAGAGACACAGGAATGCTGATGCATAGGGCACGTGTACCCCGATGTTCATAGCAGCACTTTCAACAATGGCCAAATCATGGGAAGAGACCAAGCGCCCATCAACTGACGAATGGATAAAGAAGATGTGGTACATATATACAATGGACTACTACGTGGCAATGAGAAAAAACGAAATCTGGCCATGTGTAGCAACATGGATGGAACTGGAGGATATTATGTTAAGTGAAATAAGTCAGTCAGAGATAGACAGATACCATATGTTTCCACGAATAGGTGGACTTTGTGAGACTAAGCAAAAACCAGGGAGAGGGGAAGAGGGGAAAGAAAAAAAGACACAGAGTGGGAGGGAGATAAAACATAAGAGACTCTCAAAGACTAATAACAAACTGAGGGCGAGGGGGGTGATGGAGGGGGGAGAGGGGGTGACGGGCATTAAAGAGGGCACGTGTTGGGATGAACACTGGGTGTTATATGTAAACCAATTTGAAAATAAACTATTATATAAAAAAAAAAAAAAAAGAATTCAGTTCCTTGCAATTGTAGGCCTGAGGTCCTTGTTTCCTTTTTAGCTGTTGGCCAGGAGTGATTTTAGTTCCTTGCAGTCATTTTGTGATCCTGGCAAACGGACCCCTCCGTCTTTATTTTTAAAAAATCTTTTTTTTTTAACATTTATTTATTTTTGAGAGACATAGAGACAGAGTATGAGCAGGGGTAGGGCAGAGAGAGAGGGAGATACAGAATCCGAAGCAGGCTCCAGGCTCTGAGCCATCAGCACAGAGCCCGACACGGGGCTCGAACTCACAGACCGCGAGATCATGACCTGAGCCGAAGTCAGCCGCTTAACCAACTGAGCCACTCAGATGCCCCCCACCCCCATCTTTAAAGCCAGCAATGGCACACAGCATCCTTCTGATGCTCTGAATATCTCAGACTTTCCTTTCTGCCTTCCTCTTCTTTAAAGAACTCATACAATTAGATGAGATCCATCCTGATAATCTCCATATGGTAAGGTCAACTGATTTGGACCTTATACCCGAGAATGTAGTAGAACACTTACATAGCCAGGAGACATGAACCTTGGGACCTCTATGGAATTCTTCCTACCTAGAGGTCATCTTCACTGCAAGGGCGACAATGGTGGTAATGTCCCAGTCACTTGGTTCCTGCTAGAAGACAGAGACAGCTGCTGTGTTTCCTACTTCCTGTTTCTTAGGCTTTTGGTGTGTCCTTGGTTCCTATCAGGCTTAGTCTCCCAGGCTTAGTCTCCCAGGCTCTCATCAAATCTGATGACTCCTAATATAAATAAATCTCTATTTACCTGATATTAGCCAAAGACTTCTTCTGTTGTAGTCAAGAAACCTGTCTCAAGCTCCAGAAGATGTCCAGCAATCCACCACAAAACAATGATTCTTCTGGAAAGGGGAGTGTGGTAGGGAGGGAAAGATCCATGACCAGCTTTGTCAAACCACATACCACTATCCTCATAAATCTGGCATGCTGTTTTAAAATACCAGAGTTGTGCTAAACCATAGGAAAGCAACCATTGCTTGTTTAGTTTTTTAAAATATGGAACACTTCACGAATTTGTGTGTTTTTTTGAGCAAGGATCATGCCAATCTTCTGTATTCTTTCATTCAAGCAAAAGTAATCAGTGGTCTATATGGTAAAAATTAATTAACTTGGTCAAATTGAACAAAGATGTTCTAATTTTTTAAAGGGATGGACAGACACTGAAATTAAACAATCTGACACTAGTTGGAAAGTGAAAAATCTGTCAAAATATCTTTTGACCTTTTATGGTTGTTATTACTAAATTTAAATTCATGTTTTCCTAAACCAAATAAATTCTTCTCATAGACTCAGCCAGACAACACAGGCTCGAGGTTCAGGTTTTGCACCTGAGCTTGTGTGCAAGGTCACCTTTCAATATAAAAGCTAACATGGGCAGGGTTTCCAGGGCAGCTTCGATGGAAGCCTTCATGTATCACATAGCCCTTTCCAGTTCAAAGTTTTCTTGCAGGGATTTCTTTGTTCCACGGGGTGAAAAGGCTCAGTCAACCCATTTGAATCTGGTCATAAGAGCCCAATCTGTTACCTTTCCACCTAGGATTTTCTGACCCTAGTCGAATTTAAAAAGCATAACTGTCCCAGACTACACAGGGTGATTGGCCTAAGTTAAGAGGGGCTAAGCAGTCCAGACTGCTCAGAAAAGGGAAGACAAAGTCACTCCCTCTCACCCGAACCTTGATTTTGTTTATAGATGGCAACACTTATGTGGAAAAATGTGTTTGCGCCAGCCTCCTTGAAGAGGGCTGGGGCCGCTCTTTCCTCCTTTGTTGAACTGAGCTTGGAAAAAGCACCTCGGAGTGAGGAATGGCTGGCACTGGGCAGAACACGCTGTATATTTCCACAGTCTACTCCAACATAAACAGACCAGGCTTACTAGTTCGTGAAGAGCCAGGAACTCCGCTGCTCAGGAAGACAAAGGCCACATCCAGGGAAGTCAGGAAACACATCGAGCACACACTTCGTGCCCATCTTCCTCCGTTCCCTCCCCTGTACGTATCCAGGGCTCTTCCTTCCCTCTGCATAGCTTTGGGCACCCTAGAATGTGGTGTTTAGCCGTTAGCTCCAGAGTGTGGTGTTCTGTGCCTTTCAGGCATCCTTGGTTTTTAGGAGCAGGCAGGGGAAGTAAAGGAGACATTTCCTACTCTGAGCTCTTGATTAATGTATGCAAAGGGCATTTGAGCAGCACAGAGATGTAGCATTCAGACTCTGGAGCCTGATATCCCGGATTTTAATCCAACTACGTCACTGTATTTGTCAGGGGAAGTGCTGTAATTAACATTGTAAACCCCAAGTCTCAGAGACCTGTAAACAAAAAACAGGTTTTCTGCTCACTCAGGTCACTCTACAATGTGCTTTCGGCCAAGACGCTCTGCTCTCTGCAGGCACACAGGCTCATTGCGTCCATGGCATCCTCCAGGGCCCTGGAGTTAGCAAGTCAGGGAAGAGGGATCATGGTCTGGAGCTGTGTCTCACTCTCACCCACTAGCCATGGACCAACACACAGTCTTAGCCACCTGCAAGGGAAGCTGGGAAATGTAGTGTAGCTGTGTGCCCAGAGGAAAATGGAAAATGGTTTGGTGAACAACTAGTCTCGGCCATAGCTGCTTGCTTAAGAAAGTTTCTGGGGCGCCTGGGTGGCTCAGTCGGTTAAGCGACCGACTTCAGCTCAGGTCATGATCTCGCGGTTTGTGAGTTCGAGCCCCGCATCGGGCTCTGTGCTGATGGCTCGGAGCCTGGAGCCTGCTTCAGATTCTGTGTCTGCCTCTCTATCTGCCCTTCCCTTGCTCACGCTCTGTCTCTATGTCTCTCAAAAAATAAAATAAAAATGCTAAAAAAAAAAAAAAAGAAAAAGAAAGTTTCTGTGTTATATGTTTTAGCTTCTTTCCCTGTCAGTTGGGTGTATTAGTCAGGATCCTCCAGAGAAACAAAATGTTTGGGTGTGTATATGAGTGAGTGTGGGCAGCTGAAGTGGAGGCGATGCCTACAGAGACAGAGAGAGCGAGAGAAAACTGATTTTAAGAAATTGGCTCACATGACTGTTGAAGCTAGCAAGTCCAAACCTTCATGGCAGATCTGTAGGCAAGAGTTTTTTTTAGGCTTGAGTTTGAGTCTGCAGACAGTCTGGAGACAAAATTCCTCTTTCAACTGTTCAGGTGAGGCCCATCACATTATGGAGGTACTCTGTTTCACTCAAAGTCTACTGATTTATTTAACCTCATCCAAAAAATACTAGACTAGCAACACTAGACTAGTGTGTGACCAAATATGTGGGCACCACGGCTGGGCAAGTTCATACGTAAAATTAACCATTATGACAGGTATGATAAATTAGTATTAAGAAGCACCCAGGGAGAGTGGGTGACAGGCACAGAGGACGGTACTTGTTGGGATGAGCACTGGGTGTTATATGGAAACCAATTTGTCAATACATTATTTAAAAATATATATATAAAAATAGATAAACATTAAAAAAAAAAGCACCCAGGACCATGTTTGGCACCTAGAAAGGTCTCTGTAAACATTACTTTACTGTCACTACCTGTTATTGTATTATGTCACTACTACCAGCTGATCCCCGAACACAACCATAGCACTACCACCACCTTACCACTCCCCTCAACTACCCCATCAAACCATCTAGGGAGTTACTGACCTAGAAAAGGCTTATCTCACTTAGACAAATATTTTCTTTATTTTTTTCAAAGCACTTTTCCCAGCTACTATTTTACTCAGTCATTCACTCAAATTTATGAAGCAGGCAGGGCAAAATTATTCCTACTGTTCTTATTTTAGAGTCAGGGTTCAGAGAGGATGGCTGTCCTCCCGCCTACCCTTCCTAATCCATGTCTTATCCCATCCTCCATTTCCTGTTTCAGGAGAGTCACCCCTGCCAAGTGTGAGAGGTGGCTTTCTTCCAACCTGACCTAAAATTCATTCTCTAATAGATTTCCCACAGAAGTCATAATGTAACAAGTGTTGAGTAGGATTAACTGAAATACTCTTATTAATTCTACACTTCAAATATTCCATGAATTATATAGGTTTTTGTACACAGATCTTGGGGAACACAATTTACCATTTAAAACATTTAAACTATTATTCCATGGGAAAACAAGTCCCATGATTAAAGAAATAAGCATATGAATGCATCTGGGGCATGGCTGTTTGTGAGAGGGGATTTCCTGCATGAGTGCTGACACCAGTACTGGCGGTAGGCACTACTGGGAGCCAGTTAGAGTTTGTCTTTTGTCTTCTTCCCATTCCCTATGTTATGGGGCTCACCCTTCTGCATCCAATCTGTTTTCTTCATCATTGCTTATACTAAAGAAATAGGACAGCAGAAGCCAAAAGTCTGGGTATCTGACTTGGCTCTGTCCTAACCAGTTGCATGACCTCAGAAAAGTCTTTTTACTTTGGCTTCCTTGACTGTAAATCAAGGAGGGGTTCGTGAACTCATGGTAGAATTGCGAATCAGCTACAACACTTTTCAGTCTGCTCTGTGTCACCCTTCTATGGGGTCTGATATCTGTCTGATAACCTAGACTCACAAAGCTCAGCTTCCTCTCATCCTACATAGTGTTTCTAAAGTCTCAAGGAGGGATCATAATGAAGGAATTCATCTGAATTCATCGCTAATGGTGGGAGTTCAGGCACAAAGCCACTCCACCAGGCCCACCCATTGTCCCCTAAATCCTATCAGTTGGGAAACAGCACATTCTCCACCCTCTCACCAGTCAGCCTAAGGCTAGAGAGAGAATGTTTATGCAGGCTGAAATGATCAGAGTAACTGGAGCCATGAGGAGGTCAGTTGGAGAGAGTCATTCAGTCGCAGATATTGCTCCTCAAAACCCGAATCCCTTAGAGAACAAATTCCTTCAGCTGCCTGAGCTGGTGCACTTTTCAGTGCAGTTGGTACAGAGCCTTCTTCCCAGTGAGAAGCACGATCCCCTCTCCCCAAGGACATTGGTGACCCCCACAGAACCTTTTCTCCCTGACCTGCATGCTGGCCAATCATGCTCTTCTGAAACTAGATACTGTGAGGCCAGACCTGTGCATAGCAAAAGAGGCCGCACAGCTCATTAATCCAATAAAGGATAGCTTTACACAGGGCACATAGCGTTCCACTCAGCCCATAATGCCTGCATGTGTCTGGGGGTGGCATTGCTGTTAAATATCCAAGACAAATCTAAGCCTGCTGAGCAGTCCACCCACTCTTGTCAACTCTGAGCAAAATAAGTCACATAGTGTAGTGTAATGCAGGCCTAATGGTTCTGAGACCTAGGGTTTGGCCCAATTTCTGTAACTTGCTTAATAGGTGACCGTGGACAAGTCATTTAAATTCCATGGGACCTCTGGCTGTAAGATTCTATCAATAGAACCACATATAACAATGGAGTTAGGACATTCTTCACTTTCATTTTCTCTCCAAAAGAAGGCTAAAAAACGAAAGCAAACAAATATCAGATATCTTTGACATATGAGGAGAGTCTTTCAATCCTCCCATTAACCCAGTGAGACAAGTATTATTAGCCTTATTTTACACATCAGGACACAAGGGTTCAGAGAAGTTTAGTAAATGCTATGAGCTGACTTGTGTGGCCCCAAAATTAACAAGTTGAGGCCATAACCCCCATTGTGACTATATTTGGAGATAGAGTCTTTAGAGAAGGTAGTTAAGGCTAAATGAGGTCATGAGGTTGGGGACCTAATCCCATAGGACTGGTGGCCCTATAAGAAGAGGAGGACAGCCCTTCCCCCACCACGTGCACAGAAGAAAGGCCAGGTGAGCACAGAGTGAGACAGTGCCGGGCATAGGATGCGCTCAAAAAATATATTTGACTGATGACTTCATGACATTCATTTAAATCTGAAAAGTGAACTTGAACCTCCAGTCTCTGGGCTCAGGAAGTTTGAAAATACTTTTAAATCTCCTATTACTTAATGATTACTTCGATTTTAAGAATGACAGACATAAACCATTCAACTAGAAATGGACAATGACAGATTTTTGAAACGGTTTTTATTTTTTAATTATCCATCAACTTTAAGTTCAAAATTTCTCGGATGCTAGTTCCAGGGTGCCATTAACACTGCAACAATCAACAGAAAGCAGACTCTACTGGTTTATAGCTTCTGCCATAATTTCTTCTATTTATTTTTATCACAGTCTCTTATGATCAGGCTAGAGAATAATTCAGGTTATCATTTATGTCCTAACACATAAAATTTATATACTTAACTGTCCTGACAACCTCCAAGATTGTTTGGGGCGGGGAGAAGGTACAAAACAGTGTTTATTAAAAGTTACCATCTCTTTGAAAAATGAAAAAATTACACACATGCATAAGTATTCCTGAATGGATGTATGTATGTATTTGCCTGGGCCTGCATGAAATATCCTTGAAAGGACTCACCAGAAACACGGATAACATTGGTTTTCTCTGAGGAGGAGAACTTGGAGGATCGAAAGAAGTAGGGAAGAGAGGCTTTAAAAAATATTGCATGTGTGGTTTCTTAAAACGATTATTTACTATTCTATTGAGGCAATGTGCAAATCTTAAGTGAACAGCTCAATGAAGTCTTACACATGCATCCACCCACATAACCACACCTTGGTCAAAATACAGAGCATTTCCAGAACTTGAGAAGATACCCCTGCTCCTACCTAGTCAATACCCAGCCCTCTAAGACAAGCACCCCTCTGACTTAGATCACAACATAAATGGATTCATACAGTATGTAATCTTCTATGTCTGGCTTCTTTCATTAGATATTATGTCGATGAGATTCATCCATATTATGCTTCACGTGGCAGTTCTTTTTAATTGCCATCTAGTATTCCATGGCATGAGTGAATATACCACAGTCTGTATATCTACTACTGTTGATGGACATTGAGTTGCTTTCGATTTGGGAATATAATGAATCAAAGCTGCTAGGAGTTTTCTGGTGGTCTTAAAGGTATTTTGGCTTTTGTAGATATTTCCAAGCAGCTTTTCCAAGTGTCTGCTCCAATTTACACTCCCATCACGTGTGTATGAGCATTCCAGCCAGTTGCTTCACATCACTGCTAACATTTGGTATTGTCAAAGCAAGACATTCAGCAAGAATCTATATAGAGAGCAATATGTCTACCGTTCTGCAACTTTTGATTTTAAAATATACACATATTGCCTATTCATGATTAAATAAATAAAAATATAGCATGAACACTTAACAAAAATGAAAGACACAAACTGGAAAAAGTTATTTATCTTTATTTAATAGAGATGAATGTCTACGAAGTCTCCAGATATTCAGTACAGAAAGGGAACCAAGGGCCCTGTGACTTGCCCTCTGTAAGTGATGCTGGGAATCCCACTGACTTGTGAGTCTGAGAAAGAGGTAGAAACCACGTGAGACATGAAAAGTGTCAAGGACCTTAAAAGACCACTGCTCTGGCAAACTCTCACTATTGAAAGTGGGCACAGGAAGACCTGGTGAATGAGAGAAACTACAGGAAGGCTTAGGAAGTAGCATCCACAAAAGCAGTATCTAGGAACAGCCTTTTCTGCCACCTCCAAGGTTGTGACATCACCAAGAAATCCCTCCCAGGAAGCACTGGTGTGAACAGTAGACTGGAGGGTCAAACCAGAAAAGCCCCATTTCTCAGGATCTTTGACACTATCACCACCTTAGCTGAATTATCTTCAACATCCAAAGAGAGATTACATTAGAGATCATTAGTTTTAGAATGCAGACTTCCTTGAGGAAGGAGGACAGACATTCCTCAGCAGGAATGAGGTGACACTGAAGGTTCAGAAATTCTACATCAAGTCTCCAGACAGCAAGAGCAACCACCCAACTTCCAGCAGAAAGGATAACATGGAAAGGATGGGTTAAATCATTTGGTTCAAGTGCTTTCAGCTGTGACCCACAAAAAGAAAAACATTTTACACTGAAACCCAACATACACAATACCGAATCTAAGTTATCATCCATGGCGAGATACACCGAAATTTTACCTCTAAGCAAGAACAAAAAAAGTTGTCCATAATAAAACTCATCATGGTTTCAGAGATTTATAATGAAAAAAAATGTATGTCTTAGAATATATCTGGGATGAAATATAGAGAAAATCTCAAGCAAAATACCAACCTTCATTATGTGCAATTGACTTTGATATTTACTTGTTCTGTTCTGTTTAATGTCATTTCTCCCCCAAATGCTGGTAATGACCCAGTAAGTTGATTTCAAGTCCATTAATGGGTTTCAACCCACAATTTGAAAAACACTGGATTAGAATTAAAGCATAGGACTCCTAGATATTTGTATTAAGAACTCCAAAGAGTTTAAATAAATCTGCTGGTAGGACAACTGAATCCAAGTGGTAATTACTGTGCACTATATCAGTACGCATCTCTGGGCTGACTTAGCTAGAAATCTGAGGTAGAGCAGCGTGTAAACACTGCTATGGGGATAATTCAAGACAGTGGTGTTGTGGATGTACATTGCTATAATTAAGCCAGAAGACATGTCAGCCAGGGCATTTCTGAGTGCTGATTCCTGCATGCCTCCTGTATGTTGTAAGGTATGTCTCCAAAATTAGAGTGACAGAAAGCCCCTAAAAAAGTGCAATAATCCTTCTCTATAACACCGCTGCCTGGAGGTGTCAGGCTACTATTTATAAACTTGGGTTAGGAGGGGAAATACCCTAACTTCTGTTTTATAAGTCTCTACAGATCCAAGTATGATAGCCAACCAGAATGCTACTCCAGTACCACAGTTTTCCCCGTATTTTGGAGTCAAATATTTTCTATTCACATAAGAGCCCAGGGATAAACCAGATGAGGAGTTGGTCACTTAGCTATGCACTGAGCTGCATCAGCTGACAGTGTCGTGCCTTGAGCCACGCAGATCACTGAATGAATTTCTATTGGAATTACAGACAAGTTGAACATCTTGTCAAGAGACTGGCAGCACAGAACAGACTGCTGAGACTGTTTTGTGCTTCATATGGAATGAGGACTGGATAAGAATTATCCATCAAAACATAGAAATGGAAACTTTTGCTTTTCTAAAGGATTTCCAGGAGTGGACTCTTCCCAGGAGCTCTATACGCATGGAGAAAACATAAATGGAATTATTGTAACCTGAACAAAGTTTACTTATTTTTCCAACTTAGTACGTTTTTTTAAAAAATACATATTTGGGGCGCCTGGGTGGCTCAGCCGGTTAAGCGGCCGACTTCGGCTCAGGTCATGATCTCGCGGTCTGTGAGTTCGAGCCCCGCGTCGGGCTCTGTGCTGACAGCTCAGAGCCTGGAGCCTGCTTCGGATTCTGTGTCTCCCTCTCTCTCTGCCCTTCTCCTGCTCATGCTCTGTCTCTATGTCTCAAAAATAAATAAATATTTAAAAAATAAAAAATAAAAAATACATATTTCCTTGGGGAAGAACATCTGAACATTTTCCCCCACAAAGCAAAAGTATCAATGAGGTCAAAAGCAAATAAGGGAAGTGAGATCTAAGAAACCAAAGCCAAAGTGTTAAAACTTGGAGCTTCAGAAGCAGATAATTAGACCTTTTATTGATCTCAAAAATTTTCTTTCCTTTCTCTGGCAGATCAAGGCCATTTTTATTCTCACCTAGAGCTAGGGTCTTCTGATTGTTTGGAACCACAGCAATATATGGATGATCAGGGAAGCTATATGTCACTGTACAGGTTGTTCACTGCACAGTGGTACCCAGCCGAGATGATTGGACTCTGATATGTAGCTCACACTCCTTTTGTCCAATGTGCATCCTGGTAAGGGCTGCTTCTGCCTGGAGGGAGGGGTCCCTTTGTGACTTTGCAACAAGGCATCATATGGGTTCATGGAAGGCCTTGAAAATAGGGAGGGAAGGGGTACAACTAGCTCTAGCACACTCGGATACACAGCAAATCACTAGCATTTCTTCCTAAATATCAGCAGCTCTAGGGAGTAAATTGGCATTTCAATCCAGAAATCTGAGCCTTACTCTAATTTATGTGTACTTACCATATATCTGAAATGCAGCTGTAATGTACTCTAGAGCTTATTGATTAGAAATTTGGTTTGAAAATCCTCATGCAATTTGAGGATGAGAGCCAGGGGAGACCAGAAGAGATGGAGGGAGAGGGAATATCAGAACTGAGCACCTGTAACACAATAGTTTTCCCATATGTTAAAGTATACTCAGATTATAATTATGCTCATTAAAACAGACTCTACTTCGGCATGGCTCCCATAACCTCCTACTCTGACCTCTGATCTTAGATGAAACAAAAACATCTCTTCCATCTGGAAAACCTGCTGATTTCCATCACAAAACCAGTAGATTCACTCTTTTAATTTTAAACTAACCAGTCAGAGCATGCGCCTAAAACACAGGTAGCAGGATTTAAGGCTTAGCATAGGCATGACTTCAAATCCGGGCCATCTACTAAGAAGCGTCCAACTGGAAACTACATATTACGACTTCTCATTCCAGCCCCAGCCCAACTTCCAGTATGTTCTTCCACTGCTTTTTCATACAATCTCACAGACTAGTCCGACCAATTCACCTGCTGCTCAACAAACCAACCGTGGACCTGGCAGGCTGTTCCTTTCTCAGCAGAATACCCATCCCTTAAGCACCTTTCAAGATGCTGCCAATAAGCCTCCTCCCTCCTCCCTAAAACCTCCCCTCATTCCTATGGTTGGACCTAACTCTCAATCCTTCCAGTTCCTGGAGCTCTATCCCACCTCAAGGCATTTCTGCACGTTCTTCAGTTTGACTGCCACTGGCACAACCCATGGCTGGCTCCTTTTCTGCCGTCGAGTCCCCCACGTTTGGACTTCCCCAGAGAAGCCTTTCTTTCCTTTTTTATAGTCATTTTTTCCTAATTCCTACTACAACTTGTAAAAATGTATTATTTCTTTGTTTATTAGATTTTAATATCCAATAAACTTTATCTGTTTTACTTCCCTAGCACACTGCCTGGTGCAGAACAGGTAGGTGTTCAGTAAATATTTGTCAAATGAATAAATAAATGGATGAACAAACCCGACAGCATTTATTTTTACCTCTTATGTAGGGCAACCCTGTAATTTTTCAAACAAGGACACTTTTGAGAGTGAAAGTAGATGCTAATTACTAATTATGATGAAACAGGCATAAACCAGGATATATGGTCACCATATATATCATATACATGGTACAGGATATATGGGACACCGTATATATCCCCAAGTGACCCATCTTTACCAACCAAGTTTGTAAGATTCAGATTTTGATTAGATGCCACTTGCTAGGCCATGTTTCTTTCATGAAGACCAGATTTTTCTCTTCGGATCAAATCTTGACTTGCTATTTCCATAAAACTGTTTCGGCTGTGTCATTAACATTAGCTCCAATAAGGCTGAACATGTTTCCTTCAGCATGGCCTTTGAGCATGTCTTCGCTGATAACAATGGCCTCACTCAAGGAGTCCAAAGGAAAGATTGCTTCATTTCAAGGCAGCTGATACCACCTTGGATATCCAATTCAAGTTTATTTCATGATGGGCAGCATTAGTGCCACATTGAACGAGGGAAGCAACACCTCTGCAATGGCTCCACTCCAGCCTTGGAGCAGGAAGGGAAGGAGGAGGGCAGACAGAAGGCCAGGGAGGAGAAAGAGCCTTTTGGATTCAAACACTTCTAGACTGTAACTGGCAATATCTAGAAGACTCCTAAAAAGGAGGGATGACAAGAGAAGAGCATGAGGGTCTAAGAAAAATATTTCTGGGTTGGTTTCCACGGTCTGCTTCTTTTCAGTCATGTGACTTTGAAAAAGTAAGACTTTGAGTCTCACTCAGCTGTCTGTGGGATAGATATAATCTTACTTACCCCTGGTCCAAATGAGATGATCAGTAAAATACCTACTATAACACCTGACACATTATAAGTACTAAATGAATGTTGTTATAAAAATAATAATCCTTATTTAATAAATGATGTCACTTTTATCATAAAGCTAGCATCTTACCATATAGCATCTGACTATAACAGAGCAGTCAAGAACTGCAAGTCAAGAGCCCTGCGTTCAAATTATTCTACCAGTGCCATTTAATACACATGAGGCCTCGGGGAAGGTATTTCACTTCTACAGACCTCAGAACACTCCTCTGTTAATTGAAAATAATTATGCCTACATTGTAAGATTGTTCTGAAGATCAAATAAGATAACGCATATAAAATGTTTGGCACAAGGCTTAGCACACGCTATTGCATAACAGTGTGTTTTGGAGTAGAATTTGTTAGAAGTACAGATACTGAAACAGAAAGAAATAGCAAGGACAACAATCTTTTGAGAAGCTTGTTGACCTGCCACGAGGGGGGGCTGGATTTGTCACAGTCCAGTGTGTGGTCTGAGCCCAAGGAACACCAGGGAGAGGAAAATGAGAACGAGAAAGTTGGGATACAAACTGTCCACTGAGGATCCTGACTGGAATGAGAGTAATCAGAAAGTGCACGCCTCCTGATTGTTTCCAGGTGAAGGTGGTAAGAGAGACTGGAGAACAAAGATGAAATCCCAACCTGGTAGATTTCGGTGACCTCTATTTGACCATTTGACCTTGCCAGCAAAATCACATTAAAACGGCAGATTCTTTTATACATTACAACATTCATTTTGGAAACATTCACAGTTTAATATTTCTCCTGTTTTTAATGTGGACCGTATCGTAAAATCCATACAATTTCATTTTTCGGTCTAAAAACTCCTCAAATTTCTGTCTGGTGACCTTAAAAGAGCACACCTCCACCAGTCTTTGAATACTTTCCTGACCCCACGTTATTAAATTAATGTGGAAGTAGGAACATCTTTGCCTCACAAACGTTGTGATTGTTTTTAAAAGAACACTGCTAATTACCTTCCCGGACATCTGACTCATTATTCCATTCCATGAAGTTTAAGACATGGAAAAATTCATTTGGAAATTCCAATTTTAACGATTCCTCAATTTACAAAGAAATTGCCTTAGGATGCAAACCCTGCTCCCTTGATCTTAGCATTGGACAACTGCATATGTGCCACTACGATTTAGTAAATACACAATATATACTGTAGAATAAATTATTAGAATTCCAAAGTTGATACATGCTGCGTCATTTGATGAAATGGAACAAAATTTCACACACAGAAATGTAGCACATATACACATACATACACGATGAGGAAGTTTAGGCTGAAAAAAAAATTTCCATTTGCTTATAAAAAAAATGCTTGCAACTAAGTAGACTAGAGACCCTCTGTGTACTTTGATATTAAGAAACTGATGAGAGAGGGCTTTTCGAAATCAATTATCTCCAATCTTTACAGATATTTAAAAGACCAAATTTTAGTGTGAACTCGAAAGAGCTCATTGAAATCCAAAAAAAACATCATTAAATGGAGAAAAAGCAACACTTTTATAATAACCATGGCTGCTGGTCTGGTCACTATTATGCACACCCAGACATTCCAGTTAAGAACCTGTTTTGCAAATCCTAAATGGGAAGGAAGAATTTGCAACACTTCAATTTATATTTACCATTAAAAAAATTTTTTTAATGTTTATTTATTTTTGAGACAGAGAGAGAGAGAGAGAGAGAGAGAGAGAGAGAGCGAGCATGAGTGGGGGAGGGGCAGAGAGAGAGGGAGACACAGAATGTGAAGCAGGCTCCAGTCCTGCTGTCAGCACAGAGCCCGACGCAGGGCTCAAACTCACAGACCACGAGATCATGACCTGAGCCGAAGTCGGACGCTCAACCTACTGAGCCACCCAGGCGACCCTATATTTACCATTTTTAAGAGTGACTCTGATTTCTTACAGTTTTTTCTTTCAAATAAAATCATTTAATCTCTGAAGACTGCATTTCTCATTTTATGAGTGAATAATCCAAAACCAAGAAGCTATACCAAGAAGAGGTAAAAGTTAGCAAATAAAAATTCATATACAGGGGCACCTGGAAGCTCAGTCAGTTAAGCATCCAACTCTTGATTTTGGCTCAGGTCATGATCTCACAGTTCATGAGATGGAGCCCTAAATCAGGCTCTGCACTGAGCTTGGGATTCTCTCTCTCCCTCTCTCTGCCCGTTCCCTGTTTGCTTGCTCTCTCTCTCAAAAATGAAATTAAAATGAAATAAAATAAAATCACATAAAATAAAATAAAAATTCAAAAATAAGCACTGCATGGGAAATATGCATACTAAAAAAGTATTCATTGTTCATCTAAATTTCAAACATAATGGAGTATCTGTATTTTATCTGACTACCCTTCCTCTGGGTTACCCAGTTAATGAATGGGAGAGCCAACACTAGAACTGGGTGCCCTTTCTGGTGTGAAGCCATTCACGAATAATTATTCTTTGAAAGCTAGATATTCTGGAAAACCAAAAGCTATGTAAGGCAGTCCCTGCCCTCAAAGAACCTTAAGTCTAATGGAAAATTCCAGTACACCAGGAAGAGAGGAGAGAGTGTCAATGTAACCACCTCAGCAAACTACGACCCAAGAAAATGGTTCTCAGCCCTGGTCACAAGTTAAAATCACCCGGAGAGCCTTAAAAACTTTTTTTAGTGCTCTGAGGTGCTGATTTATTTGGTCTAGGGTGGGGTCAGGGAAATTGGTCTTTTTTTTTCCCCCAAAAAAATATGCCCAGATAATTCTAGTGTGTAGCCTGGTTTGCATAATGAACCACTGACTAAGACTTAGAAATCTCCCCTAAGAAATCCTGATTCACAGAGTGGATAGGTCTGTGCCAAACTGCATGTGTGTGGGGAGAGACCCAAAGCACCTTGCTTCCTGTATATCATACAGGTGTCCAAAATAGCCCTTTGGACTTTGCAGTAGGATTTGTTGAAAGAAGAGTATTTTGCTGGAATTCATCTTACATCCCTTCTGATCTTTGTTCTCAGTCATTTCTTAGCCTACACATTGTGTAGCCTGTGTCCTGAAAAATCCATCCTAAGTATTCGCTTCACATACCCCTTAAGAAGAGAATAATGAAGAGACAGTCCCCTAGTCCTATAGTCCACTCAGGATACCCCAGTTACCTGGGGTTAGATATGGAGCCTCTGGCCAGGACAGATCCTGTGGGTTCGGCATTGTTTGTATATCTTCCCACAGAGGTATCTGCTAAATGAAAGCCCTATTCAATCTTATGACTTCCCATGGAGAGATAAATAAAGTGAGTGTCTCTGAGTGTCTTCACCAATGTCATTATATTTATTGTCCTGGTTAGAGAAGGGTCAGAAAGCCACAACTACATCTTCCTCTGCTCAGTTATTATTATTACCAAAAGACAGAGTAGGAAACAGACAAAAGTAGGGTTTCTCAATACAGTCCAAAAAGACAAGCTAAAGAAGCTAAGTCACCTCCATCCTGCGCCCTCACCCTCCCATTTCTCACATCAGTGATAGGGAAGGCAAGTTTACTGTCTCAAGCTTACTGTATCTGTTCTCAAACTATGACATCTTCCAACATAGCATAACTTAACATTTAAAATCATTTTGACCACCTCAAGCCATCCAAAGTCCAAAGGAAATGATATCTAAGCCCCAACTCTCAGGACACATGTAGTTGTGGGTCAAGCCCTCTTCTAGAGGATCATCACCATATAGATGATGTATTTAGGCCATTTTATGTCATTGTCGATCCTCCCATCCCAGAATCCACCTGGGATCAATTCAGCCTATGACAACAAATGTTCTTTGGGATAGTTGGTCAGATCTGGTTTTCTGCATTTAACATAAAAACTCCCCCGCCCTCTTCCCCCTCTTAAAAGCATTATACTAAAAAATCTGGTACAAATAAAGAGCATGATAGGGCCAAATCAGGGCAAATGTATCTATCCAGGAATGATGAGAGGGCACATTTTTTCAATACATAAAAGGACTAAATGAGTGTTCAACAATACTAATACCTGGAATCCTCAAGATCAAGACAAATCAAAAATATTCCAAATGAGTCTGATTCATGTTAAATATTTCCTGTCTCAGTGACCAACAGGCCATGTTAAAACCAGTCTCAACTCCTTTTGGAAGTCTTGTTCTGTTTCCCACATGAAAGGTAATGTAAGAATTTTGATCAATGATGCAAGATTACTAATTCTCATTGGGTAATTTTCCCCATTAGTCAGAACTCAGCCTTGCCAACTCAGAGGCCTCACATGTTTTGCGGCGGGCTGCCATTAGGAACTAGCTGTCAAACTCTAGGACTAATGGAAATGTATTCTAAAGGCCAAATCTCATCATTTCCTTACAAAGGGACAGTTTCTAACCAGGCAAGGTAGCCTCAACTGTATCCCAAGGTCTGAGCCCTCTAGTCTTCCTTTGTGACCACTTTTTTCCTATGTCATCATCAGCAAATCCCCATCGACCATCCCTCTTTCTTTTCCCTTGAAAAATGCCAAAATACGCCTAAGAAAGCAGTATCTTTCTTAATACTTACTTGAACTGCAAAGGAGAGATCCAAAATTTTAAAATTCCTGGCAGAGGCATGAATTCCTTCATTCACCTTTAAGGGCCAGGATATGGACTGATGAGCAAATATAGACCAATCATAAACGGGAGGTGTTCTGTACCCTCCTCTGCTATAAATCTAGATCATGTAGTCAAGAATGCACACTCACGAATAAACAGGCTGGCTCCCTCTGATGTCTTCTCAAGTGCTGTGACAGTGATGTTCATGGAGAAAAAGGTGTCAGTTAGTATGCCAAACGCCGTCCAAACAGGGCCGACCCATGAACGAGAATGTAGTTTCCCTGCTTCTCATCGAAAGATACCCAACTGGAGGCAGTCATGGGCCTATACAAGTGCCTACAAAATCTGCAAAACCCCTGAGAGCTATGTATATAGGTGAGCCAATTCTAATTCACATGCAGCAATGCAAAACCCCTTTCTTCCTCTGCCCCGTGGCAAAAAGTGAATCTGTTCCATCTGTTTACAATGATTGCTATTACTTTCCAGCATAACCATAATGTTATTTTGTAAATCCTATTCCTGACACGCCTCAAACCATCTGTCTATTCTTTCTTGGGTTAGCTTGGGGCTGTTTGGCAAATGTATGTCATTACCTGTGAGTGGAATATTTTTTAGCAGAGCACATGCCCCTTTTAAAGGCATGTTGCCGTGGCTGCTAGGTGTTCCTAAGTAATCTCCTATGTTTCTTCCTCTAAACCCAATATGCCTTTAGTAATTTTTAATATATGTGAAATAAATTAGGCAAAGAGACAAAAAGGCATAATTGTGACTACTTGGGCTTAAGATTCAAAGTAAGTTTGCACATACTCTCAAACACAAGGAATCATTTGAAATTTTACTAATAAAATTACACATGTCAGTTTCGAGGAGAAAGGTAGCCTATGTTTCAGATTCAGACTTGCAAAGAGTTTTGGGAGAAAAAAACAACGTGATACAATCTGAGCGGTAGAATTTCTGCCATTTCTTGTCCTCATGGAACTGCGCTTGGGTTCCCACCAAGTCTCTACGTTCTCTCTCTTCTTTATCGTGCTGCCATTTTGCCCTTGTTTATGACTACAAGGGGTTGGGAAAAGACCATAAGGCCCCGGAATGGAGAAGGGCACGTGATGAGGCAATTCAAAGAACACAGATACAAGTGGACAAATTGAGAAAAGACAGTTCACCTCATTAGCAATCAAGGGAATACAGAACAAAATAATAACGAGATCACCGCTGCTCTCAAAATGGCAAAGATTAAAACCAATGAAAATACCTCGTGAGGCCGTGAGGAAATGGATACTCTTAGGCACTGCTGGAGGAAGAGAGTTCATACGGCTCTCCTTTTAGCGGTACCCAGCACAGTTTTTCTGGTACATATCTTTTCATACCTTCTGCTTCATTTCTAAGCTTCTGTTCTAGAGAAATACTAATGTGTATACACACATTCAAAACAAATATGTGAATACAAAAATATTTACAGCGACATTGTTTATAAGACTCAAAAATAGGAAACAGCCCATCAGTAAAGAAATGGTTAAACTATAGCTTATCTACCTGATAGGATATTTTGCTATGAAAATGAATAAGGCAGCCTCACATCACCTAGAAATAAAAAGACTGTTGGATGTATTGGCAATTAAGACAGCAATTTGGAGGACATTAATAGGTTTCAATTTATGGAAAACAGTGAAATCTCTAGGTCTATAATAAGAGGTTAAAATGAGAATCTTTCAGGGGTGCCTAGGTGGTGCAGTCAGTTAAGCCTCTGACTCTTGGTTTCGGCTCAGGTCATGATCTCACGGTTAGCGGGTTCGAGCTGGCATTAGGCTCTGCACTAACACTGGGAGCCTGGGGCCTGCTTCGGCTTCTGTGTCTCACTTTCTATCTGTCCTTCTCCCACTGTCTCTCTCAAAAATAAATAAACTTAAGAAAAATGAGAATCTTTCAGCTTTGTCTAGGGCCTCAAAGATTCAGAACAAAGCAGTAGATGATTAGTGCTCTCCCACTCCAAAATGACCTGCTAGACCTCCTAGGCTCACAGCTCTTGGCAAAGGAGGCATCCATCATCCAGCTCAAGGATATAAAAGGACTGAAATTGACAAAGCTGAAAGAGTTTCTTTTTTCTTTATTTTTTTAATGTTTATTTATTTATTTACCTTGAGAGAGAGCAAGCAAGTGTGAGTGGGAGAGGGGCCGAGAGAGAGGGAGAGAGAGAATCCCAAGCAAGCTCCACTTCCAGCGCAGATCCAGACATGGGGCTGGAGATTTTGGACCTGAGCCAAAATCAAGAGTTGGATGCTTAACCGACTGAGCCACCCAAGTGTCCCTGGTTGGGTCCTCATAGTGTTTCCACCCATACCTTAATCTAGTTACCAGGAGTTTTAAGGAGATTGTTGAGAATGCTGGAGTCTACAGGCTACAGACTGATCCATGACCAAAGCTCATCTGTTGGCAAGAGGCGGGATCCGGCGACACAGGGAGGCCCGGGACTGAGTGTGCTGCACTGCAGTCACTACGCTCCTTCTAAGAGCGTGGCAAGACTGCATCTGCGTTCCCTCTGGACTGCATGCAAAAGAGCCAACCAGGATGGTTTTAAAGGGGGCCCCACCTGTAGACATGCTGTCAGCACTCTCCACTCATATCCTTTCTGTCTCTTGATCATATTCACACACCTGCTGGGGGGTGAGCTTTCATTCTCCCGGCCGCACCTGCATCTTTTGTCAGGGGATGCCCTCAAGGTGGTGGACCCCCTGTGTGCACAGACAGCCAGAGAGCCTAGGGACTATGTTTGAGACTTGAAAGGACTGGAAGAACTGTTATATATGTGAGCGTCCAAGAAAGTTAGAATGAGCCTGCATATCATCTTTACAGAGACAGCAATGGGAAACTATGCCCTACCTTTACTCTGTGGAGTCCCATTGTTTCAATAGAATGTTAACAACCACACATACATAACAGAGCAAAGTCTGGATGTTTATACACAGAACCAACTGTGATCTCCAGAGAGCAGAGTGTGCTAGAGGATGGGTGAAAGAACTTGTACATTTCGTTCTATATATTTCCATACCATTTAATTTTTTAAAAAAACCAACATTTGCTCATGTTTTTGGTAAACAAAAACTTAACATATTACAGATACACACATACACATTCGTTGTATAAAAATTCAGAAATTTAAGAAAAAGAAAACAAACAAACCAGGCACATAATCTCACTCTCTCAGATCCTACCTCCGTTAGTATCTGGGAGGTTTTCATTCCCCTCTTTTTGCTCTGAGTGGGCACATTTGCTTTGGGGAGGCAGGTGCTCCCTGGGTTCCACCTGCAGCGCTAAATTGAACGAGGAAGAGTGGCAAAGATTGTTTACCACCATCACCATATCTTCTGTGGCTGTTCTGGCCATATGAAAATTGGAGATTCGTTTAAAGAAAATTGATTTGATACTTACTGGGTTTCCCTTAAATGGCTTAAAATGCTCACAATCAAGGGGCAGATAAAAAACTCATCAGGGCCATTTTATGCACTGCCTCTAGACAGTAGCAAAGTGGAGGACTAAAACACTGGAGTTCACTGCTCCTTTTAGGAAACTGGAAATACACCTCCCTTGTCTGGCTGGAAATGCATATTCGGGTCGAACCTGCCAAGCCTCACCAAGTCTGCCCAGAAAGCCCATCTGAACCTCGAACACCTGAATGCAAATTCAAGAGGAGATTTTATTTCCCTTCTGAGATTTATACAAAAATCTAACCTGTTGCAAATTCATCTCCTAAAATATACAAGACACAACTTGAGACCCTGAGCAAATGAAGTGGCGGCTACACATGTGGAAATTACCTCCTTGTTTGTTTTCAGTCTTCCTGTTTCCCCTGGGAACCAGAGAGAAAATTCAATTTCTAAACCTTGAAGCAGCATGAACAATGAACAATTGTCAGCCTAGAAATAGCAGACGAGGCCGATTACTGCACAATGGAAAGTAAACGGCATTGTCTTGAGGTTATGTTTACTATACCGGCTGGGTGGGTAAAATGATACAGTAGAGGGGAGATTGGTGTCCTACTCATTAGAAACCCCTGACAAACCCTCTACACCGAGGGGAGTGTCCAACTCCTTTCTGTTTTCCCTCTTGTTGACTATGGGTTTGGATAATTATATATAATTTCTCATGTCTGACTACATGAATGAAACTTCTTACCAATTTCCACCAAAACCCTGTACCAAATCAATGGAGACAGGACCAACGGAAAGCCAGTACCATGCGAAAATGCAGAAAAGGTCTTCATTTTTTTCACTCGAGTGGCAAACCAAAAGTCTCGGAAGAGGCGACAATCTCATGATCCAGCAAAACAGCAACGGAACACACAAACATTCTCTTGGCTTGGAATATGAAAACGTTTTACGAGAGTAAATTAAATTGAGCTGAAATTTTGAAACCAGGAATGGTAAAGTGTATTTCTTACCAAATTGGTTGGAATCCAGTCATACACTCAGAATAAACTCAAACTGGTGCTAAAGTCCAGTTTCCTTTTTGAAAAAGAAGAAAGAAAAATAAACTCTCTAGACTTTAAAATGCAGCTTTTGAAACAAGGTTCCAAGGGCTACTTGGATGTTGGCTGGCGCTGACAAAACAATACTAACAAGTTGAGTGTAAATGAATCAAAACCAGACAGATTCCATTTCCCCTCAAGAAAACGGGTGTTTGGCGGGGTTGGGGGGGAATAAATAAATAAAAGCTTCCCAAAAATGTATGTGAATTTTCACAAAAACCACAGTGTTCTGAATAAAAACTAGAGACGTGTCTTCTGCCCTTTGAGTAGGGCTGGGTTTCAAAGTGGTGACATGGAGGCGTAAGTGTGACACCCGGGCACTGAGCTTTGGGAACACTGCTTTGATTTCATCCTCGCAATAACCTGTATGGTAGGCAGGTGTTCGTCCCCCACCTTACTGGTGAGAAAATGAAGCTCAGGAACTTGAGTCACCTTCTCTAGATCACTCGGCATTACTCTGAAGGACACCCGCATTAGAACACCATTCACAGGCTCCCATGCGCCTGCTGTGTGAGAGCCACTGCTTACTTAGCGACTAGACTTAGTGATGTTTAATAAGACAATTTTGGAGCCCATTACTAGTGCAATGCTACCTCCTGTCAAGGCCAACACCTGTACTGGCTTAGAAAGTGTCTGAGGTAGAACTGGTGGGGGGTGGAGGGAGTCTCATCTTGATTTAACTTAGGGTCGTTGTGAATTCATGTCTAACTCCAACTTACTCAACTTTGTGGCAAGTCTACACTAAGTACTTTACTTGCATTAACTCCTTTCATTCTCAAAAATGACTAGGAGTTTTGTAGGATTTTTGTCCCTAAGCAAACTGAGGAATAAAAGGACTAAGGAAGAGGCAGAGCCATAGAGGATTCTAACCCAGCCTGCCTGACTCCTCCAGACCCAGAACATGTGCTCTTACTCCCCTTACCAAATGAAGGACATCATCCACAGAGGACAGAACTGAGTGCAGGATGACTATAACCCTAGAAATTAAGATGCATTGGCTTCTTGTCTTAGTCCATTCAGGCTGGGATAACAAAATACCACAAACTGGGCAGCTTATAAACAACAGAAATTTATTTCTCATCATTCTGGAGTCTGGAAGTCTGAGAGTAAGGCCACAGCGTGGCTGGGTTTTGGTGAGGGCTCTCTTCCTTGTTCAGCTGGCACTTCCTCACCACATCCTTGCATGGTAGAAGGGGCCAGAATCTCTCTGGAGCCTCTTTTATAAGAGCACTAATCCCATTCATGAGGGTTCTACCCTCTTGACTTAGGCACCGCCCTAAGGCTTCACCTACTAATATCATCAGTTTGGGGGGTTAGGATTTCAGCATGAATTCTGAAGAAACATACACATTTAGACTATAGCATTTATCAAGGTATGTGACCATCAGAACTTGGCAGTATTTCCCACCCATTCGTTCGTTAACTCAACAGTAGTGATTAAGTGCCTATGATATATAAAAATAGGGGTTATAAAGAGATCCAAGATGTGCAAGTCCTCGTTCTCGAGAAATGTAAACATAACAGCCCCAAGTTGTTCACATCTCAAACTTACTTGGTTCTGGATTTTCCCCTGGCCTTCTGTTATTCTTTATCTTTTCAAGCCACTTATTATGATATAATTTCTTTCTTTTGGACATATCCAAATTTATGGTTTAGCTTAGTTTGTCCCTGAGATTAGTGAAACTCATTAAGAGTCAAACAAATGGAGAGACAACTTGAACTCAAGGAACTCTTTGCACTCATAGAATATTAGAATTTGAAATACTAGACTTAGAATTTGGAGAGATGGGACTTATATTGGTGAGAGAAGGCTATCTTCTATAACAAAGAACTCCCAGAGTTCTTATTGTCCTCACAAAATCCAATGTGTGCGTTCCTCATTAGGCCCCTATCCCGTGGGTTCCAGGCTACTTCCACGCTGTGGCTCCGCTATCTCAACGAAGGGTTTCAAGTCACCCCAGGCTTCATCCAGCCAGCAGACAGAGACAAAGAAACTTCAGAGAAGGTACATTACTCTTAACTGCCTCTCTCATTCTACTGGCAAAAGTTAGTCACACGTGCAGCTAGACACCAAGGTTACCAAGAAAAATCTATAGTTTAGGGAGCATATAGTCCATCTCTAACACAGACTCCAAAGCCCACCACCACCATCGCCACGCAGATGAGAGTGCTGTGTCTCAGTGCAGCTACATGAGCCTTCTGATACACAGGAACGGAGTCCATCTTCCAACACAGTGCTCTTTGCCTGTAATATTTACACTTTCTAAAAAGCCATTTACTACTTTAAAGAAATTTTTAATGGTTATTTATTTTTGAGAGAGAGAGGGTGCGAGCAGGGGAGAGGCAGAGAGGGAGACACAGAATCTGAGGCACACGAAATCATGACCTGAGCCGAAGTCGGATGCTTAACTGAGTGAGCCACCCAGGCGCCCCACCGTTTGCTGTTTTTATGTCTTATCTCATGCTTACTATAGAAAATTTGGAAAATACGCAACTTAAAGAAGAAAATAAAAATTGTTTATAATCTTCCAACAATAGTCACTGATTATATTTTGATGCCTATCTCCTAGTCTTTTCCATATATTTGTGTATTTTATATACATAATGATTTTTAATTACAAAATATTTCAAACATACAGAAAGTAGTATAAACAAACCTACATATCCTCCTATATACCACTGTTTAACATTAACATTTTGCCGTATTTTCTTCAGTTCTCCCTCTCTTCTTTAAAAACAAAATGGGTCCAAAGATGCCTGAGTGACTCAGTCAGTTGAGCATCCAACTTTGGCTCGGGTCATGATCTTGTGGTTGGTGAATTTGAGCTCCCCATCGGGCTCACTGATGTCAGCATGAAGCCCGCTTCAGATTCTCTGTCCCTTCTCGCTCTCTGTCCATCCTCACTGGTGGTCTTTCTCTCTCACAAATAAATAAATGTTCATTTAATCAATCAATCAATAAAAATAAAATGGGTCCAGCTAAAACCTAACCTCCATCTAATTCTTTCTCCTTCCTAACAGAAACCTAGGAAGTGCCATCCTGAAGCTGAAGTATCTAGAAGCCTTGTGCATATTTTCACACTGGTACTATGTATCTGTACATAGATAGTAAAATTCCATGACAGGGTATGTTCTTTTGTAGATTTAAAATTTTTGCATAAGGGATATAATGACATGTGCATCCTTTTGTACCTTGCTTTTTCCAGTCAGCAGTATGTTTTAAAATTTAGCCATGTAGACACATAGATATCACTTTCATTCTCCTGAACTACATGTGGTATCCCATTGTAGGACTAAGCTACAGTTTATTTATTCTACTGATACACAGATGGTCTTCACATTTTTCCCTTTATATTCATTAAAAACCCAAACTGGCATCAAATTATAACACAGGACTCTTTCCTGCTTTTTCCATTTAACATTAAGTATTCGTACATATATTCTTTGAGGATGTTATTTTTAACAGCTACTTAGCATTCTCTCCCAGGAACATACCAAAATTATTTAGCCATTCCCATGCAGGTACGGTAGGTACCTGATAACAAACAGAAAGACTAAGAAGTGCCTGTAGAGAGGGAAAGTACTACCACGGTTCAGCAGCCATGTTCTGGTCCCACACTCTCTAGGTTCGAATCCCACCAAGTCCACTTTCTAACTTTGGGACTTTGGGAAAAACCTTTAACTGTTTTGTGTTCTATAAAATGAGATTGATCATAGTACCTACCACGAATCTCACAGCAATCCCATGGGTTTGTATGCTTTCTGGCTTTTATTTTATTTTGTATTCCCTTGTAGGCAAACAAGGAGTAATCCTGCATCTGCAGGTCAAGCTTGCTGACAGAAAGCCAAGTCTCATTTGGAGGACAAGGAGTCTTGTGAGATTCAAATCACTGATTCCAGCACGGTGCCTGGGACACAGTAAGCACTAAGCGTTATGTTAAAAGTGTTTTATATTTGTTGTAGCTGCACATTCAAACATGTGTGCGCACACACGCCGCCACCCAAATATCTACAACTCTATCATATTTTAGGCATGTGACACGCCGCTGTTCCACCTTATTAATAAGGCTTCCCAATCTGCTCCTTTACTGTTCCATTTAGCAAATCTTCCAGTTTTGTTACCTTCTGCTAGGCATCCCTTTAGACTCCCTAGCAAGCCCTCACTGTCTGACACGTTATACACTCAGCAAGTGTCACCAAAGCCTGTAATTGACTTTATGAAGTTCTCAGACTCTCCCTTTCACAATTCGACTCAACCAAATGGTCTGTCTATCCCAATATTTTCAAGTGTCACCTCCCACAGGCTCCTCCTCCCTTTTTGTCCTATGAATGATGTCCCACTTCTCAACTGCCATCAGCTGGCTCAAACCTCAGTACAGATTACCTTTTCAAGAGACTAGAAAGAAACAAAGCATGAAACAAAGAAACCCACTAAGTTTTTTTGGTCACTCCAGATAGGGCTCACTAAAACTTTATTGGCCTCAGGAGACTTCCCTAATTCAGCTAAACAAACAGTCTTCCTTCTACGCTTAGGAATGCTATTGGGCAGTGTAATGAATGGCCTTTGAAAACCTGTGGAGCTCCTGACCTGGAAAGGGGGATGAAAGGAAGCTACGCATGAGCAGTGAAGCAGTCAAGCTCTAAGTCCTGCCCTCACCTTGGCAATTGGCAGGTTCCAAAATCTGATGAGAACTATAAGCTCACAAGGATGTACTTACTACACAATTTGTCACTACAATTTCCAAATGGCCAAGGAAGATCATGGCACCTTTAATCTTGGTGGTGCCTGGGAAATACTTTAAAAAGGCCCTCAATTATTGAAAACCATCATCGTTGGAACTATTTCCATAGTATCAAATATGGTCTGAATTAGCTTCAAAAAATAAGAAAGAAGTTTCTAGAGATGAAACACGCACACACGCACATACACACACACACGCACTTCTATGTGATAAACCTGGTTGAAAAGAGGATTGAGTCCCACTCATCCTTTCATGGGGAAAATTAGTGCCTTTTAATCTCTAGGAATTTATTTGTTTGCCTTAGTTGCAAGCTTAGTTACAATCTTCCAACTCATTACTATTAATTCCTTTTCCTACTGCAGCCTGATCAGAACTAATTCTGTTTTGAGAAGTCTCAGCAATGAAATCCAATTGGACTTTTGCCCTCTGGCCTACATCATTTAGGATTACTCCTATGAGACCATGTCTAGACTCTTAAGAAAATTCAGGGAAGATGTTGTCCTTGATTGGCTTGATTGTGTTCTTTGAATTTAGGGATGTTAGGTAACTCTGTTGTCCCTTTATATACCCTCAGGAGTCCCAGATCCAGTTTTTAAATTGTGGGGATGCGGGAATAAAATAGACACAAATCTTATCTCGTCTATGATCATGTCATCCAAGACCACACTTTCTTTATAAGAATGCCACTAGGAACTGAGGATTTCACAATCACAGGCAGATGACTATTTACGACATTGCTACATACCTTCTTTTTCTATGGTTTTGTCTTTTTTGGTCTAGGGAACGAGCAAAAAGGGTGATTTGTTTTAAGACAATTAGCACTGACCAAACCATAAATATACCCTACACCTTCGTTTGACAATTCACTCTCAATCATTCCTTTATCAAAGAAAGAGAAACAGAGGAGGAGGAAGATATAATAAGTACATATGTAGGGAAGGAGGAAGAGAGAGAAGGAGTAAAAGAAAGGAAAGAGAGGAATGGAAGGAAAAAAGGAAGGAAGGAGAGAAGAAAGGAAGGGTGTTGTCTGCCACAGTATCTGAAAAACAAACAAATAAAAAAACGATGAAATAGAAAGACTTCAAGTTTATGACCAGTAGGGCCCCCAACTCTCAGTGCATTCTACACACAGACAGAGATTCACAAAGTCTACACCACCCTTAAGACATAAAACGACCAGCCCCCTCAAATACAGCAAGACTTACAGACCATGGTAATGAAGAAAAGTGTCCCATAGAACACCTCAGAAGTATCAACATTGCTTAGCATCTTAAATTAATACAGCCTTACGTTGCTAGGCTCTTTTTAATATCATGAGCCTTGCTGCTACACAAAATGACTCAAGTCCTCTCAATTGGAATCGAATCTGCATCAATCTGGTAACTGTTGCATAGAGCACTCACTGCCCTGTAGGGAGAAAGGATGGTGCAACAAGAGCAGAGTCAAGGCTACATGAAAGTGGCCCTAGCTCTGTCTGACAACTGACTGCATCCACCTTGGAAAGCACATTTATCCTCCCAGAGCCATTTCTGTCTCTGTAAAATTTACTAGACAGTTTCTCACGGCCCTCCCTGCACGAAGAAGTCCAGTCCAAGCTTAACAACTAATTCACTTCTAATGTTTCCTTCATCAGAATTAAAAAAACAATACCTACTTAAATAGCATGGTATGTGCAATAGCACAGAAATTTAAACCCCCTGCATAAATCTTAGAGAACTTGCAGTACATTCTTAGAGATATAGAGTCATAAAGCCTATGAATCACAAAGTTTCCAAGAATCTATGATCTATGGTTCAAGGATCCATGGTTCTCTAGCTCCAAGATCTTGCTCTGAGAGAACAAAATTCTTGAGAATAAAAGAGAGAATTTAGTTGGATTAGACTCAGTACTGAGTGTGCAGGGTAGTGATCAGCCCTGTAGATAGTCCAGGAGGGATCTACCTTGCTGCCCTGTAATTTAGCCCTTGATACATAAGGATTTGGGATGGGTGTGAATAGGGATGCAGTGGTTGGATAAAATAAGAGAAACTGAAGAGTCTCAGGACATTTCTGCTGTTAGTATTATTCTCACCTTCTGCCTTCTGGGAACTGCCACCTATTGAGCACAGGACCGGCAGGAGAGAGAATGGGACATTTTCTTATCTTATGCTCTCGCCTTAGTCCCCCAGCTGACTTGAAGGAAGAATAGCTATAGCAGCAAAGGCCACACAGCTGGAAGTAAACTGAATGTAAAAACAGGACACACGCAGGAATGTAGTAGGAGCCTGAGTGATGCAGACATCCCTTGCTGCAGGTAAAGTACGGGAATGAGATATCACTGGGGTCAGCCTTCTATGCGGTGCGTGCGAATATTGCTCCAAGCAATATAAGAAGGTTGCATTAAGTGTCTGCTGTTGAGTTCTTTGGTAAGGTCGGCTCCCGCACTCCGGGTCAAGTGAAAAGGGACCGGCAAGAATCCTGAGAGCACAAGAGGAAAGCGGCTCACTTCCACAGAGACTGCATTCCAACCTGAAAATCGCTTTCATTACAATGGTTCAAGACCACCAAAGAAAAGGCTGAAACGGATCGAAAGGCTGTTTGTAAATGAAACAAGACTGCACATTTACAAGCACATTTACAGTAGAGAAGGTAAATACTGTAGTCAGCCAAAAGATAAGAATATCTAATCCACAGGCAAACTACAGCATATGAAGATTGTCCTTACTTTTTCTAAGATTCTTCAAATTAGGATGTTGAACCTTTAGGCTGACAGAATCAGAAGGCAACTGACACCCAACAGGGAAGAAATCCAAACGGGGAGAAGGCCAAGTTTCGGAGAAGTTCAAACATCTCTTCCATTTCTTTTCTTAGAGTTAATACCTCGGGCTTCTCCCAAAGGAAAAAAGCTGCGGACACACAATTGGCCTTCATTTTGCACGTTCACCGTCCCGCAAGAGCTAACAAACTAGCCAAGCCTGTGAAAAAGTCTCGTCAGGACGTTTTCAGGATTTAGACCCAAAGGCTTAGAAGGACCTGGTGAAAGCTTCGTGAATGGAGGTGTGTCGGTGAGCTCCCCTAATGGGGAAGCCAGGCTCACACACACTCAGAAAAGTCAACATTGCCTATTGGCAAATGCCTAGGTAGTCAGTGTGTTGGAAACCTTGAGTAGTGTGATGGTGTCATCCCTATTTTCCAGGCTGAGAGAAGAGGATAAAAGTTGAAGAAGTCATCCATCCATCAGCTGCAGCCTTGTAGAGTGCCAGGATCAGGGTGCAGCCTCCCTCCCAGACCACACCCCCCAGCCTGCTCCCTGCCAGGGCTCCCCAAGCTTCAGTGTCGCTCGGTGTAGCTCGCCTCCTCTGACTGCCCCAATCCTTCCCACGAGGAGACTCACCAGCAGCAGAGAACAGCCAGGACCAAAACACTTGCAAATCCCTCAGAGATTCAGTGCATAACCACCCCTCCCCCAAACCCTGAGGAATTGGACAAACAGGCAGGGAGGCTGTTTGGTGGAGAAGGGAGGAGAAACTTGGCCACTCTCTCTTCTTCTTGCCTCCCAAGAAGAAACAGTAATAGCACAATTCTCCCCTCCTTGTCACCCAATTCATCAAGCAGGTATGGCCAGGAACTAGAAAATTCTCCGATGTGGAGCTCATCCTTCCTTCCCCTGGGTGTCAATCAATCGGCAGTAGGAGATTTATTGGAGGAAGAAAAACTGGGGTTTTCTTGGGGGTTTTTTTGTTTGTTTTTTAGGATTCAAGACACATTTGTGCTCATTTTATACTTTAACAGGAATTCTTAGAAAAGAAATGATGAGAATTGGGGGCTGGAATATGCCCTTTCTTCAGGAGCCTGGACGACGGTCAACTTGGCAAATTAAAGGCACTTGTATTGGGCTCAGGAACACACACTCTCCTCAGCTTCCTTCTTTAGCAGCATGTGGCAGAGTTTTCACTTTTTACAATAATTCTTCATGGAAGAAGGATGAAAGTTGTACTTAATGAAGTTTCGGAAAAAGAATCTAATCCTTACCCTGGCATTCAGATGCTGCATCTCTGTAAACAACATGCGAGGGTCTTTGGGAGATTTATAGGAAATGGCAATTGGCAAAGAAAACATTAGCTCCTACTCTGGCCCCATAAAGCTGTATGGCTGGCTTTGTAGAGCTCTCAAAGAACGTTATAGAAAACAAAGGAGAAATCAATACCGTTCAGTCCACTGCCGGCTGTGGGCCTCCAAAGCAAATCAACATGGCTTCACTTACCTCTCAGAACAGTTAGTGCCGACTTCAAACAGACTGCAATAGATTCACGCCCTCCCCCCTCCCCAAATCCTTAGAAAACTGTCCCTGAAAAGACAGGTCTGCAAAATCTTTCATCTACAAGGTGGGAGCGATGCAAGGATTCTTCAGTTCAGAGCAAGTGATAGAGAAGAAATGGCCACTTTCTGCTCGTCACACAGTGAATTTGATACTAACACTTGTTAGATGTGAGACGGACCTCCAAGCTGAGTCTGTCCAAGTCTACCAGTAGTGTCTCGGGTTACCATGAACCAAGTAATTAATAGGGGTGCCTGGACTAATTATGAGTTTGGAAAGGAAAGAAATGAGAAGAAGCAATGATCGTGGAGAATGGGGTTTTATGTAACAGAAGACAAAGTCTTTATTTCAGACTTTATTACAGGAATGGTCACGACTATCGAACACCCTCCTCCCATCTGGAAATAAGAAATTCCAAATGATGATCTCTCAGACCTTGCTCCTAGGACTCTACTCCTCCTTTTCTGCCCCAAATGAAACTTCATACAGGTTAATATGCCAATTAAACGTCCATGAAGCAAGGCCTTCTTCAACATTCTCTTCTGTTGTGAATGAGGAGCTCTGCGCAGGATTTCACTGAATAAAAAACAATCTGTGCTTCTAATGTCACAAACAGCCCCTCCCCAGCAACTCCCTTAATTTAAAGTTGACAGCCTATCTCTTCACCTTGTCAGTCTTCAAATGCTTATTCTCTAACCATGATAGGGAAATGCCAAGTTCTCCGCAGAGAGAGGACAAGTTTTTCAGTTATGCATCCAAATGTACTTGTCGCACAAAAGAGCCCCAGTACTGACTTGCCCGAGTCGGCTTTGAGCGACAAACTTTAGCCCTTACCACCCTGAAGACAAAAGCAGGCACACATAAACGTGGTGGCAGCTCCTGGCATGGCCCAGGTCAGGCCAAGCATTCATGCTGCGAGTGTGGAATTTCCCTGTCACATAAAACCATAGTGGGGTCAAGAGGCAGACACACTAATCAAGGAGCAGAGCGGGACCTTTCAAGGTCTTCTCTTGGCTTCGATGCTGGGGGAGGTAAAGCCATCCTCCTGGTGGTTTAAATGTCCAAGCAAGGGACTTTTACTCTATTAGTGAATGCCTCAGCAGACTGGCAAGGCAATTAATAATAAATTAAAATGTGTGAACACCTACTCTGTGCAAAGCATTAAGGTGAGAACTTCTTAAGACTGTAACGTAGAAGAGCAGCAGGACACCCGGCTGGCTCCGTCGGAAGAGCATGCGATTCTTGATCTTAGGGTTGTGAGTTTGAGCCCCGTGTTGGGTGTAGGGATTACTTAAAAAGGAAATCTTTAAAGAAGGAAGTGGAGCAGAATACAGCTCCACTGGGGGTGTAAGCCTAGGCAATTGTGGTTAACCATACAGCATATGAGTTCCCCATGAGTGACAGCTGCCTTTCCAATAGCCCTTACCTTTCCTCCCCTGCTAACAAAAACTTGACTTTGTTCAATATCAGGTGACTGTGTTTTCCTGAAGGGTGATCTTCTTCACAGTCTGAAGGGGTGAACCTTGATTGGTCAAAACTAATGGTTCTAAACTCCGCCTACACACTGGAAACACCTGGGGAATGGCTTAAAAGTTCCAAAGATGGGGCACCTGGGTGGCTCAGTCCATTAAGCATCTGGCTCTTTGGGGCACCTGGGTGGCTCAGTCCATTAAGCATCAGATCATGATCTCATGGTTCGTGGGTTAGAGCCCCTCATCAGGCTCCAAACCAACAGAGTGGTGCCTGCTTGGGATTCTCTCTCCCTCTTTCTGTGCCCTTTCCTCCAAATAAATAAATAAAACTTTTAAAGAAAATAAAAATTCTAATGACTGGGTCCCATCCTAAGATTGATTTAATTGGTTGGACATGGGTCCCAATAGCCAATAGTTTTTAAAGTCCCCAGGTGATTCTAATGTCACTGGTGGTTGAGAACCACTGGTCTAAATCAACACAATTATTTCATTCTGTCATTAATGACGGGCTTAAGATTGGTCATGTGGTTTAATTCGGGCCAAAGATATGAGAAGCATCTTCTGGGAGGCTCCGAGGGAAGTGTTCTTCAGGTTTAAAAATACAAAAGGAAGGTAGATGCTTTCTTCTCCTCTTCTGAGCTTTGGACAGTGTTTGTTTGTTTGTTTTGTTTTGTTTTAAATAAGTTTATTTATTTCTGAGAGAGAGAGAAAGAGAGAGGAAGCAGAGAAGGGATAGAGAGAGAGGGAGACAGAGAATCCCAAGCGGGCTCTGCACTGTCAGCACAGAGCCTGATGCAGGGTTCAAACTCACAAACTGTGAGATCATAACCTGAGTCAAAACCAAGAGTCAGATGCTTAATGGACTGAGCCACCCAGGTGCCCCTGGACAGAGAGGAGGTGAGGCCTGAACAGGGGCAAGCAACTTGCACAGTGAAGGAAAAAGTCAACGAGGCCCTCGGAAGAGAAATATAGATACATACATAGCCCATGATGATACTGTTGGACTGATGAAGTAACCAAAGCAATAGCCATTCTTCCTGTAGACCAGTGACCTTCCTGTAGATCTTGCTGCGCACTATAAACATTCTTCTTAAAAATACTGATGCCAAAATAAGTGGGTGGGGGGGCTCCTCGGTGGCTCAGACAGCTGAGCATCCAACTCTAGATTATCAGCTCAGGTCATGATCATGGGGTCGTGAGATTGAGCCCTGTGTCGGGCTCCACTCTCCCTCTCTCTCTCTGCCCCTCCCCGGCTCGTGCTCTCTCTTTCTCTCAAAATAAATAAATAAACATTAAAAAAAATACTGATGCTTGGGTCTTGCCGCTAGAGGATCCAATTTAACTGGTAAGTGATAATAATCGGGATTTTAAAACATATGCCCAGTTGGTTATATTGTGCAGCCAAATTTGAAAACCACTGTTCTAGAGTGGCTGAGTGTGACAACAAATTGCCTATTGTTTAAGCCAGTGGTCCTCAAAGTGTGTTCCCCCAGCCAGCATTATCAGTATCACTTGGAGACTTGTTTAAAATGCACATTTTTAGGTGTCACCCGTGACCTACTGAATCAGAAAAGAATTTAAGATAACATATATCTGATATACACTCTTCCGTTTCAGATAGATTTGCCTTTCTAGTTACATTTGGCCCAACATTAGGAGAGTTGTCAAACATACAGAAAAGCCAAAGAACTGTGTAGTGAAAAAGTAATATTTCTTTCTATTTGCCTTACCATAGATATCCACAACTACTCAGCTCAATCCGTCCATCAATCCATTTCTTTGATGTGTTTTAATGTAACCTATAGACATGAAAACATTTCAGTCCTAGACACTTCAGTGTGCACATCTCAAGCCAGAATTCAATACTAATTTACTGTTCCTTTTTTTAGCTTAAACTTACACTGAATAAAATATACAATTCTTAATTGTACTATTCCATGAATTTATAAGTACCTTCTGCTTATGGATATATTTTAGTAAAACTAGGATTCATTCATCTGCATGGCCTAAGCATTTTATTATAGAGTCACTACCGATAGTGTAACAAGGATTAGATAGCACAGTGAGAGGTATTAATCACAACTTCCAGTTTTCACATTTACAAAATATGGTGCTTCATCTGACTTTTATGAGAAAATAAATACCGTCATATGTTGGACGTTATCAGTGATTAAAACTTCAATCAAAAATGTCTTCCCATTCTTTTAATCTTCTGGGCAGTTTTAATGATGGGTTCCCTGAAACGACAAGATGTCCTTTTTAAAGAGGAAAACTGTTCCTATCTGCGAATATCCTCTGTGTGAGTCGGGATTTCTCCCTATTGTATAACCTAAACATAACGCAGCACTAGCTGCTACTATAACTTCTGATTTCCAAGTGTGTGCTCATAAAGAAAGCCTCGTTGCACAAACCGGTTAATTATAATAAGTAACCATGACAAATGTGAACTTTTAAAATAGAATTTTAATATACTCTTGCTTACTGACGCTTTGAATAAAATTTGACTTCATGCAGGAAAAAAAGAAAAGTTTCACTGTTTTAAGTTTGAAAACCACTAACTCTTATCCTACTGATGAGAAAACTGAGGCATACGGGTCCAGAACTCTTGTCTCTTTTGGTCCTAGTCCCTCTTCACCACCTAGGATAAAAACTAAATCTGTCCATATTTATTGTATATTGGATATTTATTGCGCATGATTATGTGCTCAGCTGTGTGCTAGATCCTGTGGGTTTAGATGAGTAGAGGAAGACACGGGGTTTTCTTCACAGCAGACAACTAGCAGCAGAGAAGAGGAAAAACTGCCATGGATAACACAACACAGAGAGAACTGTATGGACTGTAGAAGAGCTCCTCGAATCCAGAGAAGGAGCTGGAATAGCTGGGTAACTTAAGTTGTGTAAGGAAAGGGGCGGTGGGGAAAAGGTGCCTGACAAGACAGTCTAGGGTATGTTTCGTAGAACACAAGTTCAAACATCTGTACAGTGTTCATCCTCTCATGCCTCTGGGAGTTGTGAAAGCTCATTATTCATTTCACTTCCTACAGGAAAATTCTAAGTCCTCCACTTTTCCACTGACCTGTCTCCAGACCTTTGGATTCACCTTCAAATTTGACTAACGCCAACTCCTAAATCAAACATACAAGAGGCTCATTATGCTAATCTGGAATGGATTTGTTTCTTTTTTTTTTTTTTTTTCTCGCTTTCTTTTCATTGGGAATGGGAGGCATGAGGGTAGGGACAAGATAACTAGAAAACAGAGTTTTCTAGAACAAGATTAAAAATCTTGCAGCAGAAAGGTAAGAAATGAAACTATCAAGATTGTGTCAAATCCAGGAAGAGGAGGGCTGCAACTGGATACAATTAGCTTTGCAAGCACAGTCCCCCAGTAAGACTTCTGCCTTCTAAAGTGGTAAGTATTACCAGTGTTACAAAGATTACCTAATTTTCTAAGACCTTGCTCTTTGGCGTTGTTCAGATTTGGTCCCTTAATACTGGAAGCTCCAGGCCTCCTGGTTCACTGCTCTGAAAATCTAAAACATATGACAGGGAAATTCTAGTGAACTCAACAAGAATTCTGCTTATGCAAAATTACCAGTCAATTCGAACGCCCAATATGTGTGGAGCGCCACATGTTCAAAGCCGTAAAATTTAGATGTTGTTTACCCAAGCAGCTTTCTTGGATGGCAGGCCAGGCACAAAAAATGTCAATGCTCACTCCTTCTGTAACTGTACACTGCCCTCGCTCCCAACCTGGAACTGGCTATTGATATTCAATAGTGCCACAGGGCCCCAGGAAAGTTCTTAAATAACCCCGCTTGCTATAAGCACTCAGACTTACACTCTTTGGACCACTGCTTGTAGCTGTGTAGCCTCAAGAATGCTAATTAGGTCACTCACAAAAGGCAGGTGCTCTCAAATGATCTGGCCATTCCTAAGTGCAATCCTGTTCTGAACTTTTGCTTTTTTGGTGGCAGAGTCAGGCCATGACCCGATTATCATTAGTGTCTGCCCCTAGATGGGGAAATGATGCTTATACCCCAGTTCTGAGGTCTAGGTTTCAAATCAAGCGATATCGCCTCATTTTTTAAATTGCAACATCTTATATTTCTAAAAAATATCCATACAAGCTCAATATCCTGCAGAGGCCAAATTCTAAGTAAGCATTATCTATCATGGGACAATGTATTCACTTGTGAAGAGTCCAGGGAGTTATTTTTGTTCAGAATGGGTAGATTCAAGGAGAATTTGCTACCTCTTCTTCCAGGATCGAGGAAGAGTTAATGAGGAATTTAGGTACACACAAAAGAAAATGTCTTTCAATTTGAGGCAAGATGACTCTTGAATTCTATATCAAAAAAGTAAACATCAGTGTCAGATGTTACTCTCTGGTGGTTCCAGTCACATAGAGACATCTCAAAGGTCTCCTCGCAGCAAGCACAGTACTCTAGGGCAATAGGAAGTTGACAAGGAAGACGATGCCAAGTCATAGCTTAAACAATTTTCTTCAGCACTGGGTTTATTCTTTGCCAGTTCAGAGCAGCCTCCTCATAACATGACCCTCCTTTTTGGCCAATGGATACTGTTGTACATGCCACTGAAAGGGAAGTGAGAAACTGAAGACACTGGAATTCAATACAGGTCCTTATGAGTTCTAGGGATGAGTTTGGGTCCCCAGTGTCTGCCTGAAGCAGACAAATTGAATTAACCAGCTTCCTGGAAACAGCAGGTGAGCAACTCCATTAAGCTAGTCGACATTTTATTGTCATCTGTGACTGATGAGCCATTCCATGAATCTCTTTGAGATTCCACTTACTTAAATCCCTATCTCACATCATGTATGCAGCTCACATGAAGATAACATGGCTTGATTCTCCTTGATGGAGCAGGATAATGCCTACTGAAATTGATTATATTGGTGATCTGACTTTAAGTGAGAGTTGAGCTTAGGATATTGATTTCAGTTTGCAAAGTGTTTCTTTAATCGCTTGATGAGCTATTCTCTGAGATATTTACGCTGGCTTTCTGTTCCTAGTGTGAACATTAGAACTGAATCCCAGGTCCATATCTAAGAGGATTAGGGCTCAAGGTAGTTACGGTCAGTGGTCCAAGGGCTACAGACTCAATCTTCAAAAACACATCAAGATGCTCTGTACTTACTGTCAGAGGAAAGTCAAAGAAACAGTGAGAAAGGGTAAAACACCTCCAGGAAGATAGCCCTCCACAACAGATGACACATCTTTCCCAAACACTCAGGAGGCATCCTGCCAATAGGGTGTTCAATAGCAAATAGCCACTCTATCAATAAAGAATGAGGGCAGCTTCAGGAAGAGGGAGATCCACAGACAAGGAGACACCTAGTAAGCCCGAGTTTACTGCAGTACTCCACTGTCCACATCCAGGAAATGGATACAGGGCTGGTCCACGCAGATGAGCAGGAGAGCAACTCCCAAAAACCACATGGCTCTTGAAATCACAAACCTCCTTGTAAGTCACACCCAATCAAGAAACAGCATGCTGGCCATGCCAGTAGTATTCGTTAAGTCCCTTCCACTAATAAAATCTGAACCTGTAAGTCCCTAAACATGCTTCATTTGGACGTTCAGTACCAGGAGTTTTGCTCATCAAACATCTCTACAGCTCAGAGCAAGTTTCTGAATCTTCAAAGTTGGTGGTCTTGGTGATGATGATGGTGATGGGGTGTGTGTGTGTGTGTGTGTGTGTGTCTGTGTGTGTGTGTTTCAATCTATCAGGGGCCTTAAGACAGTGTGACATTAAGAAAAGGTCAAGCTCTGGTGAGAAAAACCTGACTTTGATTCCTGACTTCGCCAATTACTAGCCGTGTGACCTTAGACAAATTACTTCCTCTTCTGAAATATTAAGTTCTTTATCTATAAAAGGAGAGTCCTAATAATACTTGCCTCATGGCAAGTCTGGAAATGATGTCTGCAAGCCACAGTATGGGGCCAGCACCTAGTGAGTACACAATGCAACATGTATGTCTTCCTGATCAACACGGCTTCCACAGAATCCAACATACACATACACATATGCACACAGACACGTAGACACACAAACACAGACACACACTCTCTCTCTTTCTTCTGTCCTCTAACCTCCAGCTCTATGAAAAGTATAAATTCCCACCTATAGGCAATATAGGATACTCTTTATCACTATAATCAGTGATAAATCCTTAAAAAATTCAAAGAGGACTCAATATATAAAAAGCTAAACACTATGCCAAGTGCTCTAAAGATGAACCCAAAATTCATTTTGAAAAATTGGACAACAGAGTTGGACAGAGCACTTGAGTCACAAAGACCTCTCTTTCTTTTGATTCAAGTAGTTCCTGAGATCCTATATTCTCTATAGAATCTTCCTTAAATAAGAAGGGGGGAGGATAATGTTGGAAGTCTTCAACAAGTCATTCCCTTAATGCAGATATCCAAACTGAGGCAGGGTGATGAAGGAGGGAATGGGTGAAAACAGAACTTGGAAGTTCCCACAGAAAATGCAGGAATGTATTTGGTTATTTGTGACAACTGTGTATCAACAAGGCTTAACACCCCTATGCATAATACCAACACTACCCGTGAACGGCATGCATAATTTTCCTCCTTGAAGGCACCACTATTGAGTACTGGGTTTTTCTAAGGACCTGTCACCTTTAGGACTCTATTATAAGCCAAGGAGGCAGAGAGGAGAATCAACCTACAAACACTGGTGGTGGGGGAGGACAGAGCGTTCACACCCTGCCCCTCAATCCTCAAAGCAATATATATGAATATTCTACCTATGAAAACAGACATCCATATACACCACACAAATATATCATACCCCTGCTCTTGGCAGGCACCCAACTAGCCCCAGCTGCAGCCTTAAGCAAAATCTCTTAGCAGCCACTTGTGGTGGCCATGAAA
The DNA here is from genome assembly GCA_030068075.1 of Paguma larvata. NCBI lineage: Eukaryota > Metazoa > Chordata > Mammalia > Carnivora > Viverridae > Paguma > Paguma larvata. The sequence goes on along the minus strand of CM057826.1, from coordinate 28,802,196 downwards.
TATGATCAGGCAGGAGTCATATTCCTCATACCTGTTCAACTTTGAAACCAAAGTCCTGGAGAAACCAATGAATTTATCCCCAGCTTGCCTATTCAAAGAGTCAGCAGTTGCAAAGCAGCAGGATTTTCTCTGTTGGCATAGATATATAAGCTGTTGTCAACCAAAGTTAAAGTGGGGACTTTCTGAGAATATGTATTTCATGGGAAGGCAATAAAGAAACTTTAACCACAAGATGACCCTGCTTAGACTGGCGGAGATATTCTGCAAAAGGAGACAAGTGGGAACATGCCAAGCACCAAGACTCCTGAAATGATTAGGGAAGCATATAAAATTTATGCTTTCTGACATAATTACTTTTGGACATTGCGAAGTTTCACAGATCTATAACTCCATCTGCTTATTCCTCTTCAATAAGACACTACAGTATTTCGATTCAATTCAACGTGTATGTATTTAGTCACTAATGTGCGCCCAAGGATGTGTGTGTTTGAGGGGTCAAGAGTGGTGAAGGGAGGCCAGAAGTGCAAGGCATAGCTTGTGACTTCTGGAGTTTTACAATCTGCTCACAATCACACACACACACACACACACACACACACAATCATTAAATAACAGTACAAGGGAGAATGTGATAAAGTTTCAAAAGAACAGGTCATGCAGTCAAATTCAGAAAAGAAAGAAAATCAGAATGGATTAGAAAAATCTCCAGGGAGACTGGAAACTTGAACTGGGACTTCGTGTTCATTCGTTCATTCATTCATTCACTGAATAGTCACACCGTATGCACCACTATGTGCTAGGCACTGGAAATATGATGGTGAGTAAAACGAGATACAATACCCATTCTCATGGAGCTTACCAGCTAAAAGGTAAATAAACTTTCATCAAATTTCTTATAGTACAAATGGTGGCAGTTCCTGTGTCCTTGCTTTTAGTCTTATGTTCCATCCAGTCAGTCATCTATTCCCATTTCTCCTGGTACTTCCGTGTTGATCATTCTAAGGGCTGTCATTCACTGAGGGCTTACCATGTGTTAGGCACTACTAAAAACTGTACTTGCATTACCTTATTGAATCCTCAAACCAACCCTATAAAAATCAGCGTGATTATCCTTGCTCGTTTAGGGAATTGGACCTAAAGATGTTAAAATTTTACCCAAGGACACAAAGCCTGGAAGGATCAAGATCCAAGCCTCTCAGACTTCAAAGCTGCCTATTTCCTGAAGATCCAGATACAGCTTAAGGGTTTCAGAAGAAATATTTTGTTATCACTTCCATTAGAATTAAAAGGGGATTGTTGCAGCTGGATATAAGGGTCTAAAAGCTTTCTTTTGTGGCTATCAACAAGGTAATCCAGCCAAATGACAATTATTTTGTCACAAATTTGTTCACCAAAAATCAAACATCAAAAATCAAAACAAATGCCTTCTCTATTTAAGCCTTATATAATTTTTTAAATTTATACTCTGCAACATCAACTTCCATCGTTTCTCCCTGAGGAGAGAGGAGAGAGAGGTCTTTTCTTTCCTGACATTTGCTCCAAAATGTTGGTTCCCAGGTACCCTTTCTCTCCCTTTCCACAAAATGCCCAATTTCAAAGGCCACCATTAACAGGATTAGGCTGGAGATTCTCCTGAGAACCTAAGAACCCTCCTACAGAATTGCTGCTCAACCCAATCCTCCCCAAGGTGACCCAGCAAAGGAGGGGGACCCGCCACAGCGTGCTGACATTTTCCATGGCCTCTTTTAAGGAACAGCTGGGCCATAATAGAAGGTTACTCAGGGATACCCATAGGTTTGACAGGAGCCCATATTTTAAACATGGAGGATACTAAATCCATCCAATTCCTGGAATGTTACTACTCTCTCAGGAACCCAAGAGAAGTTTCTGATGCTGATCTATAAATCTCCCTGGACTAAAATACCCAAAATTAGTTTCTGTGCCATGGGAACATAAAAATGATATGGCTTTCTTCTTTGACATGTCAGTTAATAAAAGAGTGGGAGGTAGGGCCCGGATGCTGCCTGACAGGTTTCTGAAGGGTTTACTCGTTAAAAATGGGAAGCACTTTAATTACCTGTTTGGTTTTTTGTTATATGTGTCTGTTATATGTTTAAAAAAAAAAAAACAGGTCCTATGGACACTCAGGAAATTATATCATTAATTATGCCTGTCAGAACATTATGTGGCCTAAAGCAAACGGAAATTTCTTAGGATTTCTTTCTTCTTATTTTAACTTTAAAACCTTTTTAAAATACTGACTTCATAATATTTCCACAGACTCTAGTTTAAGCACTTAATTGATGAAGAGACTTTTTTTGGTCATAGATAATGCAGCAAAATAACTGCACAATCTGTGCATTTGACTTTGGAATTTGTTAATTGATGACTTGCTTAACATAAAATTTACTTCCCTTTACTTCCCCAAAGTATGTGCTACTTAGCCCAATATTAATGTTAATTTGCATTCCTAACATACAGTAGCCATGGGAGAAGGGGAGCCCAATGCTATAGGGAGAGAGGTGGTGGGTTGGCATCATGGAACTTGGAAGGCACCCCCACTAAATCTGAGAGGCGGGACTGCCATTCTCCTGTGGCACATCATACCCTTGATGAAAAAACCCACTGGCTTTTCAAGCCAGGAAGGACTGATAATACAATTCAGGAAACTCTGAACTAATAGTCAAGGAGTGGGTAACCCTCCCTGGCCAGTGCAGAGAAGAACATTCTCACTTAGGGCCATATACTGCCTAGTTGTTGTCCCAGACCCCCGCTCCCATTTAGCCCTGTTGGGTTGGAAATTCTAGCATATGGTCCTTGTGTCTCTGAAAGATAAAGTCTGCAACAGGCTTGGAAGAGGACCTTCATCCCACGTATTCAATCTAGAGCCAGTTTATGGGGGGCCCTCAAGGAAACAGCCGTGCAGATTGTTAGAACAACTCAAAGAAAAGAAGGAATAATTAGAACCCTGATGGCCTGGGGAGAAGAAAACTTTAGCCAATATACTCCAAGGCCAACAAGATCCTTCTAAATGATCTGCAGGGCTCTCACCTCCTTCATGGCTCAGTGGTTAACATCCAATGGTCATAAATATCCCCACCTGTGAGTCTATGCATGAATAAAGAGGGTGCCCTCCATCGCTATTATGGCTTCAAAGAATAGATGAGACCCTCAAATGCACTGCAAATGGGGAGAAATAAATGAATACAATCTTCCTGGAAACCTACTGGGCTTAATGTATAAAAATGTTCACACACTCTAAGTGAGCAATCCCCTCGCTAGACATCTAGTTAAGGAAATAATCAGTGATGGGATACAAATTTATATTCAGGAATGTTTATCTCTGTATTATCATAACAAAAAATTGAAAACAAACTAAATATTAACAAAAGAGACTGGTCAAATACATTCTGAAACGTCTGTACTGTGGAATTTGAAAAGGTTGTTAAAAGTAATGTTTTTGAAAAATACTTAATGGCATGGAAAAATGTCTATGTTAATGATGACTAAGTTATTAGATTATGGTGATTTTTATTTTCTTCCGTACAGTTGTGCTTTTCAAATTTTCTACAATTAGCAAGAATTATTTACATTCAGGAAAAAAATACATTATAAAACAAAAAGAAAGAAAAAATGCTGTGTCCAACCTTTGACCAAATAATGATTCGAGTTCCATATTCTTCTCTGGGACCGATGGGAGGCCCATTTGTGTTTGAATGGAAGGGCATCACCCGTTCACATTCGAGAGCTGAACTTAGTGCAATTCTCTAGCTTGTCGTTCATGCAGGCGGTCTCTTCCAGGGCAACTCAAGAAGGCATCCTATATACACCACAGCCAGAACCTGTAGATGAGCCAAAGTTTGTGCAGAGACTGGTACCTTGGCACCCAAGCTCAGGGAGGGCTGGTTTTCTTCCTGAGTTCTTTAAGGGCTGCCTAGCAAAGGTCACACCAATACTGATGGTGCCCTTGGACTGAGAGGGCAGGACACTAGTCATTAAAACAGAGCCAACTGTCCCACAGCACTTGTCGCCAGTGTAATTGGTGTCTTGCTTTCCCATGCCCTTATTCCAGGAAAAAATTATTTGGTTGGGTTTGGGGTTTTTGTAAACTGCAGTGACCCTTCTAACAAAGGTCCATATCCTCCTCCCTTTCAGTAAACTCAATATGTATTCATCAGGAGGCAATTTTTCCCCTGCTGCCCTCTGAATATACATTAGAACTATGCCAATCGCATCGCAGGGGGGCACACAGAAGATAAAACTTCTGAAACATAAAAAAGAGCTCTGTCTCTATCCAAATCCCAGGCAGACTTTGCCAAACACTTTCCCCTGAAATTGTCAAGGCCACGTGTTTGAACAGGAAATTTAATCCACATGTTTCTGATTCATATGTACACTTAATGCATCAAAATATCATCTCTTTGAAGTCCAAATGGCCTTTTTATAGACTTCTTCCTTAGGAATGGAAAGTTGTGCTTGGCCAAGAACTAACAAATTTGAACCCTCCAAAGTCCATGTTCTTTTCAAAGTTCCCAACTCAAGAGATTGAACCAGGCTCTGAAATACACCCTCCATTCCCCTAGCCACCCCAATATGACTGGAAATCTTGAGATACTCCATTCCACCATGCCTTCTCAATCTTGATCATATACTTTCATGGTGGCTTCCCATGAAAGACAGTTCAGAGCTATCTTCCAGTGAATTACCACAACAATGCCGCAGGAGGAAAAGCCAGCCCTCACCCCCTTCCAGGAACCTGAGATGGGAAATCAAGTGATTAGCCAGGAGTGATAGCAGTTGAGAGCAGAGCCAACAATCCGGTCTCAAGTACAGACCAGGGGTGGGATCCCAGGATTTCCTTGGGAACCCTGATGGTATAACATCACAGTTGGAATATGTGGATTCAGAGCTTCCATAATTCTATTCCCAAATGTCCCATTGCAGATATTGGTCCAAGCCTCATGCTGAACAGATAGGACTGTAAGCCCATGTAACCTCTTTAAATCTCTTATCTGAAGATGATTTGAAACATAAATCGATGCTGTCCACACTGGAAGTGGGGAAGAACACTGGGATAGATGGGAGAGAATTAGTCATTTCATGCATGCAATGATTCCTTCAGGCTGAGCTTTCCCCACCAGCTGTGCCTCTAGTCACCAATGGTCAGTGGGCCAGGGGAAGGTGGTGCTATCAGAGTTAAACAGAGAGCATCCATTCTGCTTCTGAACTCCTCTCCAGACAGCAGGTCCCTTGACAGCAAGTCTCTGTCTAATTAATTCAGTCATTTCCACTGTAGCACTTGGTGTATGGTGGTCAATAAACTTTTATTGAATAAATTGAATGTGCATACATGAATTCTCACCTCAAGGTGTGCTTCTGGGACACTGACCTAAAGCATATCAAGGGATTTTTCAGGATAGTATAGAGGAAATAAGAGACAGAGGTAAGGAGTGATGAGTTCAGATCTAAGTTTTAGAAAGATATCTTTGGTCTCTGTTATGGACTGAATGTTCTGAATGTTCCCCCCAACACACACCCAAATTCATATGTTGAAGCCCTAACACTCATTGTGATGGTATCTGGAGTTGGGAGGAAATTAGGGTTAGATGAGGCCATGAGGGTAGAGCTCCCACGACGGGACACCAGACACATAAAAGGAGACACCAGAGCATGTTGTATCTCCCTGTCTGCCATTGGAATACGCAGTGAGAAGGCAGCCATCTGCAGGCCAGGAAGAGGGCTCTCACAGGAATGGGACCATGCTGGCCCCCTCATCTCGGACCTTCATCCTCCACAACCGAGGGAAAATAAACTTCTGCTGTTTAAGCTCAGGGAAGAAAGGAAGGGAGGCAGGGAGGGAGGATGGAAGTGGAAAGAAAATTGAGCGTGCCTATTTAAAATAAAATTTAACGGACTCTTCTATTGTTCCTTTGAACATCCCTCTACCTCTTTTCACTCACTTGTACTTCCAAAATTTCACTGTAAAAAAATTATCACCACCATCTCCCCAATACCCACTATTAAGCATTATTTAGTAAAAATAAATCAAATCTGTGCCTTAAGCAATTTGCCTGCCCTCTATCATTAATCTTTTCAAGAGGTTGGATGAATGGTCATTTGCAAATGGGCATAAAGCTCAGAGAATGTGGACTGCAAATTCAGTTAACCTTGCCTTCTTAAGATAATAACTGAAAATGTTTATCAACACAAAGATAATGCACCTAAAAATACCCAGTCACGTCTACATTAGAGAGTAAAAAGAAACTGTGGCTTATTATTTCCATCCTTTTTAGGCTTTCTCAAGGGCTTCAACAATAAAAACCATAATGGTCTACACTTAAGTATAAAAAGGAACAATGATTTCAAATCATTTTTAGAGAACTGCTCATTGAAGGTCTCTCAACCCTGAGGACTGACACGAAAGACATACAGGTTCCTCATCTTTCAGCTTCCCTGGTAGAATCCACACCTCAGTTTTTAGTAAGCCAAAAATTGGAATAAACTAACCAGGCCACTGTTGCTTCCTCGAATGGTAGATACTGCCATATCTACCATATGCCTTAGAGAACCCGGTTATGTGCTGTCTCTGTTATCCAGAAGGGAAAACTGGAACAGGTGGACCATTATATAATATGCCAACAAGCTGGATTTAGAATTTGAAGGTCAGCATCTCCTGTCTATGGCTTAAACCTCTGAGTAGTATCATATCCCAAACACTCTTCCTTCCTCTCAGCCTCATGGGACAGTAAGGAACCTTGGGGATGATCTGATTCTATGGCTTTTCAAAAAATGCCTAGCAGCCAGTCCTATCATCAAAGTCTTATGCAAATAGCCAATATGTAAAGTCCATACTCTTTTTTAAAAAAATTTTTTTAATTTTTTTTTTTTTTGAGAGCAGGAAAGACAAAGCATGAGCAGGAGAAGGGCAGAGAGAGAGTGAGACACAGAATCTGAAGCAGGCTCCAGGCTCAGAGTTGTCAGCACAGAGCCCAATGTGGGGCTCGAACCCACAGATCGTGAGATCATGACCCGAGCCAAAGTTGGTCGCTTAACCGACTGAGCCACTCGGGCGCCCCATAAAGTCCATACTCTTAAAGGGACTCTGGTTGAAGACCATGTAGTGAGGTACTACTATACCTCACTGTCTATTTGATCTTGAAAGGACTCAAAGGCTGACCAGCGCTCTTCAAAGGACAGGTTGAAAACTTGTGACACCACTTATTCCTCAAAGCCCAAAAAGGTGAAATGACTAACCTAGAGTCTCGAGGCTAACGACAGAACCCCACCTAAACTCCAGGTGTCCTAACTTTCTTTTGAATGCTAGGCCCACTGTCTCACACTAAATCTCCTAGCAAGGGAAGATTTATTTTCTAAATCAGAAACCCCAGAATTGCTACAACCTAAACACTGGATTCAAAATTGGTTAATGTATGGAAGAGAGAATCTTCTTGGATTAAGATAAAATCATAAATAGGGGGTAGTGTAATAGTTTAGATCAGGAATTGGCAAACATTTTTCTGCAAAAGACCAGATGGTAAATAGTTTAGGCTTTGTCATACAGTTTCTGTCGCATGGATTCAACTTTCACTGTAGTCACAAACAATACATAAATGAATACGTGTGGCTGTGTTCCAATAAAACTTTATTTATGGACTCTAAAATATGCATTTCATATAATTTCGTATGTCACAAAATACTTCTTTTGATGTTCCCCCCCCAAATTTAAAAATGTAATAACTATTACCAGTTCACAGACTCCAGAAAAATGGGCAGAGGGCCGAATTTGGCCTGTGTTTGAAGTTTGCCAACCTCAATCTAGAAGAAAACTTTGCTCCACGAAATGCTTAAGCAGGATTGAAGAGGACACACAGGTTCTTTATATGCTTAGCACGTAATTCTTAGAAGAGCTCAGACAATGCAGTCACTCCCTAAGCATTAGCATATGGGTTGCCTTTTATTCAAGTCCTGAAGGCCCAGCAGAATCCCCAGGCGGAAATAGTAATGTCTCCTTCCTTAGGCTGGGAACCAGCAGGATCAATGCCATGATAAGGAGCATGGTGGGAGCTGGCGAACTGACTGGAGGAGGGTCTGTGGCTCACCTGGAGGAAGAAAGGTGACGGCCCAGGCCCTGGTAGCAAGATCCCACATATCTGATCCTAGGACTAATTCCAGAAGCTAACCTGAAGACGTGTCTAATTTCACTCAAGATCAAGTGTGATCCTAGGAGCCTGGAAGTCACTTATTGGTTCTTAAATCATAATCATTAATTTACTGCCTGACATGCTTATAACCATCATGGTATTACCTAACATGGGCAAATAAGGGAATGTTGATATGCTGTTTTCCATCTTCTGGGAACTGGATGAGTTTTTTCCCATGGAAACAATTTTGAGAGTAACTAGTAGTGTCACCATTACATTAAACAAGCATAACTCATGGAATTTAGCCATAAAATGACTTATTCACTGGAGCCTAATTGGTGGATACCCTTGGGTGAAAATCTGAGCAGTCTCATGACTTTTCTGATAACCTTTAAGAAATATGAATATTCCAATCCACTGTTAAAATAGCCAATGCATGTACACTTCGGTCTTGCTCTAAAGTTACCCCAAGTGAGGGCCTATTAAACACAAGAAGCATAAGGCCAGGGGTGCCTGGGTGGTTCAGTCGTTAAGCATCAGACTATGGCTCAGGTCATGATCTCACAGTTCTTAAGTTTGAGCCTAGCGTTGGGCTCTGTGCTCTGTGCTGACAGCTCGGAGCCTGGAGCCTGCTCAGATTCTGTGTCTCCCTCTCTCTCTCTGTACACCCCACCCCCCTACCTCTCTCAAAAATACATAAACATTTAAAATTTTTTAAGAAAAAAATTTAACAAAAATTTTTTTTAAAAAGGAGCTTAAGATCAGGAAATGGGCTAAAGCAATCTCTTCCCGCCCTATGGCCCAGTAAATCGTTCCTCCCCCCTTGGCTTGCTGAACGTACTTTCTGATGCCTCTGAATGAGAAGTCTTAGAAGGAAGAAAGGAAACAGGGTGGGTATATTCCTACCTGACTGATACGATTGCGATACTTCGGCACTGCCACTCTCAGGACCTGACAAATGTCTAGAGATGAATCTCTTGTGGGCACTTTTCTGGGTCCTCTGGAGACTCTCTGTCACTACGATCTGCCACCAGCGCAATGCATTTCTGTTCCAACTGGTGGCTTATTCCTTCCTCAGCCCTAAAAAATCCGGCTGTACCTCCGCTTCTGTCTTCTGAAGTCTGAGTGCCCTTCCTTGAGACCCGTCCAGACAGGACTGAAGGAGACCCTATACCAGCTCGCTCTTGTTGCAACCCCCATCGTCTGCAGCGACAAATCTGAAAGTACACGTGGATCCCAGGAATGGCACTCTCTCCTTCGCCCCTCAGCTCGGAGCAACGCCGGTCCATTTCTCACCTTTTGGACTTTCTGGAGATGTCAGACACATCCACTGTGTCCCCTAAGCTCAAAGGGACACATAACTCCAATCGGTGTCCTAGAAGCCATTATTTTTAGTTGAAGAGAATGGGGAACAATTCCTTTGGGGAATCCTTTGGGTTGGAACCCACTCTCCCCAAAAATGCTCTCCACAAATTCTTTCAAAAGTGCTCCTCTCTCAACCTTTTTATACCCTCAGTGTGGATGAAGGGTTCAAGGTTTCCCATTCTCAGTTACTTGCTTTATAAATCCTGGTCTTAACAGTTCAGTTTGGGATGTTATTTCCACTGTTCCCGGGCATCAGTAAAAACTTCCATGAGAACCTGTGTTTCAGTCATTTAGGAGGACAATTTACTGAAGCACAGCCTCGAGGTAACATAAAGAAACCACAGTGTTAACAGCACAAGCTGTAAAACCTGGCCACTAGTGACGGCACTGTCCCCATGTGAAAGTTTCCACAGCACCAATGCCCTGCTTCTCCTCACTCGTGTCCCACTGAAGTGTCCCTGTGGCCAGTGGAACAGTCACTGCCCTGAGCAAACTGTAAGCTTCATTTCTCACAGTATTTGCTCCTGCTGTTCTCTCAATCTGTAATGCCCTCTCATGTCCCTTCTAAAACTCTGACTGACATTTATCCTTCAAGGCCTCACTGAAATGCCACCGCTGCCATCCAGCTTTCCCTCCAAGCCCTCGTTTGAATTCTCTACTCCTTCTCTTGTGTCCCCATAACACTGTGTTTTCACGTCTTCATAGTCCAGTGGCACTGTCTTTGGGAATTACTTTAGCCAACGGTTATGTGGCTGCCTCCTTCACAAGATGGTGAGTTCTGGAATGGCAGACTTTGCCTTACTCTCTTTGTATCCTCCATGACTCAGCAGCAGGGCCCAAGAGCACCGCTCTGCTTATCAAGGCAGAAAGAGGAAAGAGAGAAGAGGACACCAGGCTCCCTTGAGAAGAGCAGGAATCACAGCACCAGGCACACGGTGGAGCAGTGAGGGTCTATCCTGAGTGGTCTTGCAGGCAGCCAGTCCTACGCCACAGGATATGCCTACTGTGCCTGAGACAAATGGGGAAGGGATTCCCACGCTGCACTGGACCCCCTGCCCGTGCTCTGACCAGAACCCTCAGACCTCGCTTGCCTCTTCTGTGTGCTCTACCTTCCCCAGTGCCTGGGAGCTTTAGTGGCTAACACGGACAGCACTGCTTGTCACATGTGCAGATCAATGGAAGTGCCTAGACTTTTGCATCCTCTCTTGTGAGCCCTTAGCTGATGGTTGGCTGCTGAGGGAGTATGAGAGCCCAGCTCCCTTCCTCACTTCAAGGAAGGACAAAGCTAAAGTGTGATTTAGGCTGTGGAACTTCCTGGGTGCTGAGCTGACTGACCTACCTGGGTGAAATGCCTAACAAGTGACTGAGATAGAATTCAAACCCAGGCATGCTTTACCACTACCATAGACGGCTTGTGATTTTAAGTATTACAACTACAGTGTCAGGTTCTGTACACGAAGCAGCTGATTTAGGAAAAATACAAGGAAACTAGAATACTTCTGTATTAAACTATTAAATGGAAAATGGGCGGATTAATCCATTACCAAAATATTTGCATTGCACAAATACTATTTTCCTAGTGGAAAAAAGTGAAAAATTAAGAGCTTTGAACCTAGAGAGAACTGGCTTTGAATCCTAAGTCAGCTATGGGACCGCGGATAAGTTATTTTATTCCTCCTGGTCTCAGGTTTTTCATATATAAAATGAATATAATAATTCCTAACTAGCACTGTTACAGAAAGGAATAAATATATACAAAACCTCTACACAGTGACTAGCACATGGTCACCATTCAATAAATGGCCATTGTAGTACTATCAGTAGTAAGAATATAGATCTGGCCTCTGTGATTTGTGTGACACCAAGACTCACAAGTACAAATACAAAATCCCACCATGCATAATGCTAACCTCTGAATATAACAGAGTATGACTGATAAAAGTTAAAACTTTGAACACTGGCAAAAAGAGTATCTATTTGGACCCATATACACTCTGCCTGGCATGTCAGGGATGATCTATCTGCCAGTAATCATTGTCTGTTGGAAAACAAGAATAATTATAAAAACCACTGTGTGAAAACCAGGGAATGAGTCTTGCCTAATACAGGCTGTAACTGCAGAGTTTCAGGCTGACATTTTATTTTACCTTAAAGAAATAACTGTATTTAATAAGGAAGTTGTCATAGAAGACCAGGGTCTAGAAACCGAGCTTCTATTATCTGAGGCATAACATTTATAAGCAAGATCTGTTTGGGGTAAGGAAGTTGGACAAAGTCCCAAAACTACCCAAAATGTATTACAACTCCAACAAAAGAATTTAGGTACTGACCCCTTAAACTTCATTAGAGTCAAATATTGAGTTTATTCTTAGAACGGGTGTGTATAGTCATTACTTCCATTTTATCTTTTCTTTTTCTGGTAATGGATCAGGTTTGTTTTGTTTTGTCACATGGATTGTAGGAAAACAGTTCTGAATAGCCCCTGGCCTCCAGAAGTAACAGAACAGTACATGGTAGATTTGATTCATGGAGACAACCAAATATGACCAAAAGGTTTACTCTCTCTGATTGCTGAGCTGTCCATGAAGAAGGAAATTAGCCAGATAAAAGCTGAATCACCATTTACTTTGGACCCAATTACCACTCCTCCATCTCTGGTTCCAGGCTAACCGAATAGACACACCCTTCTTCCCGTGGAAGACTGAAGAACTATTCCAAGTTTCTAAACAAATCTAGAAACACAGCCTCACAGAGGATCTACAGCCAATTGAGGTTTTCTAGTCTCTCAACACCAAGTGAGAGAAACAAGCCATAGGTTTAGGAATCTGAGCAGGCCAGGCTGATTGGAGAGGGGAAGTGACAGAATGGAAGACCCTTTAAAAATGTGTCTTCTTTTGGCAAACCATGAGAGACTCTTAAATACAGAGAACAAACTGAGGGTTGCTGGAGGTGTGTTGGGCAGGGGTGATGGGTTAAATGCATGATGGGCATTAAGGAGGACACTTCTTGGAATAAGCACTGGGTGTTATATGTAAGTGATGAATCGTTTTACTCTTGAAACCATTACTGCACTATATGTTAACTAACTTGGATTTAAATAAAATTTTAAAACAATGTATCTTCTTTTATTCCTCAGCCTTTGAGTTTAACTTACTTACATTTAAGGTGGAGAAGGATATTGGCCCATCTCAACTTCTTTGTATTTGTTCATGTCAAGCAACCATATGTCTTCCTGGCAGGTACGATAGGAATTTGAGAAGCAAGCATTTGTCAATTCATCAGCTGGGCATTATGAAGGTCAAAAAAAATCAATCTTTTGAACGAATTAAACTTCTCTGAGTTTTTGTTATTTTATGGAATTCAGACACTCTGATCTGAATGCTCCAATTGTTTTGCATAGTATAAAATATGCAAGGGAGAAAAATCATCCTTCAGCCCTGTGTCCCCAAAAGACACAGAAAGGGACTACCACACACAGTGAGCGGAATTTGAGGATCCTGGATTAGATGCCTGGCCTGGCTATCAGGCGGATCTTGACTCTGCACATGTTTTTTTCTTCTCCTTTATCCTATATGTGAACTAAGAGACACAGACTCACAGGATAAAATCTAAGACTGCTTCTAGCTGCATGACTCTGAACATGGGGGAATAGCAACATTACACACGTAGTATAATTACACAGTATAAAAACATAGTCCTGTCTGTAAATACAAGCACTGCAACCGTTAACATCTTCCCAAATGCACAATTCTCACAGCAAAACAATGAAGTTAGTAAATACAACTTCTATCAAATTGACAGTGAGTCACTGAAAATTCAACTAACTTTTAAACAAATTTATGCTGTTGTGTTTTGTTTGTTTTACTTCATTTGTTTTTTAATTCATTTAGAAAACTCGACTAAGTAACAGTCTTTTATCGACATTATGATATATTCAGTTTCTACCAGGCAGAACCCGTTAGTAATTTTTCGAAGTTTCTGCATATAAAAAATATGTGTTAAAAATGTCCTATTTGTAGATTTGTGTATCACTCTGAATAGGGCGACAGATCCTACCTGAATGCAAAGACACACTTTAACTGCTAATGTTTGGAGGATTATCACTTGAAAATTATAATAATTACACGCCTCTGATTTCAAATATGCAGGCATAAAAGTTCCACCAAAGTCGGAACCAATTATTTTTCTTTCAAACACATCAAACCAAGCTCTCAGAACCTTCAAATTGCTTATGGCTTTCACCTTATCACACAGTTCCCAGAGCACTGTGAGTTCCCGAGACAACACCCTGAGATTAGCTAGCGTGTAGGAAGTTTACTGGGGAGGACTGTCAAGATCAGCACCTAGGGAGGAGAAAGGACTCAGAAATGGGACACAGAAGAGGGAGAAGCTGGGCTGTGACATATCTCAAAAAACACTTCTGCCATCCACTTGGGAACCTCTGAAGCTGGGAAGTCCCTTCAGAGCTGTCCCAAGCTGAGGTAGAGCAGCTGGAGGAGTCAGTCCTTTTGTCCTAAGGGGGATCTATGAGACTCATCACAGCATCCACTACGGTTTTTAATAGAGCCAGTTCTAAGTATGCCAACAGTCCAGGGGGTCTGTTATCAGCAAATATTTGTTGAATATATCCCATGTGCTCAACTACTACAGAGACCACCAAATTTTATATATATTCTTGCTATCAAGAAACTTAACCGTTTGGTTAAGAACAGATAAAAAAAATCACACAATAAAATTTTAAAATCAAAAGCAAAGAAAACAACTTTAGAAAAATGAAGGTAATCAGACAGAGATCATTTTAAAATTTGAAGGCTGGAAAGATGGCTTAATTCTGTGAAGCCTGGAACAGAAGAACTTGAGTTATGCCTTTAAGGTTACTAGGATTTTGATGAGTGGAGAGCAAGAAGAAAGTCATTCTGGGTAACAAGGTAGCAACAAAAGATCAGAGGCAAAATGGAAGTAATATTCACAAAAAGGGCCATGACCCTTTGAAGAAGCGCATACTAGGACCCAAGGGAGAAGAAGAGAAGTGCACAGTGAGATGTGGAAACCACTTGGATGAGTCCAGCTTTTCTGGTAAGCACAAAGGAGGAAGCATTTGGCTCTTCTGGGACTGGCAACGACAACGACAGCTTTTGATTTATCAATTTCTTATTTTAAAATTTTACTCACTTATTTTGAGAGAGAGAGAGAGAGAGAGAGAGAGAGAGAGAGAGAGAGCGCATGAGCAGGGGAGAGGCAGAGAGAAGAGGAGAGAGAAAGAATCCCAAGCAGGCTCCATGCCCAACGCAGGGCTTGAACTCAAGAACTGGGAGATCATGAGCTGAGCCAAAATCGAGAGCCAGATGCTTAACCGACTGAGCCACCCAGGTGCCCCTGATTTATCAGTTTCTGATCAGAGAGGAGGTAACCTGGTTCTGGAACTCACAGTGGAAGCATCTCTCTTAGCAGGCCAGTTCTGTAGTGTGATTCTTGGAAGCCCAGCCTAGAGGCCATTTTTCTGCATTCTCAGTAATTCTGTGAGCTAAAATCCCTTAATAAATGCCTTTCTGCTTAAATCGGTCAAAGCAAATTCTGCTGTCTGCAAACCAAGAACGCTAACATATACACATTTTCATATTACACATTCACAACAACTGCATGAGGAAATATTATTATACTCATCTCACTGGTAAGGAAACTGAAGCTGTAAGGTTAGACAAACTTTTCCAGTGAGTATGTGGCAGAGCCCAGATTTGAAACCAGAACTGTCTCACTTCCTAATCCACGTCATCTCCACAACATCACAACTGTTTCGCAAAGACGGAGGCATGAATGAGCCTCAATATTTTCCATATGAGCACATCTGCAAACAGAATAGTTTCACAATGGGTCATAAAATATTACATTCAAACTCTGGACTGAGATACACGGTACTAATGTGAATCATTCCAATGGGAGAGGAATACCAGAAAGTGGAAAAGTGGCTGCAATCCATGCCAAAGACAGACGTGGATGAGTCCCTGGAGCCAGTGGGCCATCCTAGCTCTAACTCTACTTTCCACGATTGTTTACAAATTTAACAATCAAACTCAACAGTAACCTCTATAGCCTCATAAATAAATTCAAGGCCACAAGGTAAAGCAAGTTTTGCATTGCTCATCCCATGTTGTTCCATATATTGAATTTAATCACCTCATGAAGTTAAGTTCCTTCCCAAGAATGATGAAGGCAATTTAACCACCTGTCTTAGCCCTTTCAAGACAACTTCAGGTATGATTGACCTTCAAGATCAATTTTGTTCAGCAGACTCACTGGACAGCGGCCAAGAGTATGCATTTTGAAGACCAACCATACATGATTAAAAGAATCTACAAGGGTGCCTGGGTGGCTCAGTAGGTTAAGCATCCAACTCTTGATTTCAGCTCAGGTCATGATCTCATGGTTCATGAGACTGAGCCTCATAGCAGGTTCTGAGCTGACAGATTGTCTCTCTGGTCTACTTGGGATTCTCTCTCTCCCTCTCTCTCTCTGCCCCTCTCCCATTTGTGCACACATACTCTCTCTCAAAATAAATAAACTTAAAAAAAAAAAAAGTAGAATCTATGGCGAGATAAGAAAACCAATGATACAGTACAACTACCACTACCTCTTCCTAAGCCCGAGGAGGCTCGCCACTGGACTCTGGCCTACAGTCTCAGGGCAGCCATTTTATACCTACCACAGCAGTTCTCTGAGATTCTGCCAGAGAGTGACTTAGGCTCTGTGGGAAAGGGAACTTACCCTCTGACCTCGACACTTCAAATCTGACTTCACACCATTTTAAAACACTTCATGGCACCTTTCCATTCATACAGTGTTCTTCTGGATATTCCTTTCTGTCCTCAATTCCATCTTTAGCACAGCTGACAAATGTTGCATGGACACACAGCTGTCTCCTGAGAGGAGCCCCGTACTTTTTAAACAGCTTTGCTTTGTGACCTGACCTACAGGCAGGCTGCATACTTCAGTGTACTGACAGCTAAGTCATGTCTTTTGTCCCAGGCACACGGATACAGCAGGGTAGGGAAAGTTCACATGAAATGCTCACATTTCAAAACGTAAATAAATGGCTCAGACCAGAGGCCCAGTGCACTTAAGTTTGGAAAACAAAACCTTGCAAAGAAAAGAGTGACCTGAAGGGGACTTTTCAGAAATCCCTGCAGGACCATGTGGCTATGGTAGCTGCACCTGGAGGGCTGCAGGAAGCAGATCTACTACCAGCAGGAGCCCAGATGTCCTGCACTGGGTAGGACTTAACTTTCTGTTCTTTCCTGACCTGTTCCCTAAATATCTTTCAGATATATATTTTTTCCCTCCTGAGACCTATTCCTTTCTTCTTCTTTTCTTTCCTTTGCCCCTCTTTTCTCTATTATACTTTGTGCTCCTTATTCCTCTAGCTTTTTCTCATATTTCCTGATTTTGCAGCTCCTATTTTTCTTATACTTGAACCCTTTTATTTTCTTCCAGTTTTCCAAGGAACTTTCACACACAGCTGGTCCCATCTGTCTCTCCTAAATGATCCTCCGCCTCTTTAATCATAACTCATTTCCTCTCTAATTCCACCTGCTTTCAATAGGCTGGACCCTACAATCTGCACACCCTAAAGCCTACTAATGTTTGGGATAGCAACAGCCAGGAGCCCTGAATTCTCTCACCTTTTAAATGCCAGGCACAGACAACAGGCTCGCTGCGTTACTACCCTTTTTCCATTTCCTACAGCGATTTGATTTTTTTCATTTATTTTTTGATATTTAACTTGTTTCAAAACTTTCACAGTTTTATAACATACATAATGTATGTTCACCATAGAAAAATTAGTCACAAAAGCATAAAGACAAAAGTAAAAAGTCACCTGCAATTCTACCCTTTCAGAGAATACCCCTGTGTTTCATGATTGACTTAATGAGCATTAGTTCAAAGATACAAGAATGAATGAAAGAGAAAGACACTGCCCTTGCTCGTAGAGAACGTGCATCCAGAGAGGAAGAAGACAAATTCAAAACAGCGTATATAGAAAACAGCACTAATCAATAGAATTATGGGCAAATAATTCACACTTTGGGGAAGTGTCCTGAAGAAAATGTCATTTAAGATGAGCCCTGAAAGATGAGCCAGGCACAAAAGGGGGAAAAGGAACATTCCAGGGTAAGTCATCAGAGTTTGGCACATTCAAAGAACCAAAAGAAGTTTAATATGGCTGAAAACAAGGAGTAATGTCACTCAACAGGCCTGAAGAGGTAAGGAGGGGCCAGAGAGCCTTGTAAGGCATGTAAAGAAGTTTTTATAATGGCAATGGGAACATTGAAGGATATTAAGCAAAGGAATGCCATGATCACATTCATACTTTTAATAGAACCATAAGCCTAAAAGATAGAACCATGCTATGCAATAGATGCCACCCTTATAATCAGAACTTTAACAGGGAGGGAGGAAGGAAGGAAGAAAGGAAGGAAGGAAGGAAGGAAGGAAGGAAGGAAGGAAGGAAGGAAGGAAGGAAGGAAGGAAGGGAGGGAGGGAGGGAGGGAGGGAGGAAGGAAGGGAGGGAGGGAGGAAGGAAGGGGAGGGAGGGAGGGAGGGAGGGAGGGAGGGAGGAAGGAAGGAAGGAAGGGAGGGAGGGAGGGAGGGAGGGAGGGAGGGAGGGAGGGAGGGAGGAAGGAAGGAAGGGAGGGAGGAAGGAAGGAAGGGGGAGGGAAGGAGGGAGAAGAGAGGGAGGAAGGAAGGAAGGAAGGAAGGAAGGAAATGAATGAACAAATGAACAAACCATAAGTAGGAAGTAGTAGACCAGGATACAGTCTCAGGCAGTCAACTATACCACTCTCTTATCATGTTTGTTACATTCATTGTTTATTAAGTCCTAACCATTTTGGGTGATCAATCAGGAAACTCAGGCAATTATGTTTTGTATGTTAACTGTACATTTTGTGTATTATAATGGAATTAGCCCTTTGCATTGGATTTAAGGAGTAGCTGATGCCCCTGGTTGAGGAACTGGGTAAGCTGGAACTGTGGATGAGCAAATGCTTTTCTACCCTTTCTGAGAATACACCCCTGTGTTTTAAAGGGACACTCCACAAGCACTCTCAGTTCCCAAAACCACAAAATGATAATGTGAAATTATCCAGGTTGCTGTTTTTAATGTCTCAAAATCACGAATGGTCACTCAATTTTATGCTTTCATTTCTGTGTGCAGCTCTTATCACGACATATTTATAAATATTATTATTGTTGAAAGTTGGTCATGATCCTAAAAGATCTTACAATTTCCCTACTCCCAACAATGCCTTTTCTATTACTCACTGACACCAGGGCAATTTCTGTTGTTCATTAACACAATACAGTTAATAGAATTATTTGGACTTGAGCCTTAAGATTAGGCAGTGCTTCTTAAACATTTTTATGGAAACTCAAGGGAAAAAAGAAGCATATTTCATAGTGATATATAGTACAAACATAAATATCTATATAATTGAAATGAAAGTTTGGAAAGTTAATAATTATCACTAATTATGTGATGCAAGCTTCCATTTTCTTTTCCATTCCATTCTATTTCTATTCTATTAAACTCTAAATTTGTACAACCATTTTGGCAAACTCTTTGGTAGGATCCACTAAAGCACAATATACCATATCAAATGACCCAATAATTTCACTCTTAGGTATATACTCAGGATAAAGAGTACATGTGTCCACCATTAGATTTGTTTAGAATATTCACAGAAGTAGTATAAACAAAAGAAATGTTCATAAAGCCAAATACCAGGAATTTTCCAAAGGCTCACCAAAGAATGGGCAAATAAATGTTGGTATATTTGCATAATGGAGCACTACAGTTGTTTGTAATATATAAGAATTTCCCATACATTATGTTAGATGCAAAAGAGTTCATGCTGTAAGATTCTAGCTGTATGAAGTTCAAAAACAGCCAAAACTAATCTTTGCTGTTATAAATCAGGACAGTGGGATACCTTTGAGGGGTAGTGATTTGAAAGAGTCATAGTTGGGGGAGCTTCGAGGAAGCTGGTGCTTCTTGATCTAGGGATCTAGATGCTGGTTATGGGGGTGGAGGCTCAACTTATAAAAATGTATCAAACCATGTGTGCATTCTGTATGGAAATCATATTTAAGTAAAACAGTAAGAAAAAATACTGGTTACAAACCATTAAATTGTATTCCCCTACTCACTCATCACTTGCAACCTGAAATCTGAAATTCCCTACATTAAATACCAAGAACACCAATGGAAGACATACTATGACATATCAAAATATTTAAATTTTATTCACAAATAATACAATACAAAGCTCAAAAGTCTTATTTATGAGCCATTAGACTCCAACCAAATAAAAGGAATCCAGGAAAAAATGAAACAGCTAAATAAATATATTGTCCCTTCTTACTTAATTTTAATAACTCTGCATCTGCTTTCAATTCACATTTTTATTGAATCGAATTAATCTATACTTGCTGCCAATCACTTTGTTAAGAAACACACAGTTCATAATATGCTTATCTAGCTTTCTCCATAGTTTCTAAGCCACCAGTCCTTTCTTATTGACATAGCCGGAACAGCTCCCTGGTAAGGAAAATCTCCCCTAATGCTCCCCTTATGGTCCTTCCGATTGGAATCTATTTTTCTTCTTAGAGCACCCATCTATGACAACATGTCCTCAGAAGTTCCAATCTGCTCTCTTCCATTCATGAGGTGAGAAGAGAAGCCACCCAACCATGGCTGATTGCAATCAACGATTACACATTCACAAATGAGTATGGTGTTTGGTATTTTAAAGAGACTCAGATGTATTTCCATTCACAACCATTATCTTTCTCGAGCAACATGCAGCTTACAAGCAACACTGCATATGATTTCTGTTTTTCAAACAGCAGATTATTACACATATAGGGCAGATGTCTTCCAGGACATTTCTTGGCTGACATCTTTATTCCGTGATTCCATGAGAGTTTTCTTCAAATTCTGCAAAGTAGTAAGATCTCCAAATGAAGCTAGTCCAGCTATCTTGGGAAAGTGGTTTCCGTTTTATCCACTCCGTAAGTGTCAATCCATCAGGGGCTGCAGATGCCATTGCTTGGCTTGAGCTGCGCTACTCCCCACCCCACAGTCTCACTGTGAAACCAATAAAGGTCTTTGGGGCTTTACAATCTCTTCTGAAACCTAGATTGCATCATTTTCCAAGAATGTCTGACTTTGGCTGTCCAAAATATCTGCCCAAGTCCCCCTTTCTCTTCACATCTGTCTAAACACAAGGGCAAGAGATATTGTGCATGATGCAAAGCCAAGAGTCAGTGCAGTGCTCTTCAAACTCAGAGTCAACAGTGAGAATGACATGAAACAAACTCAACCTGCTTTTTACAAAAGCTGAATTTAAATTTTCTGTCTGCTAAAAGTACATTTGAAAAATGAAATCTTTCCATATGGCTTTATTTTCTCCTATATAAAAGGGTTAGACTGAATTCTGCTGTATTAAAAAAAAAAGAGCCCTATGTACATAGTGCTGACACATACACTAAAGTCATCTGGAAAAAATACAAGCTACTATAACAAATGCCAAATGCCAAAAGTAGCCAGTCTCATTCTATTGAGACAAATGGATTGAACGCGAAATGTGTTTAGTTGACAGAGTGAATAGAGAAAATTGATCTCTGATCATCAAATATACTGCAACCAGACATGAGGGTTGGGAAGTTCTGAAACACTGTATTTTGCACACATGATAAATTTAAAGGTTTCAAATGAACGTTTTCAAAAGCTTCTTACAGCCAAGGATGAAATTATTCACACCAGACTAAGTGTTTACATTAGAGATTTCTCTTTAATTCTTCACAGGGGTAAAAAAAAAAAGCCATCCTTTAGTGAAAAAGTGTATTTTTACATAAAGTTTTGGATCTCAAGAGGCAAGAAACAGCATATTCCATAAAAAGAACATTTAGCACCTAATGTTCAAAACACCCTGCCTATTCCCCAACTTTTATGAGCGCAGTTGTATCAGAGCCCAGATATTTAAGATCATATAGCAAATTTGTAATAGAGCCACATGTTCTTTTGGAATACAATACAGCTACAAACAAGAAAAAATAGTCATATTTCCTCAAGTTATTTGCCAAATGGTGACATCTTCGCACCAATTAGAAAGTCTACTGGAAAAGAGCAGGGATAAAATGAGGGTAGTCTAACCCTTCTCTTTCATTTCATAGAATCAATCCAAACACAAAGAAAAAAAGACGCATTTCTAAAACCAATGGTCACATTTTAAGACATAAACATTTCTTTTTAACTATTTCTTTTTTTTCTTTTTGGCTAAGAAGCAGGGTCTTATTTCTGCTGTAAGGCAAGAAAGTCTTTCACAAAATACCTGAATTGCACATAACTTAAAGAAAAAGCACTTGATGAGCTCATTAACATAATCCCCAGAGTCCCAGATCCTTCAAACAACAGACTAATTCCATTTCCTCCCATCCAGCTACCAAATTCTGCCTCTCTCCATTGCCACCATTTCTCCTATTTTGCTTTGTCTCTCCCTTCAGTAAACTCAACACTCTGGTAATTCAATCTCCTGTTCAAAGTCATGGTTGAATCAAATCGCTGTCACTCAAAATATAACCTGCGACTTGAACTATGGCATGGTTGAGTGATCAGGGCAAATATCCCCAAATCTGGAATTTCTGGGTTTTCAGCTACTGAGCTACTAAGTGGCTTTAGACAGGATCTCTATTCCTCAAGAGAACAGGGTCAAATCCTGTTTGTACTGACTGGGACTCCACATGGAGGAACACAACAGGCAAGCAGAACTCCACCCGTGACTGTGCTCTCTGTGGGTTAGTGGAGAATTTGTCATAATGGGAATTTAAGCAGCAAATTGGAGACACCAGCGTTGACCTCACAAGATGGACGTGAGTATTCGCAAATAATGAAAAAGCTCAGCAAAATGTCACTTTTACCCCTGGGTAGAAGTCAGAAAAGACCAAAAGGGAACCCTCTTTAATAGATATCTTTATTCATGTAGTATAAATTATCAGTTTTCACAGAGAAAAACCATTTCCATTCCTACCACTCGCTCTACTTAAACAAGTTTAAGTTCAATAAAAATACAGCATTGGTTTGCAAGGGTTAGGAGATATAAAGGAAGATGGTGACTCTTTCTTGAGTTCAGAAGCTTAAGGAGAAAATCCTCAGGATGGAAAGTGACAAACTATATTGATACCGACTTCTTTTTTTTTTAATTCTTTTTCTGTAACTCAAGACATGAACCAGGACTGAGCGTATTATACCAATGCTATTAGACAACGAGTAGAAACTATTCTAAGAACTATCACAGGAGAACACCTGATGAAAAGGGGCTCAATTATGAATTAGAAATTACAAACACAAAAATTATCACAGCCAACTAAGCTGCTAGATACTTGCTCTGCATGGGGAGCAGAGTGTTGACAGGAACCCAGAGGTTGAAACTGGTGTTGGAAAACCCTCTGACAGGATCCAGAGCTAAGACACCCTTCTCAGAGACCAGACCTTTGACTAGTGAGATCTTTGACTAGTGAACTCATGCCATAGGAGAAAGGGGGCAAGTGGATACCTCTTTGCTGAGTCCTATCACAAACGGAGCACTCCATAAATCTTTGTAGAATTGAATTGCTGAAATAAACCAAACTCAGACAGAAGAAGTGGGATTTTTCAAATTGCAGCAGCTGCCTTTATGAGCCGCACTGCTCAAAGAGAGAGTGGTTTGGGAAGGAAAGGACACCGGAACTAAATAGTCTCTTTTGCAACCGATAGTAAAATTAGAGAGAAAGCAAATAGCAAGAGAGCAGACAATCAAAATCAAATGGATGTGGACCACTTAAGTAATTGGGTCAAGGAATAGTAAATGCAGTTCAATTTAGGATAATGTTCAATAAATTGCTTTAAAGAAATAACCTAGGGAATACAGGTTAAATGGAACAACCATGTAGCAGATTGATCTGCAAGTCACAATAAAGAAAATCGTTGAAACTAACCACCAGAGCATTACCAACATTAGTAAAAAAGGCCACAGTGACCCTAATGGTGAAAATGCAAATAGACCCACTCAGACCACAGAGCAGCTGTCCTCATTCATGCCCTTCTTTCTATTCTTCCTGTGCCAGGGAAAAGCTAACCACTTTCCAAGCAGCTCTCCCAACTTAAAATATTTCAAGATTACTATGGGCTTCCTCTAGTTTCTCTCCAAATTTCCTTATTTGCTTGGAAAAACTGGCAGTTACAGTCACAGATAAAATGGTCATGTTACAAATGTTACTACCTACTTGTCGAATTCTTTGGTTGACCACCAGGGATGGCGTAGAGAATCCATGTGCCACACTTAGAGGGCTTTCCCCTAAAGAAGGTGGGTTATGGCACAAAGACAATACCAACCTATAGGTAAAACCAGGTAAGACTAAAAGTCAACCAAGTTCACACTTGCCCAGGAACAGACAGAGTTGGAAATGACTCACATTTGTCTATTTGAATTTAAATCTGCCTCCTTTAGTTATGGACAAGAAACGTGGGGATACCAGTTAATTTCAATGGACATTTGGTGTGCAGTATGCCAGACACTGCTGGGCGCTGGGGATTCCACAATGACCAAGCTACAGCCCTGCTGTAAGAGGGTAATCCCACAGTCAGGTAATCCCAGCATAAGGCACAGGGTAAGGACAACTTCTGCTGCATGCAAGGTGATCACACATACTCTCTGTAGATCTGAATTGGATATAAATTTGGAACAAGTTTTCAAAACCCCAGAAATAAAAAATAATAATAATAATGTTTTACTGGTATCTCTAAGGCCCAAATGAAAGAGAGATGAACTCAATCATTTTGCTACACAAAAATGGTCTGTTCCTGCCAACAAGACAGCAGCTTGAGCAAGGATATTCCAGCCAACTTCCTTTCTCAGCTCACATCTGTCCTGTTGTGCCCCAGCCTTGGAGGAGTTTTCTCTTCCAAACAACTGAAACTCACCTAGATTCCTGAAAAGAGCAGGGCTACCCCAACCAGACTAATTAGGTGTCTGGATTTCACTGGCCCGAGGGAAAACATTTTAATGGAAGGCAATACAAACATGGAAGTCTGAGGTAGGCTGGTTTGGATCCAGCCTCTACATCCTATCAGTTTGTTATCATGCCTCTCTCAACCTCAACCTACTCATCTTTATAGTGGGAGTAATTACTCTGCATTGTTGACTCATTCCTTACACTAAACGAGGTAATATATGTAACAGAGTGTCTAGCACATACCTCAACTAATGTTGAGATCCATCCCATGCCACTATTCCCATCAGATGCTGGGCAATGATACTTTCATATATTCCATTCTTCCATCCAGCATATCTCTAAAGACTAACAGAGC
Organism: Paguma larvata; assembly: GCA_030068075.1. Classification (NCBI taxonomy): domain Eukaryota; kingdom Metazoa; phylum Chordata; class Mammalia; order Carnivora; family Viverridae; genus Paguma; species Paguma larvata. The sequence goes on along the minus strand of CM057826.1, from coordinate 28,777,287 downwards.
ATGGAATTGGCATCAGCTGGACATAGCATTCCAGGGGATACCTGTGAGCATCTTGTGAGTAAAAACATGGAGGGTCTACAGTGGGGGAGTCATCTTTCCTTGTAGCAAATACTTTCAGAGCCATCCTTCACAAAACACTCTTAAGGTGTATGGCACACTTGGTTTGTCAAAGATGAGTTATGTCCTAGCCATAGTGATAGAACTGGACATGGTAGAATTTTGCCAAAGGGTATGAATGAAGAGTGAAAGGGAAAAAAATAAAACCACACTATGCTTATTCTCCTTACAGGCAAGGAATTTTATAGAAGAGAGACATTGAGTAACAAGCCAAAGACACACGTAAAGCTGATGAGTGGTGTGCCTCAGTTTCTAGCACTGTGCTCTATTTGGGCAAGAACTAAGTCTGCCCTTTTCCCTGTCATGGCCTTCATGCCTAGCCCCTAGCAACACCCAGAACCTATGACTCCTAGCAATACCTAGCAACACTTCACCATAATAGGCACTCGATAAATGCTGATAAATCAATAATCTTATGAAAGGTAAAATTAAAAGTGCCCAGTAGCTCAGAGCCTGCACTAAAAGCAAAAACTAATAAAATATATATACTGAAAAGGAGATATTCTGCTCCAGCACAGGACAAAATGAGACATTTTTTTCTAAACTAGCAAAAATGTCAAGTAAGTTGCCCCATTACTACCCAATCGTTACCTTGCAATATCTACCCCCCTTCTTCTTTTTTTCCGGGACAATTTGCTATCCATTCTCAAAAAAACTCTCCAAATAAAGTAGATTTCATCATGATTCAAACTTACAACATTTTTTAATAAAGAAACACCAGAACACCAGGAGAGCTGATACTCTGGTCCCAAACAACCAAACAGATGTGATTCCTACCACTTCCTACCTTTCCAAAAGACGTGATTAATGGGGAATTATAGGAATATTCTAATTCTTGCTGAAAAGCTTGATTGATTTATTGGTGCTTGCAGCCAAACAATAACCAGGTCCATGTTTCAAACCACTACAGATGACCCAGAATCTGGGGCTCATCACGATTCTATACTTTGCTACAAGACTGGTGCCAAGAAAATTTCCTCCTGGCTCAGTAATCCTTCTTCCTTTCTGGATAAATTCTACATCGCTTTCCCTTTGCTCCTGCCTTGGGTTAAGATTTCTTGCAGCAGCCTTGTAAATGACTTCTGTCTTTGGAAGATTCAGTAAAGTTACACCATGTCTCTGATTCCCACCCTTGGAATGATTTCCACTTTCCACCCAAACAGGACCTTGCACAGAAGTCTCAGCCCAGCATCGATCACCCCTGGGAAACATCAAGGGTCTTTCTGTCCCTGGGCTAGTTTGGGTGCTTCTGCTCTATGTCCATGCAGTATTTGTATATCCCACCACTGCAAGCTCTTCATATGTTATTACTAATCCAACATGACTGACGTCCTTAAAGAGGGGGTGGAATATGGATATAGACAAAGGGAAGAAGAATTGAACACACACAGGGAGAAGACAGTCATGTGACTGAAGTGATGCAGCTACCCAAGGAAAACCAAAGATCGTCAGCTAATATCAGAAACTAGAAGAAGCAAGGAAGGTTTCTCCCCTGGAGCAGTCAGACAGAGCCTGGCCCTGTGACAATGTGATCTCAGACATCTGACCTCCAGAACTGTCAGATAACAAGTTTCTATTGTTTTGAGCCACCTAGTTTTTGGTACTTTATTAACAGCAGCCCTAGGCAATTGATTTAGCTTAGTATGAATCTTAATGCAGGGCCCAGTTTCTTGGATCAGGACCCTATCTCTCTCTCTCTCCAGTCTTGGCTACCAGTCCTCAGGCTCAGATGGTTCTTCTCCTTGCTCCCAAGATGGCTCCCAGCAATTTCCAGGGCTTCCTGCTTCTTCATATTTAATGGACAGTCAGCCCTTGCAATAGCCAGCTAATGTCTGGAAGTGGAGTCACATACCTAACATAGACTGCTCGACTCAGGTGCCCAAAGCAAATCGTGACAGTGTCCAAGGGGATGGACTGTGCTGATTGCTCGCTCAGAGACAATCAAGGCCTCCCCCTTGAGACGGATGAGGAGTCAAGTCCTGAATGTCACTGTTCACGCCCATAACCTGCTCTCAGCCCTCAATCTACTCAGCCAAGGCTGCTCGCTGCAAACTCCTGCAACTTTCTGCTTGCGGGCTTTTTTCCTTTTTTATTTTTCTTGACCACAAGCACATATTCAGCCCATGCACAGAGCATACTAGAAGCTCCTAATGCCCCTCAAGAAGCAGCCCTCACCTATGGACTTAAGGGAACTGGCAGATAAGTATGCCGGCATCCTCACTCCTCGGTTGGGAGAATTCTGAGGTGTGTTCCACAGAGTAGCCCAGAGTTTCCCAGGGTATTGAGCTCTACTGTTCATGGTGCCCTTGGCTAAGATGCCCTTTATTGACTTTCCCTCTCCCACCAGTATTTCTCCTAAGTGAACTACTTTTACTTAAATCCTTGTGTCTGTTTTCAGACCAGAATAAGGCCCAATAAATTGCAAAGTAGGAAATTCAGAGTTCTTTTAGAAAAGAGAAAAAGATTGGAAAGTACTAGAAAGTCAACCAGTGAATGCCCACTAGTTGTTACTATTTCCTCTCTTTCAATTAATTAATTTTTTTTCTACAGCCTTGCCTGGCAGACCAGGAAGCATACACACTGGGCTCCACCTTTGCTATTCCCTCTCCTGCCTGCTGTGTTTCTGTTTGCAAATTATTTCAGTATGTTGCAAGTTCCTACTTAATGAAGACCAAACATGACAATCCTTGTCCCTACAGAGCGTGACCCGGAAAGCAGACATGGCATAAAATAAATCCATTTACACCTCTTTACAGGTGAGTCTACTGCTAAAAGTGTCAGAAGGGCATACTTAATATCATGCCCTATCTCTTGGTTCTAGGGAACAACATCAGAGATTGGAGCAAATTGCAGTAAAGATCCAAATCAGAAAGATTCATTATCTCTGGAGTATTCTCTACCATCTGGAAACGAGCTACTCTTAATTTAATAAACTAATTTAAAAACACAGCTTATTTATCACCTATATATTTTTTTCAGAGCTATTGAGATATGATTGATATACACTACTGCGCAAGTTTAAGGTGTACAACATGTTGATTTGAAACATTTATATAGTACAAAATGATTACCACTGTAACATTAGCAAATACCTCCACATCACTAGTCATCAGAGAAATGCAAATTGAAACCACAATGAGATATCACCTCCTACCCGCCAGAATGGCTGTCTTCAAAAAAAAAAAAAACACGATGTAACTAGTATTGGCAAGGACATGGAGAAAAAGGAACCTTTGTGCACTGTTAGTGGAAATGCAAAGTGGTACAGCTGCTATGGAAAACAGCATGGAAGTTCCTCAAAAAATTAAAGATAGAACTACAGTATGATTCAGCAATCCTACTTCTGGGTATACATTCAAAGGAACTGAAATAAGGATCTCATAGAGATATCTGCACTCCCATGTTCACGGAAGCATTATTCACAATCGTCAGGATACGGAAACAACCTAAGTGTCCATCAACAGATAAAGGGATAGACCTTCAGGGCATTATGCTAAGTGAGAGAAGTCAGAGAAAAACAAACACACACACAAATAAGCAGGTGATCTCATTTATTATATGTGGAATCTAAAAAACCCAAATGGAGAGAAACAGAGAGTAGAACAGTGGTTACCAGGGACTGGGAAACATGGGAGAGAGATGAGGAAATATTGGTCAAAGGGTACAAACTGCAGTTATAAGGTTAAAGAGTTCTGGGGATCTCACGTACAGTGTGGTGACTATGGCTAATAATACTGTACTAAATACTTGAATGTTCCTAAAAGAGTAAATCTTAAATGTTCTTACCACAAAAAGAAGTGGTAATTAAAAATACTATCTTTAACTATTCTGGAGGAGCCCAGACAGATTTCCTTGATGAGGTCAGTTTTGCTGAGCCCCTGGCCTGAGCGGCCTATGGATGATAAGCTTTCTCCAGCTTCTTCCAGAACATTTTGCTGTTGCCTCTGGATGGCAGAGACACAAGCCCTGGGAAAAGCCACCCTGCATCTCCAGCAAGCGGAGGCGGTGCTTTGCAAGTGTTGCAGGACACATCCTTGCATTCTCCTTTGTTCTCTGAGTATAAGCAGATGTTAGGCATTCTTCTCATTATCTCAGGATACTGCATAATATTATTATGGTGTCAGGCTATTAAGAGGCAGCAAATGCTGTACAACAACAGCCTTAATTGAGGCTTAGAGCTGAACTGTAAGTATGTAACCTTACTTCGTGGTGTTTGCAAATGCTTTCTGGAAACAGTTTAAAAAGATGTTTTCAATTGTTCCAACAGAGGCTTGCCCTGCCAAGATCAAGTAAAAGCTTCTTAAGATACAGGCACCATAAACATATTTCTTAAGATTTCAATTTTTTTTTTCAGCCAGAAGCACAACAAATCTGTGAGCCAGAAAGCTTCATGCATGCCACTTCCTGGACTGTTCCAGGGGAAAATCTAATGAAATGCTGCGAAAGTTGCACTCAGATCCACCGTGATCTCACAGCCACAGAATCCCACTCTTTCTTTGAAGTCACTTTACTATGATAATAATTATCTGTCCATGAGTCCGGACCTGGCACTGGCCTATCCCTAGGGATGGGGATTCATGCGACAACAGTCCATCTTCAGCAAGGAAGCTCCTGACACAGGAGGCCGCCCTCATCTTAGCGGACGCACTTGTCACCATGCACACAGAGTGACTGGTCTTGAGTTCCTGGGTTGAACTGCAGCTCTTAAACATTTGACTGGGGGCACATTGAGGTTCTGATGAACAGGATACAAGGCTGAAAACCCTGGATCGGTTGAGGTTGGTTCCAGGCAGAAACCGTTTACGACAGCCTGAGTTTCCTTTAGAGTAGAGGAAAGCGGCAAGGTAAACGAACTGAACACTTTGAAAGGTAAATTCAGAAAAGAATCCGGAGTTCAGAAGCATATCATCCAGGCTGTGGATTATTCAGGCTCCCAAAGAACTGACTCCAATGGGACTGTTTTTCTTTAATGGCTTATTAACAAGTGCAGAAGAAAGGGACAAGCTTAGTATTTTCCTGCTTGTTGGTGACAGTGACCAAAAGTTGTATAGAAAAATCCAGAGGAATGAAGGATTACAAAATCTCAGTAATATAGAATTTGGAATCCAGAATTGGGGATCCTTACTATCTTTCCAAGGAAAATAATAACAAAAAAAAAGACTGCATCTATGTTTAAACAATCTATTTCATTAAGATTCTATACAGTTCAGCAGGGGACAGGGAAGTGGTAAGGGCTACATAGCAGTAATTATTATCATCGTTCAGGAGGATCTCCAAACAACAAGATTTGCCATGGAAATATTATGTACCTAATTCAAGCTAGGCTTCTGTGAAAAATAAATCTATAAATCAAATATTGTAAGTTCAGTTAGGTTTATGCTCCAACTCAGTCCTCAGATCCAGCAATAAGTCTGGTTTAACAAAGTATTTTACCATACTAGATAGATAAAATCTGGTCCAAACTGACAAACTTGGTGGTTTTCATTTACCTTCATTTCTCATGATCAAAACTGATGTATATGAAGAGGATTTAATGTCAGGTAAGTAAAAGGGGATACCCAGCACTCAGCCTACTCCACATTTTCTCTGTTACACCGTCTCCTGCCCTGTGCTATTCTCTACATTTCTGAATTTATTTTTAAAAATTCTACTTTAGGCACAAGACTGAATTTGGGATGAAAAGCTCAAAAGAAGGCTTAAATGGCTAAGATACTACAGCATTATAGCGAATGTAAACATGTCCAGACCTAGGTTCATAATCTTGGCTCTGCCCCTTAGTGACTGTGATACTATGGAAGTTTCTTAATATCTCTAGACGTTGTAATGTACTAAACAGATGTAATGTTATCTACTTCATAAGAGTCTCTGAGGGGATAGAAAGAGATCAATTGTACATACACTGGCCACAGATCCGGCCACAAAGCATTTTACTTAACATACTTATAGTGCTTCCTATACAATAATCCAGGCACTATCATAAGTTAAATGAGTTTAAAAATTGGTATTTGAACTGTAGGTAGTCTGGTTCCAAAGCCAAGAGCCTAAACCATGATGGTGAGCAGCCTCAATATGTACTCAAATTGGGCATTTATAAACAGTAATGATTATTGCTGCAGTTAAGGTTGTATCAGTTAGCTACTTCTATACAACAAAACATCCCAAAGAGTAGTGGCTTTAAACAATAATAATTTAATATTTTTTTACTAATTCATAGGTCAGCTGGATAGTTCTATTGATCTGGCTCATACTTGGCTAATCGTGGTTAGGCTCACTTGTGAGTCTGTGGACTGCTGGCAAGTTGGCTAGGGGCTCACTGGTCTTAGATTGCCTCAGACAACCCAAAATTTTTATATGTATCTTTTATAGCCTTTTAGTGGGCTAGCCTGGTCATGTTCTCGTGGTTATGGCAAAGGTGCAATAGCAGCAAGAGACCGAGTCCAGACTGCATACTCTGCACCACATTTGTTAACATCCCATTAGGCAAAGCAAGTCATTTGGCTGACCACAGAGTCAAGAGTTGAGTCAAAATGTCCCTCTCATACTAGGGGGAGTGAAAACTTTACAGTAGGGGGAGTGAAAACTTTACAGTAGGGGGAATGAAAACTTTACAGTAGGAAGAGTGAAAACTTGGGGCTATGAATGCAATAAATCTATTGCAGAAATAATCAGAATTATCGGAGCAGCATAATTAAACCTGAAAAATGAATTCTTTCAACCAATATGTATCCAAAGTTGACATGAACCCATGACGAATTAACATCCCTAAAATCGCTTTAGAAGCGAATGCTTAATAAGATATAATATAAAGTTAACTTATTAACACTTGATTAGGGATCTAACATTTCTAAGTGATACCACATGTATGTTTACATTTAAACATCACAATACACTACAGAGATGACAGGGCAGCGAGAGTTTCAGGAGCCAACTTCCCTTTAGTTATTTTTACGACATGGATTACGCTAGTGAAAACTGGCAAACTTTGTAATACCATACCTTGTTATGTGAGAAGAAACTAGTTAAAATGAGAATCAATCTTGCTGACCATAACATCAGTGGTGATGGCTTATGATTCAACTTATAAAATGTCCCGTCGAAATTAAAAATTTAGATCTGGTATCCCAGGGGTAAAAAATCAAGCTATGATTATTTTAGGGTACCAGGTAAAAAGATTTTACTGCTGGGGCACCTGGGTGGCTCAATCGGTTAAGTGTCCGACTTTGGCTCAGGTCATGATCTCACGGTCTGTGAGTTTGAGCCTCTCGCGTTGGGCTCTGTGCTGACAGCTCAGAGCCCAGAGCTGCTTCAGATTCTGTGTCTCCCTCTCTCTCTGCCCCTCTCATGCTCATAAAAAAACATTAAAAAATATTTTTTAAAGATTTTACTGCTAACTTAAGCATAGCTCTAAAATACAGAAGATTTTTATGTGGATGACATTTGAAGACAAGAATAATTTTCATAGTATTTCTCTAATATAGCAGAAAAAGATATAATATGCATTACTCTGAGCAAGAGGAAAATTCTTCAACAAGAAATATTTGAATGTGTGATATAGACACCACGTACATTGAATAAATTATTTATCCTCCGTGTACCTCAGTTCTCTCATCTGTAAAATGGGAATAATAAAAGTGTTTCTGCTGCTATGAGAGCCAAATGGTTTAATGTATGTTGTAAAGCAGTTACCAGAGCATCTGAAACATAGTAAATGCTCAATAACTGTTAAGAGTTTTTATAATCAGGGGTGCCTGGGTGGCTCAGTCGGTTGAGCCTCTGACCGGCTCAGGTCATGATCTCACAGTTCATGAGTTCGAGCTCTGCCTCAGGCTCGCCGTCATCAGTGCAGCCCACCGCAGACCCTCTGTTCCCCTCTCTCTCTTCATCCACCCTGCTCATGCTCACTCTCTCAAAAAAATAAATGTTTTTTTTAAAAAAAGAGTTTTTATAATTAGCATTATTAAAGCAAGAGAGTTTATAGCAAGGTTTTACTCTGACTGTTCTTAACACATTCTCTTTGATTAAGTAAATTATAGGTAGAATTTAAACCAATCAAACTCATTCCCATATTGCAGAATCTAAAGAAGAATCTAAAGCCTTCAATTTAGGAAGTGTTCAGAGGGGAGTCTTCCATTTCTCAGACAATGACATCTTCTGCGGAGCCACCACATCACAGCCTACCTTTAAGGGACATGAAATAACCAAACTAAAAGAAAAAGGAAGCAGAGTTTCAGAGAACTGAGTAGGAAAACAGGAAACTTCCAGATATGTATAAATGCCTATGGCTACGCTAGGCTAAGAATGGGGGTTACGGGTAACAGAGAAGGGCGACGCGGTCACCAAGAGCACAGTGGAGGCTGCAAAGTCCCTGCAGTGCCACCTGCGCCATTCAGCGAAGCACCCTTTTAACACACTGCCTGCCTGAATTTTTCACCCCAATCTACTGGAGGATTTTCTCCAGACGAATAAATCTCCACATACTTATGGAATATGTTATTTGTTTTATAATAAACTTCGCTAGGATGCATTTGCAGAGTACAATGAAGGAAGCCTACATACTTTTCTAAGGATGTATGTGAAGCATGAAAAGGAGTACCGTACCGTAGAAACTCTTCAGCATAGATTAGACAAGACAAAGAATGAAAATATTCCGAGAACTGGTATGTATGGCACCTATTTGCTTTTTCAACAGAGTAGTAAACTTGTCGGCAGTGAAGAAAAAGCACTAATGAAATGAAACTTGGCTCTAAGCATTTGTTATTATTCGCAAAATACTCTCAAGGTTACCTAGAACCCAGCAAAGTATGTGTGTTGGAATGTTTCCATTCTCACCAAAAAGGACTGCAAAAGACAGTCAGCCTCTGGCTAATGGTTACTTAGCACAGGGAGTCCCTCGCCAACACTTCTTGTTCTTAAGAGGACTAGTCCAATTTGGTGACAGTCTGAAATATAAAGCATTTTTTATTGAATTACTTTATAGGAACATATGCTAAAATATAGCAAAATGTGCTTTTCCCAGCAGTGGATCTGATACCTATTTTAATTAAGTATAATTTGTAATTAGCCTATTGTTTATATGCAAAGTTATTAAACTGAAGTCACTAGGGGCACCTGGGTGGCTCAGTTGGTTAAGTGTTCCACTTTTGATTTCGGCATAGGTCACAATCCCACGGTCCATGAGATCAAGCCCTGCATCAGATTCCACACCGAGAGCGCAGAGCCTGCTTGGGATTCATTCTCTTTCTCTCCTTCTCTCTCTCTGCCCCTTCCCGGCTCTCTCCCTGTCTCTCGCTCTCAAAACAAATAAATAGACTTAAAAAAAAAAACTGTTGTCCTTTAAAAGTTTGTTCTTTCAGGGGCACCTGGTTGGCTCAATCACTTAAAATGTTCAACTTTTGACTTCCACTCAGGTCACGATCTCACAGTTCGTGGGTTTGAGCCCCACATCAGGCTCTGTGCTGACAGCTTGGAGTCCAGAGTTTGCTTCAGATTCTGGGCCTCCCTCTCTCTGCCCCTCCCCTGTTCGTACTCTGTCTCTCTCTCTCTCTCAAAATTAAATAGATAGATAGATAGATAGATAGATAGATAGATAGATAGATAGATAGATAGATGATAGATAAATGAATAAATAAATATTTTGTTCTTTCAAGTAATCTCAATGTTCCTCCCTGGGATCTATTTTTACATACTCATTTCCATAGAGTCCTGAGTGGTGGTGGTGGTGTTTAGTGGGTTGATTTTTTTGTTGTTACGCTTTGGTAAAAAAGCAAAAACAAACATAAGGTTAGCCCATGTCTGTTTTATTCTGAATTCCCTTCCAGTGGGAATTGATGAGATTTTACCGCCATAACAAGTCTCCGACAGTAACACACACGTGTGGTTCTGCATACAGGCAGGACACAGAAAGTAGTGAGAAGAAAAGTGGGGAAACCCAGGGAAAGGAAACAGAGGACAGAAAGATAAAACAATCAACACCGAGTGTTGTTAGCAGCGCCAGGTTGGAGTTGAATCCCCAATTTCAGGGAAAGAAAACCTCTAGGTTCCCAGGCTCCTAAAATACATGGGAACCATTTCAGTCATTCATTTATATTCAAGAAGCATTTGTGGAAAACGTAATATTCACCAAGTATTGTGCGAAACCACAGGAATAAAAACCAAGAGCTGTATTCTCATGGCCCCTGTGCTCCGGGGGCCACAGAAAACGACAACCAATAATGATACTCTTAATAGGTGAAGTGATGCTAGTTGCTATATAGCAAAACGCCACCCCAATCTGTTCTTAATACAACAGCTATTTATTTCTTGCTCGCATAGCAACAGGATACAGACATTTTGGATGAGTTGGCAGCCCTCCACCTAAAGGTGATTCAAAGACCTACATCCGTCCATCTTGTGGCTTCAGTATCTTCAACATTTGGATACCAAAATTACATCGAGAATACGAATTGCCGGTATCAGGCATGAGAGGAGTATTATTATCACCACAGACCCTGCAAGCATCAGGCAGATAATAAATGAACATTATGAATTCTACCACAAATTCTACAACTTGGATGAAATGAACGAATTCTTGAAAAACACACCTCACCAATTACTGGGGCAAAATGAAGTAAAAAATCTGAATAGCCTTACAGCTATTAAATAAATTGAACTGATTTAAAACCTTCCCACGAAATTCCAGGCCCAGATGGTTCTGCTGGTGAATTCTATCAAATATTTATGGAAGAAATAATTCCAGTCTTCCACAAACTTTCAGAAAACAAAGGAGGGAATACTTCCTAACTCATCTTTTGAGGCCAGCATAACCCTAATACTAAAACCAAATGAAGACATTATAATAGAAGAAAATTCAAACTTCCCTGGGCGTCCTCTCCATTCCAGCCAGATGGAAGGGGACACAAGCATAGATGATTCTGTGTGAAGAGTTGGCTTCTGGGCCAGGCCTGTACACGGAATGCAGTAATTTCTTCAGACAGGAGTATGGCTACATTGGCAAAAGAGGTAGGGAAACTTAGTCTAAGCCAGGTGTCCTCAAGAAGAAATGCAACTAAATTAGGTGATGCCGGCAATGCAGTGTGACGAATGCTATAAAGAAAGCTCACAGAGGGAGCACCTGGGTGGCTCAGTCGGTTGAGCATCTGAGACTTGAATTCAGGTCATGATCTCACAGCATGTGAGTTCGAGTCCTGTGTCAGACTCTGTGCTGACAGCTCAGAGCCTGGAGCCTGCTTCTGATTCTGTGTCTCCCTCTCTGTCTCTGCCCCTCCCCACTCATACTCTGTCTGTCTCTCAAAAATAAATAAACATTTAAAAAAAGAAAGAAAGAAAACTCACACAGAGAGCTGGTGGAACAAAACGGAAAGGCTGTGACTGGAGAAATGAATGAATGAATGAATGAGCCAACAGTTAGCAAACAACATAAATAGCCTCCCTTAAAATTGCCCCTGCCTCGTTCCAGATGAGGTAGTAACTGTACCAGCGAGAATAATGATTTACAAATCACTAATGGGCCCTGTTTCAGTGTTAACTTGTGGCTCAAACACAGGGTGTGCATTTGCTTTCTGTGGGACTTGGCGGCAAGCCTGGCCTAGAATTAAATGCCGCAGTTCTACGTCAAGCTGGTGGTATTCTCCTGCAGGCATTTAGCCTACCTCCTCCCCCCAGATTTGCTTCCCTTCTTGTTTCTTTGAGACAGTGGGGTGCATGGGAACAGGAGGGAGCAAGGGGGTGGGAAGTCCAGAAATCCATCCTGGTTGAATTTTATGACAAACGCTGTGTGGTCTCCCTGCACACACGAAAAATTGGTAAACTTGTTTTAAAAGATAGGAAACTTGTCTCCTTTAAATGTGTGCCACAGGCTGCCCTGCTTGTTAACTCTCTCCCATTTTCTATAGATCTGTTTTTCCTTATTTGCATTCCCCGTCCTCCTACTTTTCTTGCTTCATTTCCTGACCTACCACAAAATACCCCTTTTCCCTCTGAAGAGCTGAAGGAAAGGTAAGCTTCCTGGAGGTTTCTGAGCATGGCTCAAAGCCAACCGTCATTCTGAAAATCAAGATAATGGCTTCCTCCAAATGCCAGCAGCACCATTTGGGGAGGAGGTATGTTACCATAGTAAAGAACCCTGAAGAATCTGGCTGTTGAACTAAAATGGAATACAATGACATTTCCCAAGTCCTCACACCTCCTTTCTAATTTCTTCAGTCCCCTGAATGCACCTGCGAGCATCATGAGTAAAGATTTCCACTGGTCTTCCCATCTAGCACCACCACCATCACCACCAGTATCTCTCTGGGCCACACAGTTCCCCGGGAACTGGCAAACCATTCCCACAACACAGCAGAATCACAAAGCATCTTTATAAAGCACTCTGAGGAGCCCCGAATGGTGGCAAGAAAATGCCCTCAAGCCACCCCTTACATTTCATTCCGGTGGTAAGTTTGCCTTCATAAGACATCCTATGTCCAAAACCAACAGCTTAGCCTTGAACCTGTATTTTCATTATTCCTAATGTATATTAGGTTCCTTTCTACAGCCAAATTTTAAGTTTCTTGGGGCAAGACATGTCTAATGCTGCTTTCGTACTTCTACAGCCCCACACACAGCCTTGCACATAATAGATTCTCAATAAATATACAGAGGTGTGATTTAGCTTAAACAAGGGTGCAGTCACAACATACAAGGTAAACATCCCTGAGAAAGATAATACTGTAAGCCCATTGTATCCTTAAACACCTGCCTCTGAATGATGTTTCCTGTTTCAATGTTTTTGGATTGGGACTGATCACGAGAAGACCCAGAGGAAAACTCAGCACTGAGAAGAAGAGTTGGGGGAAAGGGAGCCCCTCCCCAAGTGGGGGAAGTGGAAATTTGGGAGAGGTTGAGACTATTCTTTACACCGGTTGTAGGACCATCGGAGTTCAGAGAACAAACAGTTCCATATGGGCTGGGTGGTCAGAAAAGACTTCATGAAGAAAGAGAGCTTCTTCAAGGAATATGATTTGATTAGGTAGAAAAATAAGAGAGAACTTTTCTGGCTAAGGGGACAGAAGAGGCAAAGGCAAGGAAGCAAGACAGAGTTTGATAAGTCATGTCCTTGAAGAGGTGGTGCAGGCTCAGTCCACAAATCTTGGGGAGTTGTGCAGCAGATGTCGGGACAGTTATTGTGAGGTCCATCTATGAGGAACTTGAAAGCCAGGCATGGGAGCAGGAAGCTCTTATAGGTTCTTAAATTGGGCAAGGCCCTGGTCAAAGTGTTACTTGGGGATGACTCCCCACCATAAGGACTGCTACTTAACCTCACAATACTAGTTACTATATCTGTATAATTTCTTTGTGAGCTCAGGTATAGTCTGATCAATCAGAGACTTGATCTTTGTAAGCTCAACCTGAGCTGAAGACCACTATTACCTTTCCCCTCTGGGCCTCCGATTAACCCATTCCTCCCAGCCCAGTTCCATTTTTAGAGTCCTCTATAGATAGGCTATTATTCATTATTTGCACGGTGGTCTTTTTTTTTTTTTTTTTTTTTGCTTGTTTTAGAGTATCTGCACAAGCTGGGGAAGCCCAGGTTAGAAATTCTCATATAGCACCAGTGTTGATGATTATTCTTTTAGCCACTGCCACACTAGTGCTGCCCCCCAAAAAACTACACTAGCCACTGGGATGCATATATATGAAAAGGGCACCTGCACAAAAGACAGACAATCAGAAAGAAATGATATCTAGGACTTCAGAAGCTCGAAGAAGTTTTGCAGCTTCAGCCCAAAGTTTTGGGGAACATTTTCTCCTGGAACCCAATCATCGTGCTGTTGAAGAAACCCCAGCAAAAGGGCCCCATGGAAAAGAATCAAGACCCTGGTTGAAAGCCCCAGCTGAGCACCAACTTGCTCATGGGAGTGAGCCACTTTGGAAGCATACCTTCCAGTCTCAAGCAGGCTGACCCAGCTGGCACTATGTAGGTCAGAGACAAGCTGTCCTCACTGAGCCCTGCCCGAATGATCGACTTGTTAGTAAAAATAAATAATTGTTGTTTTAAGCCACTAAGTATTGGGGGCTATTTCACCGCAAATACATAACCATAGTGTATGTAGAAATCAACTTTGTCTCTCCTTATACAATTTACACACATACCGCTATCACTACCCAGGATTTTCTGCTAATGTAATTAATCTGGATCTATGAGAGAGTGTGTGTGTGTATCGGCATTGTGCTATGGGTTCCCGTTGCATGTCAGGTATGATGGGCCAGCTTTCTGAAGACTGCCCAAAGTGCCAAAGGAATCCATGTGGCGTGGGTTTGAGTCCCGAGCTTCTGTGCAGGCTAATATATCATCATATGATGTAATCAGTGCCTCAGTGTGTACCTAAATGTCTAGCTCCTCTTAAAAGGCTGCTTGTCTTAAAACGTTAAGCTAATGAGAACTTCAGGCACATTAGAAATCTTGAGAGAAGATATATTTAGTCGAGTAATCTCAAATTTCAGGGCATGAACAGCTTTCTTTTGGATCCATGCTTAAAACCTGACTCTATCCCCTAGATTATAATTATAAGCCAGGTAGCCTACTCTGCAGCTAAACATTGGCGTCCCTTACCTTATATGCAGGGGAAGGCTGAGACTCGCTCGTGCTAAGGAGACAGGGCAGGAATGTGGCGCAATAAGAGTAACAGATATTTGTAGCTATTTCTCCCTTAAACCAATGCTTCTTGAACTTCCATGTACATACAAACCACCTGAGAATATTGTTAAAATGCATATTCTGATTCAGTTAGTCTGAGATGGAACCTAAGCTTTCATATTTGTAACAAAATCCTGGTTTGTGGTCAATGCCACTGTTCTGTGGACCACACCTTATAGATTTGACCACCATCACAAATAGTAAGCCTTCAGTGCCCCTTATGTGTAACTTCCTCCAAAGCCCAAGCCTGGAAAAATAGTGTCACCGCCCCATCACCACCTTCCCCATCACCACCACCATTTCCACTGTCATCACCATCGCTTCTATGACCACTACCATCTCCTTCACCACCCCCACCACTTCCGATAACACCACCACATCCAGCACCTCTGCTACCACCACAGTCTCTAACACTACCATCACTAACACCACTACCATCTCTTCTATCTCAACACTGCCCATTACAGACCAGCAGGATTACTCAAACAACAGATCATTTATTTATCCAAATAGATTCTTCCTGGGCATCCAAGATATGATTTAACCAATAGATAAGGGCACTGAAATCAAAGACAGTCATCTCCAATCAAACTATATCAATGATAAGAACTGAAGACTGGTAGTTCATCAAGCATAGTCATTACAGCAGGAAATACCAGCTCCTTCTGAAATAGGGAAGTCCATCTGACCAAAACAGCTAAAGCACAGCCGATCCAAGAGCAAGACAAATCCTAATGAACATAACACGGTCATGACACATTTGCCAAAATAGCCATCTTCATGTAGCACATTTTGGACTTGCAGAAGAGTTCGTACATTTGGAAGGGCAAAAAATGTAAGTAGGTGGACTTGGCTTACAGCTGAAATAGGTAACTCCTCTGTTACATAAAATTAAAAACAGAAAACTGGGGTCTCTTTCCTAATCATTCTTTCTTCCCTAAGAAGGTCTCTAGGATGAGCTGCCAAGTGCGCTTAACGTCTGTGTCCACCAAACTCTAATCCCTGGCGAATATAATTTTCATTCTAGAAATGAGAAATCAGCCCAAGCAGTAGCAGCATGAAGTTCAAAAACATCTGTACTGCTAGGTAAAGATGATCTGTATACATGATGTGGGCAGCGGTGATTTCCTCTCCTGAGCTTCCGAAACGAGAGAAGCTGGGAAGGCAGCAACTCAGCCCAGCCGATGTGAACCTTCTGGGGTTTCAGAAGTGATTACAACCAACTTCTCTAATTGCTTGTGGGTTTTATTAAGTAGATCCCATTTGAGTCTAAAATCACATGCGATGTTTAAATGTTATTTCTGTAAACTATACAAAACTATAATTTTCCAGTAAAGAAAAAAAAAAAAGATGCTGTCAAATACGAAGAGATATGAAATGAGATCGTTTCCCTTATTTGCGAGACAGATGTTATTTTTGGCTCTTCTGTATAATGCATTCCATATTATAGTCTCTTTCTGACCGAACCCTAGGAACAGCACATGCTTGCACACAGTGAACCAAAACCATTATCAGGAAAACTTCTTTTTATTAACTCTGACAACTTTTCAGGTCCCCGGTGCAGAAACCTCAAGCCGTCGGCTGCAAACAGGGCCCGTTATGCCAAGGCAGGATTTTTTCATCCATCTGACATCTTCTTCCAACAGAAATAAAGCCGTACATTTCCTTCAGAATCTGCCCCTGAGGGCTGGCAAATGATTTTTTTTTCTCTTATCTTTCCTGTGAAGCTCTTGTCCTCTTGTGCTGACAGATTTCATAAGAAAACTTTATCACTTTCTTTTAGAAAAATGCGGAAGGGGAAGACAGTAAGGATGGCATAAACTTCCACAGGAAAAAAAAAATCCATCAGACCAATGAGCTGTTCTACTTGTATTTATCTCCAAGAAGTTTGACGCTGAGCAAGTATCAGCTGAAACTAATTAGCCCCAGGATAAAAATCTCAATACTGAACTGGGATGACAAGAATGCAACCAGAAATGAATAAAATGTACTGGTTGGAAGCAGACGGCAATTTTGCCAACAACTAATGTGTGCAGAGGGAGAAACAAATGGTTATTATTAGGCTGACTTAACTTTCAGTTGGAGGTTCTTCTCCGTGATGGAGAAGCTGATGTTCATTTAAATCACTTGACCTCAGCCAACTGCTTACAGTTCCTGGGTTTGCCAAGGTATTTATTTTGCCGGTTTTCAAAGAGGGTGTCTGCCCTTCAACAGCCTGGGGGCACCACCAGCCAAGATAAAGAACAAACAAATATTATTTAAAGGGACAAGAGCCCGGATACAGGAATGGGCAGATGCTCTCTATGAAGTCTGATGTTCTTCGCCGTTGTTGACAGAGGTGTAATGAAGAGTTAACGCTTGCGACACGTGGGATTCAGAGGCGACTCAGGCTTCCTTGTTTCACAGGAAAATACGTGAGAGTTTGGGGAGATTTCTGGGACTACATCTGGGTCTCTCTTTTCCACGGAGCAAAAGTGGGTGCTGGCGAGAACCCACCAGATAGATATTCTTTCCCAAACTCACTGGAAGCATGGTTAATAGTCAAGAGAATTAGCCAAGCGTCAAGATGACTTTCCTTCAGTTCTCCCACACCTTGGGGTCCAGCACCCACCCCCTTCTAGTACAAGGATGGAAACCTCAGAGCAGGTAGAGTAGGGGTGCTTACCTCCATCCAGTTCATTTCCTCCCCAAAATCCCTGGTAGAAGGGGAGCCTTTGTGCCTTGCCAGAATACTGGAGAGGCTCTTCCACTGTGAGGAGGCCAGTCTGCCCTGCTGTAGGTCAGATGGCGTCCGTATGCCCTCAACCCACTCAGAGGTCATTTGCAGCTTCAGTAGACAGTCCTCAAACATACTTGAGGGAGGGAGGGAGGCTTCCTCCCTCAAGTATGTGTACCTCTCTCTACCTAACCTTTCTCTGGACTCAAGAGCACGCTTGGCCCTGGCAACCAACGAAACACAAAAGCTGGTGAACAGATCCCTCAGCTCTCTTGTCTCTTGGTGACGTGGTTCTAAGTTATGTGCCACCCACCCTCTAAGAAGGTCTGCAACAGGATTAGCTGCTCACAGAAGTAATGTGCCCATTAGTGTCCCTTTGATTTGCTTTCCTCCATTTTTTTTTTTTTTTTTTTTTTGGTCTCTGTTCCCATAACCTTACCCTCTGGATCACCTCCCAAAGAAACTAACATCCAAATCCCTGTTTCATATGGAAGGGAATATGAACAAAACTCTTGCTCTAAGCAACTCCATGTTACATAAAGGTCCTCAGGATGAGAGTCTGGTATTCAGCTCACACTCAACCACATGGTAAAATATCCCACAAATAACAGCAGCATAGCAGCCTATTAAGGTCTGAGAGAATGCCTCTAGGCACAATGCTGACTTCCAAGGATTGGAAGAATGTATTCCTAAAATAAATATTTATTGAGGGCACTGTGAATTGGCCTTCACCACTTTGTATGTACAACTATTGGGTTATTTTTGGAAGCCCTCAGTAGGCCATAGTCAGAGAAAAAGGAGAATGAGTTGTTCCCCCAGTCTTTCTAACAGGTTTCATGAACCAATATCTCAGACCAAATTCAGCCACACACACGTAGACATTTATTTGCAAGCAGGCAGAAAAACAAACAACCTGTTTTGTGAGCTCAAAGATTTCTGTCCCTTGTTAGAGCGTTGCCCACACCTTGCAATAAACAGTCACCTGTGACTAACAGGATGATATTCTATAGCAGGACACAGTTAACCTCTATTGGAGTGAGGCAGCCAGAAACCCAGGAACCGGTGGCTGGACACAGGACTCTACAGGAGCACACAATAAAGGTGTACTAAGACCGGCTCGTTGAGGCGCCTACCTCTGACTGGTGCAGTTGTGCACATCTCTTCCCAATGTCTTTTCAATGGCTTCATGTTGGTAACTGGGCCATGATGGGAGTATTTATAACACAGATATCAGCGAACACTACAAATCTCCCCAAAGAGCCTGTTAAACATTTACCAGTACACTAATGGCGCCATCCATGAAACCTTAACAAATATCTCATAGCCTGTTATACAAGAACAGGAAACACCTCAAAAAAATTTTATACCACCTACTTATCTTGAATACCACTATCTTTACCAACATTTATTATGCAATTAGTAATGCTTCTAGTATTGACAGGAGATGGCTTATCAAAGGTACTTTTGAAGTGTGACTCTTCTGATTAAATACAAGCTGACACTCCTGAAGTATATATTCCTGATTAGACAACTGGTCATCTCCAGGTTGTAGCTTAAAGAAACACAGACATTGACAGAAACAATGTCATACTAGTGATGCTTAAATAGGTGAGAATAAGTTATACGCATCATAACCAGGGGCTTAGTATGTATACCAGGCACTAGGCAAAGCATATCTCTACAAGCCCTCAGACCTCACCCCTAGAAGTTTCCTGGGAAGCCATTTATCTAACAAATATATTTTGAGGAATTACTATTAGTATCTGTAGAAAGTTCTACAGGAAATCCAAAGATGAGAAAACATAGGGTCTTGTCCTAGCAATACTTGGTTCCTGTGAGGAATTTGTAAGTCCCACAAGAATAATGACACCCCTCCCCCCAAAACTCCTCTAATTCACCTGCTGGAGGCTGACGTATAAGAACAGAGAGTGCAGAGGCAATGGGGCTCCAAATGCAGGTCTACTGCACCGAGCTCAAGAAGCAAAGCAGATCCTGGTGAGCCACAGGAAGGAAATGATGGATGGGTAGGAGAGAGTGAGGTAGGTAAGCAGGAGCTATCACTAGGTTAATGTAGATTATGAAAAGACTTAAGAATTCTATGATCTGAAGACTAACCCCTTAGGCCAAATACAACTAACTTCCAACACTGCTTTCCCCAAATTCTTGGAATTGCTACCTTCAAGTCAAGAAAAGCATCAGGTGGTCTGAGTAGCATTGGGGGAAAGGGGAGGTCAGGGCTCCCAGATGGCTGAAGTATGCAGGTATGTTGGCCTACAGTTCCAAGTAAAGGGAACCACATGTGCGAAATGCAAAGATGTCAAATTTGGAGGATTTTGAGAACACCAGATAAGAGTATGTCTTGGGTTTTGAGTTCTAATCTTAGCTTTGTTACTGAAGAGCTTCACGACCTTGGGCAAGCCACTGATATCATATGGATCTCAGTTCTTTATCTATGAAATGGGTAGATTGGACTTTGCCAATTCCTACTCAGATACCTATTCTTCCCATCTTCCATACCAACAGAACTCCTCTTTAGTTCTGGGAGGCAATGTACTCAGGTGAGGAACTTCACTGTCTAGTGGCTTCCCTGAGCAGCAGCGCAAGACTAACTCTCTGCCTCTGGACTTATTATTTGGGAATTCAGCAAAACCTTATTTGATTAAGCCATTGCATTTATGCTTCTGTTACATATAACCAAATGCAAACCCAAATCATTTATTTATTTATGCATATATATATATATATATATATATATATACACACACACACACACACATACACACGTGTGTGTCTGTGTGTAATGGAATATCACTCAACAATCAAAAAGAATGTAATCTTGCCATTTGCAACAAAGTGGATAGAGCTAGAGTGCATTATGCTAAGAAAAATAAGTCAGTTAGAGAAAGACAAATACCATATGACTTCACTCATGTGGAATTTAAGAAACAAAACCAATGAGCATAGGGAAGGGGGAAAAAAAGAGATGGAGACAAACCGTAAAAGACTCCTAACTATAAAGAACAAACTGAGGGCCAATGGAGGGAGGTAGGGTAGGGAATGGGTGATGGGTATTAAGGGGGGCACTTGTGATGAGTCCTAGGTGTTACATGTAAGTGATGAATCATTAAATTCTACTCCTGAAACCAATATTACACTATATGTTAACTAAATAGAACTTAAATTAAAACTTGAAAAAAAAGAGGAGGCAAACCCACAAACACCTGCCTTTTAGGAAATAAGACTTCTGCTCCCAAACTCTCATTTGTTTCAAGAGCCATTTAGCATCTTTAGCCCTAACTGTTGCTAGCTCTGTACAAGTGGAAAAGGCAAAGATGGTTTATGCGTGTCAAACAGTCACCTATAGATGCAGATGGAAACTCAGGCCAATGGAGTCCTAGTTCTGTTTATTCCTCTTCGACCCTGTCTTCTTATTTAATTATTTTACTTAATTAAAATGTACTTACTGAGTGAGGAAATAAATAAAAGTGGTTAAGGACACTGAATATAATCATTTTTCAGGCACCTTTAGGTCCAGGAATTCTAATTTCAAATCATTTTGTCTAGCTAGTTATCAGCCTCTTAGATACAGCAGAAACGGAAGGTCATGATACACAGGACTACTCAGTTGGATGGGGGAGGAAGTGGTTGGAATTGAGGGTATCAACCCCCAATTCACTGGGATCCAAAGTAGAAACACTACATACTTCGATGGTGTTGCAAAGGGCTGAGAATATGACAACATATGCAACACTGACCTTTGCAAATTTTCCTAGGATCAGCCATTTTTTTGGAGCATAAAGTGCAGGTGAGAAGCAAAGTATATAGGATCAAAAGGAAAGCAGCAGTGCCAACCTCACCTAAACACTATGGCCACACGGGCAGGGCTTCAGAGAATATGAAGTAAACTGTGATTCCTCCCTCAGGGCTCACTCACAAAAAAAGGATTTCTTCCCTAAGAAAGAAACCACGAGTTTATAAGTACCAGATTTTTGACAGTATATTCGGCAATGGTTCAGACGGCCAGGCTTTGCACACAATCTTTAGTGTGTGCAATTCTACAAGCTGCATTCAAATTTCCTAACATGTCATCTGTAGACTTCAATAAAATCAACTGATAGATGCCACGTATATTAAGTAGGTTATGTACAGTATTCGGAGCCTCTGAGATGGAACAGGATGCCCACTGGTTTCCCTGGTAGTACCTGTGATTGGTGGGGGTGGAAGGAGGGAGAATGGAACACAGAAGAAGGTCCTGGCATAGGGAACCAGAATACACAAGTCTTTACAAAGAATCAGCTTTTGGTTTTACAGGGAAACTTTACTACTTTCTTTAAATAATTTTAAACTTCTGTTTGAATAATTTTTATTATCTTTGTTAATTCCTTCACTCCACATTCTTTATTTTTCTCACATGTATCTAGCTTTTTTTTTTTTTAACTTCGACGTTTTTATTCAGGCATGTATAAATTGTCTTTTTTTTTAGTATCTAACTTCTTAATTTCAAATATTAGTTCTTTTTTGTCTTGTTTTTCCTAATAAATACAATTATGATAACAAATATTTCTCTGAGTACTGTCTTGGCCCTATCAATGGTTGTAACACATTGTACTTTTATTATATTGCATTTCTAAATAGTTTTTTATTACCTCTTTAACTCAAATGTTACAAAGATGTTGGCCTTTTTTTTTCTTCAAGGAGTACAGTTTTTAATTTTAAGAAGCAAAATTGGTTTTTGGTTTGAGAGGGTTTTTTTTTGCTTTGTTTTTCCTTCTCAATTACTAATTTAAGTGCATCATGATTAATGAATATGACCTATGTGATTTTTATTTAATTTGTAAACATTTTCTAATACATGATCAACATTTCTGACTGCCTATTGTGCTTTTAAAAAAACAAATGATGTTCATTGGCTCTGTGTGTGTGTGTTGTGTAAAATTTATTGTGTTAATCAAATCTTTTATTATTTTTTCTTTCGAGTTTTTATTTAAATTCTGGTTAGTTAATATATGGTACAATGTTAGTTTCAGGAGTAGAATTCAATGATTCGTCACTTACATAAAACACCCAGTGCTCATCATAAGTGCCCTTCTTAATACCCATCACCCATTTAACCCATCCCCCCATGTGCCTCCTCGCCACCAAAAATCAAGTCTTTTATATTCTTATTTTTAGTGATTTGATTTATGGGTTTCCAAAAAATGTTAAAGTCTATTGTGATTGTGGATCGATTTATTCTTATATTTTCTATTTGCTTTTGCTTTATATATTTAGGAGCTATGTTGTCAGAGTTATAAAGATTTGTTTGATAACTTTTACTACTTTTATTATTCTGAAATGTTCTTCTTTGGTCATTTTAATACCTACCTTGAATTTTCTTTTGTCTGATATCAGTAGTGTCAACTTTTCTCTATTCTGGCTAGCATTTTCCTATTATATTTTTTTCCATTCTTTTCATTTCAACCTTTGTGTGTCTTCAGTCAGCTTGTGGGAGAGAGTAGGACATGTCGTTCTGTGCAGTGTGACCTCTAGCCTGTCTTCTGTGATTTGGATAGGGAACAGAGTGAGCTTTCCCCCTCAGGGCAGGCCTTTAGTCATCTCCTGGCCTTTAGGGCTCATTATTACACCTGGGTGTCAGCCACAAAAGGCCCTATCCAGCCTCTCCTCACTGACCCTTCCTGCCTAGAGTGACAGATATATTAGTTGCTTTTTGCCTGGAGCGGTAGAGGAAGAAGAGAGGGAGGGGGCAGCTGGTCAACAGACTTGTTTTCTTCTGCTGCAGAACCCCAACGAATCACCCAGTTGGTTGTCACAGGGGCTTCTTGCCAGACCTCTGAAAGTCACCAAGCTTTTGGCTAGAAAAGTCTTTGGGGTTATACCCACCTTTACAAGAGTTTGCTCCGGTGTGGGTTGTAGGCTGTGATTTCATTCTTCAATCAGATCTCAACTATCTTCCATCTTTCTGAAATTTATCATATGTCTTTTGGCCAACTGGCGACTATTTTGTTTGGGGGCATGATTTTAAAAACAAGATTTTTGCCATTTCTGGGGATTCTGTGTGGGAGGGAGAGGCTGCAAGAATTTCCATGATATTTGTTCTGTCTTTCCATTATTTCTTTAATCCAGATTATCAAAAATAGGACTCTGAGGGGTGCCTGGGTGGCTCAGTCGATTAAGCTTCCAACATTTGATTTCAGTTCAGGTCATGATCTCACAGTCGTGAGACTGAGCCCCACATCAGGCTCCATACTGGGCATGAAGCCTGCTTAAAAATCTCTCTCTCAAAAACAAAAATAGGACTCTGAGGCAAAGTATATGAATATTTGTAGGAACCTTGATACATACTGCCAAACTGCTTTCTAGAAGGATTATAAAAATTTATACCATTGACAGCAATTCCTTCACTGGAAATTTTGCTCATTATTTAGAAGAAAAAAAGAAGTTAGATATCAAGTAGAGTGATGGTTAAAGATTTTTTAAAAATAGTTTTATAGGGGCACCCGAGTGGTTCAGTCGGTTGAGCGTCTGACTTCGGCTCAGGTCATGATCTCAAGGTCTGTGAGTTCAAGCCCCGCCTCAGGCTCTGGGCTGACAGCTCAGAGCCTGGAGCCTGCTTCAGATTCTGTGTCTCCCTCTCTCTCTGCCCCTCCCCCACTCATGCTCTGTCTCTCTCTGTCTCAAAAATATTAAAAAAATTTTTTAATAAAAAAATAAAATAGTTTTATAAAGGTATAATTGACATACAATAAATCATACATATTTAAAGTATATAATTTAATATGTTTGGGTATATAAATATGAAATATATAGATAGATTTATATATCTGTGTGTATAGATGTATATATTTATATATCTGTGAAACCATCACCACAATCAAGAGAGAAAAGATATCCAACAACCCCAAAAGTTTCCTGATATCCCCTGGAAATCCCTCTTTCCTACTCCTGCCTGCCTCGCTCTCCCGTCCCCAGGTAAACACTCATCTGACTTCTATCACTGTTGATTAATTTACATTTTCTAGACTTGTATATAAACAGAATCATATGCATATACCTTTTTCTCCGGTTTTTCACTCGGAATAATTATTTTGAGATTCATCCATATCACGTCATGTGTCAACAGTTTACTCCTCTTCATTGCTGAGTAGTGTTTCATATACATATCCTTTTGAAGTGGCCCCACAGCTCACTGATGCTCTGGTTATTTTTTAAAATTTGTTTCCTGTATGTTTCATCTTTTACAGTTTCTGTTATGTCTTCAAATTCACTGATCTTTTCTTCTGCAATGTCTAGTATGCTATTAATCCCATCCAATGTACTTGTCACCTCAGACATCATAGCTTTCATGCGTAGAGGCTGATTTGGCTTTAAGATATCTTCTATACCTCTATTTTACTTTTGTACATCTGGAATATAGTTATAATAATTATTTTAATATTCTTGTCTGCTAATTCCAATACCTATGTCAATTCTAAGTAAATCTGATTGCTTTTTGCCTCATTATGGGTTGTATTTTCCTGGTGTTGTTTTTTTTTTTTTTTTTTGAATACTTGGTAATTTTTTATTGGATTCCAGCCATTGTGAATTTTACTTTTTCTGGTGTTAGATACTTTTATATTCCTGTAAATATTTTTGATCTTTATCCAAGGATACAATTACAAGGTAACAGTTTGGTCCTTTTTGTTCTTGCTTGCAAGACTTGTTAGGTGGACCAGAACAGTGTTTAACTTAGGGATAATTATTTCCCACCACTGAAACAAGACTTTTCTGAGTATTCTACCCACAGCTACATGAACTCCAGTCTCCCGTGTGAGCACCAGAGATTATTCCTTCTAATGCTTTTGTCCTGTTCTTTCTCTGGTCTCAGTTTCCTCATATGTATGAGCTGGTACCCACTGTTCTTTTATACATTACATCTTTGTTCATTTCAGGTGGAAAGGTAAATCTGGTCCCTTTTAATCCATCTTGACAGAAGCAAAACTAAACTTTTTTAGTGTGAAAAGTGTTTTTTCAAATAATGTCACTATTTAACACAGATACAAGGCAAAGTTCCTATGACTGAAAATGAAGTCAAGTATTGATAGCCTGAGAAAATCTGCCCACAAAACTTCATCCTCGATGCTCTCAGAAGCTAAAACTCTCCCCTGATCCTTAGAGATTCACAATTTAAAGACCACTAGATCTGGCCAAACTCTTCCTTTTTATACTTATACGGTATGCAACTGACACCTAAAATGGTTGAGTCACTTGCCCAAAATCACACTGCTAAAATCTAGGTCATAGGATGAAACGGAATGATGACTGTGCATGAGTAAAGGCCTCAAGAATGGTAGCAATCATTACTATGTCTGCCCCTGTATTTTTTTTAATTTTTTAACATTTTTATTTTTATTTTTGAGAGACAGAGACAGAGCGTGAGCAAGGGAAGGGCAGAGAGAGAGAGGGAGATATAGAATCTGAAGCAGGCTCCAGGCTCTGAGCCGTCAGCACAGAGCCCAATGCAGGGCTCGAACTCACAGACCGTGAGATCATGACCTGAGCCAAAGTCGGCCGCCCAACCAACTGAGCCACCCAGGCGCCCCAGCCCCTCTATTTTTTAATTTCCAAAAATCTATAATACTGACCAGAGAAGAAAGACTGTGGTGAGTTTAAGAAAGGACCCAGTGCAAAAGGGTACCAAATATGCCTTCCTTTGTAAATCAAATTCATTTCTTAAAGCCCCATTTCCTAGGAAAGGTTCTCAATGAGCTTCAGCTCAGCTCACAGATCTCTGGCAAAGGGAAGACTCCTGAAGACTAGAACCCAGATCCCTGAATCACAGGCAAATGGTCTGTCTACTGTACCCCATCATCTCCCTTTCATCCGTAAAATTCCAGAATCCACTGAAACCCTTTTTCTTTGCTAGGCATCAGATACCTAAAAAGAGATTACTGACCAAGAACAATGTGTTTGTGATTACTGGGAAAATTTCCTGTGAGCACAGAAATCTCAATCCCACACTAAAAACAGTACACATTCCATTTTGCTTTTGACATCATGCAATTGGGTATGGTGTGATGGTGTTTAGAGAGCAAGCTAGAAAGAAGAGAGTTCATCAAATAGGAATGACAGCTCTAGGCCCCCACTGAAAATGACAAAACAAGAAAGGTATGGGTGCCAGGAGCGTCTGACTTAGACACTGACATACTGGATGAGTCTGGATTTGCCACTCAATGAATTTCAAATTCCTTGTCTTTAAATAGTATTCATAGAACCTGCCGCGGCTTGATTCCTGGAGAATCCAGAAGCTATAAGTGGATTTAAAAACAATTTGTAAATCACTTAGAGCTCCTTGGAGATAGGAGGATATATAAATATGTGGCATTACTATAAAGTTAACCATACTTAAATATAGTTAGCCATACTTAAGTGTGCTAACCATACTTAAATATTTACAATATTACCATTGAGAGGGATTATCTGCAAAATTCTTAGTGTCTTCTCCAACTAATATTCCAAATGATAGAGAAGCTAATTACCCTGGAGTCTTGCTATACCATAATCTTACTATAGCCCAAAAATTAAGACACATTTAGAACTTTTTCCGTATCAGTGAGAACTGAAAGAATTTCAACACAATATGGCAATTCCCACACCACATCACAGACCTCGGAGACAGCACCAGTAAGGAGCGTTCAGCATCCTTCCTGAAGATTCAGGCTTATCACTTTGCCCAATATTAGAGAAAAAAATTACCAAGTAGTTTGATTCATTTTGGGGTCTAATTATTATTTTTGATATATATTTGTTTGCAAACTCAGCGTTCAAAAGATGGTTTATTTCACCTAAGGCTGTGCCTTCAGTTTAGGATAACAAGATATCATTAGGCAGATGGTTAAACTGCAGGCTGCTGAGGGCTGTACAGGTATGAATGAGCCTTTGAAACTGTCCTGTGCACAACCTTCTCCGTCATGCACGACTTCCCTTATTGTACTCTAGTACTAGAAGAAAACTGTGCGTCAGAAAAGGGAATATGGGAACATGAGGAAGCCAGGCAACAGAATTCCTATAAAAGAAATGCATACACAGATAATAATAGATCTGTTATGGAGTTTACATTCACGGATCTATATATAAAATGTTATATTTGTCCCCATAAACACATTACACTTACCCATAAAAACGTTTAACACATATCCATAAGCCGTGCACATTTACTGGGCCCCTATTACTAGACATGTAATAGGAACTTCATAAATTATTCAAATAGATTAATGAACATATACTTATTGTGAAAGCAATTACACTAATAGGAACTCCTAATTTTTATTAGGATGAAGAAAGACCGTTGTTAATTTTCATCCAGTTAGAACTGGTCTACCAGTTTCAGAAGACTCCAAAAGAATATATAACCTAGAGTCGCAAGCTTAATAACCATTAAGTGTGATATAAGCAGCACAAATTAGCTCAATTCCCTATGACATGTGCAGAAACTATTTAAAAATCCTGTTCCTGATGTCATCTCAACATTTGCAGATGACATGATTCTATATTTAGAAAACCATAAAGACTCCACCAAAAAACTATAACTGATAAATGAATTCAGTAAGGTCACAAGACACAAAATCAATATACAATATATACAGTGAAATATTAAACAGTCGTAAAAAAGGATGAAATTGTACCATTTGAGACAACATGGATGAACCCAGAAGGTATTATGCTAAGTGAACTAAGTCAGACTGAGAAAGACAAACACCACATGATTCCACTCATAAATCAAATCCAAAAAAAAGAAAATGAATAAACAAACAAAAATCAGAATCAGAACAATAAATATGGAGAACAAATTGATGGCTGCCAGAGGGGAGAGGTGGGAGATTGGGCAAAATGGAGGTAGAGGAATGGGAGACACAGCCGTCGGTAATGGAATAAGTCACAAGAACAAAAAGCAGAGCATAAGGAATATACTCAATGATATTCCAATAGTGACGTAATGGGACAGATGGTGAACAGAGCACAATGTATAAATAAACTTGTTAAATCATTGAGTTGTACACCTGATACTAATGTAACATAGTATGTCAACTACTAAAATAGAAAACTTTTCTAAAAAAGCAAAAAAAATCAGCACACAGAAATCTGTTACATTTCCATACACTAATAATGAAGTATCAAAAAGAGCAATTAAGAAAACATTCCCATTTACAATTACACCAAAAATAACAAAAAATAACTAGGAAAAAACTTAACTGAGGAGGTGAAACACCTGTACTCTGAAAATTATAAAACACTGATGAAAGTAATTGAAGGCTACACAAATGGTAAGAAGTTCCATGCTGATGGGCTGGAAGAACAAATATTGTTAAATGTCCATACTACTCAAAACAACCTACGGATTTAACGTAACCCTATCAAAATGCCAAACAAATTTTTCACAGAACTAGAACAAATAATCATACAATTTGTATGGATCCACACAAGATACAGAATAGCCAAAGCAATCTTGAAAACAAAGGACAAAACTGGGAAGTATCACAATCCCAGATATAAAGAGATACTACCAAGCTGTAGTAATCGAAACCATTATTTTGCTTTGTCCCCATTGTCCTAGATAAATTCTACTTTCTAAGAACAGTCATCACGAAATGAGGGGGGTGAGGGGAAGTGGAGAAATAATTATCTAAGAACCAGAAGACCTGCTCTCCAGGTTAGCTCTGTAACTAACAAGCTGAGGGCACTAGTTCTAGTTTCTTCTCTCCATATCTTAACTTCTTAATCACTAAACTGCATAGTTGGATTTAACAATGCATAAGGTTCCTTCGGGCTATGCATGAACTTACTTAGTTTTTTAGTTTACTTACACCCTGCCTGTCAAATCAATAAGGTTAATAAAATAGAAAGTTAGAACCAAATGGTAGAAAAGGAAAATGAAAATATGCATAACAATAAGAGTTAATACAATTGACAATTACGTTTTATATTTGACTGAGCAATCAGAGAAAAATCTCAAATGCAAGCTTCACAACTTTTCATTTTTAGAAAGGGAGAAAATTTTCCTTTTTTTTTTTTTTGAGGTACTATTTTCTATGGTTATAATTCCTAACGTAGTTGAGAAGATAAACTGTGACCCTAGGTTCACAAGACCATCTTCAAACAAGAAACTCTCCATATAGTCTCCATATTTAGGTAAAGATTAAACATTTGAATGGCACCATTTTTTCATAGGCTGTGAAATGTCGCTGCGAGGTGACTGGGTACCACACAATCGAGGGAATCGGAACACAGAGGCATTAAACAATATTTCGGAGGCCACCCAGCTAGCCACAAACAGCAGAGAGATTAAACACTCAGGAGTTCCTGACCTGAGATCAGAGGCTGGTGTTAGGTGACAGACAGCGAAGGCGGAGGGGCGGCGGAGTCTAGAGCTGGCTGGCGGTGGAATCCCACGGGAGCTGCAAGGTGCACAGGAGGAAGCTGCAACGCGGCGGGGCACTGCAGTCCCCTGCGGAGCGCGTGGGTCCCTTTCACTCCACCCAGTCCTGCGACCTCTGCTCTGTCTTAGCGGGTTGAGTAAAGTGCACCCTTCACTTCCTGTTCTGCGCAGAAGACCCTTTCCCAGGACAGACCCGGGCGCCAAAGTATCAGCACGCGCGTAGGATGGCGCCCTGTCTGTCAGAGACTCTGGTTGGAGACATTATAGGTTAGGGCGTGAGGAAACATCTGCCTCGGTGGGGACACGATGGTCCCCAACAAGCCTCAAACACAACTTGGGCCTTTCATCCTATTGCCCTGAGGAGGTGCCTCCAGGGACGAGGTCGCCAAACCAGTGCCTACAAAGAACTATTAACAGAAAATTTTGAGGGCAATTTGTAGCATTTTATGAAATATAAATTTATTTTTATTACAATCTAAGTTGCTCTGTAATATAATACATGTATATATATATTTTACATGTAAAAATACATGTAATTTTTTATTACAATCTAAGTTGCTCTGTAATATAATATATTCCCGGTGTTTTGCATGTAAGGGCACATGACTAAATTATACACATACACAGACACAAAGAAACAGGTGACACTTGAACAACACAGGGGTTTGGAGGCCAATCCCTGCACAATCACAAATTCATACGACTTTCAACTCTCTCTTCGATCTTGACTACTAAGAGCCTACTATTGATTAGAAGCCTTACTGATAAAATAAGCAGTCAACTGACACATATTTGGGAATTTATATGTATTATAGACTGTACTCATAATAAATTAGAGAAAGAAAATGTTATTAAGAAAATCATAAGGAAGAGAAATACATTTAGAGTACTGTATTGTGTTTATTGAAAAGTAATCCGTGTATAAATGGACCTGCTTAATTCAAACTGGTGTTGTTCAAGGGTCAACTATATATTAAGACCTGAGATACATAGCCATTAATTGTAATCCAGTTGTGTTAATCACGTAGAGGAAGTTCAACCTAAAATTGTAGGTTACTTGGTAGCATAAATTATTGATGCTGTAATCAAATGTTTCTTCCCTTATTCTTTACTTTAAAAGCAAACCTTAATTGCCTTTTACTGCATATTCATATCTTTTGAGTATTTTTGTTGAATAATCATGTGCTACATTTTGTTTTATTCAATATAACTAGTAAAATTGAAAGAAATTTTTATAGTTTTTCTCAAATTTATGTGTTTGAGATCTTGTTATTTTTAATGCATTGTATTACTATGAACATTAATAAAATGTTTTTTTATAAAAAGTAAGTTATTTATTATTTATAATTCTTTTTAGAATATAAATTTATAGAATATAATTATAATTATATAAAAATATATATAGAATATAGAATTATTCTATATATTTATATAGAATATAAATAAATATGATTATTATATTTAAATATATATAATATAGAATTATTTATAAAAAGTAAATTTTTCTTAAAATGCCATTTTATCCAGTCCTTTAAAATCATGTCTGTTTGATATTTTTGTCTTTTGGAGGAAGCAGCTCTTCATATTTTTGATGGCATTATAAATTCAAATTTTTGAAATCATTTTGACTTTCCATTATAAACTCTGTTAAAGGCTAATGAATTGCCTGTTTATCTAACAATTTCAATCTATGGAAATTGTAATCATCATAGGAGATTATTTTTGTTCTACATCAAGAAACTAAGGTGATGAAGCATCTATAAGTATTATGAGATTTTTTTAAGTCTTTCACTTATTTAGTGAAATCTATCTGTGTGTCTATCTTTAGCTTTACTATTTAAAGCCCACTATTGGCAATTGTGAACTAAATTGGATCACTCGAAATGAGAAGCTTCTTAGTGTTTTTATACCATTCCTTAGCAGAGTAACTGAATCAGAGTAGGCACTCAGTAAATACCTATTGAAGGACCAACTGAATAATGGTGATGGTTCTCTCCATCTGTACTGTTTAAATCCTCAGTGAACCCAGCTCTCATGTGACACTCTCAGTAGAGTCCCCTCATTTCCTGTTCTCAGAGAAGAGTCCTGAGGCTCCTCAGAGAATCAGTACTCCCTGGCCTTTCCTCTTATCTCAGATGGGGTGGGGGGGAACCTAAAAAACTATGCTGGAACACAGCTTCCAGAGAAAACATGGTATTCAGGCACACCACTCTGAAGAACATTTTTTTTTTTTTGAAACCTCAATATACCTTGCCTACCAGTGTTCCCTTTGTCCCACCCAAGTTTTATCTCCCATTAGCCAGCAGGGACAATATTTCTAATAGGCATCCAAAAATCAACAATTACTTCTACAGTATCTGTAAAGAGTGTTAGAAATAAAAGGAACCTTGAGAAACACGTGTGGCCACTACAATAACAAAATAATTATGCCACAGCCGGTCAGTGGAAACTCCAGGAATACGGATTAGCTATCCCATCTTCCTAATCTGGGACTTTTCTCTTTCATCAGTATTTTTTCAACAAACATCGGTAGTGTACCAATGAAGGCAAAAGGAAGCAAACACAAGCATGCTTTGACTCTGAAAACTTCTGTCTCAGAGTAACACACATCCTTTCTACCCACATTTCATGGGCAAGTCACTGCTCATGCCAAATTTATTTCCATGGGATGGATTATCCTTCCATGGAAAAATCATCAAGTGTTTGTGAATAGTAAAATAGTCCTCCACAAGAACTGAGGATAAGTCTTGGTTTCACCCAGATTAGTTAAGGAGTTAGGACCCCAGAAGATAAATAGTCCAGTAAAGGGGAAGGAACCAAAGCATCTCACTCCTCAACCAAAACTACAGACACTCTGAAGATACACACATCAGTGAGGAACACAGGAACAGAAGCTCTCTGGAAACTCTTTGGGAAAAAGAATGCTTTTTCCAACCTGAGAAATTCAAAAACATATATACATAAGCCCCTGACATATGATCTGAAAATTTTCATGTACATACAAATTCAACCAGATATAGGGCTGTGAGGATGAGACACATGACCATGATGGTGTCTGCTCTTGCTTTTCTTCAGTGTTCTAGATGCTAATGCTCTTTTAAAAACAGAAAACTGGTTGCATTTGCCCAACCCCTTTTTCAACTTTCCTATGCACAACTTCGCATTGTTGAAAACATATCAGTGGCTTCCCATTGCTTTTACTCTAAGATTATAATTCTAACTAATGTTCTGTACTCTCTCTGCTCCAGGAACACTGGCCTTCTTTTAGTTCTTTAGGATTACATGCTTCTACCGGCCACAGAGCCATTCTGCATGCTGTGCCCAGCATTTGGAATGCTCTTCTCTGCCCTTTTCATCCAGGAAAGAGGACAATCTTTTGATTGTGGCTTATTGCCATTGCCTTCAAAATGTGTTCCTTGACCTCCTTCACCAAATTAATCTCTTTAGATTATTCATACAACAAATAAATTCTAACGCCTTCTAAGTGCCAAGCATGGCAAGGTAAGAAAACAATGAATGTGGCAGAGAAGGACTATAAACAATAAATATAAACCCTGTCAGGTGTTACAGGTGCTACGAACCACAAATAAACAGAGTAAAGGCCAAAAAGATAGAATATGCACAATTTCAGATACAGTGTTCAAAGGATATCTCTCTAAAGAGTAGACACTCAACAGAGCCACCAACGAAGTGGAAAGACCTAACAATGCCATCTGGCAGAAAAGAGTTCTAGGTAGAAGGAACAATAGTGCTTCTATTGGAGGAACAGCCATAAGTTTATGATTTATTTCCATACTGTGTATCTTAGCACTTATCACAGTTGCAAGTTAAAACATTCATTTATATTATCTGATTAATGCTCATTGCTTTTCTAGATTATTCCTTTTATTGACATAAAGACAGGAACTGTGTCCATGTTTTGCTCATCACTGAATGTTGAGTCTCCTGTGTCTTTCCTGATGCCTAGCACAAAATAGATCCTTGATATACATCTTTAGAATGAAGAAATGATGACTACATGAATGAATGATGAAGCAGATCCCTAGATGACCACATGTGGTAGGTGTTGTCTGTGTGCCGCGCATATATCCTTAGAACTTAACTATAAATGCTATTTACCCTGAAATCTTTGCCTATAGAATTTTCCTTCTGACCAAGGTAGCATGCTTGGCCAATGAGTTTCGGGGAGTTAATGTCCCTAGAAATAGCCCTCTACCAATGTCAGTGGATAGTAAGATGATAAATTTATCCCAGTGCCCTCATCCCTTGAATGGGATAACTCTTAGGAAGTGATTCTTAACCCTGAGAGATTGTGTCTTCAGGGAACATTTGGCAATGTCTGCAGTCCTTTTTGGGTTTCTACAATTGGGGGTGGGATGCAACTTGCATCCAGTGGGTAGAGGCCAGAGAGACTCCTAAACATCTAACAACATACAGGACAGCCGCCTGAAACAAAACAAAAGACCCAGCTCAAAGTGTCCACAGTGCTGAGGTGAGAAGGCCTCTCTAAGGTATGTTCTACAGTTTCCCAAGGTCCCCAGGAGAGCCGAGCTCTAGTTGCCCACAGTGGTAGCTGGTTTAATAACACAGCATTTACTGGCTTCCTTCCCTCCCCTGTCTCGTTTCCTCATTTCCCTACTGGTGTTTCCTGAGATCACTTCGCAAATAAACTACTTGCCTTCAAATCTTTGTTTGAGGGTCTGCTTCTGGTCAAACCGAAACCATAAAATAGCTCTCAAACTTTATATTCTCAATAGCCAGTCCCCCCTACTCTTCAGCTATGGAATAAAGCCACGGGACTGGCCAAGGAAACCCGTATGTAAACAGGTGACCCTGGCTTCTTGAAAATGGCAGCACCTGGGCTGCAGCTTTTAAGAAAAGGCTGTGCCACCTGACAAACCGTCTGGTTTGGGAAAAGCAGCTCTTTTCCCACTTGTACCTCTAACAAGTCACTCAGTTTGGATAGTTACCTGGCACAAGATGATGGAAAGGAGAAAGAACACAGAGGCAGGCAACTGAAGCCCTGGCCTAAATCTTGCCTGTGTTACTAACTAGATCCCTCCCCTAGCTGAGTTTCTAAGTCGCCTTATACTCAGTTTCCCCAAATGACTTTGTTGGGTAGGATGATCACTAAGGATTCTTTGAGCCCTAGCATTCTACAATCATAAGAAACAATCTCACCTCCCATGCCCCCTCCACCACAACCCAAGCATTTTCCGCTCTGTTTGGAAGCCTCTTCCCCTCCAGTCTAAACGTGGACTCTTAGAGCAGTGCTCCATGTTGCAGGCCTCACGCATCCACATTCTTGCAATTCAGCTCAGCTCTTCAAATTCTGCAGGTCTTAGGGTGCTTGGCTGGCTCAGTCGGTTAAGCATCCAACTCTTGATCTCAGTTCAGGACTTGGTCTTGGGGTCATGGGTTCAAGACCCATGTTGGGCTAAGACTACCTAAAAAAAAAAAAAAAATCAGCAGGTCTCCAGGCTTTATTTCCTTGAGGCAAACCAAGGCACAAAAATGTTTGTTCATTTTCTAAAGGTTGCAAAGTTGTAAAACTCAGTTTAGACACTTGAACAACTGAAAAAATATGCCTAAGTGTCCACTACTTACATACTGGATGTGAGGTTTCAAGTGCAAATTGAGGGAAACATTAAAACCCTTCCTCCCAATTAACATAAATAAGGAATGGAGTGTTCTGGTTGAGAATGACCATATACTGTATCAATGATCAATTTTGGAATAATTAAAAAATAAAAGCCCACATACTTTAAATCTCACATTGCAGGTAAGTATATATTTTCTTAAAAATTCCAAAGGTGTTTCAAATTGCAGAAATAACAAGAATGTTTGCCATTGGCTTAGCTTCGGATCATTTACAGTCCCAGTTTTCAAAAGGTCTGTGTTATATTCAGAAAATCTGGGCATGTAATTTCAGTAAAGCTGCAAGCGTCAGTCAAGGTTATAGAATTATTGCCGTGTCTAATCTGATGAGAAAAATAGCATATTTTACTTCCTCTTATTTTTCACAAAAGTAAAGTTATTTACTGAGTGGAAAAACTTCGAAGATAAATGGTTCTATAAATAAGTTCCAAATATTTTATTTCTAAAACAACACGCTCATTCGAAAGTTTTAAAATTTAAAAAGTAAATATGACAAAAATCATGAAAATAAAATTAAAATTGACTACAATTCTATACCTAGGGACCAACATTATATGTGCTTTCATGTACTTCCTACCAATTTTTCAGACTTTTTTTTTTCATCAAAATGTTCATACTTTATTTGCTTAAATTCCAGTATAGTTAACACATAGAGTGTTGTATTAGTTTCAGGTGTACAATATAGTGAGTCTACAATTCTATATACTACTCAGTGCTCACCAAGGTAAGTGTACTCAATCCTCTTCACGTAATTCATTTGACCCCTCACCCACCTCTCTTCTGGCAACCACCAGTTTCTTTTCTATAGTTAAAAGTCTGTTCTTTGGTTTGCCTCTTTTTTCCTTTGTTCATTTGTTTTGTTTCTTAAATTCCACACAAGTTAAACCGTATAGTAATTGTCTTTCTCTGACTTACTTCATTTAGCATTGTATTATCCATGTTGTTGTAAATGGGACAATTTTTTTTTCCTGGGTTGAGCATTCTGTTGTGTATATGTGTGTGTTGATATACATACATACCACAGCTTCTTCATCCATTCATCTACCAATGGACACTTGGGTTGCTTCCATAATTTGGCTATTGTAAATAACACTGTAGTCAACTAGGGATGGATATATCTTTTGAGTTAGTGTTTTTGAATTCTTTGGGTAAATACCCACTAGTGGAATTACTGGATCATATGGTATTTCTATTCTTAATTTTTTGAGGAACTTCCATACTGTTTTCCACAGTGGCTGCACCACCAGACTGCATCCCCCCCAACAGTGTACGAGGGCTCCTTCTCCACATCGTTACCAACACTTGTTGTTTCTTATGTTTTTGATTTTAGTCATTCTGACAGGTGTGAGGTGATACCTCATTTCACTGCTGGTGTTCAGTCTGTTCAAATTTTCTATTTATTCCTGATTCGGTTTGGGGAGGTTATGTGTTTCTAACAATTATTGCGTTTCTTCTGGGTTGTCCAATTTGTCGGCATATAATTTTTCATAACATTCTCTTATGATTCTTGTATTTCTATGGTGTCAGTATTTATCCTCTTTCATTTCTGATTTTGAGTCCTCTCTTTTTTCCTTTCTTTTTCTTTTCTTTTTTCTTTCTCTCTTTTCTTTCAGTAAGTCTGGCTTATCAGTTTTGTTGATCTTTTCAAAGAAACAGCCCCTGGTCTCATTGATTTGCTCTATTGTTTATTTGTTTTATTTCTGCTGTAATCATTACTTTTTCTTTCCTTCTACTGGTTTAGGGTTTTGTTTGTTCTTTTTCTAGTTCCTTTAAGTATAAGATTAGGTTGTTTATTTGAATTAAAAAAATTTTTCTTGCTTCTGGAGGTAGGCCTGAACGGCTATAAGCTTTCTCTTAGAACGGTTTTGCTGCATCCCAAAGATTTTGGACCACTGTATATTCATTTTCATTTGTCTCCCTGTATTTGTTGATTTCCTCTTTGATTTCTTGGTTGACCCATTCACCGTTTAGAAGCATGTTATTTAACTTCCATATATTTGTATTCTTTTCCGATTTTTTTTCCCCATGGTTGATTTCAACATTCGTAGTGTTGTGGCTGGAAAAGACGCATGGTATGACCTCTCTTTGAATTAATACATTTTTTGTGGCCTAATATGTTATCTATCCTGGAGAATGCTCCATGTATTTTGCTGTTTTAGGATAGAATGATCTGAATATATCTGTTACATCCATCCAGTCCAATTTGTCTTTCAAAGCCAATGTTTGTTAATTTTCTGTTTGGGTGATCAATCCATTGATCCAATGCAATGTTAAAGTCCCCTACTATTCTGTGAACAGCAACACACAGGAATGGTAAGGATTGAGGAAGTAGGGAGGTTGGGACAGATGGGTACTTTTCCTCATCTTATTGCTTGCATATTTTACACTGAAAGAGCCTTAGTTTTTTAATTAAAAGAAAACTCGATTGGGATTTTTCTTAATTCAGTAAATGCATACATGCATACCTATATAAAATAAAGTCCCCTACTATTATTATATTACTATTGATTACTTCCTTTATGTTTGCTATTAGCTGCTTTACATATTTGGGTGCTCTCATGTCGGGTGCATAAATATTACATAGCTATTACAATAGTTATATCTTTTTGTTGAATTGGTCCTTTTATGATTATATAGTGTCCTTTGTTGTCTCTTGTTACAGTCTTTGTTTTAAAGTCTATTTTCTCTGTCATAAGTATCGCTACCCTGGCTTTCTTTCACTTTCATTTGCATGATAAATGCTTTTCCATCCTTTTACTTTCAATCTGCATGTGTCTTTAGGTCTGAAGTAGTCTTTTATAGGCAGCATATAGATGTCTTGCTTTTTTATCCATTCTGGCACCCCATGTCTTTTAACTAGAGCATTTAGTCCATTTACATTCAAAGTAATTATTGATAGATATGTACTTATTGCCATTTTATTTGCTTTATGGTTATTTTTGCAGTTCTTCTCTGTTCCTTTCTTCTCTGGCTTTCTTGGTTTGCTGGCTTTCTTTAGTGAACTACTTGGATTCCTTTCCCTTTATTTTTTGTGTATCTATTATGGCTTTTAATTTGTGGTTACCATTATGTTTGTATATGACATCTTATGCATATAGTAATCCATATTAAGTCGATGTTCACTTAAGTTTGAACCCATTCCTTACTCCTCTCCTCCTACCACATTTTAGGTATTTGGTGTCATACTTTACATCATTTTATTTTGTCTACAAAAAACTCTCCGATAGATTCTAAAAAAACAAAATCATTGGGTTGATAAACACTTTTAAGGTTTAAAAGAAATAAAGGCCAGCAATTATTTAATACCTTTCTCATTCATTCTTAACTTGTCAAGCACAGGATTAATCCAACCCTGGTCTGACTGACAGATTTAACAAGAATTCCTCATCCTCACCTCAAAGCCTTATGTTAGAGTCATCTCTTTGAAACTCTCTGGGTCTTTAGGAAGAATCTAGAATCATTTTTAGAGGAAAGGGATTCCTGGGGTACAGCTAATATTCTATTTCTTGATCTGGAAGGGGGGTTATATAGATGTATTCAGTTTATAAAATTCATTGGGCTGTACACTTACGATCTATGTACTTTTATGTGTTATATTTCAATAAAAAGTATGCTTAGAAAAAATTTTGGTGCTTCTTAAAGCCATTAATTATGAATTTTCTCAATTATGAATTTCAGCCATGAAATCCTTATGGTCTTGGGAATAAAATACTGTATGTATTTGAAAATCATTAGGTGCTTTTTAGATGTAAAGAATTATTTTCACCACCTGAGTAAAATCATTCATGCTAACATGAATGAGGCAACACTTTCAGAGGGCATTTTAATTTTATCATCAAATTAGGTATTCTGAAATTGGTGAGCTGATAGGTGGGGAAGGGAACTTTTGAAGAGGAGGGTTTTTCCCTGTCCACACTTCCCTTAGCTCCCTTGCTCAAAGAATAAGGTACATGTCATCTGGCCACTCAGACTCTAGTTTTAGAATCTAAAATTCTAAATACAAGATTACCTGAGACACACCCTTTGGCAAGTTCATTAGTATCTGGGGCTAATTTCTTACCTATACAATGAGACTTCATTCTCCCTGAGCAAGGCCAATGCATATGGTCTGGGGTGTTGTTCACTGAACAAGAACACCTGGCTCAAGTGTCCAGTGAGGGGTGACATCAATGCTCACCAGGTTCTACATCCTGACCAGGGGCTGTATCTACTCAAAGGAAGAGGGACCTTTTCCAATTTAATCAAAGATACCAAAGAGGCTACCAGAGGTTCTGTTTCTGAGGCTCTTCACCTTAATATTCTGTGATTTGGAGACATAAATCTGCCATCTCATATGTTCCACCTCCCCCACTTTCAGGCCAGGCCCTGTCGACTGACTAGGTTGATCCACCATGAAATACAGTTTGTATTATTTAGGCTTGAGGTTACAAGCAGGGTGGGTTCCCACAGCCACAAAACATGGGTTTGACTTTAAAATTCTAAGACAAGCCCTGTCATCCTTCTGCTCTGGACATGATCTGCAGAAACCCTTGGGTTCTAGACTTCTGTGATGCCTGACTTTGTGTGTCACTGAAGCTACAATGCCCAGTGGTTTAGTCAAACACTAGTTCAGATGTTGTTGTGGAGGTATTTTTAAGACGTAATTAATACTTATAATCTGTAGACTCTAAGTAACGCAGATTGCCCTCTATAATGTGGGTGGACCTCATCCAATCTATTGAAGTGTTTAGACTCTATAGCAAAGACTGAAGTTCCCTGAAGAAGAAGGAATTTGGTCTCCGGACTGCAACATACAAACCCTGCCTGAGTTTCCAGCCTGCTGGCCTGCACTACAGATTTCAGACTTACTAGCCACCACAATCTCATAAGCCAGTTCCTTAATAAATTTGTCTCTCTCTCTCTCCCTCTCTCTCTCTCTACACACACACACACACACACACACACACACACACACACACACATCAGTAAGATAAATATATATATATATATCCTATTGTTTCTGTTCTCTGGAGAGCATTGACCAATATAGCACCTGAACACTGTGCCTTTCCAGTGGAGCAAGGCATGCTAAGAAACCCCCATGTCCTCACAAGGGCTCTCAGTAGAAGAAGTGGCCAGGAGACAGTGATTCATGGCAATTCAAAGAAGCAAAACCCTACATATGCAGAAACCGCATTTTAGCACTCAGTTGAGAGGACTAACAACAAACACAAGCTCAGAACAGATCATTTTAAGAAAACTGGATATCCAAACACAAAGGATAAGGCTTTGCAGGGTCAGGATCTTAACATGATTTCATGACCATTTTTAATAATTCAGAAACTGTTTTACATGCTTGATTTTCCTTGATCTTGCAGTATCTCTCAGGAATATAGTCTCAAACTCAATTCTCGTTAAATTCTGGTCCTTTGAGAGAAACGGAATAAAATGGCAGAAG
Source organism: Paguma larvata (assembly GCA_030068075.1). Taxonomy (NCBI): domain Eukaryota; kingdom Metazoa; phylum Chordata; class Mammalia; order Carnivora; family Viverridae; genus Paguma; species Paguma larvata. The sequence continues at coordinate 28,736,273 of CM057826.1, read as the reverse complement.
AAGTACCTTGTATTCTTCCACCAGAGACCATATGAGTTCATGGGAGTTTCTTTAGATCCTTGGGTAGTGTGCATTTTAAATAATCCATGTCATTCAGTTGATATTAAAAGCAAAGTAAACATCTAAAAATAGTTCAAACAAGAACATCTTCCCTTGATTTTCATGAGCAGGCCCAGAGTTTGAAATGGCACGTAAAGTCTACTGAAAAAAAAAATCTATTTAGGAATTGCCATCAATCATCTTCTTTTCTCCCCTCCCTGTCACCCCTTAATCTTTCTGGCAGATTAATCTGAAGAACTCTGCCCAACCATCTCATTTCCTGTGTGCACACACCCTGTAGACACATACAAGCAGATCATTATCATTCCGGGAGTGATCACGGACCAAATGTTATTTTCACCTTCTCCAGCTTTGCACCGTCTCATTCTGAAGACTCTGGCTGTCAGTCTGTCCTTCACATGTTGGTGGTATTTTTAGCACCGTTTCCTTTCAGGTCTGCCTTTCTCCTGTCAGAATTTCCCTGGCAAAGAGATATTTGCCTTTTAGCTTTTTCTACCTTTAGCAAACAATATTCAGGGGGAAAAATTCTTAAGTCTTAGTAGAGTAGCCTCAGTTATCTGCTATGTCTGCCAATGATGATGAAGACGAGGGGAGGATGGAGAGGAGGAGGAGGAGAAATGGCAGTAAAGAAGCAAAGATACCTGCAAGTTTCATGCAAGTATGATCTAAGTCTTGTTCATCTTTGAATTCTTGCCTCTTAACCTCATGACTAGCACAGAGCATGTACTTATTCAGTGGAGATTTAAAAAAGAAAGAAAGAAAGAAAATGAACAAATGGAAAAGAATGAAGTCTGCAGAGAGAGAAGGAGAGAAAGAGGGAGGGAGAGGAGAAGGAGGAAATAAATATTAACTTAAACCTGGAAATATAAGGTGACAGCAAATAAAACACAATTTCTAGAGTCAGAATGACAGGTTTGGATCTGATTTCTGGAATTCACTAGCTGTGTCACCTTGGGCAAGTTTGTTAAGCTTTCTAAGCTCCAATTTCCTCACCAGTAAAATTAGGATTATTATAGCACCTTCTTCATTGGATTATTCTGAGAACTAAGTGTAGTAATTCATATAAATAACATTCCACAAATGTTAATTACTATTATTTCTTTATCATCACCATCAAAGTCATTATAACCCATTGATCTTGAAACTGGGTCTCTTCTTACAGAAATATCTTGATTTGGTAACCAGTGAAAATTTAGAAGTCCATTTTGCAGATGCTTCTAGGTGTCACTCAAGAGGAAATTCGCCCTGTCAGTTTCATATTCTGACAGCACTTGAGGACATGGTGGATTACACTAAGAATTTGTTGCATTCTGATATTTTAATCAATTAATTTAACATTTCTTCTGAATGCTCAAGGCACAACGTAGGAATGTGAAGCAGATGAATCTTGTGTCACAGCTGTAGTCAAATTACAGTGAATTTTACTCCCTGGGTTTACAATGGAATGTGTCCTTACATCCTAGAATATTTCCAACAGCCGAACCTGAACAAGCTTGGTAGGGACCCAGGACTCATGGGTGCTTACTCACCTGACAAGCAATCACCTTTCATTTGCAACAAAGAGGAATTCCCATTCTGATGACAAATGCACTTCAGGAACACACCTGCTAGGCACTGTCTCATGACCACTCAGGAGAACTGACCCAACAAGCTTTCCCAAATAACAGGTAAACATCGATCCCAAGCTATTCATCCGTATCCTCCAGGGAATGAAGGCAGAGGGACCAGGGAGTTTCTAGGCAAGAGCAGAGATGGGAAAAAAACAAAAGGAGTCATTAGGGTCTATATTTTAACCCTATGTCCATCCACCATTTTATCCTTCCCACTCACCCACCCAAGAATAAAATATATAATTGCTGGAGCAGTGTTGGGGGGGGAGGGCAGAGACTGGTGCTGAATCACCATCTACTCATATGCTTGTTTTACAAAATTACTACTCTAAGGTTATAATGTTTTATAGGTGCTTGGCCCTCCTCTTTCCTCTCCTTTCCCATGGAGCAAGTCTAATCATATAACCTCTCACCCAGATCAGAATCATGGGCCTAATGATCAAGATTATTTTTTAAGTGAAAGAAAAAAATAATGATCATCTATGTTGTGGTACACAACTGCAGAAAACACATGCCTGTTAGTGTTCGATTTTAACAAACTTTGTTCCAAATCTGTGATTCCCATAACTCCAAGACTCTCTTTCTTTGAAATTCCAGGAATAAAGCTATGAACAATACCACCTCATCTCAACTGCACATAATAATTACAATGACATCACTTGTATTTGATAAGTTAAATTCACAAGGAATTCTATCTCCATTTACAAGAGTTAAAAAAAAATATGCTACCCAATAAAGAGCGGTATAACAAGAGAGAATTTTCCTTGAACATAGACAGACTGGAAAGGAGCTTACAGAGGAAGTCCTGGCCTCAGAGTTGACCTAAGGCTGAGAGGTGGTCAGTCAACCTGGAACTCACTGGCTATGAGTTTCCTGAAAAATGCCCATCCTTCTTCACAATGCTGACAAGCTCAGGTTTGGAATCACAGCTCCAGAGACTGTATTGGTAGTTCACAACAAACATTTATTCCTCACAGTTCTAAAACCTAGAAGTCCAAGGTCAAGGATCCAGCAGATTTGGTGTCCAGTGAAGAGTTTCTGGTTCACGGACAGCTTTCTTCTTGTAGTGGCCTCACAAAGTGGGAGGGGCCAGGGAGCTTTCTAGGGTGTCTTATATAAGGACACTAATGTCATTCATGAGGGCTCCACTCTCATGACCTAATCACCTCCAAATACCACCACACTGGAGGTTGGGTTCCAACATACAAATTCTGGGGGACATGAACATTCCATCTATTGCAGAGACTGAGCCTCCAGACTTGTAAGTGCTGAGTGAACTTGAGCAGTTCACTAAAATATGTGGTTGTATATTCTTTCCATCCGTAAAATGGAGGCACTACCCACCTCACAGCACTATTATGGGAATGAATGATTTCATATGTGAGACTACCTAATAAACTAGCAAGATAACTTTTAGCTAGAGCAATTGGGGAACGCATCATGACAGAAGGAAGCTCCAAGCTGATATTAAAAAGGAGCAAAGGGGCGCCTGGGTGGCTCAGTTGGTTGGGCGGCTGACTTCGGCTCAGGTCATGATCTCACGGTCTGTGAGTTCGAGCCCCACATCGGGCTCTGTGCTGATGGCTCATCAGAGCCTGGAGCCTGCTTCAGATTCTGTATCTCCCTCTCTCTCTGCCCTTCCCCTGCTCACGCTCTGTCTCTATGTCTCTCAAAAGTAAATAAATGTTAAAAAATAAATAAATAAATAAAATAATAATAAAAAAAATAATAAAAAGGAGCAAGGTCTCAATAGATAAGAGAAAGGGAATAATGTGGCAGGTGATAATCATGACAGCAGCAAAGACAATATAGACACAAGGGGTAAATTAGACTAATAGGGGCAGGGAAGAGTGCTAGAGTCATGGGAAATAGGCCTTTGTTTGATCCTTCTGTCTGGAGGCCCACAGGAATCTTGGGATTAATAGTTTACAAAGTTGTATTTTGCATAAAAGTTTGATAAAAACTTAAACCACACAAAATTCTAATTTTCCATAAGACATGCATTTTTCTGCCCAATTTTACTGACAAGCAGTCTTCCTCATAATTATGCACCCTCTAATTAGTCTCTCAAGTCACTAAACCAAAGGTTCTCAAAGTGTGGTTCCCAGGCTTGCAGTATCGATCACCTGGCATGGTATAGAAAGAATCATGCCCCCCCTCAAAGATGTCCACATCCTAATCCCTGAGACCTGAGAATATTTGTGTCACAGCAGAGAAGAATTAAGTTTCAGGTGCAGTTAAGGCTGCTAACCAGCTCACTTAAAAAATTTTTTGATAACATTTATTCAGTTTTGAGAGTGAGAGAGACAGGGCATGAGTGGGGGGGCACAGAGAGAGTGGGAGACACAGAATCCAAAGCAGGCTCCAGGCTCTGAGCTGTCAGCACAGAACCTGACGAGGGGCTCGAACTCACAGACCTCGAGATCATGACTTGAACTGAAGTCGAATGCTTAACTGACTGAGTCACCCAGGTGCCCCTAACCAGTTCACTTTAAAACAAAGAATTATCCATGTGAGCCCAGTGTAATCACAAGGATCATTATATGGGGAAGAAGGAAGCAGAAGAGTTAAAAACCAGACAAAGAGCACTGTGCGACTCAATCAGTCGCTGCTGGCTTTGAAGATGGAAGACAGCCACAGGTGAAGGAAAGCAGGCAGCCTCTAGAAGCTGGAAAATGCAAGGAAACAGATTATCCCCTAGGGCCTCCACACAACCCTCCCAACACCTTGATTTTAGCCCAATGAGACCCACTTTGGACTTCTGTCCTTTAGAACTATGGAATAATAAAGTTATGTTGTTTTAAGTGGCTATGTTTCTAATAATTTGTTACAGCAGCATTAAAAAACTGATACATCTGGAAAGTTGCTAAAACGGCAAATTCTTTAGCCACAACCCAGACCTACTGAATCAGAAAATCAGAGGGTGGAGCCCAGAAATCTGCCTTGAAACAAACCCTTGGGGTAATTCTGATGCAGACTAAACTTTGAGAGCCACTCACAAGACTCAGCAAACACATTCAGACACAGATTCCCAAGAAAAGTCAACACTGACAACTAATGACTTGATTAACCGTGATAAAATCTAATAGTGCTATGCCCTGCCTTGACAAGCATAGAATAGGAAATCCAACCAAATCATTGGTGATTCAGATTCCTTCTGGGCCCAGGGTCCTCACTTGGAATAGCAGCGATAAATGTGCCCAGTCCAAAACCTATTCTGGAAGCTCCTTTCAAACTTCATTTCTGATTCCAACTAGACTTTTATCAAGGGTGAAGTCATTTGCCTCTTTCTCACTAAATGAGTAGTATGGGGGAAATGTGGGTGGGTGAGCATCCAAGTAAACTGAGGATTTATGAGGGCTTGTTCCGGGAAGCAGAGGCAGACGTGAAAAACTCATAGATATAGAGGGGTGGGGGTTCTTACTGTCCATGAAGCTGGTCCCTCCATCTTGAGTGTAGGCCCTGCTCACCCCCACCACCACAGCACTGCCAATATCTCCAATGACAAGGACCTCACTCCCATGGCAAACTATTCCACTCAAAGAGGGCTCTAATTTGTGAGATCTGAACTCCTTTCATCTGGCAGCTGATTTTCTTCGGACTTCATGCTTGATTTCATATTGGCCTACACTGAATTATTTGAAGTCTCGGATGCACACTCTACGCAAGAACGAAATACGGCTAGGTTGTAACCTCCACTGCATACATTGACTTGTTTTCTCACCACTATTAGCCTCTATTGACCTCAAAGGGAGGCATGTGTGTAAGCTAGGCAGGAGATAGACATGGACCCGGTTAAAGGCAAAGTGCTTTAAAAGCCTTTGATGAAAGGCATTAAGGCTTGAAAGGGTTGTTTCTGAAATACTACACCTCCCTTTTAAGAACTCTTAAGATCTGGAGGGTGATACTCTCTCACCCCAAAAGAATTCGAGCATGAATGTTCTTAGAGCCTACAATTAAGACTCCAATTCCATCTCCCCAGATGCTCATTTTCCCCAAAATTACCTAGTTGACTTTTTTAAAGAACAAACAAAACCAGGCTGAACAGTATCTGAGTTAAATAACCACTAGATGGGTGTTGACAAATTAAGATATAAAAGTCCAATAGCTCTACTTCATATATATAACTATAAATGAAAAGAAAACCCCAAACCATTCTTGCATTACTTATTAATTAATCCAACTGTTGCATGCATCTATTATCTCCCAGTCACTAAAATAGATACTAGAACATGATGATGATGAACTAGAAAGACACATTGCCTGCCCTCTTAAGGCTTGGAGACTCCATTTAAACATCAACTCATCTGTATTCATATGGTCCTGGGGCATTAACATTCAGATGTTTCTATTGTTTATAAAGTAATTTAAGGAAATGCGACTATTGTATTGGAATGCACCTAGATCCTTGAATCAGATGGCTAAATGATGTTTTATATGTGTGTGTGTGTGTGTGTGTGTGTGTGTGTGTGTGTGTGTGTGTGTGTTTATTTTTGAGAGAGAGACAGAGCACGAGTAGGGGAAGGGCAGAGAGAGAGGGAGACATAGAATCTGAAGCAGGCTCCTGGCTCTGAGCTGTCAGCACAGAGCCCAACATGGGGCTCGAACCCACGAACCGTGAGATCATGACCTGAGCTGAAGTCGGATGCTTAGCAGACTAAGCCACCCGGGCGACTCTATGTTATATATTATTTTCAGAGAAGGGAGTTAAAAACCCAAGACAAAACAGTCCTTGGATTTTCTGGATGGCACATGTTAAATACGTAAGAGAATCTCATTCTTATCTATTGTTATATTGGTTTCTTTATGGAAATAATGGTTGTCTAAGAGGGGATTATATTAATAGGATACTTTTTTCATTCTTACTCTGTCTTCACATTGATTTCATCTGCACAGAGTTCAAACTTGGTGGTCTATGTCAATGTTCAAACTTGGTGGCAAAAAAAAAAAAATTATAAAAGTTAAGGTAGTGGTTACCTAAACATAGGAGGCAAAAAAGCAGGCATAAGAGGATACAAATAATTAAAAGTAATCAGTGAAGGTCTACATCTTGGTTGGATGGTAACGTTCTTTAACAAGTAAATAGATGAATAGACAGAGAGGACCCTGCATGGTCCAATGATGATAGTGTTTCGTGAGCGAAGAATTGTATTTAATCCATTTTAAACAGATGTCCAATGATAACGAAAGAAGGAAAGGGAAGTAGAGAGAAGGGGGAAAGGAAGATATGATGGAGGGAAGAAAGGAAGGAAAGAAAAGTGGAGAGAAAGAAGGAAGGGAGAGAGGAAAGATGGAAGGAAGGAGAAAAGTCATTAGGTTACTACTTGGTAACCTACTACTTGAACATATTTCCATCTGTCACCCAGCACTTCGACTCCTGGGTAGAAGGAGCACTAGGAGACAGGTACAATATTCATATAAACATTTTGGAGGAGCAAAAACACTAGAAGTATACCAAATATCCAGCAACTGCAAAATGAATAAATACATGGTGGTTATTCAGACAGTAGAACATCACACGGTGATGAATACTAATGACCAACATCATGGATGAATTTCCACTTGACATCAGGGATGAATATCTAGAGAGATATACAGTCAACAGAACTTTCTTCAACGATAAAAATGTTCTAGAGCATGATGCTGAGCAGAAGACAAGAAATGACTCCATTTCTATGAAGTTAAAGGCAGACAAAACTAAACAGTATACTGATTACAGATGCATATATGGTAGTAAAACTATAGTGAAAAGCAAGAAAGTATGCAGAATTTACACTAGTGGCTAGGGGAAGTAGGGGGATTCAAGAGGGGCAGGGAGATTTGATAGTTTGGAAATATTCTAAAGTGGAGGGGGAGATCCATAAGTACTCATATGTTTATTTTTAAACTACATACAGATGTTTTACACAATTTAAAAAATAAAAGATGGGAGTACAAAGCAACAAAAGAGGGAATCACCATCCCATGAATGGACTTAAGCAGAATTTCCTTCTAGTACAGTGTTACTCTCTCCAGTGTCCCCAGAGTCAAATCTGCAAGAAACCTCCCCACCCCAGGTTTCATCTTGCTCTCCTCTGAAGATTAAAAACAAAAACAAAAACAAAACCCACAATCAGCACCAAATCATGCCTTCCCACCAACAGATCTCCAACTCAGCCTTGTGGACTGTCAGTTTATTTAATGCCACGTGGTGCAGTGGACAGGGAACCTGTCTCAGAGACCAAGACTGGGGACTGCTGAATCACTCCCAGCTTCGATGACTTTGGGCAAATCATTTCACCTCTCTGCTCAACCCCCTCAGAAGAGCCCCTGGGGTTAACCAGCACTGCTCCTTTTTAAAATGTTCTTACGTCGGTCTTCTTGGCTTAGTTTCTTTTGAAGAAAAGATTACACCACTTTAAAAAAAAAGTTCAAAAGCCTCTAGACCAAATGATCACTAAGAATTTTTGCTGGAACATTTTAGAAATCTGTGTTTTGTGAAAGCCACATTGAGCCTGGCACACTGTTAGACAGGTAGATGAAAAGGGACTAAAACTAGATCACAAACCTGGCATCCTAAAGAAAAAGCCTAAATGTGTATTGCCTAGAATGATGGATTATTCCAGAAGTTCTCTCAGACTTTTCTTCCTTGCTCCTGCTTCAGAACCCACCTCTTATCTTACTACCCTTACTCCTAGGTATCTGACAGCAAATCTGGATAACTAGTTTAATCACTACTGAAGAGAAATAATGAGAGAGGGACTGTAGATCAGGGGCATTTTCTGCAAGGGGCAGAATTGCATAGGAATTTTCACAGGAGTGCCTGGTGGCCCCCAGCTCTGTCCTCCGACCCTGTCCATCCTCTAATGTCCACACTGCTCAGGGGCAGGTTGTGCAGGCCCCTCAGCTATTCTGTCTTCAGGCGTCCTTCCTCCACCCATTCTCGAGTTTCCCTTACACTCTGCTAGGTCAATCGCATGTCAAGTGTTCCAGATCTGACATGATCGTTTAAATCCCTATTTTTCTGGGCATGATGAATTTCAGGCACCAGGTAGAGATGCCTGCAATCTTCCGTCCATCTGTATACAAAGTCAACCCTGCCGGGGACCACTTGGCCCATTACACTCAGCACTGCCTGACAGGACAGCATGGAAGATTTGTCCTCTGGCCAGGATCTCAACATTACTGTCTCAATAAAAGAGTAGCCATTGGAGCATCACCCTACTTTGAGCCACACTCTCTGCTTTAACTCATTCTAATTTCCAAATAATATGTGCCAGTTGTTGTCCTAAAAAAATAATAGAAAAAAATAGTAATTTTAGGATATTTGAGCTTGTTATATAGGTTTATTGATATAACCTATAGTTCTTCAGACTGGTCAGATTAGTGAGAAATTAAAGATTCAATATCACGATGATTTCTGCAAGATGCAATTCTGATATGAAATCACGACACATGCTCTGGAGAAACAAAGGCTGCCGTTCCTTTTTTCTCTCTTCCCTCCTGTACTTCACTCAAGGGGAGTGGAGCTGAACTCCCAGGAGAATCACACAGCCATGCTGTGTCAATTTCTAGACACTCACATTGAGTTTGAAATGAGAATATTTTAAGTGTTGCCAGTAAAGACAAGTAATTTTCTCCCTGGGAGAAAAAAATCAGCATAGGAAGAAATAAACCGTTTCTGCCTCAGCCATCCCAGAAATCAGTAGTTTCCTCAAATCACAAAAATAAGTTCTCTGTCTGCTCCTTTTGCAAAAAACCATCTTCATTTGTTTATAGGATCACTACTAAACATACTGGCTTCCTCCACCCATGGTCTGGAAAATCATTCTCCAGGATTTTTATAAACAAGTTGAGTGGAGGAGGCTCAAAGCAATCCTCTCTCCAAAGGAAATTACACCCAGCCCCCAGACTCCGGCAAGCAAGAACTCAGTGCCCAAAGAATTCAAGCTAATCCACCCCATTCTCAGTGGCTGGGTCTGGTGGTCCACATGTCTATCCTCCAATTCAAAGGAAATGGGCACCATCTTATTAGTAAGTGGGACTATACAAACAGGAACCCCTCCCATTTATCATATTGCCATTTTGTTTTAAAAAAGGAAACAAGTAATATTTGATGGTTGTCATTTTTTGAGAAATTTAACCCATTCTCCTTTGCCCAACACTCCAGACTATACCAGGAATCCATGGATGTCCATCCCAACCTCATCTCCCACTGCTCCCTAAGCCTCTGCCAGAACCAAGCTATTTTAATTTCTATCCTCTATGCCCTCCCCCCCTCCAACCTTACAGAGTTCCTACTTGGGATGCATCCCCTACCTCTGAAATTCTTTCCAACATTCAAAGCCCAGCCAAATGCTCACCTCCTCCTTAAAACCTTACTAAACATTCCAGCCAGAAATCTCTCTACTTCCTATGAATGTTAGATCTTCTGCCTTATACTCTTCTTAGCTTGCCATTTTTATACACTAATATTCTGGTTGAGATTTTTGGTTTATTTCATTTGAATTTTAAAATGCATCTACTTAACCTAGTTCCCACACGAGACTGAAAGCTTCAATGGCCAAAGGAGTTGCAAGGAAGATACCTTACACTATTGTGGATCACCTACAGCATCTACCACTTACTTATCTTTACACAAAGTAGCTGACTCAATAAAAGTCTATTGATAACTTTTGAGAAATAAAGATTCTAGAAAAAGAAACCCAAAATATGTTGTCAAACATAGGAACAGACTCCTCTTTAGTGAAACAAACAGCTGATCTATATATTCACAGTATTCCTAAGACTGAGCCAAATCCCTAAAATTAGGTCTACATCAATTTCGTAGACATTACCAGTCTTCCTGTTAAACTCTCACATTTAGGGATAATGGGATAGAGACCCAAAAATCCCCCAAGGTGTTCCTAGGTTTGCCATTCCAATGATATCATCCTTGGTCCTGAGAACCCTGGGAAATCCTTTAATTTGGGATTACCTAGCATCATTTTGCCCATGTCAACCCAAAAGGGGTAATAGGAAGCAGAACCATCACTCCCACTTCCTAGTACCCCCAGACCCCAAAACCTGACCAGTCCTGACTTGCAGCTATTCGAGGGTATCCAGTTTCAAGCATTTACCTCATTGAATGGCTTCCATATTCGTTGTTTCATAGGCCAAATGAATACATGAATAATCTATATCTACTTAATAGGTGGGTAATCACTAAGTGGTCCCTATGATTGTTACCTGATTTTGTCTTTGCTGTTTTAATAAGAAGTAGGGCTTATCTAAAGACTTTCTTTGGACTCTGAGTCCTCAGGACCTAAGTTCTCCAACATCCAGTAAAGATATATACACATATACCATATAAATAAATATCAGTATATCAATACATATAATCAGTAGAAAGTTACCATCTCCTTTCTTGGAAAGAACTATTATTCCTCATTTTTCATGTCAAAATATTTTTCTTCTTAACAAATTATTAGTCTAGGAGATAGTTGCTGTTGACTAGTTTTTAGTGGCATTACTTCACAAAATAAGAAGTCTGGCAATCCTGTTTCCTCAAAATTATTCAAAAATTGTATCCACCTATAAAAGTCAAAGCCTGGGAACCACTGGCTGGAGAAGGTAGACCTAACTTTAGTACTAGCATGATATCTCTGCCTTTTACTCTCATTTGGACCTTTCTTTAAACCATTATTTATGGAGGCACACATTGGGTACCTGGCATTATACCAGGGGGTAGGATTACAGAGACAGTATACAGATGTCGTTTTCAGTTTGCCTAAGGTCTATGGAAGAGGCGAGCAGACAGTTATCCTATAAAAAAGTCATTGTTTCCATGTTCCAACCATGGTGGGTTCTAGAAAAGGAGCATCTGGTCATCCTGAACTCAACCTCTCATCCTTTTGAAGGGCTGTGTCTACATTAAGGCATTTGTCCATTTTTTTTCCTAGAAATCTAAAAATTAAAAGTGGCCTGGGCCTCCCTCTGAGATGCTCTCCTTTGATGCTCGGTCAATAAGTCCCAGGTTCACTTTGACCTTTAAGTTGTATCCTTTAGCTTCAGTTAACATTCAACAAACCAAAACGCACCCTCCTGGATGTTCCATGAGTCCTCAGCATATGTTAATTTTAATTGTTGTTCTTGAAATATTTCTCTTATTATAAGATATCACCTTTTCCAAAGGAGATTCCAATCAAGACCCAGAAGAAAACAATTAAGATGTTATTCAAACAAGAAATACATGGCAGATCATAATTATAAATTAGGGTAATCAAAAGGATCATAAAATTTAATGAGGATAAATGGGGAAAATGATAAAAAGGTTTCTTGTCTACAGAGAAGGTAAGAAGTTCCTCCACTCCCGCTTTCAACTTCCACACCCCATACCCTCCCTGTGGCTACAGAGATTTTTTTGGTGACACATCACTTGGATACCTTATAGCAAGTGAGGAGGGACAGGCACAATGACATGTTGATAAGCTGGCTCTCTGAAGAAGAAAAAAAATCTGATTGGCAGCAGTTACCAGTTTCCAATGGGGCAAATACTCCTGCTCTGGCCAATTTCAAACTGCTAACAGTTTAGCAATCAGATCAGAAAATTCCTAAGTATTTAACTACTAGTTTTCATGAGCCTGTGAGAATAGCTTCTGCATACCACCAGATGAGTGGCATTTGAGAAGTGACAGCTCCGATCCTCGACCCTCATCAGTCGGCAAGAAACAAGGCCTTTTAGCGGGGCTAGGTAACTCCCTGAGTTAGGTGAGAGCAAGCAAGCACATCAGCGAGGGTACATTTAGTCACTGTTGTTACACACCTGAAGATGAGAACCCACAGCCTTGGGACCAAAGCCAAGGAAAAGTTGATAGTTCAAAGAGGAAATGTCCCTGCTCAGCCAGGCATTGTCCAGGCACTGGTGGGCAGGGAGGGGCTGGTTCCAGGCAAGCCGAGGGCACAAAGGGCCACAGAGGGGAGTTGGAAAGACAGAGGGAGAACCTCGGGGTAAGAGATGAGATGAAGACATACAGAGGTTCTCCCCAAAAGCAGCCAAGTACAAAATAGGCTCATTTCATAACTTCACCTTCAACTGATACGTGTTTGTTGAATTGAGTTTCCTGAAAAGTTTCATTTGGCTTCCAAAGGAAACAACCATGAAGATATGGTTTTCTGTCCTGTGGTCGGTCTCCTCCCCACACCCCCCCAGGAACGTGATTGCAGAAATGTGAACTCCAGCTGATAGCTCCTTTCTACACATATGGAACAGCTTTGGGATGGGAAAAAGACTTTTCTAAAGACTGAAAAAAAAAAAATCCCTGAAGAGCAACTTGGCTTTTGGTTAATGGGTCTGATGAACAATTTGAGGGAAATGAGAACTGTGGCAAAATGGAGTTTTCGAAATTCTAAGTTGGTCCTTCGAACAGGGCTTTACCATTCAGTAGTCCGACTGTGGGTCTCCTGGGTCTGCTAAGGCTATTAATTTGATTACTTTTAATATAAAATGTTTAAATAAAACATTTTCATTTCAGTGGGATGAATGGATAGATAGATGATAAACAGACAGAGGTGACTATCAAACACTCGGTTTCCCTCCTCTCAGCTCCTACTGGCACCTTCCTCACTCTTGTTCAAGGGAATCGACATCCTCCCATCCGGAGCATTGAGAACCACTGAGATTCTAATCAGAGACAGATTCAAGCCCATACTGTGGCCAAGTCTGGTGGAATTTTTGCCAATATCTCTAAGAACCTGTTTGCAAATCTTCTCACTAAAGGTGGTGATTCATACATTCAAGGTTCAGAGACAGACAGAGACACAGACAGAGACAGAGAAAGAGACACACAGAGAGACACAGAGATGAGATATGTATTTATGTAAAGATATTTATATTAAGGAATTAGTTCACAAAATTTTGGGGCCAGCAAGTCTGAAATTTGTAAGACAGGCCAGCAAGCAAGAAACTCAACAAGAGTTAACTCTGCAATCCTGAGGCAGAATTTCTTCTTCCCTGGAAACCCCAGGTTTTGCTCTTAAGGCATTCAACTAATTAGGTGTGGCCCACCTATATCATCAAGAGTAATCTCCTTTAAAGTAAACCGACTGTAGGTGTTAATCCCTTCCCCACAATATCTTCACAGCAACATCTAGACCAGTGTTTGGCCAAACAACTGATCGCCATAGCCAACCTGACACATAAAATTAACCATCACAGGTGGGATCCTAGCTCACCCTCTTTGGCCTCAGGTTGGAATTTTTTCTCCACTGCTGCTCTAGTACTCTTGGGTCCCACTGCCACCATCTGTGGTTGTGTTAACGTGGCCCACAACAGGTCTGCTCTCTGTGACTCCTAAATGCCCTCTACTACCCTCTGGTCCTCTTCTCTCTCATTTGTTCTGTTGGGAAAGATGACTTTACCCTCTTTTGAGGCTTCTGGGTCCAAAGGGGACAAATGCCATTACCCAGAGTCCCTTGTCAGCCCCCTGTAATGACCCATGAGCATACTCCACTTCCTCCTTCAAAGGATAGTGTCCATCATAGGTCAGTGTGGGCTCTGGTCTGTGTCAACCTTGCTCTAAGATCCACACGAGTCTGCCATCCTTTGGAACCTTGCCAGTCCCCAGGGCAGAGGGAACATGGAAAACCATGCCCTGGCTCTTAAAGCTGCCATCTGAAAATGACACTCATCCCTTCCATTCACATTTCATTGGCCATGTCACATGGCCGTACGAACCACAAGGGAGCAGAGGAAGTGCCACCCAACCATGTGCCTAGGAGATCAGCTGGTGAATGTTTGGTGACCAGCACTGACCATTTCCCCAAGTTGTCTCGGCTCATCTGCAGAGCTGACAGACACACCTCAAGTGGGCTGTCAGATCATTTCGGGATCAGATCGGCAGCCCCTCCTTCTCACTTCCCCAGGTGTAGTGCACTCACAACCTTCCTTTTCCATCCTCTTCTGTGTCTCAGTCTTTCCGACACTGCCCACATGCAGAAACAACCTTCCTTCCAAAGTCAGTGCTAGAAATGTATCATGGAAACACACTTTGCACAATATTAATAGACGGTGTCTATTAAAGAGAAAGAGGATTATTTCCCCAAGATTTCCTGATCCAACATCTTGACTCACTCGTTGCAAACCACACAAGACCAGAGCTGCTTGCTACTTAAACTGTCCATGTGATTCTCAGAAAATACAGTTAATGATGAGAAAGAATTCTCATGATAAAATATAATATGCAATTAAAAGAATGTTCTGTAATACAGAATAATCTCAATTTTGTGAAATAAAATATTCACATATGAAACTTTTTTTTAAAATTTTTAACGTTTATTTATTTTTGAGAGACATAGAAACAAAGTGTGAGTAGGGGAAGGGCAGAGAGAGAGGGAGACACAGAATCGGAAGCAGGCTCCTGGCTCTGATGAGCCATCAGCACAGAGCCCGATGCGGGACTTGAACCCACAGACTGCGAGATCATGACCTGAGCCGAAGTCGGCCGCCCAACCAACTGAGCCACCCAGGCGCCCCCATATGCGACTTTTAATGAGTCAAAAAAAGACCTCAAAATGATAAAGGATTTTTTTTTTGAAAGTGGAAGGAAAATTGATTGACATGTTCTTAGGTTTTTAAGAGAAGAATGCATGTATAGTCTTTTAACTAGGAAAACTATTTCTTCAAGGTTTTGAAGTCTATATGGGTGAGAGTTTTTCATCCTCTCCTTGCTTTTTAATCTGTCTTCTAGGCAAGAATCTTCCCTTACATCTCATTAAACTCTTTTTTACAGTAATACAAACCTGTTGCATCCTGTCTGGTTAACCAAAAAAGGGAGGGAAGGGGAGGTATGATGTCTCCTTAGATTACTGTAACAATGGCAGAAAAGTGACCAGGTAAACTACTTCAACTCCTCCTGTGGCTGCAGAGAATGCATGTAGAGGAAGTCTTGGGACCCCCTCCTCCGTGCTGGACTAATATACCTGAACATAGAGGGAACCTGGGGCAGGGTGGGGCCAAGGATGGGCAGATGCAGTGGATTCTGCACCCCCTGCCCAAAGAGAAGGCACTCCTCTCCAAGACTCATCACCATTCCAGGTCAAGTCACACCAAGTTAAGCCAGGGCTTCTCTGGGCATCGTTTTGGACTTATCCCATCATCTGCAAGTCCTCGGGCTGGACAGAGTATGTGTGGCTAGTGACACTGTGCAGGGGTGGACTTGTATTGGTTTTAAAACATGGATGCACCACATATGCTTTGAAAGGTGGTGTGTGGCCCCCATCAGAGGTTGACCAGAGTCAGGAGGCACCAGGGACAACAGCACATTCATTTATTATGAGCTCTGGAATATTTTTTGCTTTCTAAATTTATCTAGGATCATAAGCCCTCTAGTCTTACCTACTTCCTATGGCCACAAAGCAGGGGGACAGGGAAAGACAGCTGGGGAAAAAAAGACACACTGGCTTACAATGAACGGTAATAAAATCAAACACGTATTGAGCGCTTACTATGTGCTAAACTCTTTCTACATAGTATCTCAATCCTCCAGCAGCCTCGCACAGCAGGGATTAGGATAGCACACGTTTTATGGATAAGGAAAACAAAGTTCTACAAATTCAAGTGCAATAGTGGAGCACACTGGTTCAGATCATGGACTCGGGGGCCAAACTGTAAGGATTTGAATCCTGGTTCTGCCATTTACTAACATGTCTGACCTTGGCATGTTACAGAACCTCCACGTGCCTCAGTTTCCTCAATGGAAAAATGAGGATTGTACGTGTACCTTCCTCACCAGGTGATGGTAGGGACTAAAAGTTACTCTATGCAGGTACAGAGGTACAGAGAATTTCCTTCAGATGTAACTTGAATCAATCTTCTGCATGACATATCGTAGTGAAACTGGCAAAATACAAAGATAAAGAGAAAATTCTGAAAGCAGCTAGGGATAAACGGGCCTTAACCTACAAGGGTAGATACATAAGGGTAGTAGCTGACCTATCTACTAAAACTTGGCAGGCCAGAAAGGAGTGGCAGGAAATTTTCAATGTGATGAATAGGAAGAATATGCAGCCAAGAATCCTTTATTATGCAAAAAGCTTAGAAACAGTACATGGCCTTTGACAAATGCTTTACAAAAAGCGCTAGGTCTCATTAAGTCATTTGCCCAAGGCCACAAGGTCAGGAAGGGGCAGTGCCAGGAACCGAAGGTCAACAGTATCACACCAAAGCCCCCACACCTAAAATCTACCTGACTCTGACAACACGACCTATCTAGCTGGCCCTTGTGATGCGCCCAAAGGCATTCTATTTGGAATCTAAAGGTGTCCTCTAGGCAGTCATTTAAGCAAACATTATAGTGCAGCAACAACCTTGCCTCCATACAGCACTCTAAAACAAATAGATGCTGAAGTTTTAAGTCACCAGTGGGTCACCAACATACGACAAGAACTGAGGACTGTCCTTGAAGAGAAGAAAAGCAGCACAGAGACTCTCTGTGCTCACTCCCCCTTGGGCCGAACACCTCACAAGGGAGCCTAATTCCCATCCTAGGCCTCTCTCCACTGGGGTTGGCTAAAGTCTCTAACTATGGGCACACCTCAGTCAGTGCAGCCTGGCCACCTCCCAGCCCTGTCTGCTGCCCTTCAGGCTGCCCCAAGCTACCTCAAGCATGTTAAATCTGGAGCCCCGCTGGGGTTGTAGGCCTCACCTTGGATTTTGATGTAAATCCAAATTGGAAGCTTAGTTTAAGGGAGAAAAAGGCAACCCTTCCAGCTGACACCAAAGTTGAATAAAGGAAGTGTCGGGACAATGAGCACTAGTCCAGACAAGAAGAACTTCCTTCCCTTTGCTTAGCCTGGGCTAAACCCACAGGCCTAATTACCACCATTTACATTCCCTGCACCTTAACAACCTCAGTGCTGCCGCAAGTGGCTGATGGAACAAAAGCGTCTCCTCTGTGAAATGCAATAAACCCCCAGGGAAGGGCAGAATTTGAGAATAAATCCCTACTCCACCAGCTGCCAGCTGTATGCCCAGGGGCAGGCCATTTTGGTTTCTTCACCTGTGAGATGGGAAGACTGTCTCCATTCTTCACACGGCTGAGAAGAGGAACTGAAGGAACGGTCTACATGAAAGGGCTCTCTGAATTTTCGGCAGTCTAGTTAGTCCCTAGAGAAGAAAGGTATATTAATCTTTTTTTTTTTTTTTTACTCTCTCTATTTTACAATGCTTTGACATCTTGAGGACCTGGCTGGCTGGGGAGAGACTGCCCCTAGGGACAGAAACAACTTGTCTGTGATGGTTTTAATCTGCAAACCAACAAATCCAGAGCCAGTGTCCTGAACTACCTCCACTATCGAACTCACACACACCAAGCCAAGTTTTCCTCTGCCTTAAATCACCGCATGGCCAGGTACTAGACATCTAGAGACTGACCCCTATAGCCCAGAGCTTGCCAAACTATTCAAACTAGCCAATCCTGAGGCATTTACCCTTCCCTATAAATTTCCCAAGGTAAATCTGATCAGCAGAGGACGCTTATGTTATATATGCTGAGTCCTTAATATTCTCAAGATCAAAGATAATGCTGGGGACCAGCAGCTATTTCTCCAAAAAGATGACAAAAACTGGAAATCCAACAGAGCTACAAATGTGTGAAGCCTCATGCCATAGACTCTCATAAATGTATAGAAGCTCTGCTCTTGGTCTTCAAGAGACATGGAAACTGTTTGTGCAAATGACATTCAACTTGCCAAATACAGGTGTTTATTATAGACACTATATACAGTAGTACATGAAAAATACCACGTGAGTGTTACGTACTACCATAATTCAGGTTAGGGAGAAAGCACCAATAATACAAATATAAGTAAACAGGGAGTCAAACATAACAGCTTAAAGAAAATAAGAATGTTCTAGGTCCAACTCCAAGTCTGAGGTTGATTTCCATGGAGTTCTTACACACAAGGGAAAAACCCTCCAGTTGGCAATTCTTGGCATTCGGTCCCTTTCTCTCTCTCTGACTGCTATTGCTTCCTTCTTGAAGCTCTCTCTGGCCTGAGTCCAGCCCCTCAGTTGTGGCTGTTCCTTGAATGGGCCATGATGCCACCCATACTTCAGTGAGGCTTTGAGCACGTCTTCATTCCACCATCTATCCACTTCAATGCATCACCTAAAAACTGCCTGAATATCCAGCCGATGCATTCTTTTTTTTAATGTTTAATTTATTTTGAGAGGGAGAAAGAAAGAGTGAGCAGGGAAGGGACAGAGAGAGAATCCCAATCAAGCTCTGCCCAATATGGGGCTAGAGCCCGATGCAGGGCTCGAACTCACGAACCACAAGATCATGACCTGAGCCGAAAACAAGAGTCAGATGCTTAACCGACTGAGCCACCCAGGTGCCCCCAGCTGATGCGTTCTTGAGGAAACGTGTTTCTGAGAACACCGTACCAAGGCTAGAGGCTGGGTCATGTGATTGTGCCTTATCATTGGTCATCAGTACATGTTCACAGAGGCCACCAAGGAAACTGGTCCAGAAGTCAGCCCTGCTAACCAGAACTGGGCCAAGCAAGCAGTGCTCTGGGCTGGCTTTCACTCTGGGCTGCAGATGGAATTTTTGATGAATACACAGTATGTCACTGGCTTTTCCTCAAGAACTGTAAAGTTATCTAAAGAATTCCCCATTTCCCATTAGATGCTAAAAATATGTTTCCAATTTTGTTTATTTACTTACATGTGTTCAGTGCTTATTTATTTTTCCTTTACAAGGCTCTTGACAGGAAAGTCTGCTTGACAGGAACCTCCTAGCAGGCAGATCTTTCCTCACCTATCACTCCTAGGTTTGCATGCGATGGAAAGGGTTGGGATTCAGAATGAGATCCACTTAGGTTTGACTGGTGGTTCTGCCTCTCCCCAGAGGTTGGACCAGTGAGGAACTCACCTAAACCCCTCTGAGCTTCCTTTCCTTCAAGCAAAACTGTAATAGTCATTCCCTACCTCACAGGATTATTATAAAAATTAAATGAAATAACATGGGTAAAATCCTTAGCACAGTGCCAACTACACTGCAGATGCTCAAAAATACATGAATTCTAGCCTAGCACTAGCTAACAAGTGTTTAAATGCTCACTCTATAGTTCTTGACTTCAAAGAAATGGTCAACTGATGTTGTTAAAAGATAAGGTAATGACTATGATAAAAATATATTAATCAGGATAGATTAGGTTATGCTGCAGCAACAAACAACGCCAACATCTCAGTGGCTTAAAACAATAATGGTTTGTTTCTTGCTTATATTCTGTGTCCACCATGAGCAAATGGGGGGCTCTGCTCCACTTCATCTCATTCAGACACACAGGCTAACAGAGACTCCACTCTGACCGGCAGTCTTGGCAGACAGAGGAGGAGCTAGAGAATCATACTCCAGCTCTTCAATACACTTCAGCACAACTCCATTCATATATTGGCTAGAGACAGTCACCTGGCATGTAATTTCAGAGGAACAGGGAAATGTAACGTTCCTGAATGCCCAGAAGTAGAGTGGAACCCGAGACTGATGAATGTACTCATGTCTCCCACAGAAGGTACACAATGTACGATGAGGTCATAAAGAAAGGAAAGCCTAAGGTTGCCATGAGTGTTCAGAAGAGCCTCTGTCAGGGAGGTAATTCTTGTGATGAAATTTTAAAAATTAAATTTAACTGTCCAAATAGGCAAAGGAACAGGATGTGTCCCACATAGAGTGCAAAGAGTTGGAGACCTGAGAGAGCATGATGCTCTCTGGGACAAGATATTCAGTGTTAACAGGAAAAAAAGCGTGATTTGGGAAGAAGTGAGAACTGAGGTTAGACCACCTCGTGATAAGAAACTCAGTGCTAGATCACCTCGTGATAAGAAACTCAGATTCTATCATGTAGGTGATGAGGGGTGGGGTACAAGATTGAAAATTCTGAGCAAGAGAGTGACAAAAACAGATTCGCTCACCCATTCAATCAACAAATACCCACTGAGTGCCTACTAAGAGCAAGGCACTGTTCAAAGAGTAAGGGATAGAATAGTGAACAAAGACAAAAATTCTTGCCCTCATAGAATTCAAACACCAATGTCAGAAAAGGCAGTGTGGCAGCATTATGGGGAATGGATTAGGAGGAGTTGGTTGAGATGAGAAGCAGAGAAACCAAAGAGGAGGTTACTGCAATAGTATAGGTGAATCATAACAGGGACCTCAACTATACATAGCAGCAAGAGTGCTAAGTTGAGGACAGATAAGAGACATTGAAAGAATCAACAGAACTGGGGAACGACGCAACATAAGAGTAAAGAAGTGGGAGAAATTAAGAATGATTCTGTTTTCCTGCATGGACAACTAGATAAATGTCAATGCCATTCACCAAGACTGAGAACTCAGAAGAACAAACAGGTTAGAAAGAAGTGATAGGTTTCGTCGCAAATGTACAGGCTTTTGGGTGTAGTTTTTTGCACACAGGAATTTGTGTGTCTGGAACTCAAGAAATAGCTATACACTGAAAAAATATACAGTATTGGGGAATAAACAGAAAGGAAAAGAAAAAATGGGGGTGAATGTAGACTAATGGCAAACATAGATGTTCTCTCACTCCCAAGACCACTCTAGAATGATATTAGGGTATTTAAGAAGATACATGGGGTACCTGGTTGGCTCAGTCAGTCGAGCTTCCAACTTTAGCTCAGGTCATGATCTCGCAGTTTGTGGGTTTGAGCACCACACTGGGCTCTCTGCTGTCAGCACGGAGTCCACTTCAGATCCTCTGTCCTCCTCTCTCCATGCCCCTCCCCTGTTTGCACTCTCTCTCAATCTCAAAAATAAATAAACATTTAAATATATATATAAACATACAACTGCACAGGAACAAGAAAGTGGATAGCACTGAACAACAGTAAGTGGTTAGAAGAAGGCAAACTGATGTCGCGAAAGAGACGGCTCAACTGAAAGTGCTTACAAAGGGGCTTACTCACCTTCCAAAACACTTTAGAAAATGCTGTTGGAAACAAAAAGTGATAACTAAAACAACTAGAAGTAAAGGAAGACAATGATGTTGAAGAAATCTAGAAAGTGTATAAAGAGTCAGAGAAATGGAAAATAAGAAAGAAAAGATTGAAGACTTAGATAATCAATCCTGGTGATCCACGTGCTGACTAATAGGAACTCTAGAAAGAGAGGATACAGGAAATTATCATGAAATAATAACCAGAAAATGTCCCAGAACTGAAGAACAAATCCCCAGATTGAAAGGGCCCTCCAAGTACATACACAGTGACCATATACAGGCCTCTATCAAAACATAGAAAATAAAATTTCAAAACACCTAGGTTAGAAACATAAAACCAAAATTTCCCAGGGATATAACCATAGATAATACACAAAGGAATAGGAACCATAATGATAACACTAGGTAAATCATAGACCTAAATGTAAAAGTAAAACAATACAGAATCCAGAAGAATAACAAGGACTGTATCTTTGTGTCATTGAGGTAGGCAAAGATTTCTTAAACAGGACAAAAAAACACACCAACTAATAAAAAAACGAATAAACTGTACCTTTGTAAAACTAAACACACACTAATAAACTAAATAAACAAGTCATAGCCTATGAGAAGATAGTCCAAATACATATATCTGACAAATGACTTGTATCCAGAATATATAAAGAATTTCTTCAAATGAATAAAGATAAGCAAGCTAATTTTTTAAAATGGGCAAAAGAATTGAAGAGGCATTTCACAAAAAAAGAGTATTGAATTGGCTGGTAAATAAAAAATATTTCATGTATGGTTACTCATTAGGAAAGTACAAATGGCAGCTTCAATGAGATATTGCTACTCACCCAAAAGAATGACTAAAGTTTAAAAGGCTGACCATTCCATGTGTTAGGGAAGATATGGAGTAACTGGAAGTCTCATAATTGAGAAAAGTGGTTCATCTACTTTGGAAAACTACCAAACTTTCTGATAATATCTATAACCCTAGTGTCCAGAAATTCTATTTCCAGGTATTTACCCAAGAGAAATAAAAGTGTATATCCTCAAAAAGACATGAAGAGAATGTTCTTAACAGCTTTGTTCATAGTAGTCAAAATCTGAAAACCACCCAAAAGTTCAACAACAGGAGAATGGATAGAAGTTGTGGAATACTATAAATTATAAATATAAACAAACAGCTAATATCCACAACCACATGAATGAATCTCAGATGTTTTGTTGTATTGAGCAGAAATAGCCAGTCACAAAAGAGTACTATATGATTCCATATTCAAAGCTCAAGAACTAATAAAGCTAATCTGTGATAGAAGTCAGGTAAGTGGTCATCTCTGGGCAGGGACGAGGTAGTATTGACAGGGAACAGGTGCCACGCACCTTCCTGGGTGGTGATCTGGAATGTATCACAGGTAGATACATTTGTAAAAATCTATCGAGCTATATATTTAATATTTATTTCTTTATATTTTAAAAATACATTATATTTTATAAGATTATGCTTGCTTTTTAAATAAAGAAAAGGAATTAAGAAAAAAAATGGCATTAGGCTTACCAACTGCAACACTGCAATCTAAAAGACATGAGGGAATGTCTTCAAAATTCTGAGAGAAAATGGCTTCAAATCTAGAATTCCAGACCCGTACAAACTTTCAATCAAGTGTGAGGTTAAATTAGAAACATTTTCAGATGAGGGTGAGCAAGCACTCAAAAAAAACTTAACTCCCATGCATTCTTTCTTTGGAAGCTTCAGAAGGTTTCTGTGCCAAACACGGGAGGACCCAGTGGATCCAAAGAACAAGGAATGAGACTGGAATAGGAGGAGGGAGGGCCGCGGTGGAAGGTATCCAGGAAAAAGAAAAGGAGAATTGAAATGTAACCAGATATAAGTGAACATTTAGAAAAAGAAAATGATAGGTTTGTGACAGATATATAATATGGCATTCAGGAACAAAGGAAGAAATCGCTACATTCAAAAATCTGCAAGTGAGAATTAGGAGCAGCGACTGACGACTGTCGCTAGGAGAAATAAAAAGGATACTAGAAAGTAAATATCAACAGTCCTCTACTTGGGTCTAAAACGAATATTAATATGGTAATGTGAATGCTGATTGTTGGCTTCACAAAAAATATATCTTTGAAGGATGAGGGAGGGAAGTGCAAGGAGATGCGAGAGAGCTAAATCCTCGTGGACACCGGAAGAAATGTATTCATTTCAAGCATTGTCTGAAATTGATGAATGAGAGCTAGTGGTGTCAAACAGTACAGAACTAAGGGGATAACTATGAAAAGAAACTGCCAAAAGAATTAAAAACTATTGTCTCCACAGACTGGCAATGGACACAGGACAAAGCTGTGTGGGAGGCTGATTTGTGCATTTTAAGCCTTTCAAAACTATTTTTAAGTAGAATTTTTAAGAAACAGGAGAAAACAGAGACATGTATAAGCTTACGCAGGGAGAGGAAGATGAATGAAAAGTGAAGGAGCCTAAGAATTCTAAGGAATATCAACGTTTAAAGGGCAAAAGAGGAGAGCTGCAAACAAAGACTGAGGAGGCAACTCGGAAGAGGCAGCAAGACAACCCCAAAAGAGCTCCAGGGAAACCAGAGGAGGAGGCTGCGTTCTCCCCTGCTGAGGGGTCAAGGTAGGGCGAGACTTTTACTGAGCACCTACACGTGCTTGTATCCATTTATCATTCTCCCCTACACAGGCAGGCCAAGACCCAGTGAAGGTTCTGGAATTATCAGGCACCCAGCTACAGCTTTTGCTGTTGCGCTGCCAGAGCAGGTGAATACGCACCTGGCCCTGGGAAAGCAGCCTGAGCTGACAAAGTCTCTCAGAAATAGCTCAACCCTTCCACGACCACCTGCCTCCCCAGCTACCTACCCTCTTGTGTCCCAAAGGCTGTGAACTTGGGCACCTGTTTTAAGCGTGGGATTCTGGGACTCTCCTTTTCTGGCTCTCTGTGGCTTCTATTCAGATATTCTAATTTACAAAAAAAATTTTTCTTAATGTTTATTTATCCTTAAGAGAGAGAGAGAGAGCACAAGCAGGGGACGGGCAGAGAGAGGGAGACAGAGAATCTGAAGCAGGCCCCAGGCTCTGAGCTGTCAGCACAAAGCTGGACGCGGGGCTTGAACTCACAAACCGTGAGATTGTGACTTAAGCCGAACTCAGATGCCCAACCAACTGAGCCAGCCAGGCACCCCCTAATTTGTTTATTGCTTATTTATTTGAGAGAGAGAGTGTGTGCACATGTGGGGGAGGGGCAGAGACAGAGGAAGAGAGAGAGAGAATCCCAAGCAGGCCCCACACTGTCAGAGCAGAGTCTGACACAGGGCTGGACCTCACGAACTGTGAGATCATGACCTGAGTCAGAATCAAGTCAGACACTTAACTGACTGATCCACCCAGGTGCCCCCAGATAGCCTAATTCTTACTTACATTGAGACTCTGTCCTTTGCTTTTTGGACTGGATCTAACATTCACCACAAGTGCCTGTCTGTGTGTCCCCACCTGCTCCTGGGGTCCATAAGGTGTGCTGCTCCTACCTATGGCCACACATGACAGGAACAGTTCATGAAGCAGAGGCAGCTTCACCTTTCCTGAGATAACACCAGCCCAACACTCACAGGGCTTGTCAATGAGCGTTCTCCAGTTAAACTGCTTCCCAGCTAGATAATATGCCAGTGCTTACTTACGGATACACTAAGTGTCTAACTGGAAATAAAAAAACACTAATTCCTTAGAGTAGGAGAGAAGGTGGTGACAGAGGCAATGCCAGTGCTTCCAGGCTGATAACTGAATGAGCCAGAAAATTCTGGAGAGAACGTAAAGAAAGGACACTCAAGGAAAACACCATCACACAACACTTACAAAATGAAGGGCATCCCAAAGACACATGTGGAGGATCCAACCCCATAGAGGATTTGAACAGACACATACTTATCCTGGAAAAGCAAATGGAATGGATAGAATCACTGGTGATCAGGAGAATCTGGGTAAATGTAGGCAAGTTTGGATATTACTATAATAATGATATAGAGAGAGAGCATTTCCTATGTGTTGGGCTGTAAACACTACCTATATTAGCTTACTTAATCCCTACAAAACTCTGTGAGGTCAGGATTATTGTTATTCCCATTTTACAGATGATAAACTGAGGTAAGGAGAAGATACATAACTTGCCACAGGTCTCATAGGTGACAGCACTAAGGTTTGAACCCAGGCATTAAGTGTACACCAGAAATGCTCTGATGAGCTTAAACTGCAGTGTGAGGAACACAGATCACATGATCTGGATGTATTTCCAGGCTGGAAAGTGGTCTAGCTTCTGTGAAAAAGAAGGTATAGCGCCTATAACAAAAGAAATGGGAGCCTCTTAGGAAATTGAGGAAATAAACCCATACACAGGTTCCCAGCTCCTACGGAGGGTGAAATCATGGTAGGAAGCTCTGTAGCCAGGCATACAAGTATAGACACAGCTATGGAAGTAAGACTTCTGAAGGTCTAAGTCTTGCCACAGCTATGAGCACAGAATGAGTCCAGCAAATTTTTCCACATTTCAGCAGACAGCATCCGGGGTTTTCAATACTTAACCATCCTGAAAGCGTACTTAACCTGACACACAACTGTAGCCTTGAAAAGTCCAATGGTAAAACAGGGAGAAGATTTGTAAAATATATACCAACAAACTGAGCCTGTCATTGAGGCGACAGTGCACCCATTTTTAAGAAAAATTCTTAACACGAGTACCCAAATCTGAACATGCAAGTCTCTAGCTAAATCGTACTCCAAGGGCAAAGAGCTTTCCCGGTGAAGCCAAATGCATCCTTAGATAATTCAGAGAAATAATTCGCATAAAAAGAACTGCAAGCTTTGTTGAAAAAGACTCCTGGTGTTTGTTCAGCATCAGCATGAGAGACCTCATTTCAAATTGTTTGAAAATCCTGATTGTTTGAAAATCAATCCAAATGTCTCCCCACCAGCCCCCTTTTCTTCTAGTAAGTTTTATTAAGCAATAAATTCCCAAACATACATTCGGAAACTTCAGATGACGCTAGTCAAATCACTATACAGTGAACACTCCAACGAAATCAACATTCCTCTTCCACATTTTTTCATAGGGAGGGCCAGAAAGATCTCCCCAAAACCCCCTGCCCCACCCTGGGCATGTCTCCCAGCAAGGGGACTTGGCACCGATAAGAAGTGAAAGCCTGCAGAGCTGAGACTTCTGCATTTAAAAGTCATGAGGCTCCAGTCATACTCTAAGTGTTAGCTCAAGACCTATGTTATGTCCAGGCTTCATAATGGACTCCTAAAGGCACCAGCTACCAGCTTTCTTGCCAAAGGCCCAAAGCAGTAAGCTCAAGGTGCTTCTGGCCCTGACTCAGCCTGCGTGGAAGGACCCTGTGTTGACAGTGGTGCTGGAGTTGCTTTGAGCCTTCTCTAAGAGTGCTCTGGAAAGCGCTATCCTACCCAAAGGGGATGTAAGTATCTTTGAAAGCTTTTCTCCTAGCCTGGTCAGAGATGAAGACAAAAACCCTAACACATGGGAAGGACCAATATCCAGAAACTGCTGTCTAATATTATCTGGGTTTTCTGCTTTTGAACATACTTTGTTCTTAAAAGAAAAATGCATTCCAATCACTAACTGTCCCTTGGAGCAAGTCATCTGCCCTTGTACAACCTTGAGGACGTCATCTGTAAAATGAAGACTTGAACTACATGATTGCTGAGGCCCCATTCCGTCTACTAACAGCTGTCAAAAGTGGTCCAATATTGACAATTTCCTATGGTTAGATGTAGATACAGAGTACACAGACACACCCTCACTGTGTATAAATCCTCACAGTTACTCATTCATTCAATAGATAAGTATTGTCAGCTAGACGCCAAACACTCTTCTAGGCACTGAGGATATAGCAGCAAACAACACAGCAAAAGCCCTGCTTGCTTGGAGGTTACTTTCTAGGACTGGCCAGAAGCAAAATAATCAACAAATACATGGAAGGTAGTAATAGCTGGTATGGAAAAAATGGAGACTGCCAGTGTTGGGTAGGATGTTCTATGCAAAGATATACGGTAAGGGAATGAACTATTAGATATTCATGGCCAGGAAGTTCCAGGAGGAAGCAACGCCATGTGCCAAGGGCCTGAGGGGGAACCACACTGACCTATTCGATATTCAAAAATCTGCAAGGAAGTTAGTGTGGCTGACAGAAAATGAGTGCAGTGGTAGAGTCCCCAGTTACTGAGTGGGAAAGACTATGAAAGGAACACATTTAGGGTGATGGGAGATAGAAATCTGGATGTTTCAACCGAGGCAGGAGAAGTTTGGGATGTCTCTTAGATATCTTATGAAACGGTAATCTTAATACCACCAGCTTCTAGAATCTTCATTGGACAATAACTTAAAATATAATTCCCAGTGACAACACTCAATATCTTCTACTTGGGAACTGTCCAGAGAATACCTGTGACTAGTGGCACGCTGGATATGTTTAATAAACTGCTTTCTGGGGGGTTGGAGGAGGGGAGGGAGAAGTCCCTAATTTGTCTGTTTCCACGGTGTAAATACTCATCACGGCCAACATCAGGCTACCAACATGAAGCCACTGAATGCGGCGAGGGGGAGAGATGGGCACAATTGGCTCTCCCACACCAGGGCAAGCAGCAGCTACAGCAGGCCACTGCAGGGGCCCCTTCCCCAAGTCCCCCACTCTGTTCAGAAGAGGAAGAAAGAGAGG
This sequence comes from Paguma larvata, assembly GCA_030068075.1. Classification (NCBI taxonomy): domain Eukaryota; kingdom Metazoa; phylum Chordata; class Mammalia; order Carnivora; family Viverridae; genus Paguma; species Paguma larvata. Next base: position 28,707,886 of record CM057826.1, on the reverse strand, counting down.
AAGTAGGGACAATTTAGATGGCTTCAGGCAGTATCCTTTAAACACCTTTGCAGGGCTTTTGAAAAAAAATAGGTTCTGAGAAACACTGAGGCATTTGTATTATAAACAGCTGCCTTATTGTAACAAACTGATCCAAGATCTGACCTTAATTATCTCTAATGCAAAGCAAATTTACTGTCAAATTTCCATGGCGGGGTGGGGGGGTGGGGGGGAAGCAAACAGGGGAAGATGGAGTCCCCAGTCCCACGGATGGTCCTCCAAGTCATTGGCAGAAGGAAGGAAGCTCCATCCTCAGTATTTCTTTTGGTTTCCAAGCCCAGTACCCCTTTGTTAATCAGTCAGGGTATACCTGGCTCACTTGTAAATCTGGGATGAGAGAAAATTTTGCTCTAGGCTTTAACCTGCTCCTGGAGACAACTATTTTCTCAGGGCAATAAAAGACATTAGGTTTGTGTTAGCAAACTGTTGTCCAGTCAGCAAATTAAAGATTCTTAGGCAAAGCTTGCTTTCCTTCTCCACACTGAAACAGGCATTCTGAATTCTCTCTGCATTTTTAGAATCAGCTAAGTTGTAAGCAAACTTGTGTTGGGGGTGGGCACACTCAGGGATTCAGATCCAATTGGTTGGTGAGACCCGGGTGTGGGTATTTTTAAATGCTCCCAGCTGATTCTAAGTGTAACCAGGGCTGAGAAGCACTGCACTGGAAGCCTGAACAGTGACCAGTTAGTCAGAATCCACCTGATCGTTCGGTGATGGTTGAAAGAGCACTCACGCACAGAGCAGCGGCTAAGAGGGGTGGCAAAGCCACGGGACTAGGACTTGGGGAGTCCGGGGATCTAGTCCTATTTCTGCCACTGGAAAAGCTGTTGCACAGTGTGGGCTCCTGAGGGTTAGGACAGATGGTCTCCAAGCTCGTTCCTCCCCCTGACTCTGTGTCTGCTAACACTGGGAGCTCCACTGTGGGGGTTCCGCTTTGGCAGCCACTAAGGAAGTCCCCTGGATGGTGTGAGGTCATGTTTTCAGAAGGCTGGCGGCTATGGCTGTTGTCACTTGCAACTATCAAAGAGCTGCTAAAACATCCTGGTAAAGAATGCTCGAGTAGAACAATTTCAGGCCAAAGGTTTTCCCAAAATAAGGCACCTTGTCTGCGATGGAGAGCCAGGTTGAAGCACTCTCCTAGCCTTTCCCAACTCCCATACCGGAGTTTAGTTTCCTGGTTTTATTGCTGCATAAGGATGTGGCATTCCTAATGGGAACCCAACCCTCTTCAAATCCCTGAAATTTCACCACAGGGTTCCTGACCAAACAATAAATCAGTCAAAGTTCGATTAAGAAATTCATTCTAAAATCAAGCAATATTTAATTTTCCTTTCCATGAACCCTAGCAATTAATCATCGGTTGCACCAAGCTCTCATTATAGTATAAGTCTACCTGCTCTCTTTCCTGTCCTGTCTCCCCAGTCCGGAACAATCCCCCTCACCCTCCCCCATGCACACACTCCCCTGCTCATACACAGACACTAAATTGTGAGACCCAATGTGAGAAAGAACACATCAGCAAACAACGCAGAGTGGATGGAGGAGGGATGGTAAGGGCTGGCCATCCCATGGCCCAGAAAATGACCGTTTCCAAGGAGGATGAGGAAAACCTTCACTGGAGAGCAGAGCCCCAGCTGAGGGAAAGCCCCCACATGATATGGGGATGAATGTGCCTGAAGGAACACAGCCACTAAGGGAGTCAGAACTGGCTCAGGGCTGGCCACCTCGGCCTCCACTTGCCGTGCTAGGCACACTTCCAGCCCATCGCCCACCTCCAAGTGCATCTCTGGGGAGGCCTGGAAGGGGGAAACACTCAACTGCCAGTGGCTACAGAGGCTTTTGATTAAGGGAAGTAAAATGGAACAGAAGCTTTGTCTTTTAAATCCCTCAAAACAGTTTAAAAAAATACATTCAGATAGAAGAGCACAAATATTCAGGAAGGCCAGATGGAAGACGCAAATTCAGGGCCTTCAGCAAGAGAGGAGGACGATGCTGCCAAACTACACGGGGGAGGGAATTCCCTGTTTTTCTCACCTCTCTTCTCACCCAAGAACATAGTTATGAATTTCATGGAAATGAAATCAGTCAGTTAAATTTCACAGGTCACCCTTTTCCAAATACAATAGCCAGTTTGGCAAATCAGGTCCCTTGCCTATGCTGGTCCTTCTACCTGATAAGCTCCTTCTTATCCCCCAGGACCCAGCTCAAATGTCACCCTCTCTGAGACACTCCCCCCACCCCAGACTCACCCAAGCAGAACCCACGGCTCTTCTCCTCATCTAGCTATGTGTGTGTATCCCCCAAGTAAGCTCCCGGAGGTGGGAGTTAGACCTTGTTCATTTGCTCATCCCCAGTACTTACTAAATGCTTACTAAGGGAAGAGACTGGCCGACAGACACAAAGTTACCAGGGGAATCCGGAGAGGCCACTGCTCTGGAAAGGAATATTTGTCTCCAGGAGACAGAAGAGATGCCAACCATGAGACAGACTTTTCTATAGGCAACGAGTCATCTCTTCTGGAAGTTTGGAAGGGCTGTCAGCAAGATCTCTGCCAGTCTCCTCTGTGTCTCTCTCTATTTATACCCTGGGGCCAGGAGACAGGAGGAGGCTGTCTGAACCCAAGGACAATGGTCTGCAAGCAATACCTCCTCTACATTTATTCTTGGCAAGGATCTCTAGAGATTAGATTTCCTCTAGAAAGTAGCCACTAAGAGAGGGAAATTTCAGTTTTTAACTTCTCCTGCTATTCCCAAAGAAATGGACAGAAACATTAAATATCTTTTTGGTAGCCCTTAAGTTGCCAAAATTCACCCTCAAGCAAAATGACTATAGGCATTGCAGAAGTCTTAAGCTCAAATTTCAGGTTACCGGAAAGAGAAAAGCAAAAAAAGTAAAACTAAAGGGGTCTCTAAGAGAACAAAAAATTTGAAGGGAGGGGGGATATAAAATCACCAGCCTATCCAATATTTTAACTGCATAAAGGTGGCAGTGATGGTAGCAGTCTTCAGAATCCTAACTGTCATCACACTATCAGGAAAACAAAAGAACACCAGGAATTTAGGAAGAAAGGAGAAAGTCTCAGTTATAGGAAGAATCTCCTGAACTTTCTTCAATAGCTTCCTCTCTTATTTATCAAATGCACTGGTGTCTCTGTAGAATCATCAATAATGAAAGAAAGACCCAATTATGGTCATGGAATTTATAAGAAGGACATTAACACATTTGATCAAGCTTTTCAACCAAATGGTTAAGACCAAAAAGGTTTCTTTCCCGAACATTCAATTACCAGGAAAACCCCACACCCTAAGAGCTTAGTTCTAAGCTTGAATTGTTTATTAGTTTCAGGAGGTCTGAGACACTGCCTAAATACAGATTTTTTTTTCTAGAAGTTACATCAGAGAGTTTCCACTTGTTATGTCCCCAACAGTCTGGAGTAATTGAACACACACCCCAGGAGGAGGCCTTTTTTGGGAATTAAAAATGAAGTACCAATGTCAAGCACCAACTCCAAGTTCATGGACTTTGTAATAACACAGTCTGTCACTGAAGACAGCACTCTGTCACCAGAAGCTTGAGAAACTCGGAAGAACAAAACTGTTCTCCATTTTATTATAGCTTTTCGAGGGCTAAATATCTGACATTTAAGCACAAGTGTATGGTGTGTGTGTGTTTGTGTGTGTGCACTCATGTGCACACTCACAAGAGCAGGTGTGAGGATTATAAGTCATGGCCCACACCTGGCTCTGCCTATCATGTCAAAGATGCTCCCAACTTGTACAAGTCAGTTCATCTATGCCAGAAAGATGGGGGGTGGGTAGGAAAGAAAGACTTCTATTCTTCTTTAATTTTTAACATTTATTTAGTTTTTGAGAGATAGAGGGAGACAAAGTGTGAGCAGGGAAGAGACAGAGAGAAGGAGTCACAGAATTCAAAGCAGGCTCCAGGCTCTGAGCTGTCAGCACAGAGCCCAATGTGGGGCTCGAACTCACGGACTGTGAGATCATGACCTGAGCTGAAGTTGGACGCTGAACCAATTGAACCACCCAGGTGCCCCAGAAAGGAAAACTTTAAAGCATCAATGAAACCCAACCAACTTGCTAACAGAATATCATAAACTGGATAGATTATAAACACAGAAATTTATTTCTTACAGTTCTGGAGGTTGGGAAGTCTAAAATCAAGGCCCTAGCAGATTCCTGGTCACAGACAGCCATTCCCTCATTGTGTCCTCAGGGGCAAGGGAGCTCTCTGAGGGATCTTTCATAGAGGCACTACTCCCTTTCATGAGGGCTCCACACTCAACTTAACCACCTAAAAAATGCCCCACCTCCTAGGACCATCACATAGGAGGTTAAGATTTCAACACAGGAATTTTGGGTAGGGGGCATAAAGTCTATAACAAGTACCAATAATCAAGATGTAAATAAAGTCAAATGACACATTTCTACAAATTTCACTTTTATCTGACTTTAGAATAAATAATACAAGTTGACATTTAGATTAGGGATTTTTTTGTTCTTTTCTTTTGCAGTTAATCTTTAGCATTTGTATTAGGAGGGAGTGGCAATTACAGTATAATTACATTCCATATAGCCAGACTAAGTGATGACTGCAGAATTACACTTGATAAAAGAAGCCATTCTCAGATGAAAGTATGCTGGATAAAAGAGTAGATAATAGTAGATAACAGGAAATTGGCTTATCATGTGTGTGTCCATATTAAATATCTGAGTATGTATATAATATATATGTAGCAAATTAATGCCAATATTATGTGTATGTGCATATATGTATATGAGTATACATTCATCTTTACCTTTAACGTGAGGTTAATATGTATAGAAACGCATACATACACACATAAAAATATATACATTCATAGAAATCTATGTATAAGGATGAGTATCGTGGACATATGTATATATACAAGCACTGAACAATTCATGTGTGTAAGTGATATATGTGTGTGATCTTGTGAAGCTTCATCCTCACAAAGGAATTTGTCTCATGAGCCCTGTCTGTAGCTGACATAAGGCCGTGTTTTAGGAAACATGTTTTCCATTTATATGGTTTATTATTCCCTGGTTGTTTCCTTCCTCCAGCAAGGAAATGCTGAACCTACAGCTCCTTCCCTCCTCTCCACAGATCACCTGCACATACTGGGAAAAGCCAAGTCCCTTCCACTTTGGGAGGGCCATGACTCACACCATCCTTCTCTGTGGACAGTCCAAGGCAGCCCTATCCTATCAGCCCTATCAGCCCCAACTCCTTCCTTCCGAAGGCCTTTTTCTGCCCAAGTAGAGTACAGATTTTGGTAGGAATTCTCACCCAGGTTGCTTCTATCAGATATGTAACATCTGGACCCAATAACACCTTATAATGAAGGACCTACTGTAGTTGGGATCAAGTCACATTCCCTGTGGTCATGGTGAAAGTCATTTGTCTCCCTGTGTTACAGAGTCTCTTAAGAGAGCATGGATTTAAGCTCTGACTTTTATATAAATGTGACCCTGCTGCCCTTGAGAACATGTGAGAAATTCTCTATCTGGTAAAGGGTCTGTGTCACTATATGTGCCCACTATCCTGGTGCCACATGCGCATTGGGCTATGTCCTGGTTCTCCATCTCTCTTTAGACCTTCCCAGAGTGCAGAACGTAGATCTTCTCCAGCACCCCACTTCCTCAATTGCCCAGTCTCAGCCCCGGGCCACCAACCCCATGCCCAAGGGAGACCAATATCATCCTGAATTCCCCTTAAACTGTCTTCATGTTCACCCAAAACATATTGGTCTTCTGAGTTCTACATCTCTAGGAGTGAAAAAAGATGAGGTTACTTGGCTCATTTAATTATCACCTGATGCATTTGCTAGCTAAGGGGTTATCTCTTATCAAAAAGGAGATCAACGGAAGGTAAAACCAGAGGTGGAGTTCTAAGAATCCAATGCAGACTAAAGAGGAGTCGCTGTGGGAGAAGTAAGATTTGGATCCTCTTATACCATCCCATGTAAATCGTCACCAACTCTATACCCAGCAAAGCCAGGAAGAGGGATAGATGATCACTGGAAAGCACTTCTCCAAAAAGAGTAGGTTAACTGCTCCCAGTCCTTAACCTCCAACCCTTGACCTTTCTCAGAACCACACATGGAGCCTTTCTCAGCTCCCACATGGAGGGTGGGCTCCTTCACCCCGTGGTAGGGGAGTCCAGCAGACAAACAGCACTCCTGGGGCCAGGAAGCCTCAGTGTGCTTCCCCAAGGGCACCACGGAAGAGCTGGAATACACGGAACTGGGAGGCCAGGCAATCAAAAACACTTTTGGCAGGAATACAAGGGCCATCAAGAAGCTAATTTAGATTCTGCCTGGCTGACTTGGGTCTGGAAGGAACAGAGAGAGAACAAGAAAATTATGTAGTGAATTGTCAGAAGGCAGGAAAGACCCAAGGTCTTGGTCTTAATCATGTTCCATGTGAAGTTCTGGCATGGTGCGTGCACAAAACCTGCCAAACCTTGAGTAATGGGAACAAACGAGGCAGGAAAGAGAGGGAGGGCTGAGAGGGGCTAGTGGGGAGACGGAAGTCAGGCTATGTCTAGGTGGTGCCAAACATCTGGGTAAACTGTAAAATGTTAAAGCCAACAGCCAGCCATTTTGTCTATAGAATAAGAAACATCAAATCTGAAAATGTTTAAGTCACATCATTGTAATTTTGTTTTATTTTATTTTTCATTGTTTGTGCAGATGTTTGAAAGTTCCTTGAGGGCATAATCAAGGCTTATTTTCAGGTATCTTCACCTTCCAGTACTTAGTACATTTCTGGTACCTGGTAGCTACTCTACATATATTTTAGAAAGGGAGAGCGGGAAGGAGGAAGGGAGGGAGCCATGTACAGGACTACCCCCAAATCCTTAATAACAGGATAACCATATCCAAACTGGGACAACTTTGAGAGTAACCGGGGGTGCTAGTACTGGCCCAAGCTTGTAGCCACCCTACTCAATGGCCAGTTTCATATGGAAGAATGAGGCATTAAAAAGGATCTGACTTTGTTATTTTCCAAAAACTATTTAACAGGCTTGGGCAACACAAGAAATAGCAAGAAGACCAATGTGACTATACCAGAGAGAGAGTGGGGAAATGAGACAGGAACAGTCAGGAACACGAACTTCTTTTCAGGTGTAATGAGGTTCTATTGGCATGGGGGATGGGGATGTTACCTTGGGTGAGATACAAGATCTGATTTGCCTTTTAAAATATCTATTGGGCCGCAGTGTGGAGAACAAATTGTAGGGGGCAAGGGTAGCATCAGGCCAGTGATGCCATCCAAGTGAGAGGACCATGGCTTGAGCTAGGAATGGTGATTGCAGAGGTGGAAAGAAGGGGACAGTTTCAGGTCAATCGGTCTAAGTTGTCTTGTTGATAGGATGGACATAGGAGGTAAGTTAAGAGAGGCATGAAGGACGACTCCCAGGTCTAAAGGCTGAACCACCAGCTGGGTAGCTAGTGATGTCCTTTATCTACCCAGGAAACCCAGGGAGGCCATAGCCTTCTCTGATATCCCTCCAAAAAAAGTCACCCCTAAACCCTCAGCTATTCCCGGTCTCATTCCTGTTTACCTCCCTCATGGCTCTTATCACCATCTGTAATTGTTCTGTTTATGGGCTTATTTAGCTAATGACTTGTCTCCCCCACCAGACTGTTAGTCCCATGGGGGCAGGGACTTTGCCTTAGTCACCAATACGCCCAGCACAGGGCCTACCATCGAATACATGATCGATAAATATCTGCTAAAAGGAAAACCAAGAAAAGTTTTTAAAACACTAAACTTGAGCTCTAGGACATGTTCTGGGACCAGGGAGCTGCAGAACCCCAGACGAGCCTTTGGGCGTCTGGTTCTCAGCTCTCACCATTACAACGACAGATTTGGATGAGGTTCTCACCAAAGTCCTTTCCGGCTCAAACGTTCTGGGACCACGATTGTGTCCCCTGATGTTCCCAGAGGAGCTGGCGTCAGCAAAACCAGAAAGTGGTAACTGCAGTTCTCTGAGCCAAAACAACACTTTGACCAAGAGCTCGGGAGGGAGGTTTTCCCTGGTGCCCAAGCCCTCACACCAGTAAGTGAAGATACAGCAACATTACAGGGAAGCAGCACAACAGGTAGAGCAGAGGCCCCACTCCTTAGGGGTCTGTAAGGAAGAAGGTAGCATGCCACCCCCATGACCAGCATGTAACAGACATCCCATTTTTCCATGGCAATAGGATGAAGTCCCACCATTCTGTGAGTCAGTGCCCACTTTTTTTTTCTTCATGTCTGTTCCCATTATTCAAAGTTTGATGTGTGGTTTATACGCAATAAGTCAGATCATTTTGCACTGAAAATGATGAAGCCTGCTGTCCCCTGACAGTTTATTGCATGATATTATTCTCTCCTTTCTCCTTCCTTCTTCCAGCTCTATGTCCAAGAGGGAACTTCAGAATAAGCCCTGTGAAGGCTGATACTCTGCCAACAGTCTGTGATCTCTGAGTCTTCCTGATTCCATGTTTGGCATTTCCCGGGCCTGATAGCTACGATGGCCTTTCCTCTCTCCTTGCTGGCAGGAAAGAGAGAGCACGGAGAAAGGCAACTGATGGATAACCTAAAACTCCATGTAGGTTATTCATTAAAACCTCCTAGTCTGCTAACAAGAACCAGAACTCATCCTAAGAATGTTTCAAAACCTCTGCATTTAGGCTGGGGCGGGGTAGGGTTGCAACGCTATACATTGCATCTCCACACAGCCATGCCTCATGTCAATGGTTGGTTAGCCCACGCCCAAAGGAAACCTCCTGAAAACCAGGCCAGAGGCAAGAGTCCTCAGTTCAACTAGCACAGCCCAGATGGGATCCACCACGTCGCTCCAAACCTGGTATCCCAAGCCCTGTCCTATGTCTGAACACAAGGACTCCTCTGCTGCTCCACCTTCATGACTGTACCAGACCTTTGGCCACCAGTCTCTGGCCACACTCTGCCCTTGCCCCTCACCATGCATGGGCCCACATCTGCTGTGGGAACACAGACACTAGTTTCCTCTGGGGTCCAAGAGCCACCCCCCAAACTTTCACAAGTTTACCAGCCCCCCCTTTTTTGCATTTTTCTCCACCTTCCCAATTTGCAACTAGAAGCCCGTCTCGGGTCCTCTCTTGGGTGTCCCTAGGCTCATCTGAGTCTAGAGTCTATCATGGAACTCCTGTTCCAAGGTTCCATTGGAAGCATGATGAGCAGTCACATCAGTGACAGTTTTCTGTTTCTCTGAACATTCATTCTCTTGTTTATTCTGCTGTTTCTAAATCTGTTATTAAAGAGAGACTTGGGCAGGCCCTCAAAATTACTCAGGCTTTGGCCGATTTAAAGAAAAATTAACACACCTGCTAGCAACTTCTAATACAACTGCTGAGTGCATAAGATGCCTTCTGGGTCTGATGTGAACTACCACCAACTGACCTGTGACAGGGCCTGGTTACATCGGTCTGTAATATCAGATTACTATCCTTTATGCTGTACAGTTCTTCTCCATAACTATGATCCTGTTCAAATAGAAGTCTGATTATGTCATATATGTGCTCAGAATCCTTTAGCTTTTCTCCCATTCACCTCAGGGTAAAAGCCAAAGTCTTCCCAATGGTCTAGAAGTTCCTTCAAAATTGGAGGTGTACCCAACGGTTTCTCAAATATTGAGGCATGCATGGGCCTCAGGGCCTTTGTACTGGCTAGTCCTCTGCCTGAAATACTTTCCCCCAGATAACATAGGTCACTCCTATTCCATCAAATATTTGTTTAAATGGCTTATGCAGACCAATCTATTCATAATTTCAACTTCATCTGGCCATCCAATCCCCCTTTCCCTGTTTTCCTAAATCACATTCTGACATACTATGTAATCTACTTATATAGTATGCTATTCTTTATTTCTGTCTCATCTACTGAAATTTAAGTTCCAAGAGGGCAGGAATTTTTATCTATACTGTTCAGTGATGAACCAACCCTCCATGCCTAGAACAGTACCTGACATATATATATGGAATGGATGAAGTAGTAATTAATAAGAAGTTCATCAGTGAAGAGTCTAGACCGTGGTCTTACTGCTGAGTTCAAATCTCAGATTCAACTTCTATGAGCTGTGTGACTTTGACAAGTTTCTTAACTTTTTTATGCCTCAATTTATCCATCTGTAAAAATGGGGGGGGGGAATAACTGCAACTACTTTGCAGGACTTTTGCTGAGAAAATTCATATCACACTGCGTTTAGAACACAGAAAGAACCCTGTGGATGGTATCTATTATCTTCAGCCTTAGCAGGTAAATTAGACGTTTGAAAATAACCAAAAAGCCACTGGAACTAAAGCATGGTAAATAAAGTAATAGTATGTCTACTCAAAAGGTGGGAAGATAATGCAATATGCACGGTTCTCTTTTGTGGTTCAAAAACCAGCTCCATAAAATAATTCTGGGGTAAGAAAAAAGCAACGCTCATGTTTTAAGCAATGGTATTTGCTATGTGGCCACTTGGAGGGGCAACACCCACTTGGCTGCATACATTATGACATATTTGCTAGTTCCATGGAGTCTCAATCATAGAAATAATAGAAATAGAAATCGTAGAAATAGCAGCCTTTCTGCTCTACCTCCCGCTTCACTGATTCACTTTATGTTGCTTTTCTGCCAAGGAGAGCCAACTGCTCTGAGTATGTGGGTCAAGAACCTCTGGGGAGAGAGTGCAGAAGAGGCTTTATAGAGAGGATGTCGCAGAAAGTGATACTCTGAACCAGGCCGAGCAGTAACCTGAGCATCATGAAGGTCTAGAAACTCAATCTGGGAAGAGCGAAGAGAGACGGAACAGCTCATTTGCAGAAGAGACTTTCTGGGGCCCAGAGGAGGAGGGAGGAGGGGCAGACTCACCCCCAAATGGGCTGACCACTGGCCAGGCAGTTACAGCTCTGTGGCCTTCCTCCTCTCTCCCTTCCTCTGGCATCTCAGGAAAGAGGGAGTGAGGATAGAAGGGAGGCTCATGACGGCACCCTCAACCCTGCCACCTGCAAAGATGCAAAGCATAGGGCTCTCCCACTCCCATGGTTCCCACTGTCCTTGTCCAGGGCCAAGCATAGGTCGTCAAATTGTATTAGAGACTGTCCCTCCTCATTTTCCAGAGGAAGGAGCTAAGCCCCAGAGAGAAAGCAATGGGGCCGACAGACACAATTAATGGCCTACCTAGATCCCTTCAAACCACCCCAAAGGTCACCTGCAGACAGGTCTACCTGGCAATAACTTCCCGCCTCTCCCTGCCCAAGGATGTCCTCTGGCTTCAGGACCATGCTCAGCCCACAGGAAGATGGGCCAGACATGCCAGAGAGTTATTACCCCAGAACAACCCTCAGCCTACTGGAGAGACTAATTTCAGAGGCACGCCACAGTATCTTAGAGGACAATTTTCTTACCAAGTTCAGACCCCATGTTTTAAAATAGGGGAACACACTTTTATATTAAAAAGAGAAGAACTAAAGGGGAGGTTTGAACCATTTTTGTTCCCCTGGACTCCTTCAGCAATTTGGTGAGGACTGTGGACCTCTCCTCAAGATAATTATTCTTAAGGCGCAGAATATTTAAGGACTATAAAGGACACTAAATATGTTGAAAGACAATTATCGAAATAACTTAAAAGCAATTTTGTGATATCATAACAAATCTTAGAATAAGATCTAAAAGAACAGCTCATAACTACCAAATTTCAAGTGAGCGATGAGCATTAATAGTTTCTGCAATAGCTGTTACGTGGTGATGAAAATAGGTGTAATTTTTGTTGACAAAATCACAGTCCGCTGATACTGTTGTGGTGTATTGCCCACTGTCATAATGGAAGGAAAGAGTAAAATGCAGTTACAAGTTAGAGAATAAAGATCTGATTTCCCAAAGTTAACAGACTCCCGAATTTTCTACATGCACCTTCTGGGCATCTATGGACTCCAGAGAGAAGCCCTGTGCTTTATGTGATACTTGCCAATTGCTGGCTCAAAATTGGTTCAGTGGCCCCTTGATTTTCCATTCCTTTCCTGAATAACTTAGTCCTAGAGCCATTAGTTGGGGGCAAAGCAAGGTGGTATTTCTGTGGTGGGCATGGGGAAAGATGCAGTGGCTCAGAGTAGGGTATCAGAGTTTCAACAGAGTGGGGATGGTGGCCCTGCTAGGGAGGGTACGGCGGCAGGTCTGGGAGATTGGTTGGATACAAGGAAATTAATCAAATGAATAAATACATATATAATGAAAGCAAGGTCTCCCCACTGCTAGCAACATTATAAATACAGAAAGGGGGAAGGCAGGCATGAGCCCTGGTGTTGGGTTACAATTGGAGACATCTGTGTGAACTCAGTTTTCAAAAGATGGAGATGTTAATGTGTGTTACACCAACACACGCACGCACGCACACGCACACACACACACACACACACACACACACACACACACACACATTGGCCATTGAGAAGGTCTGGGAGCATCAATCCCCCAAGAATAATGAGTATATTTATCACTCAGACCTTGACTTCTAAATAATGTCTTCTACTAAAAGAGACCAGGACTCCTTGGAGAAATGCCTGATTCTAGGGCTGGAGCACAGAAAGTACAGGTGACCCTAGAGCATCTTATTGTGCCAAAAAGCCAGGATGCACTCAAAGAATGATAGGGTTCTGTGAAAGGAATACAGAATCCAGCTTGAACGCGATCCCACTGGCCAAACCAGGGACAATTTGAGCATCGAAATAAACAAGAATTAAAATGCATTCAATATAATGGGAAACCATGAGCCTGTATAGATGTAAATAAACAGATGAATCAACTGAATGTCTGATAAGGAATGATTTGTTTATACAGTTTCAAAATACCTTCCCACAAAATATGTATCCATTACACAGGGGAAGAGAGGAACTTTACAATGGGAAGGCCTAGAAGACACCAACTTAATTAAGCGATCCAAGGTAACAACACCAGGAATAGCATAAAGACACATCTGTGCCACTTGATAAGAGGCAATGAAAAGAACATAACCTGACTGCTGTGGTATTCCTGCCAAAAAATGCATAATTTCAATCTAATCATGAGGAAACATCAGACAAATCTAAATTGAGGGATGTGCTACAAAATAATTGGCCTACAAATGTGTGTAGGTGTCAAGGTGATAAAAATCAAGGTATGTTCCAGACTGAAAGAGGCCTAAAAGAGGACAATGAAATCAAGTACAGGATTCTGAACCATATTCTGTTGCTGTAAGGATGTTATTTGGATAATTGGCAAACCCTGAGTAGGCTGTGAGGTTAGATGGTAGCGAGGTATCAATGTTAATTTCCTAATTTTATTGGTTATATTGTGGTTACACAGGAAAATGTCCTTTTTCTTTGTAGGAAACACCCTCTAAAATATTCTAGGGTGAAAGTATACAGGTTGGAAATTTACCCTCAAGGGTTTGGGGTGCAGGAAGATCTTTATAGCGAACTTCCTGAGTGGGTTTGTTTGTTTGTTTTGAGAGAGAGAGAGAGAGAGAGAGCAGGAAAGGGGCAGAGGGAGAGAGAGAGAATCTCAAGCAGTCTCCATGCTCAGCACAGAGCCTGACATGGGGCTTGATCCCATAACCCTAGGATCATGACCTGAGTCAAAATCAAGAGTTGACCACTCAACTGTGTTAGCCACGCAGGCACTCCAATAGGCTGGAAATTTACTGTCAAATGTTTGGGCTGCAGGAAGTTCTTTATAGTGATCTTCTTCCAGGTTTTTTTTTCTTTTTTTAAGTTTGGGATTGTTTCACAACTTAACAAGAAGGGAAAAGGCTGCTTCTGTGATCTATATAGTCCATCGCTTACCTTTAGCCAATATAAGGAAATAAAAATAAGTAAAGAAGATTGGGGAGCAAGGATGTCTTTGAAGAGGGGTGTGACCTTGTATTTAAAGAATCCTGTTCATTTCGGTTGGGTGACATGGAGAGCCATTCCCACCTCCGCTCTTAGAGAGTATCTGCCTGAAAGAGAGATTAACCTTTTGCCCCTCAGCATGATGCGTGTGAAGCTGCAGAAACTCAGAGCTCTTGGCACTGCAACCAAAGCAGAGTACGAAAAGGTTTGGGCACAGCCTGCCCTTCCAGAGTTGGGTGAGCAGAAAATAGAAACTATCTCCCAGGAGCAGCAGACATCATGGAGGACAGCTATACTTGACTACCTTAAAAAATTCAACTCCAAGGGCAAAGTGATCCCAGCAGCAAAAATCTCAAAGGAGGGGAACCACAGTGGTCAGCAGGTAGGTGAGCCGGCAAGCCAGGGAACAACGCAGTGGCAGTACCTGACACCCCTTTAAGGAAAGGGGTCCAAAAATCTACAAAGCTCCCTGAGACAGAAAGCCGCCATTTGGGTATCTGACACCCAGAGGCCATCAACCCCAGAATACGACTGCACTAAATATCAGACTAAAACCACAAAGAACTAGCAGCAGCAGCAAAAAAAGAAAGAAAGAAAACAGAGAGAGTGAGAAATAAAGAACAAGAAAAAAAAATCACAGAACAAAGGTCACTCCACTCTCCCCCAGTGCAAGTTCCCAAGCCTGAATCAGGCCTAGAGTTGGGAGAAAACTTGAAATTTTGATTTGCATTATAATTTTTTAATACCAGAGAGCAAAATTAAAATACCTGAAAGTGACCAAACATCTATGAAATCTTCCAGGGATAGGGAAGGAAAGGCAAAAGAACCTATCTGAAAAGCAATGGTGGACAAGAATAATATAACTCTCTGCTTCTCCCCACTGGGTCCAGTTCATGCAATCTGCTGGTTACACATGTGTTACCTGAACGCAGGCTCACCGGTACCAAGTCATGGCACCCAGTGTGCCAGCCTTCCAGGGGAACAGGGTGTTGCTTTGTACCACAATGTCACACAGTGACACCAACACCAAAGCCAGTAGGTGGGCCGCAGAAACCAGTGGAGGAAATGCAAAGAACAGTCACAGGGAATTTTTTTGCTTTGTAGTGGCTTCCTAGAAAAACCACAGCTACAGGGAAGATTAGCAATCAGGGATGGGTGGTTCATGCGGCACAGAAACATTGACAGAAATGCCTTGTGAAAGCTACAAGCCCAACAAAGAAAACGCCCACATCGGGGATGTTCACAAACCAAGCTCCAATTTATTCATCATTACAGTGATTCTTAACCTTGCTTATGCATTAGAATCACCTGGGATTTCTTTAAATCCTGATACCTGGGTCCTAACCTCAGGGATTCTAGCACCGGGATTTTTTTTTTAAGGTCTCTGGATGATTCTAGTGTGGAGTCCAGGTTGAAAGCCATAGCAATAGATTTTGTTGCTGGAGTCTGGAAAAAATAAAAAAGGAAAAAATGTTTTATCTCCACTACAAATATCAACTCCAGAAAGGTTCAGCTGAGCAGGAATCTCAACCCTGAAAAGTAATTTGTTTGAAATATAAACATACTAATGAACCTTCAGGCATAGCTTCATTTGCTAGGCTTAAGTATAGCTACAGATATAGAGACAGATATACATCCATCTTCCTGGTGCTAGTGGTAAAATATGTATTTCAAAGTGTTTTCCCTGTATTTGGAGGATATGCTCACCAATTCATCTTATCCACACTTACTCCCTTGGTCCTTCTTACAAAGAAACACACACATTTACAGAGTAGTTATATGACATTAGGTGTGCAAAAAGCCAAGAGACTGAACTCGAAGCACTAGGAATGGGGGTGGGGGGGAGGACTTTAGTTCATGAAAACTGTTCTGGGGCCAGCTAAACCCCCACACCACTGCATGTCCATTCACCCACTGACACTAGTGTTTCAGTAAAAGCATTTACATTATCTAACTTCAATGTCACTTTCAACTTTCATACCCTGTTTCCAGATTATTTTTAATATTTCTCCATTACTCACATTAAAACAAAAGATCCAGCTCCACTGATCAAGAGGTAACACATATTTGCCCATTCCTTCCCTCTCAGTTCCTGACTTGCTTAAGTCTCCGGCAGAGCCGACATGAGCCAAGGCTTAAACAGAAAACCTCAAGGGCTTGCTCAGCTGTGATTGCTTGGACGACATTCCCAGGCTAGCCCATTGGAGGATGAGAAGCATGTGACCTGATAACATTTACCTCCCCCCACCCTCCGCCCCTGCCCACTCCACTCGCCCCCAGCCAACAGCCAATCAACTGTCAGACTTTTATGCCCATGAACTCGGCTGAGATCAGAAGAGGCTCGCAGCTGAGTCCATCCTAGATCAGCCAACCCTTGAGAGTATCATATTAGTGCGCCCAAGGAAGGCCAGAGGAACTGCCTGGGCAAGCCTAGTCTGAACTGCCATCCTGCAAGGCATAGGCTTAATCAAGACCAATTTATTTCAGTCACTGAGATTTGGGGTGGTTTGTTACATTCTTGTGGCAAGAGAGATGATCCAAGTGTCCAAACTAAAAATCTATAGCAGTCATTCAAGGGAGGTGAAAACAAGTGGGCAAAGACTAGACTGCAGGACCCCTGAGGGCAAGGACTTTCGCTGTTGGGTGGTTCACCACTGACTGTATCGCCTTTGCGCGACAACCACTAGTACTCAATAATATATGTGGGATGAAAGAAACATCTGGGTGAAACAGATCCTATACTGTAATGGTTCTCAGAATGGTCATGAAATCATTAACTTCCAAACTTTTAAAAATATAACTGACCCACTACTATCATTTATTTACCTTTTTCCTTTCCAAGTCAAAATCCTCAGCCAGCACACATAAACCACACAGTAAAAAGGGTTTCTGTAAAAGGCTTCCCCCAAGCATGCCGATGACTCTTTGCCCCATCACATAAAGCCATTTCTCTCCAGCTGCCAGGCTGCTTCTACGAGAGCCTAGCCAGTTACAGTAGCTGGTGTAAAAGCTAATCTTAGAAAGCACACATCACTTCTCCAACCCCGTAATTAAGACCAGAAATCCGTAACTGAGACATTCATAAAACTGGGGTTTCCAAGTGCCAGCTTTGCCTTAAAGTTCTGCAAAATGGGCCAGATTGGAGGAAGGCTGCCCAGACCAATCTGATGGGCAGGCAAATGGGCTTCTGGATGGCCAAGAAACTATGGGAGCAAGCCCAAGCCAGTAATTTCCAAATCCTCCTCTCCTTCTAGCCAGTGGCTCAGAACTTCTCTGTCCACCTTGGGTTATTATTAAGTGCCAGGGCTAACCAACTATTAGCAAATCCATAATAGAATAACAGATTACTAGGGGCAAGGGTAGCAATTTGGGGGTTCTTTTTTTGTTTTTTAAGTTTATTTATTTATTTTGAGAGAGGGGGGTGGAGCACAGAGAGAGAGGGAGAGGGGAGAGAGAGAGAATCCCAAGCAAGCACTGTCTTGTCAGCACAGAGCCCAATGCGGGGCTCAAACCCACAGACCACGAGACCATGACCTGAGCCAAGATCAAGAGTCGGACACTTAACCAACTGAGCTACCCAGGTGCTCCAATTTTTTTGGTTTTTAGATTAATGTCTCCACTGGCTAGTTGCCAATGAGAAGGCTTTTCATGTAATTCTCAGAAGGATATTTCTATTCCACCAAGTTTATCCTTCACAAAAGGGACAGGTTTCAACCAACTGTTTGCAGTCTTGATAGTTGGATTCAAGTCAGAGAGGGTTATTAAACTTATTTACACAGTGCTTAATACTAAATTCTGATTTATTAATGTGCTTATTTCGACGTAGCCATAATAACAAGAACTGGGAAGCTATAGCCTCTCTTTCCCAAAGCGCAGATGTATACATATGCCTTACCTCTGACTACGGGCCTTGCCTTTGTCTGGACAGAGTGCTGATATTGGCAGGTCATCCTTGAATACACTTTAGGAGTCTGTCTCTTTGATATAGCCAGGAGGATAAAACCGCCCTCTCCACATATGTCTTCAATTGCTGAGATATTCTTTTCCCACCACTTCCCACTGTGGAGACTTTTTCAATCTGTTTAATACTAGGGAGGAGCCAGGTTGCTATTTTGGGTTTAACTATGAAATATTTATTGAGTTCTAACTTACCAGGAGCTATTTGAAACCCCGGGGCCTTAGGGTTGTAACATTTTTGTAAAAATGGGCCCAGAAATTGATCAGTTAATGAGAGAAGGGAAAAGGAAAGTCACCCTGACTTGAAGGATCAGCAGACCAGGGGGCCTGGGTTATAAGCGCCCAGAAGACAGGAAGGGCAACATTTGAGTGTTTCATTCATTTTTATAGGCACAGAATATAAAAACTGAACAGTACCTTACAGATGCTGTGTTGTAAACTTCCCATTTTATATGAGGAAACTGAGGCCCAGGGCATTTAAGTGACAAACCCAGGTCACACACCTAATCGGGAAAAATCAGAATCAATTTTTTTTTACTCTTTTTAAAATTCCAGAAAATGACCATAAGTATCATTTACAGAGACAGGGCAGTGTTTTAGGCTTTGGTGTTGTAGTTATATACAAACCAGAGTTCAGAATGTTGAATGTTCCTGCCTCACGAGGCCAAATTTGAAACATTCCTATCAGTAACATTTCTCATTATTATTAGCTCTCAAAAGTGAAGATCATCTGTGCTTTACACCAGGGATTGTCAACTTCAGCACTACTGACATTTTTGTGTGGATAATTCTTGGTAATCTTTCGTGTGGACATAAAAGGGTATGTGTTATAAAATGTGTTGCAGCATCCCTGGCCTCTATCCAGTAGATGCCAATAGCCTCTAGTTTGGTTCTCCAGACATTGCCAAGTGTCCCCTGGGGAGCTAAATCACCCCAATTTAGAGCCACTGATTTCAAGTAAAATTAATATGATACCTGTTCAAGACTCTGTAAATATTGAACTGCATGATATTTGTATTAGTGGCGAGGAAGGTAGAAAGACCTAGAGATGTAAACAGAAAGTGATATTGTCACTCCAGTACCTATGACCATTCCTGGTACAAAAAAACTAATATTCTATCTTCTTAGAAATTAATACAATTAATACTTGATATTTATTATTACTAATAAATGGTAATTTATGAATTAATAAAAATCTTTGGAATGCTTCGAGTCTACATTAAAATAATTTTCTTTCATTTCTTACTCCTAGTGTACAGGTGGAATTCTTTTCCTAATGGTCATTGCAGTTCTTCTTTCTAAAAATCTTTTTTTGCATAGCAAAAGTTTTGCATTAGCAAAAGTTTTGCATAGCAAAAGTTTTGCATAGCAAAAGTTTTGCATAGCAAAAGAAATAATCAACAAGACAAAAAGGCAACCTACTGAGTGGGAGAAGACATTTGCAAATGGCATATCTGACAAGGGGTCAATATCCAAAATATGTAAGGAACACAACTCAACACCAAAAAATCAAAGAATATGATCAAAATGGGCAGAAGACCTAAATAGACATTTTTCCATAGAAGACATCCAGATGGCCAACAGACACATGAAAAGGTGCTCAACATCCTGAACCATCAGGGAAATGAAAAGCAAAACCACAATGAGATATCACCTCACATCTGTCAGAATGGCTAGTATCAAAAAAAAAAAACAACCAAGAAATAATAAGTGTAGGCGAGGATATGAAGAAAAGGGAATCCTCAAGCACTGTTGGTGGGAATGCAAATTGGTGCAGCCACTATGGAAAACACTATGGATGTTCCTCAAAAAACTAAAAATAGATGTACCACACAATTCCATTGCTGGGTATTTACCCAAAGAAAACAAACAAACAAAAAAAACCACTAATGCAAAAAGACAGATGTAGCCCATGTGTATTGCAGCATTATTCACAGTGGCTAATTTATAGAAGTAGCCCAAGTGTCCATTGATAGGTGAGTGGGTAAAGAAAATATGGTATTGATTTACAATGGAATATTATTCAACCATAAAAAAAGAACGAAATCTTGCCATTTGTAACAACATGCACAGACCTAGAGGCTATTATGCTCAGTAAAATAAGCCACACAGAGAAAGATAAGTACTATCCAATTTCACTTATATGTGGCATCTAAAACACAAAGCAAACAAAAACAACAAAGGCAGAAACAGACTTATAAACATAGAGAACAAACTGATGGTTACCAAAGGGGAGGGCAGTGAAAGGATGAGCGAAATGAATGAAGGATATTAGAGAAACAAACTTCCAGTTATAAAGTAAGTGTCATGGGGATGAAGAGTACAGCATAGGGAATGTAGTCAATAATATCGTAAAACACTCATCGTGGTGAGCATTTTGTACTGGATATATAGAATCACTATTCTGTACACCTGAAAATACTTTCATATTGCATGTCAATGATACTTCAACAGTTTTTTTAATTTTAAAAATCATAACCTGAAGAGTATATAAAGTATACAAATGTGGAATAAAAACAATCCCCCCCAAAATAACAATTCAAAACAAAAACTGCATTCACATTCGATCCTTTATCAAATTAAAATTCATTTCGATTATTGGGCAAACACCCTGAGGTGGATTAGCCTGCATCCACGCAGTCAGATGGTTTTCCTAGCACCTAGCTCTAGCTTAATAAAGACCCAAGCGGTTATGTGGTGTGTAGAGAAGGGATAGGGCCTTGGCACTTCAGAATACCAGTTTCATTGCATTTAAACTCACGGTATGGGGGCACCTCGGGTCTCAGTCAGTTAAGTGTCTGACTCTTGATTTCAGCTCAGGTCATGATCCCAGGGTCATGGGATTGAGCCCTGCATTGGGCTCCACACTGAGCGTGGAGCCTACTTGAGATTCTCTCTCTCTCTCTCTCTCTCTCTCTCTCTCTCTCTTTCTCTCTCTCCTTCTGCCCCTCCCTTGCATGCACTCTCTCTTTCTCTCTCTCTAACAAAAATAATAAAAACTAAATAATAATAATAAATTTAAAAAATAAAACCCAATATGATGCAACTCCAAAGTTCTAGGGAATGTAGCCATGTGTAACTTGGTTAAGGTACCAATCTGAAGCTGGAGAAAAGCCCAGACAGTTGGTCAGTGGCTGTTGTTGGACTCAGTTCCAAGACCCTCTTCTAGCTGAAGACATGAACAAAGTGACTCTGGCAAGTGATTTTAAAAAATTTGTTCCTATGTGAAAAATGCCATCGAGTGAGAGATAAAACTTCAGGGAAATTTGGAAAAGTGGTTAACTGTAATTAACAAGCAATGTGAGGGCAAGCACAGGAATACTTAACTCTCTACGGAAGTATGAATTAAGAGAAAATCAAGACTTTATACGTTTTCTTATTCTCATTTCATTCTCGAATTTGGGGAGTCAGAAAGTTCTGGAGAACCATCCTCTGGATTCTCAATGGTCTATTGTAAACTCTCACTAACCAAGAGTACATGGGATGGGGGTCCAATGAGTAAGGGTCCAGAGTGAAGGGCTTTGAGCACCCTGAGACCACGGGCTTGCCACAGGGGTGGATAGGAGGTGGAAGCCAAACAGAGGTTCACTTGGCATTTCTGCCTTTCCAGAGCTGCCTTCCCAAGTCATTCTCTTTTAACTTCGGCGTGGCTAGGGAGCAGACTCTCGCCATGGTGAGTTCACTTTAGAGTGGTAGGTATGAAAGAGCAGCCTAGGGTCAAGGTCGGATGCCAGGTCTTCTGCTTCCCAGACCCCATAAAAGCCCTTTGGCTATGGGAGGATACTAACATCAGGAAAACAGACCAGGCACGGGGAGGACCAGGCAGTGCTGTTCCAAGGGGCTAGTAGGAGGTGGAAACAGCCTGTTCTGTGCAGGCTGATGGATGTGTTTTCCAGGCCTCACCAAGCTGTTCTGCTCTTCTTCCCTGCTAGAGCCACCACTGAGGCAACCAAGAACCCAGACCATCAATGCCTTGGGCTACGCAATCTCCTCTCTCACATCCTTTGCCTAAGACCTAGAGGAATAAACCAGCTGTAGATCTTATTTCAAAGGGGCTAAGGAGTGGACTGCCTGCTTGGTTGCATTCCCAGCAGCTCCGAATCTCTGACTAACCATGGCTCCCAGTGAGCCAGCAGAAAGGTACTCATACTAGGTTCTACAACTGTTCACCAAGCTGGAGAGAATGCCACATATGTCCTTCTTTGGAAAGATTCACTGTCCCATGATGTGGCAGGGGCTTTCTATATTGTCTTATTTATACTTTGTAACAGCCCCCTTTATGACAACATGGCGAAGTGCATTTTCTAAGTGAGGAAACGGAAGAAAGGAGAACTTATATAATTTGTCTGAGGTTGCACCAACATTAAGTGATCTGGCTGGGACAGAACCAAGTCTAAGGCCTGTGCTCTCTCCAGGACAACAAGGGATACTCAAGACCCAAGAGAGAGGGAATATTTCAAATGAATCCAAATGGGAGTTTGAGCCCCTCCTGCCTAACTTGTTCTTGGGAAGACCTGGCAAATCCCACCAGAGCCGTACTTCTCCACACCACCTGCCATGTTGATACCCGGCTATCTGTGCTACCCTGAGAGCGTCCTTGAAAAAGCCCCTGGATCCAGACTTTCCACCACACCCAGTCCAGGACTTCCAGAGATTCAGTGCAGCCAGTCTCTCAAAGAAAGCCTCATATCCCAACCTAACACCTTGGGTACAGCGACTACAGGACCGTTCTTGGAGTTGGGGACAAATGGGTAGTCTTAGCCCAACTACAGGCCCAGAGCCTCATTTATTACTTTCCCATGGCTGCTACAACAAATTACCACAAATTTAGATTTGTATGTACGGTAGACAAGATTCAGGTTAGATGATTGGAAGAACTTTCCCAAACAATAAGGATTGGGTTAGACCATTAGATTAAAAAGAAAGAGACACTGGCCCAGAATTGTCTTTCCTTGGAATCTTTCACAATACAAACCTAGGAGCTAACTAATGTTGTTCACAAATTAAAAAATAAAAAAACTGACCTGGGGCACCTGGGTGGCTCAGTCAGCTCAGGTCATGATCTCATGGCTCATGAGTTCGAGCCCCACTTTGGCCTCTGTGCTGACAGCTCGGAGCCTGGAGCCTGTTTCTAATTCCGTGTCTCCCTCTTCTCTCCACCCTCCCCCTCTCACGTTCTCTCTCTCTCTCTCTCTCTCTCAAAAGTAAACGCTAAAAAAATAAAAAAACTGACCTGCATCTTCTTCACAAGGGCTGTCATATCGCGTATCCTTGCCACAGTCCCAGGCACCTAGAATGGGGGAGAGAGCAGTTAGGGGAGCTGCCACTACCTCCCAGAGGGAGCCAAACCCCAGAGTCAGCTCCTAGCCTGTGGTTCTCAAAATTTGGTGGGCATCAGAATCACCAGGAGGACTTATTAAAATACAGATTGCTGGCCCCAGCTCCCCCCTCCCCCAGTCTCTTACTCGGTAGGTAGGTTGTGCTGGGATCTGAGAATTTGCATCTCTAACAAATTTCCAGGTGACGCCAATGCTGCCGGTGGGGAGCACACTCTGGGACATGTCCGTGTACTGTGTTTTGTACCCCCACCCCACCCCGTTCCTATAATACACCTCCATTAGAAGGGATCCGGGCTTCCTCCCACCCCTGTGGAATGTGCCAGGTCTATAGGATGGCCAAGTGCACCTTCTCCGGTTTTTCTTAGAACAGTCTCTCCAGATCTTGCTGGAACTGTGATCTTTCACAAGAGAGGCGCTGGCCCTCTCTCCCCGCCACAGCGGAGATCAGGTCTTTCCTTTTCTCTGAAAAGACACTAACCTTGAGCGCTTGTGGAGGATGTGAGTCGCCTATTTACCAAGCCGCCACTGGCTTGGCACCGATGTTTGCTTAACCTCTGCTCAACTGCTGCCTTCTGAGGATTTTCTTGTCCCGCCCTTGGCCAGGCTCATGTTTTTCAAGTTCAGTCCTGAAGTCCTTTTATTTGCCAGTTTGAGGAATTTGGGTTTCTTTCCTGCACGCGCCTCTTTTGGACTCCCCGTCCTCTGCGGTTCTCCATCCCCCAGCAGCAGAGGGCCAGAGGATAGGGACGACCTGAAACGGCTGTCCCAGCAGGGAGAGGCATTTTATCACCCTGCAGTGAATTATTGGCACCTGGTGATAGTAACAATCAGTTTGTTTTATTACTGTTTTTAAAGTCTCCACAGAATGGTCTGCACCTGGGACAGATGGTTCCCACCCACCCCCACCTTGGTATACCAAGGCCACACAGGGTTGCTATTCTAGAAGCCTTTAAGTTGAGCACCATCCTTAAAAGGACCATTGTCACAAGGTTCCCTGGGAGCAGGAGTCAGGGTCTAGATGCCAGGTCCCTCCTCGTCCTAGGACACTTTATGCAGCTTCTCCTTTCCACCACCACCACCACCAACCTCCACAACTGATCAGCCGCAGTGCCCCAGATTCATGCTTATTCAAGTCTGATTGCTCTTCCCTTCTCTCCTCAGCCCACCACGCATCGAAACCTGCCCAACCCCCTGCCTATATGGCTGCCAAACTCATCCCCCCTAAGGCCTTCATGGAGAGGCAGAACTTCCCCCAGACCTTGCTGCACTTAAAATAACAGGACTCCTGGGGTGCCTGGGTGGCTCAGATGCTTGGACATCTGACTCTTGGTTTTGGCTCAGGTCACGATCTTGCAGTTCACGGGTTCGAGCCCTTCGTCAGGCTCTGTGCTGATGGCTCAGAGTCTGCCTGGCATTTTCTCTTTCCCTCCCTCTGTCCCTCCTGCCACCCTCTCTCTCTCAAAATAAAGAAGTAAACATTTTTTTAATAGCAGGATTCCTAGGTAGAAGGGTGTCTGCAAAAGATTGTATTGGTAATGGAGGCAATGAAGCATCCTGAGGCTTTAAGAAGGGTCAACGTGGAAAAAGTAGCATCTAGACAGGACCCCTAGGATCACCCTGCGTATGGGAATTCTGACTGTCCTATGACATGAGCCTTCTTTTATTATCCAAACAAAATGGCCTGAGCCCACAACCCATGGGAATACAGTGCTCTCCTCCAGATTCCTGAGGGAGGGCATGGTGGGGGGGACTTGAGGTCTCCTAGCTATCCCACACTTAAGTTCTCCCTTCCAGGGACTTCTTGGTCTGCAGTCGCCATCTTGCCTCCTGCATCTGTGGTCTCCTCTGTGCACCCGTATGTGCTCTCTCTTGGGACATGACCCCCTCTCCCAATCCCATAATCATACTTTTAGTGAAAGGTGGGAAAAACAAAACAGAAAAGATCTTAGAGTTGAATATTAGTTATCAATGTTCTTAAAGTTGCCGTTCTATCTCATTCTTACTCTCTCGAGCCAGATCTCTTCTTGCTCATCTCCCCATATTCCAGCCTCCAAATCTCTGTTTTCTCCTCTACCCTCGAACTGCCGAGGGAAAATGGAAATTTCTGTTACTTTATTATACAGACATGTTTAAGTATGAACTACCTCTTTCTAGGGACTTTAGGGCCTCTTCTACTCATCTGCTTAATAAGCTTTTCTTAACAAAGAACCGCCTTCCCCTAGAATGAAATCCTCTGTTCCCAGCACATGGGGAAGCTGCAACGGTCATTTCTGTTTTGAAAGAGCAATTTTTCCTTCCCTGTTACGTAGGCAATTTCCTCTTCTGCCTAGAGCCTCACTTTGATTCCTAAACCATAAGAAGCTTTTCTTTGTGCCAATTCACTTTTTTCAATTACTTACATATATTTTTTCATAATTTCATAAAACCATGTCATATGTTATCGAAAACAAAGAACACGATCCCATCACCAGTACAGGCATTCGCATTTTCAAAGGCTCCATTTCAGTCTCTGTTCACCCAAGCATATTTTAAGACATCTCTGTTTTCCTTGTCTGCTTTTTGATTTTACATACTACAAACAACTTTCTATGTCTTCATTGCTATTTTTTTTTAAGAGCGGCAGAACATTCCATCGGGTTATCGCCCCACAGTTTAGCTATACATTCCCCATCACGAAAGCAGGGACCTTTGTCTGTCTTGTTCACTGATGTATCCCAAACAGTGGGAAACAGTGTTTGGCGTGTAATAGGATCTCAGTAAATATTTGTTGAATTGAATGAATGAATGAATGAATGAATGAATGAATGAATGAATGAAGCAGGTTGTTTCTAATTTCTTATTGCTATAGGCAGATGCAATAAACATCTTCATGCATACCACATTTGTCTTTAGCTTACTATTTCCCTGATATAATTGTTTCCCTGATATTAGAAACTGTTTTTAACCCATTAATAAAAAACGGCAATAGCAGCAGCAGTGATTATAATAGCTAACATTTACTGAGCAGTTACTACATGCCAGGCTCTGTGCTAAGAAGTTTGTACCCAAACTATCAAGGATTCCTCACAACATCCCTATGAGAAAGGTACAAATTACCCTCATTTTACAGATGAAAAAGCAAAGGACTGTTACTTGCCCAAGATCACATAGCTTATTCAGGGCAGAGATGGGATTTGAACTAAGGTCTATCCCACTCCACATTCTGAGGTCTTAACTATAATGACTTATAAGATCAAAGGGTATAAATGGACTTATGACTCTTGGTACATACTGCCATGCTGCTTTCAGAAGGGACTGCGGCCATACACCTTATCTTAAGGTATGTCACTTATAAGGTGCATATACTTCAGTTTTGTTTTTTATTCACTATGACAACCTTTACCTTTCAATTGTAATACTTACTTCATTAATATTTAATGTAATAATTGACTCATTTTTATTTAAATACCCCACCTTACTATTTGTCCAAACTCTTCTGCGTTCCTTTTCTCTTTATTCTTGCCTTTATCCCAAATGGTTTTGTCTCCTTAACTTCCACCTTTCCTTTATGTTAGCTGGGTGGGTATATATATTTTTCATTCTTTTTAGAGGTTATCAGAAAAAGGTCTTTATTATAAAATCTTCTGGCACTCACTAAATACAACTATTGGCACTTTTTTTTTTTTTTGCTAGATACTCATTAATCAACCTAAATTAAATCATTGCCTAGAGCCCTCTTCTCTCTACATGGCATTGTGGGTCATGGACTCAGGTTCCCCCGGAGAATGACAGCAGAATTCCCTATGTATAGGCAGTGCCAATTCTGGCTGTAAAATATTAAGCAGCTCCTGTTGTCCTCAAAGGCGTTCAATCCAGTACAAACAAGCAGGCGAATCATTCGATACCCAAAATCAGATGGCCATCAGTGTAAGACACAACCTGAGCACAGGATGATGGCAGAGATGACCTCAAACCCAGCCCCGGCCATAGACAAGCCCAGCCTGCCTCATGTTGGCCTCCAAACCCCAGAAGACCCCTTAAGGGAAATAGAACCATCCTCCGATGAACTGGTCCAAAATGTCATTCATCCTCGCAGAGGCTACGTGCCTTCAAACATGATATGGCAACCCTTTAATTATTCATTCAAACCAAGGGCATCCAAATATCCCTTATTCTTGGCTTTGAACTATAGTTTTATATTTACATTTGAGATGTTCTCAAACTTTAAGAATAAAATGAAGCCATGTTGATTGAAAAGAGCTGGAGAAAATGGGCTTGAAAATAGTCTAAGACCTTCCTCCTCCCTCCAACTTGCTGCTAATATATCCAGAGTTTGAGTGGGGTGCCAGTTGTCTAAGACCCCAGAGTATCTAGGCATGAACTTCAGCAGTAACGTTGTCTAGGAATTCCTAAAAATTGTCTTCCTGTGACCACGGACACAAATAATGAGAATGGAAAACATCTCTGGCCAAGGAAGTGAGCTATTTCTGTACCTTTAGAGTATGATTTTGAATCTGTTAGCAAAACTTTGTTGTCTTCTCTGGAGTCAGAAAGGTCAGTTTGAGGTTAAGCCCAAGTGAACGGTCCATCATGAAATAAACACAGCACAACCCAGGGCTATGTGCAATGTTATTCTTTTACCTTCTTCCTGGAATTTCAGAGTCAGTGCAAATGGAATACAGAAATGGACAAATTAATGTAACAGTGCAAAATAATACCAGGAGTGAGATCTGCTTACCTGATGATTCAAAGAAATAAAACATGCCCTAACTATGGATCTGCCCATCTCTGCTCCCTGTTCCCTGATAACTGTCCCTTCCCCCAAAAAAGAAAAGCTTTTGATTCTCTTATTTTTCTTGCTTTCCCATAGATTTTTGTTTCTAAAACTCTTTCTCCCTCCCTCTCTCTCTCCTATATACATACAGAGATGGAAACTTAGGATGTTAGAACTGGATGGGAAAGCTGAAAAATCAGCAAAGCCAGAGCTTTTTTCAACATTCTTTTAAACCAAAAGATCTGATTACTGATTAAAACTAATTATTAAGCTATACTAGCTATGACCGTAATAATGCTGTGTAACAAAGCCCTCCCCAAAACAGAATGTTTTTGACAACATTTATTCTCATGCTTACAGATTGCAGATTGAGGATAAGAAGCTAGTGTAGGTGGGACACGGACTATGGTCAGGTTTGGGTCCGCTGCACATAGCTCTCATTCCTTCTGGACCAGTGACTACCTGTGGGCACATTCTCCTAGTAAATGGAAGAGCACAAGAGGCAAGACAAATCCTGCAAGCACATTTAAAACCTCTACTTATGTCACATCCTCTCATGTTCCACTGGTCAAAGTAAATCACATGGCCAAGCCCAAAGTCAGTAGGACAGGAGAATACAGTCTGCTCTGAGGAAGATGGGGCAGGGAGTGATTGTTAGCTGACCGATAATCCAATCTACACAGAGACCAAATATATAAAATAGACATAGGTGATTCTTTGCTAGTTGAATGGATGAAGGGAGCCTAGACCCCATCCTGTTCTCCAACACCGGGGACTTAAAGAACATGGCATGAAATGCAAGGCAAACCCACTCATTTTACAGACAAGAAAACTGAGGTGCAAACAATTCTAACGACTTGTCTACCATCTGAGGAGTACCAGGCATGAGACCAGGCAAGTGAGAGGACTTTTTCTAGGAGTTTTCAAATCTGATGACAACTGGTCATTTTCTAGTCTCAAGTCATAGCTACAGAGATTACAACAGTTACATAGTTTACAATTTGTAGAAATTGCTTGCAGGTGGAGAAAATGTTCATAAACCAGGTAACGTAGTAAATAAGACAAAGAAGGAGTGGCGATTACAGTTCTGATGACCAAATCCCTAACCTCTCATTTCACGGTGCAAACCTCAAAACCAGCTGCTTCCATTCCTGGCTACCCATCCATGATGTCACGTGGGTTAGAGCAATGATGGACAACATGAGAGAGCACATGGCTGAGTGAAATTCTAAATGCATCTTTAATGAAGACAATTCTCAAATTGAAGAATAACAACTATATGATAATTATATTTGTTGGTAATTGAAGTCTTCAGAAGCCAGAGTATTAGGAAGAGGTTAGAAGTTTTCCCAGGGCTGTAACTCCTGAGCACTTTAGAGCCACCATGGGGATGGCCCACGGTCTGAGGATGTTGACCACCAAAGAGACCTATAGGTCCAGCTAGAGGATTTGCCAGGAATAGGTGCCAGAAATAGAGAGTAGGGTCAATGCCAAGAAAAGAGCCATTTAAAGAGACACCAGAGTGAGGTCAGAGGCGCACCAGAATCCCAAAGAGGGACAGGTGTCTTCAGCCTTACCCAGCCTCTAACTGCAAAGTCAAGGATTGGTGGAAGAGACATGAGCCTTCAGTGCTTAGGGGGTAGAGGGGATGCCAAGGACTCCAGCTTCTGAGGATGAGATGAAATGGCCAGGCTACTCCTTGACCTGAGAGTATAAAGGGCTCTGGTGTCCAGTCTTCAGCTGCCCCTTGGCTCAGGTCTGGCTATCTTCGTCTCTCCCCACTTGAAATGTTAAAAGTGAGTGTCATGTACAGGCCATTCTGGGTCTTGAAGCTTTTACTCCACCTAAGCTACATGAGGCCCCTACTGTGATGACCATGTCCTGTGTCACAAGAACTAAACAATGGCCCAGAGTTCCTTCCCTGTGTGGCTTTGAATTCAGCCTGGCAACAAGAGAAATCTGCACACAAGATTTGGAAGGCAAAGTGAAGCAGTGACCCTTCCACTCGGGAGGTCTGATCAGGGCACCAGGCACAGCAGCAGCCCACACACACCATCTCAGACCTGCCAGCTCACCTCGGTGGTACGGACACTGGCTGGGCCCACAGCATCTCCACCCACTGGGTCTCCTCCAGCTTCTCTGAGTCCTGGTCCAGGTGCATGTGTGGCTCTGCAGTGACGGGCATCCACTTGTCCTGCAGGTCACCTGTGTTATCAAGATTGGAGGTGGCAAGAATCAGATGCAGGCTCCAGTTTGTTCTTGCTCTTCCCCACTTCATATCCAACTTTCTATCCCACGTGCAGGCCCTGCTGACCTGTAGAAACTTTAGGCCCAACATCAGACACAAAGGCAACAGCCTTGCATAGACTTTTCCACTAACTTTCATATTGAGTAAGTCTAATCTCTAGAATAAATCCTTTATTCCATGTCACCCAGAGTAGCTCTGCTTTCCTCACCAAATGCTAACTGATCCAACCAGCTATTCCCATTGCCTCAGCAAATGCAAACAAAGATACTTCTGTCTTGACTCACTATGTGGTTCTTCTGAACAGAACATTGATACTTCCTCCAAGCTTCTGCTTTCTTGACTGAACTCTTATCACCACCAAATTATCATCACCACCATTATGGTCACCATCACCTCTACCACCCCCAAATGACCATCACAGCTACCACCATCACCATCACCACCAGCATAATACCATTGTATTGTCACCACCACCACCACCATTACCAAAACCACCACTACCATCCCCACCGCCACCACTATTTTTTAGGCAGGCAAAGAAGGCACAGATTCAGACAAAACCCCCAGAGCAGAGCTGGGGTGGGGGTGGGAATGCCAACCACCTGGGTGGCAGTTCTGACCCAAAACGTGCCTGGGGTTCAGAGACAAAGTGGTCTTGCTTCTGTAGACCTCAAGCTCAGAGCCCCCAGAGAAGAGCTTGCCCACTTGAGTGAAGGTCAGAGATCTGGAGGACAGAAATCCCATTTGGCCTTCCAAGGACAGGCCAATGAGTTAAAGAGGTGAGGGTCAGAAATGACCATGGGAAGCACCCGCAATGCCCATTCTTCATGCTTAAGCCACAGAAGCTCTTAGCCCTCACTGCACATTAGAAGCATCTGGAGAGTTTTAAATTTATTAATCCCCAAGCTCCACACTCGAAACCTTTATTATCTTTTTAATGCTCCCCAGTTCATCCTAATGTGCGAGAAGGATTGAGAAACAACGCATTAAACCAGCACAACACCAGGCTCATGACTTTCTTCCATGTGTGCCCCCACATGGGGGAATTCATTCATACTCTGGTATGACTTAGTTGGGCTCTTGAATTAGGTGACTCTGGATTCTAGATGGTGGTAAAGCAAGAGGAGAGAAAAAGATCCTCCCCAGAATGGAGAAAAAGATGAACCTAATTTTAGATGGAAAATGTACCTTCTTCTTATTCTGCGGTGGAAGAACTAGAGAATTCATCTATAAACTGAAGGAGCAAGAAAAGGAACATAAGCTGGAGAAGACCCCTGCAGCTAGAGTAAGGTGCTTGTCCTTGTAATTGTCCTTGTCCTCAGCCCCAGGGTGAACTTGACTTATTTTCTACCATGTCCAAAGGCTTAATGAAACAAGAAAATTTATAAACAACAATAGCAATTGTTAACATTTGCCAAATGCTTAGTATGTGTCCAGCACCATGCTAAGTTCTTTACATGTAGTAACTCTTTAAATTCTTAAAGTAACTCTGTGTGGTGGATGTTAACATTTCCCCATCATACACATGAGCAGAAAATGAAGCACAGAGAGGCTAAAGAAGTTGCCCAACTTCACACAATTGTCAGAGCTGCGATGGTATCCCAGGAATAGTCCTCCAGAGTTCACACGCCTAACACCACACTATCCAGCATCTCAATCCCCACGGGCCCTCGGGCAGGTAATATTCTCCCCACTTTACAAGTGGGGAGACTGAGGTTAAGTAACTTTCTCATGCTGCCACATTTCCCCACTAGCATAGCCTGGACTTGGAACCTCCACAAATAGAATATACCAGAGGGGCTTAGGATAATTTGGCCCAGAGGCAGAGAGATATTTCTAAACGCCCATCTCTTCCCCAACACCACTCCATCCTGCACGCTCAGAGGCTACATACACAATCATTGTTCAAAATAACTGCATTTTAAAAAAATCTACCCAAGACCCAAACCAGCATTGGCACGTATGCCGAGTCTGAAAATGGCACATAAATAGAAGGAAAGGGTGAATCCAGACGCACTCTAGGTTGGGCAAAACATCTCAAATTATTTGTTTCTAGCATTTTGCAATTGGCAAGACCCAAACCACATTTTTCCAAGTATTCCCTTCTCCACCCCAACCCCACCCCCACTGCCCCGCTTTACATTGTAAGCCCATGTGTATTTCCCCAAAAATGTAATCCATATGTCTCTGATCCGTTTACACTTAACTCATCAAATTGTAGTTTGCTAGGAGTTGTTTGCTGCCCATGAAGCCTTCTGAGACTGTCTGTGGGGCCTTCAAAAGGCTTCTTTCAGCCTCTTTTCTTAGAAATAGGAAGCTACATTTAGCTAAGGGCAAGTAGAATTGAAAATGTTGGCAATAGGAGGGAAGAGGTTCTAGGACCAAAAACTTTATTCTTATTCTCCACATGGCAAAAAAGCAAGGAGAAGCCCCCGAGGAGGTACATCAAGGTCCTAGAAACTTGCTCTGGTTGGAACACCAAGGCCAGGGTTGGGTCCAATTTTGTTTTCAGCCACATTCACAGTCCCTCTGCTGCCACGGCCCCTACAGTGGCTCCAGAATGTAATGGAGAGCCAGCAGCACGTCCCTGACCTGGGTCACCAGTGATCCTGATGGTATCAACTACTTTGGTGGAACTAAACCCCATATACTGGGTTTCTACCTTGGCAGCCAAAGATCCTGCAAGTTCTGTCTTTCTGTCTGCCTTAAAAAAACACACACACATATAGACAACAAACCAAACACTTCTCAAAACAAATCATTACATCTGATATGGTTTAACTCATCCATGTTTTTTGGCTTTAGCAAAAGGTTCCAGTTTGGGGTTTGTTTTTTTTTTAATTGCTTAAGTTCAGCTAACTTGTGTCCTTTGGGAAAACTGATCCATGTAAATGTGATTTAACTAACGGGGTTTGAGCCGTTCACATGTGTTTTACATTTTCTAATCATCCTGAGCTCTGTACGTAGTGAGGAGACTGAAAAATGATGGTGGTCTCATTTCAACATCAATTTTTAGCCATTCTATCTCCCAAGAATGCCGAAAGCCGGCTGGAGAGAATCTCACTTCCTATTTCCAGACAATCAGAAGCTGGTATTTATGGAAACCCTGGAAGTGCTGTGAAGTTGATTGGATGGGTAGAAGACTCATAAGAAGACAGCAATTCTTTACAATGTCTACACTCCTAAAATTGGCCAAAACTTTAGCAAAGATTCACTTGAATTATTCTATTTCCCTGATTAAATTCAACAAACATTTAAGAAATGCCTACTGTATTAGTTTTCTATTGTTGCATAACAAATTACTGAAACTTTAGTGGCTTAAAACAACATACATATACTATCTCAGAGTTTCCATGGGTCAGGAGTCTGGGCATGGCTAAACTGGGTCTCCACTCAAGCTCTCATAAGGTTGCAATTAAGGTGTCAGTCAGGCTGCATTCCCATCCGGAGGCTTGACTGAGGAAACATCTACTTCCAAGTTCATTTGCCTTGTTGGCAGAATTCACTTCCTTGTGGCTCCATGGCTGAGTTCTGCATATTCTTGATAGTTGTTGGCCATGAACTGCTCTCAACTCATGGAGACCACCTTCAGGTCCTTGTTGTGTGGGCCTATGTTCTTAAAACATGGATGCTGACTTCTTCAAAACCAGAAGGTGAATCTTTTCCTTTGGGAAAGTCTAGGCTGGTTTAAAGGTCTTTCTCCTATTAAGACAGGCCCACCAGTAACTTCCATTTGGGTTAACTCTAAATCCACTGATTTGGAAACTTTGGTATATCTGCTAAATTCCTTTCTTTAATCATATAATGTGACCTAATCAGGAGAGCGACAACCTTCATATTCACAGGTTCCATTCACATTCAAGGAGGTGTGTAAACCAGGAAGGCGAGAAGCTTGGGGGCTTTGGGAATCTTAGAAGACCCTTGTACATATACCTGTACAGGGGTATGGAGAGATATAAGTTATGAATCCTACCTTCATAAAACTCATACCCTATTAAGGGCAGTGGATATACAATAAATAATTACTTCATGAGGTATGTTCTGTAATAGAGGCATGTTCTATGTTCAGAAATAGCACAAAAGTAGTCACATAGAAACTGGGATTTGTGAGATAAATAGGAGTTCAGCAGGCAGCAAGTATGGGAAAGGGGCGCTTACGTGGGATTGGCTTGAAACAATATGGTGTGATTAACAATTATAGGAAATTTGATTTTGCTAACAGTTAAACAAATGTGCTAAGCATTTTTATTTGCTTTATTTTGACTTACCTTCCTAAAAGAAAAAGAAAGAAAACGAATTGCTTTAAAGCTTTTTCATTTAAAAATTAATACACATGATGGACCATGTGTGTGTGTGAGAGAGACGTGCCGCATGACTCCCTATTTACGGCCGCCATGAAAATAACACCGAGGGGGGTAGTTTGTAATAAATTAACACTCCAACTGCTATGGACTGAATGTTTGTGAACCCTCAAAATTCATGCATTGACGCCCTAATCCTCAGCATGACGGTACTTGGAGGTGGGATCTTTGAGAAGTAATTTAGTCACAAGGGTTCAACCCTTGTGGTAGGATTATAAAATCCCTTACCAAGAAGAAACATGTGGGGCACCTGGGGCAGTCCATTAAGCATCTGACTCTTGATTTTGGCTCAGGTCATGGCCTCACGGGTCGTGGGTTGAGCCTCAAGCTTGGGATTCTCTCTCTCCCTCTCTGCCCCTTCCCCACTCACACACGCTCCTGTATGCACTCTCTCTCTGTCTCAAAAATAAGTAAGTAAACACTTAAAAATTGGAAAAATGAAAATACAGATGAGAGAAATGATCTCTCCAGCATGTGAGGATACAGTGGGAAGGCAGCCATCTGTAAACCAGGAAGAGGGCTCTTGCTAGAACTCAACCATGCTGGCACTGTGATCTGACTCGCAGCCTCCAGAACTGTGAGACTCAAATGTGTGTTGTTGAAGCCGCCTGGCCCGGGGCATCTCGTTATGGCAGCCTGAACTGACTAAGGTACCAGCCCTATGAGAAAATATACTTCTGGCTCTCCTTTGGAACAGGTAGACCTTTAACAATCCGAAGCTTCCCTTGAATTGGTGTTTCATTCCAGAAAAGTGGGATAAGCCCACCCCTACAAACTTAACAACAGGAAAAGCCAAGGCAATTTCTGTAACCCACAGCACGAAGAACAGCAAGTGAGGCTGGACATGAAGTCAGGCCAATCCCAGCGCCTGAGGTGACACATGCTGACCTGTACCCCACATCCTGGTACTTTCCTAACTTGAAACAGGATTCTCTTTTGAAGCCTGAAGCCTCTGACTCCTCCACCACATTATATAAATGCAGGCCAGAAAGAAAATGCCTCTCAAAAACACAGCAGTCTCTATGTCAACTCCAAAATACTTCTTGAGCCACTGAGAAGATGACAATACTACAGAGGAAATGCAACTATCGCGCAGGTGGTTTGGTCCACGTGTTTCATATCCATTGCCAAGTGCAACCGTGGGATACTTCCTGGCTACTCAGACTCGCTCGAGTTGGTCAGCCTCTCTGTGGCCTCTGAAAAGACCTATGGCAGAGGGAGCTCTTGAGATACATTAGGAGATGGGCACTCCAGTTCCAATCCAATGTGTTCTTCCATTTACCCAGGCTTGGTGAAGGACAAGTTTCCCAGTCATGGGGATAAACAGGTTACCCAGACAACTGAAAAACTTGCTGGCTACAAGATGTTTGCATGTTATTATTTCAATATTGGAAATTCTCCTAAGATACTGGCATATATTAAGAGCATGGGCCCTAGAGCCAAGATGCCTGGATTTGAATCCTGGCTCCACCACGTGCTCACTGTGTGACACTGGGTAAGGGGACTAACTTTGCCACATCTCTGGGGATGGTCCCTATTTCATAAATAGTGGTGAGGGCTAAATAAGTTCACTATATAAAGACACTCACGTATGTGGCACATAATAATCATCTCACTAAGTATTACTGTTACTACTATAAGACAGAATGCAAAATATAAAAGATAAGTGAGGCTCTTTCTCAGGGGCATTTTCATAAACACTAAACAAAATACTGTATGTGTGTGTATATATATATATGTGTGTGTGTGTGTGTGTGTGTGTGTGTACATATTATATACTATATACCACTATATGCCCACTCTGGCTAAATACATGTATATACACCCTATATATAAATATATACCCAAATATATAAAAACATGCCTTTGTGACCCACTGAAACATATTAGGAAGATGACATTTACCCTAAATGACCTCAGAAGGTGGTTTTTAATGCCTTGTGTTTGTCTTTTTAAAACATCCTTGCCTTCTCTCATTGGTCTAACTGCTAGCCACAGTCATGTCTGGCTGGCTGTCTTCCTCCCCTGAGTTGTTCTGTTCTTTCTTGGCTGGAAAACCAGATTACAAAGCTTGCTATAACTGTGAGGAGAAGAAGAGCACAGAGATTTGAAAGGCAGTGCTACAGGCTCCTTTATGGACCAAATGTACGGGCTTGAACATTGGGCATTGCGCCACGTATTTTGACTGATCAGAGGATAGCCTCTTGCTTGCTTTCTGGATCTTGAACATATCCTAAATCGTGGTTTTCAGCCACCCCCACAGGGCCCTCATGCTCTGTGAGTGCATCTTAAGGGCCCTCATGGTGGGGGGAGGGAACAGGCAAAGGGACGTTTACCCAGTAAGGCTCCAAGTCCTCCACTCCCACTTCAACCAGACAAGTTCTGATATCTGTTTTATGTAATGGAGTTCTGCATACAGTACCATTTGAAAAGAAGGTTCCACTACTAAATCAATAAATAAAGTGACAGCTACTGTTCTACAGAGTCATGTTTGCCAGATAAATGACATCTGGACATACACTCTTTTCTGTATGTTTGAAATATCTCAAATATAAAAAAAGAGGGAGAGTCACAAGTCAAACCATCCCTAGGAATTAAACATAACAAGAATTCATACATGATATATGAGACTAGACAGCTACAGAAAGCATTTCCAAATAAGCCACCCTAAGTATGACTTGTAAAAAAATATATACTGAGATTAGTCTAACCTCATGTCTCACCAGAGACCCACCAAGTTAAATGTAAGTAAATGTAAAACAAGTTATATTTTGAGAAATCTAAAATGTTAATGATGGATACCTATCGAGAATGAGCTGCATGGCTGGGAAAAGCAGAATGGGTCACAATGATTTGACAGTGTTTTTCCATAACTCACCAAAAGAGATTCCAATACCTGATGCCATATTTCTATTCAGAAAAATCCTTAAGAGTGAATATGGACACATTAGCATGATGTAATTGACCTTCTGCAATATCAAACTCCCTCTCGTTCAAACTCCAACTCTACTAACTGTATCATTTAGGACTGTTTTGGCTGCAAGAAACATAAAACACAAAAGAGACCTTTAAAAGCTTAACCAAGATCAAAATGTATTTCTCTCCCACAGTCTGGAAGTAGTTAGCCCAGGGCTGGCACAATACTCTATGATTTCAGGGATCCAGGCTTCTTCTACCTACTGCTCTGCCTTGAGTGGCTTCCATTTTCAAGACCCCTTCAGATCCAAAATGGCTGCCAGAGCTCCAGACATTACGACTGTGTGCCAGATGGCAGGAAGGAGGAAGAAGAGAAGAGAATTCCCCTTCCTTTAAGAAGTCTTTTTAAAGTTTCCCATAACCCTCCTGTTTACATCATATTGGTTACAACTTAGTAGTAAGACCACACTTAGCTTCCAGAAGGCTGGGAAATGTAGTCTTTAACCCAGACAATTTTGCTCCAAATCAGGCATTCCATTTCTATGAAAAAAAAGGGAGAACAAATAGTGGAAGACAATAAAAGTCTCTACCATGCCAACTCACCTCCTGATTTCTATTTTGATTTCCTAAGTGGACCTATTCAATTGAAATAGAGTGGTATCCTCATTATTCACTCTTCCCCCAATTATATCTTTAAAATTAATTTTTAATTCAGTGTAATGCCATAAACATTTGTTAAATGCCTATTATGATTCATACAATGGAATACTATGCAGCAATAAAAAGGAACAAATTATTAATTTATAGAATAATATCAATGAATCTCAAAATTATTATGCTGATTGATAAGAACCAGACCACAAAAAATAAAAATGTTACATGATTCCATGTATATAAAATACTAGAAAATACTAACTAATCTAGAATGGCAGAAAGCAGAACATTGGTTGTCTGGGAACAGTGAGAGGAAGGGAAGAAGAATTGCAAAGGAAACTTTGGAAGCAATGGCTATATTCATTATCTTGATTGTGGTGATGGTTTCATGGGTGTTTACATGTATCAAAACTTATCAAACAGAAAACTTTAAAAAGGTGCAGTTGATCCTACATCACTCATACTTTGGTAAAGCTATAAAATACTTTAGAAAAAAAAAAAAAAGAACCTTTTACATGCCTGGCACTATGCTAGGCACAGAGGATACAAAAAAAGCTATGATTTCTGTCCCCAAGGGACCCACAGTACATTACATGTTCTGATAAATAAAATAGGCTTATGGGTGTAGATGGGGTGAGTGGCTCCCCCAACACCTTATTTAGTCCTCAATAAATGGACTAAAGCAAGGCACTCATCTACAACTGAGGATATGATCCTGGCCCATGTGACCAATCAACCCCCCCCTCACCCCCGCCTGCCACCAAAACCCAGCCTGAAGCCCATCAGTTTTAACCACTATACAGTAAAGAGCTATGTATACATACATACCATCCTTTAGGTCTATTTCTACATATGGCTATGGATACATATAGGGAATAGTATTAGTATTTTAAAAGCCCCAAAGTTAATTGTGCCTTTTCTACTTTTAGAAATGAAATTCAAAGGCATGCTTTCTTCACTTTTCACATCTGTGTTGCAGAGCCAGTAAAGATCTTATGACAAAGACAAGTATTCGGCACAAACGAATCTTTAGAAGGAATAGTCTAGCAAGACAGATATTTGAAAACTGTTTCCAATGACCAAGACTTCTCATGACTTGACATCTCTTGGTAATGCTGTTGTAGCTTGGGTAACGTTGCAAGAGTGCAGTGTTAAGGTCTGGAAGTGTCAGATGTTGGCTCACGGGCAAATACTATAGATCAAATTCTTTATTTTCACCTCAATTTTGCACCCCTAGTTCCTAGGGCTTTTGAAGGTTATTAGGACATTTCCTTAGAACTGAAAGCCATTGCTCCTACTTTTTCTACTTTGAGGAAAAAAAAATCATAAAAGAACAGTGGTTCCCAGGGTTTGGGAGGGGGAAGGACAGATGAATAGAACAGATGAAATACAGCGGTATACCCATTATTCACTCTTCACACAGAGCACAGAGGATTTTTATGCCATTGAAGATACTCT
Source organism: Paguma larvata (assembly GCA_030068075.1). Classification (NCBI taxonomy): domain Eukaryota; kingdom Metazoa; phylum Chordata; class Mammalia; order Carnivora; family Viverridae; genus Paguma; species Paguma larvata. The sequence goes on along the minus strand of CM057826.1, from coordinate 28,668,237 downwards.
GTATGATACCATAATGACAGTTAACATGTCATTAAACATTTGTCCAAATCTATAAATTTTATACTACCAAGAACCAACTATAAACTATAGACTCTGGGTAATGATGATGTGTTAATGTAGTACATTAATTGCAACAAATATACCACTCTGGTGTGGGTGCTGGTAATGGGGGAGGCTACACATGTGTTGGGGTAGGCGGTACATGTGAAATCTCTGTACCTCCCTGCCAATTTTTTTTTGCGAACCTAAAACTGGTCTAAAATATAAAGTCCTAATAAAAAAAATCAACATGCAAAATGGTAATCAACCTCATTAGAGTTGTATAAATTCTAATAAAAATAAATAAAAGAGAGATTACTTCCTAACATATTGACTTTTAATTACAATAATTGAGATGCTCCTATATGGTAGGTAGGAGTGTATATTGGTATGTTCCTCTGGACTGGTAATTTGGCAAGATGTCTAATGAGACTTGTGAAAAGTTCCTGACTATGTATGCATAAAACATTTCCAAAAGATTATACAGCAAAGTGTTAACTGCTCTTGAAAAAAATGATCAGTTGTTGAGTAGATAGCTTCCTCATCAAAAAAGTAACAAGATTAGATCAATTCACAAGCCATGTCAAAGAAAGAAAATGTTTTCCCATCACCCATGAGCCCTTTCCTGGTGGGGCAGCCCTGAGCAGGGTGTGCCCTACAGAGTTGCATCAAATCCTGCCCACAACCCAAAACACGTCCCCCTCCTACCCTTATCCACCCCAAACACCCTATATGATTGACCTCTTTAGATTAAGATGCTGAGGCTGAATTGTCTTCTCAGAAGAGAAAGCAAAAATCCAACTGGCCCACCTATGCAGAGAGTCCTGAAGGACAGTGTAAGGTAACCCCATGGATTGGTTTGCATCATCATCATCCTGGACCTGGTTGGGGAGCGACAAAGGACAATGTGAGATGACTGAGGTGATGACAGTGAACTTTGCTTATAGGAAATTTTCCTGAGAGCCAGTACTTCATATTATAAAAACACTAATCTGGAGTGAAGTGGTGAATTACTGCATACAAAATCACCAAATCTAAATCCTTTTCGAATGTTGATGTGTTTTTAAAGATCCACAATTCAAAGCACTCCTTTCTATTTTATTCAATCTCCTAATAAAAGCAGGCTCCCTGTCCTCATTAAGCTCAATTTATTGGCACTTGAAGTGTATTGACTTATTAGTATATGATTGCCCTAATTTCACTGAAGTTCCAAAGCCAAGGAACTCTACTGATGAAAATAATCCCTAACACTTCCTTTCTCACCGGGCACTTCTGTGCCTTGAAAACGCATTTTCAGTGCTAACTAGGAAGGGCTTTCTTAGTTCATATAACATTAATCTTGCAGCCTTAACATTTTTACTGAAAGTCTGTTTCTTCTACAAGTCCTTCCCTTAAATCACTTTGAGAATGGCTTGAGATACTTCATCAATGAGAAGTCCCAGAGCAGATGTGGAAGGAAGGAGACAGAAATCAGTGACAATCTTCAACATTTGTTCTCTAATGACAAGCAGCTCCTGAATAGAACGTTTGAATCAACTACTCCCTTCTGAAGCTGATGGGAATTTAATTCTGCCTGAAACAGAAGTCCCTCATCATATGTGGTTTGCCTGAGCAGATATTTTGGGGCAGAGGGAGGAAAGTTTGGGACAAAGAGATGTCAAATATGGCCATCAAAACCTAAGATTGTAAAGTCTACCTGTAAGACACTCACAGTTGCAAGTTGGTGTCAGTTCCAATTCCTCCCAAGCACATCCACAGCTTGCTTTGTGTCCTTGGACAAGCCACTCCTCACTCTGAGCGTCCATTCTCATCCATATCAAGCAAGCCTGGACAAGGGGACCTCTACAGTCTATTGTAATCTTTTCTATTCTTGAATCCAGATGTGGAATTATCCTGATCCTCCCCTAGTAGCCATGCTTTGTCTTGGTGCCTTAAGTCTTTATGTGACATCACTCTTCTTAAGACTCCTCGAGGAAGCATAGTCTGATTTTTTTAAATATCACATCCAAAAGGTCAAGAGAGAACATCTTCAGGTGCATGTTAAGGATGGTTCATGGAGAACAAGTGGTGAAAGTCTACTATCTGCTGAATGGACCTTCTGAACACCATCCGTGCAGAATGGCCCAGAGCTGGGGATCGATTTTGCCCCTCGGGGTACATCTGGCAACCTCTGGAGACATTTTTGTCGTAACTTGGGTGTGGGGGGAAGTGGATCTTTTTATCATCTAGTAGGTAGAAGCCAGAGATGAAGCTAAACACTGTGCAATGCACAAGACAGCCACCAACAACAAAGAATTATCCAGCCCAAAGCATCAAGGGCACTAAAGTTGAGAACCCCTAGCGTAGTCCACAGAATCAGTCCTATTTGGTGCGGCCATCTCTCCAGGGTCCATTGTATGCATCTTTTTCCATTCATAACTTCAGCTGCTTGAAATTGGCCATTGGGGGAGTATTTATACCACAGATATCAGCACAGTCTACAAAGCAAGGCAATTCTATTTCTGAGAGCCAGCTGTTAGGATAACTTTTTTTTAATTTATTCTTTTTTTTTTTTTTTAATAATCTGTATACCCAACATGGGGCTCGAACTCATGACACTGAGATCAAGTCTTATGCTCTTCCGACTGAGCCAGACAGGCGTCCCAGTCTGAGATTCAGCTGTTAAACAGCTGCCAACATACCACTACTCAGAACCAACACCTGATATACCTGATTCAAAACTCAAAGGTGGCAGCAGTTAGTCAGTCAGTGATTCTTGATTTCAGTTCAGGTCATGATCCCAGGGTCATGAGATCAAGCCGCACATTGAGTTCTGTGCTGAGCATTGAGCCTGCTTGGGATTCTCCCTCTCCCTCTCTCTCTCTCTTTCTCTCTGTCTCTCTCTCTCTCCCCCTCTCAGTCTCCCACCCACCCCCACCCGCATTCACATGTGTGTGCATGTGTGCGTGCATGCTTTCAAAACAAAACAAAATAAACTCAAAAGTGCTTTTGGCAAGAAGGCTGCATTGTGGAAAACTAGAGATGGTTTTACGTATGGGCAAGGAGTCTGGCCTCATAGAACCACCAGGACAAGAACAACAAAGAAGAAAGGAACAGTACAAGGAACACTGTGAGCAGGTACTGGAAGTCTCTCACGTCTTGTTGTTTTGTTTGGTTATTCATACACACCCCGCCTTCTTCGGGGAAGCATCGAGGGGACAAGTTAGGGAATAAACACTATGCTTGTTTATTAAAATCGTCAGAAGAAAGGCATGATGGAATGATAATAATTCAATACACTTTATTTTGAAAACTTGGACATAGAAAAATAAAGATCAACACGCAACAGGTGCAAAGTCTGAGAAGCAAGCAAGTCAGTTTTTCCAGACTCAGCAAATGGAGAGGTGCATTGTCTGGTGGGTCCTGGACCACTCCACTGGATTTCCCCACAAGAGACCCTGGGGCCAACCACTGCGATTCGGAAAGGGCTTCGCCCAGACGGTGGACGCCCTACAGAAACTCAAGCCACATTGGAAGGAAACCCTTTCCTGACTTTGCTCTTTATTGCTGTCTTGCTATTTGCCTCTGGTTGCTATGACAAAATCTGGCATTGGAATTTTTCTGGGAACAAATAGGAAATAGTTGTGGGAGGAGATTCAGGACCCTACGCACATTTAGGTTTGGTTATAAACATTCATGGTAAAATAAAGCAATGACTCATTAAACCCCCCAGAAAAGAAACCCCAAAATATTTTTAAGCCCCATTCAACATAATGTTGTTCCTGAGGTGAGCAGCTAGAAGCTATTTGTGCTAGGCAAGGTCACCAGCAAAATGAACTAACAGGGGAGACTACTGAGCAGTTGAGGTATTGGTCACACTCTGCTTTCAGTGTGTTTGGTTTCTGGAGCTGCGAGTGCTAACCCCACACAGTAGAAATGTTCCATTTGCTAGAGTTTGATGATTTCGTCCAGCCTCACTGAAGAGAACACGAGGGCTGCAGCCACTCAAACACTGGCAGCACTAGAATGCTCTTATGAGAGGATCCAGGCCCAGGACCCACCTTGGATCCAGACGGGCTGGGTGTCTCTTTGTCTTTGTCTATCTTTATCTAAGGCTTCTGTAGCTAACATTTTTTTCCAAATCTCCACTTTTGACCTAAGCCCAACTAATCTCTCAGTTGACATCCACTCACTTGTCTTCCAGAGCCAGCCTTATTCGTGAGAAGAAGCACCTGGCACCATACAGAGTGCTCTGAAGAGAGTGCGGAAGCCCACTTCACCCCTTGTGGGCTGGTCGGCACGACTAGGCGTCCATAGCATGGAAGGCTGCCATCAGACCCAAAGGATGTGGGGAGATGTACTGAAGAAATACCCTACTGATCCTTCAAACGACCATCTGGCTCCAAGCTATCTTTCCTGTCCTATCCCCTAAGGCTCCCCGATACACATACACCACTCCAGATAGGGTTCTATCCCACCATCTCTTCCATCTGCCACAGGTGTCTCAGAAATAGTGATTAAAACGCAGTTCCACATACAGCGATTTTTATCTCTCGGAATTTCTCTAAAGAGAAAACAGATCTGTTTGGAGGAAATAGTGAAGCAAGCCAGTTGGGGAGGACAGGCAAGATCTCTAGCGTGCTTCCGATAGCAAACAGTGGTCACTGGACTATTCAAAAAATAAGGAAGGAGGGAAAAGCTGATGGGTGACAGAGGTTGGGCCTGTGTGGGAGGGGACTAAAGAGTATTAACTGTAAGACTAGTGCTTGCCTCCACCTGGCACTGTTCCGACCTCTTCATATGTATCACTCATTAAACGCTTACAACGACCCTAACAAGTAATTAGTAATATTATTCCCATTTCACAGATGGGGAAACGAAGGCCCAGAGTGGTTCAGTAAGTTGCCCAAGTTCACTTGGCTAGGGAACGGTGGAGCTAGTGAGCAACGGTCTGCAGTCTGACTCCAAAATCTGTGCTTTGTCCCATCTATACAACTACCTCAGTGAGTAAGCCTCTGGTCCCAGTTAAGGAAGGACAACGAAGCAAAAAGCTACGAGGATTTCACCAAATATAAGAAGCCCAATTATTTCTTGTATTGCTTTGAAAATGTGCCAATTATACTAAGACACACCACCACAGTAAGGCAGATTCTGGTCCAGAGATATCAAATGTTCAAATGTGAAAGAGGTGCACCTTAGATATGAAATACAGTATTGCAGGGGGATGATACACCTGTTTGCCGCCGAGGATGCAATGACATCTTGTCCCGTCTCTCCTTGAAATCCTCCGTGAAGTACAGATTTCTCGTTAACGCGCTTGTGGATACAGATTCTTGGGGGGAGGTGGAGGCAGGGAAAACCTGCAAAGGCGCCGTGTGTGTAGGCGTGTGTGCACGCACAGGCGTGACGCGCAGGCGCGCCCATGCGTGCAGGCGTGGGGGAGCAGATGCAGGCCAAAGACAATTTTAGCAAGTTCAAAAGTACCCTACATTTAGCGACACAAAGAAAATAGAGCTTCATGATTTTCTGTAATTGATCTAATCTTTTTCCTGAGCCCTTCACTTTACTATGGAGGGAAGGAAATTAAACAGCAGCCAGTCCTGTCATTTAAACGTCTCCTAGATATTTCGATCTGCAGTTCTCCCCCACGTTCCCATTTCTCTCCAATGTGGCCCCCGGGGGAAGAGTTTACTTTACCTGGTGCTGTCATGAAGGGGAAGGAGGGCCTTGTCCCGCACAATTCATGTCCCTGTACCATCCTCTGGGTCCTCCTGGGTGCCGAGGTCCGTGGCCAGGAGGGTCTGCTCCCTGCCGTCTTCGCAGGGCCCTGCTGCCTGCGCTCCGCCCCATCCTCACAGGAGCCCTACACTTCCTGAGGTGATCTCCAGCCTGGGAGTCCCCATGGTGGCGACGCCTTGGTAAGTTCGTCGGTTGGATTTGCTCATGGCACTCACACCACTCTTGCTCAGTGAGCCTCGGTGTGACTGCGGGATCCTTCCTGTCGCCGCCCAGTAGGCTGAAGTCGGCGCATTAAATAAGCTCTCGCCATCCTGGATCTCCTGGTGATTCCCTAAGAGGCACACCTGTTACCTGCACCCAGGCGACAGTAATCGTCTGAACGGGGAACACAAACATTAGAGAGACATGCGATTAGTACTGACTGAATTCATAAAGATCGTTATCGCCTCCTGAACACGTGAGCATGGGGCCTAGTCCTAATTCTAGTAAACATTAAACCATCCATCTTCCCTGAGGGAGAGAGGGGAACGTGTGCAGCGTGCGCACGTGCTGTTTGGGTCAGATCTTCTTCTGACCTCTGCCCCCAGGATAACCTGACCCAGTGGAGGCAAGCGTGGCGTATGTGTGTGCGTGTCAGGAGTTTGTCCAGAACTCTGGGCTGCCATGGCTGGAGAAGTGATAGGCTGAGGATCTGATACTGAAATCTCATCCATTTCCAGAAGTCTGGATGAACCCACCAAGATGTCAAGACAGAGCGTGTTCCCCTCTGTAGACCAGAGCCGCCAAACGTGGAGAAGCCCGCCCAGGCCAGAGAGCAGGCCCCGGCTCTTCCTCCAGAATTCAGCTCTTCCTCTTCCCAGAATATCTATCATCTGTCACCTCAACTGACCCTCTCCTCTGTCCAGTGAGTGGAGTGTTTGAATTCCACATTTTCCTTTGAAAAAAACAAAAAACAAAAAACCCTCAGGAGGCCAAATCAAAAAAGAAAAAAGAGTATGTGAAAGTGAGCTCTCAAAAAGAGGACACAGTGGAGCAGTCTTGCTCTCCTCTCTCAGGAAAGAGGGCCCCCTGGACCCTACGCCTCCCGCCTTCCACTGCCTGTGCCCCTTTCCTATCCAAGTGGTCCCAAGCCCTCTTCCAGAGCCTCCCTGCACCCATTCTCTGAAGAGCAGGCCGCATCTCCAGTGTGCACACCAATAAGCCCAAGAACCAAGAAGTGGCTAAAGGGCCACTATTTGCCACCATCCATCAAGGATGGAGCTTAGACATGCAGGCTGGGATATCTACATGCGTGTGCATGCCGCACCCTTTGTGCAGAGCTGCTGGGGCAGCAAGGGACGCCACAGGCAGTGGGTACAGAGTCCACAAGCCCTGAGCCACCACATTCCTGAATGGCACTCCAGGAGCCTCCAAGTTCTTGATTCAAACCCACCCTCTGTGCAGGTGTATTTGTCAAGGCAAAAGGATGGACCATAATTTTATTTAACAGTTTGTCAGTTTGATTTATAATTTCTAAATATTTAGACATGGTACGTGAACCTCCATTTTTACACCTGCCAGAGCCCCACGAAAGTAGGAGAGGACGTAGGGAAGGGAGGGATGGTCAACTCCCTACATCATAAAAGACCAAACTTGTTTCTCTGCAGTGTGGTGCTCAGAATGGCTCATGGCAAATACTCAAATATCTGCTGAAAGAGAAAAGAAGGAAGGAAAGGAGGAGGCGGGGAGAGGGAAAAGAAGGGCTTGGTTAAAACTTTCCCGCTTTTGGAGTTCGTTTTGCAGAAATCAAATCCTGTCTCTACCATCCCACCTGCGTGTCCTTGGGTAGGTTATTCGACATCTCCAGTCCTCATTCCCTCACCTGGAAAAAGGGGAAGCCATGCCTATCACAAAGTCCCAACAAATAAGTACTAACTGCTTACATTATTCTCACTATAAATGTTTATTATATCCTCCACCCTCTTAATGCCTTTTAATTTAGGAGTCATATTCCGAGGACCAATTTGTTTCAAAGAATCTTAGGAAAGCTACTGCTACTGCTGCGCTCCACACGGAGAGAGAACTATTTCGCGATCCCCATTTCAGCCCCACCAACATCCTCAAATCCCCCTCAACCGCCATAGCAGACGCTGCTGGTGCCCCATCCGTGTCCCTGGGCGCATACGCTTTCACTACTCGGCAGCCTGACATCCAATTGCCAGCACCAGCATTTCTTTGCACAAGGGCATCCTCTTCCAGAGCTGACTTTGCCACTTGAATGGCAGGACAGAAGTGTCAGAGAATTAATGTCCACGATGCAGCCTTCGACCAACATCGGATGGGAATTTAAATGTCCCAGCCCTGTCACTCCTGCGGTAAGATAACTCCAGGATGCACGGTCTATACTGAACCCCAGCGGGGTCACATTATTGTTACCCTCGGCGGTAACTTGCTGGATAATGAATCCTTTGGTTGCAACACAAATGGGCATGAACACGCCCATGCCAGTTACTAGGGCCAGTGAACGTGCCTTCTAATCGCTCAGTGCTCATGCCTTCCCACTTCTCAAACATTTTGAAAACCTCCCTTCGCATTTAACCAATAAGTTGCCCCCACAAGAAACTAACAAATATTTATTGTTTCCTCCTTCCTACAATGTGGCATTAAAATCCGATAGTTAAGCGGAAGAGAACAGACAATAAAAGATCATTCAGGGCTTCCACCCACATACGAAAGCCAGCAAACGCCACAGATTTTGTTGTTAGTTTTGGAAATTTTCCCATATGTCTAAGTGAGGACCATGACCCCACACAGTCTATCAAATAGGGCATCTGCTCATATGTACTTTTGTACTTGGCAGTGACCTCAGGGCTTGACAAATATGTTGGCTCTGTGTTTTTATTTAGCATCTCACAATCCTTTGGATGGCGACACATTCTGAGTTTAAAACAAATATATTAAGATCCCGATATGAATGGAATATAACAAAAAAGATGACCTCGATCTAGAGTAGGTGAATGCCAACCCAAACAGTGGCTAAATGAGGCAGCTGTTTGCAATTAGGTCCAATTAACACGTTTTCAACACGGCAGTGCTGGGAACCTCTTTGAAGTGTGTTGCTGGCAAAGGTTTTTCTTGAAAGCGGTTTCCTGGTGCGAACCAGTCAAAACCCACAGCTGAGCAACCCAACTTACCCTTTTGACTTAAGTGCCTCGTAGAGTTCACAGTTTTAGAGTTCATTTTCCCCAGGCACGTGTATAAATACTTCAAACGTGTAATGAAACGTCTGGGAAGGCGTCTTTGCTGAAAAGAACGTTTTCAAGCCAGGAAGAGGAAGGCAAGGGCAGGGCTCCTGCGTTCTCATTTGCATTCTGTCGAACTGCCAATCTCTAGGAGAAACAGAAACTGCAAAACATTTATGTAATAAGCATAAGGGCATTGTCTGCCCTGAAATAAAAGCTCCATGAGGGCAAGAACTTTGTCTCGTTCATCACCGTATTCCCAGCACCTAGACTGACGCACAGCAGGCTTACAACACATACTAGTTGAATGAATGGATGGGTGGATGTTTACTAAGTGAATAAACAAAGGCATCAATGAATTAATAAAGTGAATTAATTACATACACGTGTTTGGAAAACCATAAGCTAATGTCCCTACCCCACATGTGTGTGACACAAAGGCACCACACACACACTCAGAAGAGAACAGTCTTAATTTTCCAAATTATTTTGCTGGTGCTGCCTGTCTTAATTTTCCTAATTATTTTGCTGGTGCTGGGACTTAAACCTCAGCTTTATTTTTCATATCTGACAAAAAGCTGAAGAATCATGCCTGGCTTACTTATTAAGTAAGTGCTTAGGAAGTTTTCGAGGACTAGAGATGACAAAACTAAACGGTGCTTGGTTCCGTAGTCCTAGACCAGAAGGGGCCCCAACATCCCATTCTCCACTCCTCGTGTATTTCCTGAGCCTTGTTCACTGACCTTCCTGCATGACCTGCTCATTTGCAGACATTAGGCCCAGCCACACAGGAGAGCTCTGGAGGAAGAGGCAGGGAGACATCTTCCCTCCCTCCAGTCCTGTCTCTGAGACAGAAGGGTCTGTAGCTTTGTCACAAGTGAGGCAGACAGGAGATGCTCTGTAGTTAGTGCAAGACCTGATAGAAAGAAGGGTTCCAAAGCCTAAAATGCAGATTCCTGGGGCACCTGGGTGGCTCAGTCAGTTAAGCATCCAACTTCAGCGCTCAGTTCATGATTTTGCATTTTGTGAGTTCGAGCCCCACGTCTGTGCTGACAGCTCAGAGCCTGGAGCCTGCTTTGGATTCTGTGTCTCCCTGTCTCTCTGCCCCTCCCCTGCTCATGCTCTGTCTCTCTCTCTCTCAAAAAAAAAGAAACATTAAAAAAAATTTTTAATGCAGATTCCCGGCTCACACCCCACAAGGCGCTGACTCTGTGGGTTTTGGGATGTAACTCGGGAATCTGCATAGGAACTACCACTCTGCTCGTTGTCATGCAGATGATAAATTATTAAGGACATGGGCTAGAAGGAAAGTATTCTGGAAGGAGAAAGAGTTTCTTCCCTGAGCGCCTCCAGAAAAGTGATTCCGTGTCTGGCTGGGCGATGCCATCCTGGGACCTCTCTTCCTGGGACATTCTCAAACATCCTCTAAAAAGACCACAGCTTACTTTAATTTAAAAGAGAAAGGTGTATTCTTTCTTTCCTGTGGTGGTAGATCTCTCACACACGCGCACATACATATACAAATGTCATCACCCAAAGTGTTTTCGCTCCTGAAAAGTCTACAAACTGAAGAAAGAACACTTGAGCACAATCTGGGACACCATCCACTTCTTCTAACACTCATTTTACCCTTCAAGGAAATTCAGAGGTTCAGTATATCACAGAAACAAACAAACAAACAAAAAAAAACAAAATAAAACTAGAAAACAGAAGTTGGAAATACTGATGCTTAAGAAAAGCGAGGAGAAGCGCGGGCGCCGGCCCCTGGAAGCGGAAGAGAGCAGAGTCCGCCCAGGGGACAACCTCGCGAGACAGAAGGGAGGGCCAGGACAGAGCTGGACTCTAGGACAGCAACCGAGTGACAAGTTCCCGCAGCTTGATAATTTAGAGACTTAGAATGCATCTGTCCACACAACTAATTTCAGAGTCAATGGCGTACTCCTTGAAGACAGCCTGGAAACCTGGAAACTTCGAGACAAACGGCCTGTTAGCATAAAGGAGCTCAGTGGTTTAAATCCTCCATTTATCATGCCTGCATGAAAGGCTTCCTCTGTAAACAGAGGAGCAAGACCACACTGCCTTGTATCGAGATCTGCTCAGCATTATTTTCCACTGGGCATGTGGTTTCTTCACGATTTCACACACACAACGTGCACATAGCGGAAATCTTTTTCGACAGGCTCTTGGGCTTAGCCTTTCTGCACTACCTTGGGAAGCTTAAAGCCACAGACTCTGCATCTACGGTACCAATGGGTCAGACCTCCATCTCTCTCTGAGCCTGCCATCAATATCTCTCCCCTTCCCACCCTGCAATCATCGGTGTCTTTGTTCTTGGACCTCTCTGCATAAACAAAGGCACTCACTTTTTGTTTACTTAACACCAAATAGGGTTTTAAAACATTAAGTGGTAATTGTATTAAGCATTTTATGACAATTATATACCACGAGACTCAAATCATTTCTGTTGACTCCCAACCATTAGTCTCAGGGCAAAGGCCTTGTGACTCTATGATGGATATGGATGACTTCTCACAAATGTCGGGAGGGAAGAGAAGGTACCACATTCAGAACAGTCTAGTGTATGCTGTGGCAGCAAACACTGCTCAAATCTCAATGGCCAAGAAAAGGCCTCTTTCTCATTCCAGCACATCATCATCACGTGTAGCCAGGCACGGGGGAGAGGAGAGCACAATCTCGCACCAGCAGTTACATGTCTGGTCTGGTGGTGACACACGTCACGTCTGTTCACACCGTCTTGCCCAGAACCAGTCACGTGGCCTAACACTAGTCACCCGAATAACAAGGGGGCCAGGGAACAAAATCCTCCCCTCTGCCTGGAAGTCAAAGAGTCAGAAAGATCTGAATAATAGCACTAATGACCACCAGGAGAGGAGAAAGGAAGGGAGAAGAATGCGGCAACTGACCGCTGATGAGGAAGACACACCGAAAAGTCTCACCTATTGTCACTGACTGTACCCTAGTCCTGACTCAGCAGCATCTCCTGCTGCCTATAAAATCCTGACAGTTTTCTAATTAAAAAAAATAATAATAACAAAGGATTTGTTTAATTATGTAATTCTTTTAGGTTTTCATTGACCGTGCATGAAATAGGCATTCTCAAACATTACTTTTAGTAGCAGAATGAATCGGGTCTTTCTGGAATGTAACTGGTTATGTGTAGAAAGAACATTTAAAAGTTTCATTACCTTTTATCCCATAATTCTACATCTAGAAATGAATCGTAAGGAAAGATGCAGAAATGCAGATAAAGATATACGTAAAAGGATATTTTCTTAATAGCATTACTATTAACATTCCGAACTGGAAGTAGCATAAATGTCCAATAAAAGAGGATTGGTCAAACAAATTCTGCTGCATCTATATGCTAGAATAGTCTATAGCTGTTACATGAAATGGTTCAGCAGGCTGGTGTGTCAATACAATGGACTATCATTCCAACGTTAAGAATAACAACTATAGGGGCACCTGAGTCGCTCAGTCAGTTAAGCGTCCATCTCTTGGTTTTGGCTCAGGTCATGATCTCGTGGTTCATGAGTTTGAGCCCTGTGTCAGGCCCTGCACTGACAGCATGGAGCCTGCTTGGTATTCTCTCTCTCCCTTTCTCTCTGCCCTTCCCTTCCTTGTGCTCACCCTTTCTCTCTCTCTCTCTGTCTGTCTCTCAAAATAAATAAATAAATAAACTTAAAAAAGAAGAACAATTACAAGCATGATCTATAAATATGAAAATAACTACATGAAGTAATGATAACAGGACAAAATAGAATTCAATAATATACACATTAAAATTATATATGAAATAAATACAATCCATATTAAATTTAGAAGAGACTGGGGCATATACGTGATGTTTCAGGAGTTTGAGTTTTTCTGGTGATTTCAAATTTGCTCAACGCTTGTTTAATTGATGAAGGAGAAAAACAAGCAGGGCAAGAAGAAAAGGGAGAGTGAGGAGGAAATAAAAAAGGAGAGAAAGAAGGAAGAAAGGGAGAAGGAAGAAACAGGGTAGAAGGCTGCAGAGGGAGAGAGGATTGAGAAGGCTGGCCGCAGTCAGCAACCTGTGCTCCATCTCTGGCAAAGCCCTGAGGCAGCTCCTTCTCTGTGAGCTACACAAGTACAGTGTGATGTCAGTCCATCTAAAGTATGTTTGCTGTTCATTAAATACATGGAAAGTAGAAAAATGACCCTCAATGCCTCTATGTCACACTCACAGACATTTGTCACAAAGGAGAAGGAGCTTTGGCATCGAAGCAGTGTGGTCACCTAGAGGGTCCACCAACTACCCAGTGAGCTGGCTGGGTGTTTCTGGGGTAAATGATGCTTGGTCTGGCGAATTCCCAGTTGGCGGTGTTGACAAGCATGGCTGAGTGGCAAATCTGGGTCTGGGCTTGGTCTAATTTCTTGTGGTCCATCCTTAAAGACAAGACGGAGGACCTAGAAATTAGAATTAGAAGTTCTCAAACAAGCAAGCAATGTTTTGCAACTTAGTAGGCTACCAACCAGGAGATACCATCACACATGCAGCAGAATGGGTACGATTTAAGACTGAAAGTATCGGGATGCCTGAGTGGCTTAGTCGTTGAGTGTCTGACTCTCGATTTTGGCTCAGGTCATGATCCCAGGGTTGTGGGATCAAGTCCCTGTGTGGGCTCAGCACTGAGCGTGGAATCTGCTGGAGATTCTCTGTATCCCTCCACTCCTCTCCCCTTGCTTGCCCTCTCTCTCTCTAAAATTAGAAAAAAAAAAAAAAAAAAACAGACTGACACGATCAAGTATTGGTGAGGATGCAGGTGAACGGGACCGCTCAAAACACTGCTCATATAAAATTGTACAGCTACTCTGGAAAACGGTTTGGCTGCTTTTAGTGTAATTCCACTCCTACCTTTGTACTTAAAAGAAATACATGCATACACCCGAAGAAAGACGTGCACAAGAATGTTCCTGGTGACATCATTCATAATAACTCACATTTGTTCCATCCATCTCCTTTCTCTAGGATGACGGACTGCCCAAGGCAACACTTTTCTCATGGTAGAGCCTACGGGCACAAGAAAGCAGAGGACACTCATCATGCCTGTTGAAGTCTCACCTAGATCTGACACATGGCCACTTCTGTCCTCTTTCTGTTGGCCACAGCGAGACCTGTGGCAAAGCATTCACTGAGCATTTACCGCGGGCCTGACTCTTCTCCTGCATTTTCACCTTTTCGACGACGAAGTGAGGTAGGCACAAGTATTATCCCCCATTACAGCTGAAGGACCCAAGACTTTGGGAAATTAAACAATTTTTCCAAGTTACAAGTTGCCATTAAATGGCAAAGATGTGGGTGCAGAGTCAGACCCAGAAGCCTCTCACACTGAACCGAGTTAGCAGATCCCAGATGCGGCGTGTTCTCGACTTGCCCAGCCATCACCAAAGCCTGCAGAGTGAGCTGGGGCATAAATTTTTAAGTGGCTTGAAAAAAAATCACTCAACCTATCTGGCTTTCAATTCCTTCTCATGTAAAATGAGAATTATATTGGATCTCTAAGCTCATTCCAGGTATAAATTTAACGCCAAGTTTCGGGGAGCCCGGTGGAACATTTAAACAGCTGTGAACAGATAATTCCCTAATCACTCAAAGTGGGCCTGCAAACTACCGATTTCAGCATGAGCGACCGTATTCTGGGAGGTCACAGTGAGATGGTGAAATCTCCTTTTGTAGAATGAATACCAATTTCATTCTCATTTTTTAAATATTGAATTTTGGGTTGTGGGTGATCCTAAAAGCACTAGAAAAAAAGTAATTCTTTGTAAAATTAGATCGATTCCTCTGTTAATGCAGGATTTTGTTTCAGTTTCCATGGAAGTATAGTTAGGCTTCTGGTAGGGTCTTACTCTCTGTGCCTTCTCCATGAGAGTAAAAAGCAGAGTGGGGTCGAGACCCAGGAGGGGGACCTCTGGGTATTCACTCAAGCAAATCCCGTTCCAGTAAGAGCAAGAATAAGTACTAAAATTGCCTCACACCTATTGTTTCTTAAAATAACTTAACATTTTCTGACGATTTTTTTTAAACATACTTCTCCGGTCTCCCTAAATGGACTTACAGACTCAGAAAACAGAGAGAGCTTCTTCTTGTTTGCATCTCCATGATCACTTGGTACTGTATTGTCATAAAACAGGATGGATGGATGGATGGATGGATGGATGGATGGATGGATGGATGGACAGGTGAACACATACTATATCTCTGTTAGGAATGCTCTTTCCATCCCACTCTACCTCTTTCTCCTAATTAACTCCTAGTCACATGCTGGTTCTCAGATCAAACATCACTTCCTCAAAGGAGCCTTCCCTGATCCCCCAGTCAAGGGTGGCAGCTTCCTTCATTTTCCTTTCACAGTGCAGTGTCTCCTTCTTCAGAGCACTGATCTGTATGTAATTATACAGTCATCATATAATCAGATGTTTCATGTTGATCTCACCAAGGCCATAAGTTCCAGGATAGTGGGAACGAGGTGTATACATACACAAATACATACATACACATATATATGAACAAACAGATGAATGGAGAGGTGAATGTGAGGATAGTAGGCTATGAGCTTGGAACTGGATTATAAAGACATTTCTACTGTAATCCTAGAACTGCAGTGTTTAAGAAAAGAAGAAATCAAGGTTAAATGCTACTCACAGAATGAAAGAATCTTAAGAGTTTTGAGGGACCTTTGAGGGACACATAATATAGGAATCTGCACTGTAATGAGATTTGACCTCTATGAACAGAGTGTATTATTTGGGTAAGGCTTTCTTTTTGGAGTATGTATTTTTAATTCCTTGGTAAACATCATTTGCTCTGGTACTCTGAACCTCTGAGATGTTTAATTTAACTCACATTAGTGTACATTTTATTCTAATGGGTCATTTTAGTAATGCTTTTTCAATTAATCATTTAATCAATTTATAGGTCTACCTAGCTTAATGCAATGCAACAGGTGTGTGTGTGTGTGTGTGTGTGTGTGTGTGTGTGTAGAGGTACACACATATAAATTATGTGGAAGTCATATTTTCATCAGTGAAATCATTCAGAGTACACCAAAATATTTTCTTCTGGAAGATGAAAAATATTTTAAACTTGAAAATATTTAACCTTTAATTGTGTTTTGTGACCCCAGATTTTTTTTAATGTTTATTTATTATTTTGAGGAAGGAGGGGCAGAGAGAGAAGGAGACAGAGAATCAAAAGCAGGCTCTGCGCCATCAACATGGAGTCCTACGTGGGGCTTGAACCCATGAACCGTGAGATCATGACCTGAGCCAAAACGATGAGTCAGACAATTAACTAACTGAGCCACCCAGGTGCCCCGTGAGCCCAGATTTTTAATCCGAGCTTCCTGACAATGAGATACACCTACAGAGGTGCCTCCAATACCAGATTTTACATTAAAAAGATTTCTCAGAAACATGACTGTGGGGCATTTTATCATAATGTAGAATAATATATGGGCATTAAGCTGGTTCTCCCTAGTATGTTCCAGAAGCCATATAGAGACGACCATCAGGTTCCTCCCCTTTCTGCAGGTTGATGTGGAGATTCTGCCCTCATGCAATCTTAACTCATAGCCTGACCCTGCCAGCTAACTACAATGGTCTTGGTGCCACTGTTCCAGACAGCAGGCATGGCACCTGAAGGATTCATCTTAGAGAATTAGCTCATCAGCTATTCCCCAACCTGATGCCAGCCACACACTTGTGAGAGGAAAGGAAAATAATGTGGCAGGCTCTAGTAGTTGCTCACTCATCTTCTTTGCTAGCAGAATCCTCACTGTTTAGGGGGCATTGTATCCAATTGCAAAAGCTGACTCATGGTTTATATGCCAGGAACATCAATCTCTTCCACTTTGCCAGTGATGTGGCTAGGATGGCCATGGGAACCAGTTCTGCCCAATGAGATGTGAAGAGAAGGCTGATGGGGGAGTGCTAGGAGAGATTTTCCTCCTTGATAAAATGAGAGAGGGCTATAAGAAAATCCCTTGTCTCCCCATTCCTCCCTCTTGATTCTTACTTGGGATACTGCCATGCGAGGATGTGACATCGGGGTTGTGACATCCATCTTGCACTGTGAAAGGAGGTATCACCAGTACACGGATGCTAGCAGAATGTAGAGAGCAAACATTCGTGATATCATGAATGATATCATGGAGCCACTGCACAAATCCTGGGACCCTGTACATTCAGGTAAGTGAACGTTAAATTTCTTTACGGTGTAAGCCATTGTTACTTCAGTTCTCAGCTACTTGCAACCAAATGCATTCCTGATACGGGTAATAATATAGCCAATATCTTATATCAGCATGGCTCTTCATGTTCTTCAAAGTACTGTCACATCCATTACCTCATTTAATCCTGCCAACAATCCTGAGATTGACTACAGGAAGTCAGACTTCAAAGCCCCTCACACTGAATGTGGGAGTCGGAAAATCCTAGATCCTTGTTCTCAATTTCAACTGCCATCAGGAAAGCCTGTGGAGGGAGTTGGGGAAGAGATAGTGGAACTACTATCACCCCTCATTTTAGAAATATACAAATGAAGATTTAGAAAGAATTGGTCTTCTGTGAAAGAAAGAAAGAAAGGAAGAAAGGAAGGAAGGAAGGAAGGAAGGAAGAAGGAAGGAAGGAAGGAAGGAAGGAAGGAAGAAAGAAAGAAAGAAAGAAAGAAAGAAAGAAAGAAAGAGAAAAAGAAAAAGAGAAGAAAAGAAAAGAAACAAAAAAGAAACAGGACTAAAACTGATTCTAGACTCTTTGCCTTGGTCCAAGGGATAGCAAACTACGGTCCACGGGCCAAATACATGGCCAGCAAATAAAGAGTAATTTTTTTCTTGTATTTTTAAATGGCTGAGAAAAAAATGAGAGAACAGTAATATTCCCTAATATGGGAAAATTAGGTGAAATTCACATTTTCATGTCCCCAGTAAAGTTTTATTGAAACACAGCCATGCTCATTCGTTTCCATATTGTCTATGATGGTTTTAATGCTACAGTTGCAGAGCTGCACTGTTGAGACAAGCTGTATGGCCCTCAAAGCCTAAAATATTTACTACCTGGCCCTTTTACAGAAAAAGTATGCCGACCCCCCATGCTAGCCCTATCAAGGCCACTCAAGAAAACTCATGTCCCAATAAAAAGCACATAGGGTGGTCAGGACACCATATTTCACACACTAGCATAGTGATCTGAGGTTTTGTTTGCCGTTCGTCATTTTTTTCATCATCCAAGTATAACCTACTGACAGCCTCATAATCCCCAGACTACCCAGATAGGAGCAGGGCAACGTCTTGACTAACTGCTAATTAATCAGTCTGGCTTAAGTTCTCCCCTCAGTAAACACCAGAACACATCTGTTTGAAACAATGTTTTGATGAAACAGCCCTTCCATCATAAAGAAAAAACTAACATCCCAGGCATGCCACGCTGCAGTAGTTTTTCCTCTCTGAGAGTGGCCATCACATGAATGTAAATGAATCAGGCAAAACCTGGTGTAAAACATACAATAGACTTCCTCTACAGAGAGATTATGGGCAACCGTATTATGCAAACCAAGATTAAACGAGCCAGAAAAAGCAGATATAAAACAAATACATCATTTTACTTAATTTTTTGTTTTGATCATTGTAACATAATATTTAATGAACATTATATTTTATTCGATGAAAAAGTACACATACATAGAATATGGTACCTGGTATATATTTTGTACTTGTTAAAATTAGTTCAACCCGAAATTCCATGAATCATGGGATAGACTATTGAGGGGGGAGGAGGATATTTTTAAACTACTTAATCGTTAAGATATTTCTTAAAAGTATGCATCTTTAGCGCACAAATGCTAGGAATCGGCAGTCTACTGAAATTCATCTGAAAATAAATTTTTTCTCATTTTTGTGGCTTTGGTTTAAACCACTTCATAGAACCCCAAAACATGCCTTGAAAGATACAATGCCAGCTTTATTCCAGCCAACATGGTTATGCCAACATGGTTTTGCCACAGTTTATAAATCTTTGCATTGTTCTAAAGTAGATGCAACATGCCAGTCTTATAGATTCCTTTAAGAATTTTTATTAAAATTATACCCATCCCAGTATCATCATCAAGTAGAGGCATGGGTTCTCCATGACAAAAGGTTCTTTTTAGGGCTTTAGAACTTCTGGCTCCCTGTCACCCAGACGGAGAACTCCATGTTTTGAGTTTATCTGCTCCCCCTGCTGCCTGGTTCCGTGGTAATTACCAGGCTCCTGGAGCTGCGCTGACATGTGATAGAAGAAGTACACAAGCTAGGAAGTAAACACAAACAGCTGCGTTAATTCCAGCAGCATTCAAACCTTGAGGCTGAAGGAAAGTTGCTGAATTAAAAAGGAACAAACCCAGGGGGAAATAGATCTCCCAACATTCTACAAAGAACCTAAGGGCTATACCAGTAGGCCCAACCATTCAAAAGAAAGGGGATTTTAAAATGTGCAGACTTTTAAAATATAATGGTTGAAAATCTTCTTTCTTTCCTAGACAAAAGCTGTATTTTAATAATTGCACATTGCACATTCTCTGGAAGAACTGATAAGAATCCAGTAATTGTGTTACCAGGGGAATGGATGGTTTTAAGGTGGCATGTGAGAATCGCTTATCACTGAAATTATCGCTTTGCACCTTTTGAAAGGTATAACACTGGCATGTATAATCTAGTTGAGTAACTGCATTAATTAATTTTTAAGATTATATATTACATACCAAACACATGTTGTGAATAGACCAAAGGTACTAAAAGCATACAATGCAAGTTCTGACTTCTAATGAAATTCTCCACTTTCCATCATTTAATACCATTTAAGTGCTAGGTATTAAGGATGCAAAAAACAAAAGATGTGATTCCCGCCCCTGCAGAACATTCGGCCTAACACAACACGATATGCATACGAGCAATTGCATATAGTACAAGGTGCAGTAGGAAGAGGAAGGATGCCCGGAAAGCAAACACAGACATGATATCCCCAAATGTAAGTTGCCACCTCCTAGCAGTCACCTGGAGACACCATTCGCTTTTTCCAGAAACGCTGTTATTGTTCAGCATTAGGAGTTCCTCTTTTGGAATCAGTTTACAAGCTGTATTAGTTATCAAAAGGCCATAACAATGCTGTGTAACAACCACAAAATCCCAGTAGCACAAAAGAAGAAGCATTTATGGCTCATCTGTCTGGAGGGGTCAGTGAGGCAGCTCTGCTGATCTTTACTAAGCTCACTTACACATCTAGGGGTGGAGGTGTGAGCTAACTCTCAACAGTTCTGAGCTTACCTTGGCTGTAATGAATGGAGTTACACTACTCTGGTCCCTGAGTCTCTCACCCTTTCTCAGGCTAGTCCAAGCATGTTCTAGTTGGCGGGGTGGGGGAGGGTGCGCCTGGCTGGCTCAGTCAGTTAAGCGTCTGACTCTTGATTTCAGCTCAGGTCATGATCTCATGGTTTGTGAGTTCAAGCCCCGCATCAGGCTCCACGCCGACAGTGTGGAGCCTGCTTGGGATTCTCTCTCTCTCACTCATCCTCTCTCTCTGCCCCTCCTCCCTCTCAAGAATAAATAAAAATAAAGCTTAAAAAAAAAAAAGAGTAAGTGGGAACATGTCAGCCTTTGGGGTTCTAAGCTCAAAAATGGCAAATGCTTATCACCATTGCATTCTGCTGGCCAAAACAAGTCACAATGCCGGATTCAAGGGATGAGGAAATGGATATCACCTTGTTAGTAGGAGCATTTGCGAAGTCACATGACAAAGGGTATAGGTACAGAGAATGAAGATGAAGAATTGAGGCCCTCACTGCAATTTACCCCCAAGCTGTAGGAAGAGTAGTCTCCAAATTATCTTCTCTTGGTTTTATCCCACCTCTTTCACTAGAATTTATTTCAGAAGGCTTGGTCTTTGCCCAAAATTAAACCCATCTTCAAAACCCAGATAACTGCCGCCACTGAACATGGGGGTGCCATCTTCTCTTGTCCTTTGACAACGGTCAACACAAGTCCTTATGAAGAAAAGTGTCTCCACAACTATTTGTTGGATGAATAAAGAAACATATTTACGTGTCAGAAAGGTGCTTTTGAGCAACAGCTGCGTATTGGAATGGATAGTCTCCTTGAGTGGCCATTTTAAAACAGATGACATATTCTAACACACAAGTGCTCCCGTGTTTGTGTAAAAAATTAACCCACTATTCAGGTCATAGTCCCACGAGTCAACATTGTGAAGCAGATATTTTATTACATTTCCCTACTTCACTTTTCCCTTTTGCTTTTACTATTTCTAAAATGCACTTCCAATCTTTCACCCATGAGTTTTCAAATAGTGAAGTCATTCTACGAATATGCTGTTCCCTCACCTCAAGTTGGGCATATTATGGACTGATCTTTCATTGGCTAGAGAATGACTCTGGAAAGGATAACAATGGCCTACCCTACAGGATTGTTCTGGGAAGGTGCATGATGGATTCCTTAAAGAATGCTCTGCAAATGTGCTTTTTTGTGATATTAATTCTTTACATTTCTAGAGTTGACTTTCTCTCAAAGAACTCCAAGCGCCTCACATATGGCAGGCCAGATCCTCTTGGAGTGTAAATTATGCCCCAGGAGTAACTGAATTACTTGGAGGGAGGCATTAACTCTTTCAGGTCACTTAGAGCACGGCAGGAGGGCAGTAATTTACCAAATAGCACCCCCGTGGCCAGAAAGTATACATGCAACATAAATTATTCCCAGGGAGTAATTTATGAACTCAGAATACCTGGTTTATTATCTCGTCTATTCACACACTGTCCAGTGAGAGAGAGAGGAGTAAGAAGAGAAAATTAGGCAAAGCTAAGGATGCTAGACGTTTCCAACAGCTTGTCTGGGGCAGAGGTCCAACTTGAATTGCCTGATGATTGGCATAACTTCCTCCTTATTCGTGGCTTCAGGATTTGGGGCCCTCACCTGGACATTTCTGCTAATCGGGGGTGGGGATCGGGGTGAGGCAAGCGTGACGCCTACCACGCAAAATGAGAAGCCCCCGGCTGCTTTATCCTGGTCTTGGTCCTGCTACTGACTCATGAGGGATATTTGGGTGGTCGCTTGAAACATCTAAAGACCACAAAATTCACACTTACAGTTACTACTTGCTTCCCATAGGCCCATAAATATTGATGAGGATTCATTAGTTCGTTAATAGCTCATCTATTTTAGGTAAGAGGAAGGACTGAATTCAATCTATATTGAAGTCTGTATTATGCAATTCATACATGGGAAATACTCCCTTGGAATATTTTGACTTGAAGGTCCAAATGTGGGGTTTTTGTCCCAGAGTCAACTACCTTCTACGGCAGTATCTTTAACTATCCCCTGTGTTTTCAATTCTTTAGGAAGGCTCCAGAAGCTCTGCAGCAGGGACTACGTGGCCTACAAAAGAATTCAGATACAGGTATCTTCATTCCCCACTCAAATCAATCTCAATCACAAACATGTACACAATATATCTCTGTGTCTTTGTGATGAGGACCTCGGTAGCCGCTGTCTGGAAGCTAATCACAGGAATAAAATGGCCTTTTAAGGAGGGGGAAAAAAAACCTATTTAGTGTTCTGCTCTGCTGGGAGCTCTGCTGTGCTCTAAAAGGCAACGGTCGCCCTCTTTTCAAAGTTCTGTTTCCATCCAGTCTGACATCAACCTCTGCCACCAAGAAAGATTCCAACTGATTTCTCCATATTTTGACTCATTTCTTGCCTCAGTGAAATATACCAAATCATAATTTGAAAGAAAGGTGACACAACATACTCCCATGTGCCCTCCTGTGTGCCACCAGTGCATACCCATGACCACACACACATACCAGTGAAATAATTTGATCCCACGTTTTCTCGGAGGGTAGGGGTATGCCACTCACTCAAAGAGTGGTCTCGGATGAGTCACCGAATTGCTCTCTGCCTCAGTTTTCTGGTAAAATGAGGAGACCGGATAAGAAGCTTCAGGTCCCTTTCCATCTTCGGTAGTTCATATCTCTAGAGCTGATACATCTTCCAAGTTACAACTTTAGCCAAAGCTGGAGCCAGCAAACTACAGCCCTCAGGGGAAATCCTGCCCACTGCCTGCTTCTGGATGATCTATGAGCTAAGAATGACTTTTACATTTTTAAATGGTTGGGGGAAAAAATCAAAAGAATAGTATTTCGTGACAGGTGAAAATTATATAAAATTCAAATTTCAGTGTCTATTAAAAGTTTTATGGGAACACAGTTCGGCACATTCATTTACATATTATCAGTAACTGCTTTTGTAATATAAGGGTAGAGTTGAGTGATGGCAACAGAAACAGTATTTTGGCCTGCAAAGTCAAAACTAGTTACTCTCTTTATAGAAAATGCTTGCCCTTTACAGGTTTGTCCATCCCACCTCTAAGCCATCAGACCCTCTGCATAGCAGCAAAGTCTGCCATCACCTTCTTACCTGAGTGCAGTTTTATTTCTGGAAAAGAGGAGTCTCATAAGTAACCTCAAGAACCACAAACAAAATTAATGGATAATTAGACAATCTGATCCTTATAAAAGAAACGGCTGGACATCACTGACAAATCTACCACGTCAATGTCGGAATTGATTTCTTATGACAATTAACCCCCCAAAATTGGTCTCTGCCTACTACTTTGCAAAGAGGCCATTACAGTCCATTTTTCCCCTTTTCTTTTTTTTTTCTTTTCTCTTTTTATAAGTGGTCTGAAGGATAGCAAATTTATCTTTTCTTTATGAGTAATAGTACCATTGGCGAAAGTGACCGCTAAAGAGCAAGCAAGCATGAAACAAATCCCTCCCCAATAAAGTGGTGACTTTGAAAAGGAAATTGCCCTGCTCAAGTGATGGATTCTGTTTCAGCCGTCATGACCCGTGTTATGAGGGAGTCCTGCGACCAGGGTCCTGGCCCTAACAGGCAAAGCAGCTGCAAAGCCCCACCGGGAGCTCCCTGAGGAGGATCTGTGAATAGCCAAAGGCTGACCCGCTGCTCTTACCACCCCTCTGGGCTGCAGTGCTAAGCACTGAGTCTCCAGAGACCCCTTCCACCCAGCCTGGAAGGCTCCTTCACCGCCCTCCCCTCACTTACTTTCCCCAGGAAAGGCCTAGTTTGTGTTCCAAATATGGTAACAGTCGTGGCCCCCAGCCTCATGATATCCTATATTACTTTCATCATTTATGTTTGTGCTTTCTCTTCCCCGGGACTGTAAGATCCTCGAGCACAGAGAGCACCCGTCATTTAAACATCTTCCAGTTAGAGATCTACAATAAATTCCAATGAACGTGATAATGATGAAATGGAAAATTAGCAGGATTTTGAACCTTTCTTCTCAAAGAGAAGATGAGATGCTTGAACAATACTTGCTTCTTTTCTGATTCTTGGTCAGGGTTGTCCAGATGAAATGCTGAGATCTAAGGCCAATGGAAGGATTCTTAACAGTGTGTTGTTACTGTATGAGGGGACGATCTAACTACTTGGAGCAACAATGGGGCTGCGGATTGTTCTTTTCTGGATTTTGCTAAGGAACAGTTTCAAATCAAACTTATTTTTGTTTCTTCCGAAAAGGAGAAGATGGAGCCATGGCGTTATGGAGGGGTCCCTACTTTCAGCATTTGGCGGCTTTGAGATTGTGACATCGGGCCATCTTCTTGTCCCTAAACATCAAATGTTTGCTTCATGGCAGTCATGTTAGAAGAAACTTTGTTTTTCATTGTCTGTAAAGGTCTGAGTCTAAGGAGATTTTTGTCAATACCAATTATGGTCCATTTAAATACTGAGCTTTGTAAGAAGAGTTTTAACAACTTTAGACCTTGTCCCCTTTTCTGCAGTCATCTGAATTTTGTAATCATGCAAATAAATGTTCCTTCAAAACTACAAGTATTTGCTTTAACTCTGAATTCAATTTTACATTTTCCTTTATATTACGCTTTCAAGATAATTAGTAGTATTCTGAAAGGAATTTAATATTTTGGAAGTGTCTTAGTCCTGGAAGTTTCTAGAAGTATCACACTGGGTAAGTCTCCTAGTTTTGCTCTGAGAAGGACTCATAAAATGATTACAATCATTGGAAAAAATAAAGCTAATTGATACCTCAACCCCAGCTGCGCTTAGAACAACTTGGGAACATTTTAAAAATTACCAACTTCTGGGCTCCACTGCCCTCAAGAAAGTCTCACTTAATTGCCCGAGAATAGGCCCAAGGCAAGAGTATGTTTTCATAATCTCCCCAGGGTTTGCCTGGCGGTGTGAAGATCAGACATGACCACCTCACACACCTCCATCTGAGCGTCCAGCACTCTATACGGTGACCACTTGTATGAACGTCTTCTCCTTACAGACGGCAAGTGGAGAGAGACAATAAGTTGTATCTTATTCACCTTTGAGTCTTGTAGTAGACAGACGCTTGTTAAACACCAAGAGCCTACTGTTAACACAATTCCTTCTGAGGGCACATATCCAGTGGAAAGAAGGCAAGGGGGAACCCTAGGAAGTTTCTAAAGCAAAAGGTGGCCAGGCTCAGTACCATGCGACCCCAAAAATGTGGGCACAGGTGACTAGCCCAAGAATAAGCACCTGACCGAGGTCTACTGATCTATACGGCGTCCAGCAACCCGAAAGGAGGCCTGATACAAATGCTGAGTCCAACTCTAGCAAGTGCTTAGTGCCTAGCGAGGCCAATTAGATTCTTTCACTAAAGGAGTTAAAACGTGAGATCAACAGAGAGCTGAGCAGTTGGTCGCAGGATCAGAAGCCAAGAGACAACCAAAGAAAAATGAGAGAGAGAGGGAGAGAGAGAGAGAGAGAGAGAGAGAGAGAGGAGCTGAATCACCTTGGCGGCTAAGCCTGTTGGTAGGGAGCGCAGATGCCGGCTGCTCAGGGGGCAGCGAGATAACCCAGTCACAGAGCCGTATCCTGAATGACCTTCCAGTTCCTGAACTTCAATCCAGTTTTCGTGAGGCCTGGCTGGGTGGCCTTTCCGGAAGGCTTTTCGGAGACACGTGGCTGAGTGGTGGAGATTCCGGTCAGCCTTCCTTCCACAGCAAACTCCCATTACTTAGGGTAAACTCAGTGGTATCTGTTCTCTGTAACCCCAAAAAGCCCAGCCAGCACAATTCCAGGGTCTAAGCACATAACAAATGCTAAATCATTGCAGGTGCCCGGACGGCATGACCATACTCAGTGAAAAACGTTCTGAAAATGAAGAAATCATTCATGGTAGGAACGCTGGCCAGGGTTGCCTTCAAATCTCAAAAACAATGCTGGGCTGCGATACATCGATTAAGCTTATTCTGCCCTCCCATTCCCAAACCCATGTACATTTCTACCATAAGTCTATCAAAGAAGGAAATGTCACATTCTGCAGAACTACGGCGAGCATCCGAACTTCAGCTAGGGTATGTTTGGATGACTTGATTTTCTCTCCGCTTCATCTTAAATCACAGTAACATTAGTAAGAACAATTTTCCTCCCACACTAGCTTCACTGACAAACCTCCAAAGTAGCTGATCTTTGACTTTGAAGAAGTTTAATAATACATGATCTTCTCCCCACATTGCCACACATTTGCCTTGTCTATTGTCTGTATTCGCTACTTGGAGAACACGTACTCCCCAACAACCGGATGAGTCATACAATTAGAGATACATGGATGTAAACCGAGCCTGTTTACCCTCTCCCTGGCCCCGGCTAATAAAATAAAAGAGGTTCCACTGAATTCAGGTCCAACGGCTTCCGGAAAGCAGGCTTCTGCCTAGCAAAGACATACCTTATTTAGTATATTATTTTAAAGGCAGAGCTAATTTCATGCACTGTGTGGATGAAATGTATTTATGGGGAGAGTCATGTGCAGGGTGTGTGTAAGGACTTGCCCTCCTCATGTCCTCTACAAAAGAAGGCTCCGGCTGCTTCTGGGGGTAAGCTAACCAACAAAAGGAATACCTAAAAGGTCTCACAGAGATGAGGAATGGGAGCTAAGTCCCTGCTCTCACTGGAAACTGCGCACCCAAGGGAGTGCTCGCTTTGGTTTCCCATCTGCATTTTCGCAAATCTGGATAAAAGCAGGTTTAGTCCAACCTTCCTTGACCTGTTCCTGATAAAATGATCTTACCCCTCTGGAATTGGGATTTTGAATGTATGTGCCTACCCCACGTCTGGTATTCTATTACAACAGCATGAAAATGGAGCCTAGGACTGAGGAGCCGGCCAGCCTCAGAAGCCTTCTTCATTGCCTGCCATGTAATACACGATATGCAAAGCCTCTGACTTCAGCCAGCAGGTATTTGGAGACCGTGTTGGCCCTAGCATGGGGACTAAACTAATGTGTGTTTAGGTCAGAAAGCGAATCAGAAAAGCCACTGGAGGGCACGTCACAGAGTGAGAGCCCTATAAATTCATCCCCACTCTCAGCGTCCCCTGGCAAACACTCTGCCTCCCTCACTGGGTCGCTCCACATCTCCTTCGTAGTGCTAGGACGACTCCAGCAAGCAGCTCCTCTCCTCCCCGCTGCCTTCCGTCTTGCAGAAAAGCGAGAGGGCTAGACCCCCGGGAAGGAAGGAAAGCCTTCGACAGGCGCGAGGAAAGCCCAGTGTAGCCCTCCACTTGACGGAGCGCCCTCCCTCACAGCGCGGGGCGCGGGGGCATAGCCCGGCGCGGGCGCCGCGGTCAAGTTCAGATTGCCCCCTTTGGTTGGTCTGCGCCGAGCTCCGCATTCCTCCGGATCTACCCGGCAAGGAGGAGACGCGAGCCCGGCAGCGTCTCCACGCGCTGAGCGCGCTCTCCCTGCACCCCGGGGAGGAGCGCCTCGCGTCACCCACTCGCACCCAGAGCCCTCTCCTCGGGAGCTCGGGCGCCGCCTCGCTGCTCTCCTTTCGCTCGCTCACAACCGCCTCCCGACCCCTCCCCTCCCGGGGCCCCGCGCCTCCCCTCCCCCACCCGGCCCCCCGGCCCGGGCTCTCAAGGACCAGCCTGCGCTCCTGGCGCCCTCATGTCTTCACGGGACTCCCCGCGCCGGTTGACGTGGTGTCTCGTTCGGATTTCCAGGCCAGACCTCAGCTCCGGCGGCAGCATCAGCCCGGCCCATCTCGTGCTACCAAGCGCTGCGCCCCGAGAAGGCGCAGAGCGCGGCCGCCGCCGCTGAGCCGCCCGCCGCGCCCCGGGCCCGCGCAGCCCCGGCCAAGAGCGCGGCGCGCGCAGCCGTGTCACCCCCCCACCCAAAGCAGCGGCGGCTGCTCGGACCTCGGTTTCTGGGGGTGCAGGGCATCGGCGGAGGAGCTGTCGACATCCCTCGCCCTTCTCGAGGCGGTGGCGGCCGGAGCCTTGGCCGCCGCCTCCAGCGCGCCCTCGCTGCCCCAGGATTTCGAACTCGTGCCCCTGACCTGTTGGGCGGGGCTCTGCGCTCCTGCCCTTGGCCCGGATGGGGCTCCTGGCTGGGACTCGTGGCTCCTGGAGTTAATGTCCAACTGGGGGTCTGCGGAGACCGGATCCAAGGTAAGTGGGAGAGCAGGCCGGGGGGGTGTAGGGGGCGGGTGGCGCCTGAGTCGCCGGAGGGCGCGGCGGCCTGCGGGGCGCGGAAGACAGAGGGGGCGCGGCCGAACCCCAGAGCAGGCGGTAAGATTGGAAAGAGGAAAGACTAGATGGAACCGAGGCGCCGGGAGACTAGAGGAGAGAGAGAAGTTGAATGGGAGAGGGGCTGGCCTTGGCGGAGATGCCTGTCGC
Source organism: Paguma larvata (assembly GCA_030068075.1). Taxonomy (NCBI): domain Eukaryota; kingdom Metazoa; phylum Chordata; class Mammalia; order Carnivora; family Viverridae; genus Paguma; species Paguma larvata. Next base: position 28,639,481 of record CM057826.1, on the reverse strand, counting down.
CTTTCCACGTGGGCAAAGAGCTGGTGCCCGATGCCTGTGGACCCCCGGAATGCCGTAGAGGGTCAGTTTCCCTCGTCGACTCGGCGGGGCGCTCTTCTGTCAAGTCTCAGGACGATGCGGGGTTGGGGTCATCTTTGAACCCACGCGACCAGAAAGTGTCCTCTTTGGACGTGCAGCTGTAGAGATACGGTAGCCTGGAGTATAACTTACTATTGAGCTTGTTTCGGTCAGTTCCGAGGGAAAGCGCACACCGTGGTTGGGACTGCTGCAAAGGTGCTGAGAACCTAAAAATAGTGGGCTAGCCCTACCAGGCGCCGTCTTGCAAGGCTACAGCCCTCGCCCTTTTCGGAACCCGGTTGCTTGCACTTTGGTAATCCCCACAACCCCCACTAACCATGCCCGTGGAGGTTGGGAGAGGAGCTGCCTGGACAGTCCAGGACGTGGGTCTCTGCCTCTGCCAGTCAGGTTCTTGAAACTCTTCAATGTCTCCGCCAGGCCATCGAAGTGATTGTTGTAATGACCTTTTTTTTTTTCCTGTGCTGTGCCACCTCCCCAATAACACCCTCCCACCATTACCTTGCACCTCTGAGCTGACTGCGCCGTGGTTTGGTTTACCAGACCTACCCGGTGAAAACGAACCCTCAGCGGGGAGTGGAATGGCCTTTCAACCGAACCCCCAGCCTCCTGGCGCCTCCCTAGTCTTGGCTGTGGCAAACTCGCCCGCAGAGCCGACGTGCGCGCCTCTGGGGGGAGGGGGTGCTGCCCAACCCCTTGCTCTCAACATTTTGCTCATTGGCGGGGACAAACAACTCTTCCGGTCCCTGCCGCGGGTGTGCTGGAGCGTACTCGACTCTTTGACAGTATTTTGAATGTACATTTAAAGAATTCTGAGGAAGAAACGCAGCTTCCAACTTCACGCACGCACCCCTTTCTGCAAAGCCCTCAAAGTGGGAGCCGCTGGGCTTCCACCGGGCCGGACCAACTCTCGCGCCCTCACTGTTTAGCCACACCTTCGCTTTGGCGGGATTGGGGACAGGGTCGCCTATTCGACAAGTGTCAGGTGTCCAGGGAGCCCGCAGCGTCCCCAGCCCACTGTCGAAAGGGTTTCGGCTGCCCGCCCCACCTGGAATATGGCCCCAGGCCCCTTACAGGGAGACCTCTCCCCAGACTGCACGCAGAAAACGTCCCTCCTTTTTCTTTCCCCTGGTCTTGGACCCAACAGTTAGGGGGAAATAAGTCCTCCGTCAGGCTAGGACACGAGGCACACTTAAGAAAACCAATGTATCTTTCAGCAACTTCTGTCCCTACCCCAAAAAGAAAACTCGGAGTTACAGCACGCCCCCCACCACCCCGCCTCCCTTTTCTCTCCGGCAGTCCTGGATCTTGAAGGCAAAGCCCAAACAAACCTCCCAGCCTACCAGACAGAGGAAGGTGCGGGGGCACTGGCGGCGGGGGCACTCGTCCCCGGGGAAGCAGTCGCGGTGACGTGGGGAATTGGGGGAGGGGGGATTCTAAAAGGTTACTGAGAAACCGGCTCAGGTGAGGTGGGAAGGGGAAAACTGGGGAGAGGATGGAGGGTAGGAACCTGAAGAGCAGGCATGCTGGTGAACACATCTGGAATTTTCGGGGGGTAATTTGGAATTGGGGGGAGTGAGGGAGGGACGGCGGTGCTTGTTCGCCGATTTTATACTAAAATGACGACGCAGCCTCTCATTCGCGTGGGCGCCACAGGACTCGGACGGTTTCTGGTGCCCCCTGGTGCTGGGAACCCAGAAGCGCCCCACCGCTAGCGGCGGCTTCTGCGGGCACTGCGGCCCTTCGGGGCGCCCTTTCCGCCGCGGGCCTGGGGACCACAAGGTGCGGGCTCCCGTGCCGCGCCCTTTCCCTGCGAGACGCGTTGGTCCGGGGCGCAGAGGGGAGGCGGCCTGCGGGGTATAAAAATGGGTGCGGGGGCACCTGGTGGAGCCGACTTCGGGAAGAAAGCGTGGTTACCGCACGTGGCGGCGCGTTAAGCAATTCGCACGCGTAGCCAAGGCGGCTGGTTGCAGCGGAAACACGTCCCGCAGCTGTGCTTTGAGCAAGCGATAAGGGGACAAACCGGGAAGGGGCGGCGTGGGAGGGGTGAGTTCGGGGGCCCAGATGGGCTCCGAGAAAAGCGTCCTAAGTAGACCACTGTGTGTGCTCAACCCCAGACGCCCACCTCTCCCTTCGCCCAGCAGATACCGGGGACTAAAGAGCCGCTCCGAGTAGAGCCGGCCCGGCCGACGCTCCCCGGGAAGAATGCGCCTCCCTGTCGCGGGGGAGGCGGGAGAGCGCTTTCCGGGCCTGCGCCGAACCCGGCCGCGGGCGGGAACGCGAGCCGGGAGCCTCCTCTGGCGAAGCGGGGACTTTTCCACTGTTTCCTCTTTTGCCAACTTCTCCACACTTATAATTGAGGATCTCCACATCAATATAAAAAGCTCGTCGTCAGCCAAGCAGGAAAAACCCTCTTAATGCGGAAGGGAAATCTGGGGCCTCTGTCGCTTCCTGCTGGCGGGCACCTCCATTTGGAATGGCGCATTAACCCCGCGGCTCCCTGCTCCTCAGGACCGCCAGCCATTTAGCACGCACCCTGGAGCTGGCACCGGGGCGAGGGGGCGGGAAGCCGCGCGTCTCCCCCATTCCTCTCCTGTGCGCTCATTTTGCGCGGCGTGGGTGCAGTGTTGCCTGGGCCCCTGCGCCAGAACCCCAGAGCCTTTCCTTTGCTTTTTCCCTGGGTTTGTAAACCAGGTGCCGGAGCTACAGGTTGCCTGGAGTTCCCAGCCCGTACTAACGCCCCGAGTCCCACAGCTACTTAGCGAACAGACTCTAGAGGGATGGAAAATGCATTGTCTCCGCAGCGGTGGGAGGCGGAGGACGAATTAAACGCTTCCCCGGGTGGCCTGCAAGGGAATCTGGGCGGGAGTTCTGGGCGGAGAAGGGGGGTAGGGCTGCTGGAAGGGAGGTGGGTAAGCCTGGGAACGTATAGAAAGATGTCAGGCCAAAGTTTTTGCCTTTACCTGGAAACTGTCTTACTCTCTCCCGTGGGAAAAGTTCAAGGAGATTTTCCTTAGAATCATATTTGGAGGAGAGGGCATAATCAGTTGCATGAATCTCCGTAGTTTCCACTTGAGAATCCCCTTGAAAACTGGAACCCTGGCGTTGGGAAGACACTGGGTAATATCACCCCCCGAGGTGCCTGGGTCCCCTCCACCTCCTGATTGGGTGGGGCATGGCCCATTACGCCCCCAACTACGATTGCGTAGTCCGCCTTTCTAGGGTTGTTGAGGACTGGGAAGCCAAACGGAACCCAGTCCCTGAGAAGAACTGAGCCCCAACTCCGCACCCTTTCGTGGTCTAGACCTTCGGGTGCCCGTGCGCCTCCGCAGCGTCACAGGCGGGGGACAGTCGTCTTGGAGTGACCATGACAGGGGCACGGGGAGCTCGAGACTTCTCTGGGAGGTGAAGGGAATTGGGGCCAGAATCTCGCAAAACTGCAAAAATAAAATAGAACGTGTTAGGATATACCACGAAGGATTACAATTCTCAAGATGCCTACCTAACAGCAATGCTGGAGCATTTATTGAGTGCTTACTTTGTGCTCCTCTAGGTCTTTCATACGTTATTTAATGCTCATAACCTTAAGAGATGGAAGTAATAATTTAAACCGAGTTGATGCTTTGGGAAGTAACAACGCAAGTATTCCGGTTCAGGCCAAAAGTCCCCAAGTCCCTATTAACTTCTTGTTCAGCAACAAAATACTTCTATAAATAAATGGGAGGGATGAATCGCTGGGATGGAGTGAGTGGTTCCACCAAACCTGCCCCTACCAGCTGAGAGCAGGTTCAGGACCCCGGGCAGAAGGACCTCGATTTTAGTTCTACAATGAAAAGCTGGCCGCTGGCTTGGGTCGAAGACTTGTTCCCTGGACCTACGGGAGCTGCCCTGAAGGTGCGGAGGTCTCTGAGGATGCAGGGTGGCCGCTGCCTCGTCGTCCCCAGGGAATGGGAGGTGGGGATGCCAGTCCTGGTTTCGTCGTGTTGGCCAGATATTGTGCCGTCGTCGTGTTGGTACGAGCAGGGGCAGCGGCCCCGCCTGAAAACCTGACCCCGGGGATCCAGTAGCAGAAGAGAAGGCAGTTGTAGACGAGGCGGAGAGCCAGCGGCGCTGGGACGCAGACGTGACTTGGAAGGAGGGCGCGGGATGCCCAGGGAACCGCTGGGCTGCAGCCGTCCTGGAGGAGGGCGGTGACGAGTTTGGGGGTGGGGGGGCACCGGGACCCGCGGGGATGCCGCGTCGAGGGCGTCCCAGCCTAACGCGCACTCGCCGATCCTCTTCCTGCCCGCGCAGGTGCCGCCGCCGGACGGGACTCTAAGATGAAGTTATGGGATGTCGTGGCTGTCTGCCTGGTGCTGCTCCACACCGCGTCCGCCTTCCCGCTGCCCGCCGGTAAGAGGCCTCCCGAGGCGCCCGCCGAAGACCGCTCCCCCGGCCGCCGCCGCGCGCCCTTCGCGCTGAGCAGTGACTGTAAGAACCGTTCCCTCCCCGCGGGGGGGCCGGCGGTCCCCCACGCACCCCCACCCGCCGCCCGCACGCACCCCGAACAGGCGGGGACCGCTGTACGGCCTCCCACGCCCGCGCGGAAGCCCCCTCCCAGGGTGTGGTTGCCGGTTGCTGCCCAAAGGCCCCGACGCCTAGTCCTTATGTGACATGTGCTGGTTCGTCCAGGGCAGGGGGTATCAAATGTTTAATGCTATCTGTTTAGCGTTCCGATGAACAGATACTTTCGCCACCACTACCACCGCCATAGGAAAACAACACAGTCCAACACAGTCGTCCCCTTTTCTCGTCCCCAGCATACATACACACTCCTTTTTTTTTTCTTTGTTTCTTCCAAAGCTCTTTATCTGTTTGGGTGTGCCTGGCTGTGCTGAATTCTGAAAACAATTGCTTTTCCATCCTAAACTGCCCTTGCAAGGGAAGAGGCTGAGGTTTTCCAAAGACAAGCCAGAGTCAGAGAAAACACAGAAGGGCCTCGATTTCCAGAGCAAGCATCTGGGCAGTGTCAAATCTGTTCAGGAAAGTTCCGGTTCTAGAAAGACTGAACGCTAAAGAGTGCTAGCTGGGACTAGGGGAAAAAAGCTGTTGGTCACTCCACACATGACTGTATTAACTCTTAAGAAAAGACCGTATAAATAAATAAATAGCTGTGGTTTCCCCCTCAAAAAATGTTTCAGATAGCTCTCTATTAGGGCCTGTCAACTATGATTTGATATAATCTACCTTCTGCTCTTCAGAAGTTTATCTGTTTCTTAAAGCAAGGTGTGGGCATACATTACAAGTTAGAGGTTATTGGAGAAGTATGTAGGTAACAGAGGTAGCGGTAGAAAATTTGACGCAACCCCGAAATAAAGCAATGGTGAGCATTAGCCTGGAGGTCACCCTGGCTACTCCCTCTAGCTATTTTGCACTTAAAACAAACAAGTCACGTGCACCGCAGAAGCAGCCCTGGGCAAGTCAGCTGTATGCTAAGAGTCCCCCAAACCCAGTGGCCTTGAGCTAAAAACAGTGCAGGAAATGTGATGTGCTCATTTTATGCTTAATTACAACAATAAAAGCATCTTCTTCCAGAAGTCCCGAGAAAGGGAAAAAGTGCATTTTTTTAAGGCAAATTAAGACTTCAGGAGTGACTTAGGGTTAGGAAAAGAACATGGCTGATCCCTTGAAATTAAAGTAACTGTTTCAAGAATTTATGTCAGTTACTTGTATAAACCGATTTTTATACAATTTATTTATTTTTGAAAGAGAGAGAGAGCACAAGTGAGGGAGAGGCAGAGAGAAGGAGGGAGAGAGAATCCAAAGCAGGCTCTGCATTGTCAGCCCAGAGCCCGACCCGGGGCTCAATCGCACGAACTGTGAGATCATGATCTGAGCCAAAACCAAGAGTCGGATGCTTAACCAACTGAACTGCTCAGGTGCCCATGTATGAACCTATTTTTAAAGGCTTTGGTTTCAACCATGAATTTCCACCTTAGTGTGTATAAATGTTTCTCCAATAGAAACTTAAATTTAAAATGCCCCTTAGTGCCATTGTCTTCAGAATGGTACCCATGAGAGCTGAGGAAGTGGCTTTTCATTGACTCAGACAGCCTAGGCCAGAGGAACAGGAACACCGTGTTAGAAAATAGTTCCCTAGCCAGGATGTTCAGGAGAAATATGACTGTGCCTGGTTATGAAGCTGATTAAGTCTTGGAAAGTTAATTAGCATATTAGTATCCTGTCTACCTCGGCTTATATTTAATGCTGGCTCTTGGTTCTGGCTCTGCTTTCAACTGATTCTGACTTTGGACAAGTTACTTATTTACTTTAGACCTCAGTGAACAGTTTACAACCATGCCTAAGGGGAGGCCTTTCCACTCTGAAACGCCAACGGCTGTGAGATTTTGTCCTCTTAGCCTTCATGTCCCTGCCCTAACTGTCCTCTGGGAAAAGACTCAGAAGGAGAGACCCCTGCTCACTGGAATCACCTGGGGATCTTTAGTGGCATACTGATGCTGGGCCTCACGCTGAGAGGTTCTGATTTAATTGGTTTGGGGTGTGGCTTGGGCGTTTGGAGATTCAGATGTCCCCCAGGTAACTCTGTTATGCGGTTGAATCACTATGATTTGATGATACCCTAAGAAAATCTGTGCCCCGTGTAAGATACAACCAATAACAAAGCAAGCACGGTAGCGTTAATCCCACTGATTAGGGCAGGGTGGGGGTGTGCAGAGGCCTGGTGGGAGAAGGGACATTGCTTCCCTTTTCCAAAACTGATGCCTAGTCATCAATGGACAAGATTCCTACTACTCTATTTACATCTGAACCAGCAGAGCACACCCAATTCTGTTTTATCTACGGCAAGACCCAATAGATCCTAGAGGACACTTGAAACGGAAACATTCCCAAAGAGAAACTGAGCTGCGTTGTAAGCCAAGTTGACTTCTTTCCAGGTATGTTCAATTCGGTAGCAAGCTGTCAGTGCAGAGAAGGCAGAATAATGACAGTGTGCAGACTTTGAACACTCAGCCGGTGTCAACATGCCCCTGTCACAGTGCTGACATTTCTATCTTGCACTGTACACCGTGGTTAAGGCTTATGTAGAAAACACTAGGTCACTCGTTTCTCTCGAAAATAGTCCCTCTTCAAATGCTCGTGACTCAGTGACTGAGCAAAGGCTCTTTCATGCCACGGTAACAGCCACTCTGTTCAAAGGGGGCTAGACTGCATGCACTCACTCCTGAGGTTGTATGTGTTCTGCTGCTCCCAATGTAAACGAAACAGCCAGAATTTGCTTCCTAGCATCAGCGCAGGATGAACTGCCAGATACAATGCATAACTGGCTCATTGTTTGCCTGCAGGTTGGCTATCAAGTAAATGGGCAGTGGCTACCTCCTGTAGCAACTATGAACTTGTCTAAACTCAAGGACTTGTGGTTTTCCCTTTGGGGCAACCAAGACTTTTCCCTTTAGCTATCTTTGTTCTTTTCTTCTGTTTTCTGTGGGTATCTTCTTCGAAGGGTGATTAGAGCAGGCAGTGAGGAACCGAGAAGGTGAAATTAGCAGAGGTCAGCATTGTAGAGCTGACAGTTAACGCTTCATGGTCCTCAGGGTACAGCAGCTTGTCCAGAGTGCCAAGTTCCACCCTGGTGGGAGGCAGTCTGCACACACTGGGACCAGAGTTCCCCCAAACCACGGAGATGCAGATGTTTTGGTTTTGCTACCTAGGGAGGAAGGCCTTCAACTAGTGACTAAACCCCTGTTGCACAAGGTTGTCTGAATGTACTAAAGGTTTGTTAGCCGTCGTTGTATTTAGGATCCCGGCTCTATGTGATAGCTCTAACCATGTTCCACAAGCAAAAGCAGAAAGTGCATGTGATTTTAAAATTTGCAATCTGGGGGTGCCTCACTTGGTTGAGGGTCCGACTTCGGCTCAGGTCATGATCTCACAGTTTGTGGGTTTGAGCCCTGCATCAGGCTCTGTGCTGACAGCTCAGAGCCTGGAGCCTGCTTCAGATTCTGTGTCTCCCTCTCTCTCTCTGCCCCTCCCTGCTCACACTGTATCTCTCTCCCTCTCTTTAAAATAAACATAAATTTAAAAAAAAAAATAAAATAAAATAAACATAAATAAAAAATAAAATGAAATTTGCAATCTAAAAGCATTTATCCATTCAACAAACAGTTAATGTGTGCCTACATGTGCCAGGCACTGTCCTAGGTGCTGGGAAATCCCTGGTACACATAATAGACACACGTCTCTGCCTTCACGGCACATACTATTCTATTAGATATACAGTGTGGTACACTTAGTCAGTATTGTAAACCAAAACTAAACACAAACTGCCTTGGGCTAGGACAGTGGACTTTTTGTGTGACTAGAAGCCAAGCAGAAGAAACAGCGAGCATTTGTTAAATCATAATTATGGGTAATGCTCAATTTATGGTAAGATGATGGGATTATATTCCACCAGTTTGGTAGCAAGTGACAAAACTTTCTATGGAAACAATCTTATAAATCAAGTTATCCAGTGCCGGGGCTGGCTCACACAAATCTAGGTGTAAGCCATAATATAATTGAAATATAATTCATAGTATGATTAGGCTGGAGCCTCTTCCTGGGATGCCAATCCCATAATCTGCAGAAAGAGGGCATAGAGCAAGAAATCAGGGAGTTTCAACAGTCAAGACTTGCACTTCACACAGTCAGATCAGACTAGGGTTTGGATCCCAGCCTGGGCACATAACCAGCTGTTACTTTTCTCTTAAACCTCAGTTTCCTCATCTGGAAAATGGGGACAGTATTAAAACCATCTCAGGGGTTGCTATGAGGGCTAAATGAGATGATGCTCTGTAAAATCCGTGCCCCATAAGTAAGTATTGCAGTTGTTAGTCGCCATCTTCCTCCTTCCAACAGCCCAGTGAACGCCTGTTCCCCACCCCCTTTCATTTCAGCCTCTGCCAAGACATTGCTCTAAATGGTGGAATTTCAAGCAGCACAACATAGTATGGACAGTGAAAGAAATGCAAGTCTTACTAGCAGGCTATTTTGGGTCCCGAAGTCGTCATTTGGTCAGCGCTAGTCAGGCTAGCCTTGCCTGGGATTCTGCTCTCCGGGTCGGTCCCCCTGGCTCCTCCTGGGTTTCATTCCACCTTCCCTTCCTCATTTTCTGAGCCCATGAGTTCCCGTGAGTTTTTCCTACCAGCTTCCCATGGGCATGTTAGGGAGACCCTCTTCCCCCAACTGGTGAGAAGGCAGGCAGACCCTTGTATAAATGATGGGGGCCGGTGGCGGGGGAGGCCGTGGAGGCTACCTGTATCGAGTATTTGTTTCAAGTGATCCCTGTTGGATATTTAATTTTAAAACGCTTAATTTAATTTGTTTCAGAAACCCAGCAAAAAACTTTCAGTGAACTTTAGTAAATGTTCAGCCCATTGTTATCCAGCAAAGGAAGCTTCTAGAAGCTGGTTAAATGTTAAGCTTTCAAATCTAATGTTATGGGATATAGAATTGGGAATAAATAAGCAACGTCTACCTACTGCTTTTTTTTTTTTTTTTTTTTTTGCTTTACTGGCTTTATGAATGAGCATTACTATAATAAATTAACTTCTCAAGCTGGAAAGGGGCCCTGCCCCTTGGGACAAGGCTCCTGAAATCAATAAATTGCATGTAAGACCCTTTTAGGAAGCATGGATTCCTCACTTGAGAACTGAGACCAGTATCTCACTCCGGCCCCAGTCTGGAGACCTATATCAAACTGTTGCTGTTGAATGAAACCTATTTCAGGCTTAATTTGGATTAGCCAATCTTAGGACCTTCCGCTGATCCAACAGCCTAAGAATTATGCTCAAAAGATTCTACTTTCACTGATGTAAAAATAAAAGGGCTTTCCCCCTCCTAACATCCCTTTCATCTTTATTTATTTAGCACTTAATGGTCTGTAGCACCTTCATTCAATTAAAATACTTATTTAATAAATCACTTGAGCTCAATCAAGAAGCAAGTATTAAATATCTTTCATGTGCTGGGTGCTGTGTGGCATCAAAAAGACAAAATTGTGAACTTAAACAGTTTATGATCTAGTCGTACACAATGCACAGGCAGATGGGTGGGTGGGCGGATTACCAGTCAGACGGATAGCTATGTCTACCAGGGGGTTTACGTTAGCTGAGGTCATGGTAAGAATTCCTAGCAATGAGGTCACTGGGATTTAGAGATCATAGCAGGAAAGGATTCAGGGAAGAGCGAGGATTTGAGTGTATGCTTGAAAGATGGGTATTAGGAAGGGAAGGGAAAGGGAAAAAGACACATTCCAGACTTGGGAGAAGCATGGGCAAATTTATGACCATGATATGGGGAAGGGGCAGGTGGTGAGTGTAAGGAGGAGGCCAGACCAGTGCGGAGAACAGGTGGGGGGAAGTGGTGTGAAATTCAGGATATCTCCGTAGGTGATACCCAGATTATGAGATGCTGTAAAATCCTGGTCAAGAAGGGGTTTGCTTTTTTTTTTTTAACTTAAGTTTATTTATTTATTTATTTATTTGGGGGATAGGGAGAGAATACAAGCAGGAGAGAGGGAGAGGGAGAGAATCCCAAGCAGGCTTCACACTGACAGCCTATTTCAGCGGCAGATCTCACTGACAGTAGATCACGACCTAAGCCTAAACCAAGAATCCTACGCTTAAGCGACCGAGCCACCCAGGTGCCCCAGGGGTCTGCTGCTTTTGATGGCAGCGGGCACCACTGTAGGCAGGCAGCTGCGAGTGGGATTCTGCTCCAAAGCTGCTTGCTGCAAAAATGACTCAGGTACACAGGCTGCTCACAAGTGGAGTCTGTGGCACAGGCATATTTTTCACTTTGAAGTATTGTGCCCTCATTTGTAAAAAGTTTCTAGGCATGGACACAGTTTACTAATCCTCAAGTAAGTGAACAACTACAGCTAAAAGCTGAATCATAAAGCTAGTGCCCTAGCGCCTCATAGCGATCCACGTGGTCCACTCCGTTTTTAATGAGTAAGTTTTACTAAAATCGAGTAGGCCTGAGCTCTCCTGGAAAGGAGGAGATACTTTTATCCCATTTTACAGAATAAGAAATGAGATCCAGAGAGCACTCAAGGTCACAAATCTACTAAGTGGTGAAACCAGAATTCAGACCTCAGACTTCTGGTCTAAAAGCCAGTATTTCTTGGCTTAACACAGACAGTGTTCCCGTATTAGTAGGCTGAGAAAACACAAACACTGGCTTGCTAAAAATACATTCACTACCTCTGAAACACAGATTTTTAAGAAAATCAAAAGAGCAAGCTAATGGAAGCAGGGAATATTAAATTATCTTTAAGTCTTTTTTTTTTTAATTTCCATTTGGGTAGCAGCCGCCCTAGGCTCATATTATTAATAGCTACTTTGAAGCCTAGACCAGAAGCTTTTAAGGAGGGATACGTGAATTTCTGTACGTACCTCTATATCACTGATGTTTGTTGCAGTGAGAGCAGGCTCCCAGAGACTTTTGGGACAAAGTGAGGTCTGCTCGAATGTTTGGGAGGCTGGCAGCATTTGGGAGGCCTTCTGGATCACCCCCGTTTTGCCAGGGAAAGGGGACATTCACATAGGAAACCACGGGTGACCGCACAGGCGCCAGAGTGATCGCCACAGTTGAACAGGAGTGGATATGCACAGACCGAGCTCGGGTCACTGCTGGGAATCGACCAGTTAGCTCAGTAGAGACAAAACCCACTTTGGCATGACTTTTATAAGGTAATGGAGGTGGAAAGGCATTTTTTTTTAAGTTTATGTATTTATCTTGAGAGAGAAAAAGAGAAAGAGAGGCAGAGAATCCCAGGCAGGCTCTACCCTGTCAGGGTGGAGCCTGATGTGGGACTCAAACTCACCCACTGCGAGATCGTGACCTGAGCCGAAATCAAGAATTGGACGTTTAACCGACTGAGTCACCCAGGCACTCCTGGGAAGGCATGGTTTTAAAAGTCTTCAAAATTTTGTTGCAAACCTGCAGAAAGAATGTTGAAAAACGATTGCACAGTTCTGAGATGATAGCTGTAATTTTTTAATCACAAGCCTAATAGTTGTACCAGATATCATTTCCAGGGGTTTGGCGAAATCTTGGAGCTGCAAATTTAGTTTGTTCAGTGCATGGGAAACCATTAAACTAATCAACCCAGCTTAATTGACCTTTTGGTCCGAAAAGATTTGACTTCATTGTCAGTTTAAAGACACAGGTTAATATATATCCCTGACAACCATCACACTTCTGGGTCCCGATTAGGTGATGAATAAACGGATGGGTGGATGGACAGACAGATAAAGCACAGAGCCTTGCTGTGAGTGCCTGGCCAGAATGAAATATGGAACCGCCTACTTCTGAATATCTTGGTTTATTCATATGGGACTTCCTAAGTTCACAATACAATGAACACCCGTAGATCCTTCACCACGACTGACCTCTTAGCATTTTGCTTGATTTTTTTTTTCTGAAAAAAAATTTTTTTTTCCTTGAGAATTAGTTGAAACATAACATCAAATAGTTCGGCATGTACCTTCTAAGCAGGAGAACGTTACCTTATATAACCACAGTTCTGTTATCAGTCTCCGGAAGTTTAACCATAGTGCTATCCAACAGATAATCCCTATTCAGATTTCCCCAGTCGTGACAATGATGTCCTTTATAGTTTGTTGTCCTTAATCAAGGATCACAAATTGCATTTGATTATCATATTTCTTTATTCTCCGTTAGAATAGCTCCCAAGCTTTTTTTTTTTTTTTTAACCATGACATTGACAGTTTTGAAAAGACCCGCCGTCTCACCTGCTGTTTTGCAGACTGCCCTTCAAGTTGGATTTATGTGATTGTTTCCATGTTATGAGATTCGGGTACACGTCCCAGGAAGACTAAGTTTGTGACAATGGGTCCTCACGTCAGGGGCCACCGATACCAGTGTGGCCCCAAGGAGCTGTGCATGCCTGAACTGTCCTCACACGGCCCCTGCGGCTTTCCTCCCCTGGACGGGGCCTCCCAGTGAAATGCGTGAGATGGACAGGAAGTGCACCGCTCTCACCGAGATGGAAGGCCGATGGTGAGAGGGGACGTAGGAAAAGAGAGCCAGCGGCAGGAGCGTTGGTAGGCTGATTTCAGGCCACTGATTCTCTTAAACTGCCCATAGGCACTGTAGAAAGTATTTGCGTGCTCTCAGCGGGACACATGCCTCAGGTTGAAGACAGACCCAGACCCACAGTGGACACAAAAATGTCATTCATGGGCCGTGGACTCAGTGGGTGTTTGTGTGGTTAATTTTTGGGCATTTCTGGGGAGTACGGAAGCAGCAGCACAACTGGGCTTGCTCCTTGTGCACCCAGACCTCAGCCCGCTCTGCCGGGCCTTCAGGCTCTCTCCTCTGTGGAACACACTAGACTAGACTAACAAGGACATGTCTGCATCTCCTTCGGGCTAACCTGGCTTTGTGCAGATGGGCAGACTTGATCTTCACAAGGCTGCCGCCTGGGCTGAAGAACTATCACAGGCAACCATATGGACTTTAGACCCCATTTGTTAAATGTTTCAGGCACTGAGCAGAAAACTGTTCCACTGTGGTGAAGGTGTGACTATCCCCATTTTAAGGGGAAATTGGGACTCTACAGGGCTAAGCAACTCAGCCAGACTCTGGACCAAGGGCACCCTGAGTCCGGCACTCACTCTTATGACCACACACCCCTGGGTCATTCACACGCTTATGTAGGAGAGTCACTAGCTTAAGACACTTCTACATAACCCCTGTGGCTATGTCTGAAGAGAAAAGTCAGGTACTAGGATTTTGTAAAGGCGATCATTTTTGAATGATAGGTATAGCTGATTTCATGAAGAGTCTGTGAGATGCCCGTAGATTCATTCACGGGATGAGGGGGCTGTAGAAAGTCCTTCCTCACATCTGACTACAGGAATCTATCAAACTGGCTCTAATGATTGAGAACACTTTTCTTTTACCCGCTCTTTTTTCCTTCCATCTTCTCTTTGTCCTTCCTCTTCTTGCCCTAGTCTCTCAGACCCTCAGCATATTCCTCTTACCCACTGCTCAGTCGGCCCCTGGGGAGGGCTGAGGGAAGTAGGACACAGAACCCCAGAACATCCTGAGGCATGACTTTGTGGGAAGGAAGAAGCCAAGGTTCCTTTGCTTCCAGGTTCCTTTCGAGTTTCCCCTCAAAAAGCACCCTGCCTCTGATACTATTTTCTCAATTGGCTTTTTGTGCGCTTAATTTTATTGGGTCACTTTCTCACCCTTCCCATAAATATTTTATAAAGGCAACAGCCGAGCTCATGGTGTGTGCTTGTTGGCATGGGGCGCTCACTGCTGACTGTGGAGTGCTTTTAGCTCACACCAGGTGTTCGCAGATTAGTTAACAAATGGACACCCTATGGGGTGTGTTTGTGACTTAAAAGCAAGAGGATGGACATTTTCCCCGCAGGGGAGCCATGCTGTATTACTGTAAAATTATTAACGTAACTATAATAAGAGCATGGACCACATAGGTGGAAATCAGAGCAGGGCAATCAGAATCTGAATAGCAAAATGCATACATATACTGTCTGTCTCCTCCTGAGAGAGGTTTTTTGGCTATTTGTTTTCATGGAATAATTTCCATTACACTCATGACAAGTTTTCTTAGTTAAGTTGTAAGATAAAAATTCGAGATAGTATAACTAATACTTGTGTGCAATGCTGGTCAAAGTAGGTGGAGACGGTGAATAAAATGGCATTTTGATGAGCAAAGTGGCTTTTAAAAGTGTACCCAAGGCTCCTTTTTCCTATATTCTGAAATGGTCTGCATTCTAGTTGGCCTTTTTCTTCCGCCTTGAGGGGATCCAGAAATGCCTTTTTTAAACAACAAAACACTGGTGTTTTTATAACACAAATACTTTTCGAATAAACCCACGTCATGCCCTCTTGTCAACAAACCACGGGTCACAGAGAGAATGCACTGGTAGCTCTGGCAGTGGTCACAATGACTTAGTAAGTTGCCTCAACTGCTGCTTACTCTCAGGGAAAGAGCTGCCCTAGACCCCTCTCGAAGGTAACCCAAGAGAACCCAATGACTAGGACGGCATGTCTCACGCTGGGCGGATACTCCGCGCAGTAGAAGCTGGTCATTCCACACTGTGAGAGGTGCCAGCATTCTGGCGCTTAGTGACCTGTAGGCTTTTTATTTTTAATTAATTCAAATAAGTGAATAAAATTAATGCTTATAAATAGCAGATGACAAAACTCCGTAGACGTTTTCAGAGAACTGGAACATTCTCATGGACTAACACAACACATTTCAGAGATCACTGAGGGGCAAATAAGAACGCCAGGCAACAGCTTCCAAGGCAAGCTGGATCCCTGATGCATTTGGTAGCACCGGCCGTGGGCAATTCTAGCCTTGGAATGAATCATCGGCCCGGTATGACCCCAATGTGCTCGAAGCAGCAAAAACAGAAATGGATAAAAATGAGATTTTAAGAAAATGGCAGGTTTACTGTTTGACTGTCAGGTGATGGAGACAGAAGGATGACAGCATACTGGTGTACTGTGTCCTCTCAGAGGTCATTGGCTCCATCCCTGCCTTTGCAGATGGAGACTGAGGGTAAGGATGCCTCCCACGACAGAAGGCAGTTTACCTCTTTAGACGAGAGGTAAGCTGAAAAGGTTGAGAACGCTAGAACCTAAAATACCTCCCATGGAAGAAGGCCCCACAGCTCAGGCGTCAGAGCACTGGTCTTGTAAAATACCTCCCTCGGGGTTTCGTGGGGCCTGAGCAGAATGTCCTGAGGCATTAGCCAGAGACGGGCCTCTCCCTGACAGGGTTGACCAAAAACGAATTCCCCACCAAGACCTAGACTGCCTGCATCGTAGGGTTTAGCACCTGGGGAGAGGGTGGACGGAGAAGGTCTCATTAACCTCAGGAGGGCTAACCGACCAGTCCAAGGTCACGAGGCTGGTCAGGGACCGATCCCAAACTGGAATTCCAGCCTCTGTTCTCTCTAGCTCTGCAGCTAGAGCCTCCTCAGTTGGTGCCAGAGTGAGTTTGAGAAGTTTCCGGAGACGGGGCCTCTCTGTCTGAATCTGCCGTGCCACCGCCCTTGGCTGCTGGTTTTCCGGTTTCAACTGGGAGATTGCCAGCTCTGCCTTAGAGGGCTCTGCAGGAACCAGGGCGTGGGAGATGTCCCTGAAAGGCATGGCTTCTCCCTTTCCAGAGGCAGCTTACTGTATCCTGTGGCCCAGGGCAGCCTAACTTTGGAATCTCCTTCTTGTAACTCAGTTCATACTGGGTTTTCCCACAAAAGTCTATTTTTCACTTCCTGTTCCCACTGTGGTGAAAGCGTACAGGTGAAATCAGCATACCCTGCACTCGCTCCAGAGTAAACTACCACAGGCCTCAAGACTGAGGCGCTGCATGGTAGAAAAACAAATAGGTGGCCCGAGGCCCTAGAACAGGTTTGAACTTGAAAACTAAATGAACTGAGTCCACATTTTTGAGGCACATGGGCTTTTTTTTTTTTTTTTTTTTGTCTTCTCTGAACTTCAATTTCCTGATCTGTAAAGTTAGGTAATATGCAGTCCCTACATTCGCCTCACAGGGATGTCGTTGGCCTTAAAGTTAACCTTGTGTGAAAGTAGGCATCCATCCCACCTTTATATTGGTAATACTTTTAAGTGCATCAAGAAAGTTATTATATTATTTTATTTTCAATATCTATTTACTTTATTTTGTTTTGTTTTTAAATAATTTATTTTCAAATTGGTTTCCATATAACATTCAGTGCTCATCCCAACAAGTGCCCTCCTCTGTGCCCGTCACCCACTCTCCCCCCTCCCACGCCCCCCTCACCCTCAGTTTGTTCTTAGTCTTTGAGAGTCTCTTATGTTTTGTCTCCTTCCCTCTCTGTGTCTTTTTTGGAAGTTGTTATTTTAAATACAGAATGATGAAATTTTGTAATGTGAAGAATTTTAAAGGTAAGACTCCACCATGTAGTTCTTATAATATTTCAGTATTAGTGATGAAAATCATGTTTGTATCTTATTGAAAAGTAAAAACAGGGACGCCTGGGTGACTTACTTGGTTAAGCGTCCGACTTCGGCTCAGGTCATGATCTCACAGTTCGTGAGTTAAGCCCCACATGGGCCTCGAACCTGACAGCATGGAGCCCGCTTGGATCCTCTGTCTTCCCTCTCTCTCTCTGCCCCTCCTCTGCACGTACTCTCTCTCTCTCAAAAATGAATAAATATTTTAAAACATTTTTTAAGATAAGTAAAAACAGTGTACTCTAAAGAATGACACTAGTTGGGAATTTTCTTGAGAAGTTAATCAACCAGGCCGATTCATATAAACATGCGTGTGCACAGATATGTATGTATATATGTGTGCGGATAGATGGAAATTCAGATTTTCATACACACTCTTGGTCTGCAGAGCAGTTTGTACTTTACCAGGGGTACAGGCGGGGAAAGAATATCAGATTAAATATTCCTACCTCCAGGGGTTTTTCCCCTTGCCTCCTGGCTGTGGACAGCCTTTCAGGGGAGGCTCTGCATGCGGGGACAGGCTGCCCAGCACTCCGCGGCCCCAGGCTTGGCCTTCCATGGCCTCATAGCGGAACGGGGCACCACCTGGAGTAAAGCCATTGGGGCCCTGGTTTCAGATGCACCCCCCCACCTGTGCGGCCTTGGCTGAAGCAGCTGCTTACCCCAATGGACCTCAGTGTATAGCCCTTGCCCTTCTTGTCCATAGAAGCGGGATGCTTTACAGTTATGTACAGAAGCCGGCCCTCCCCAGAGCAAGAAATAGTTGGGCCTTCTCTCTGGGGCCCCAGCATCCCTGAGGCTTACTTGGCCTGGAAGACAGCTCCTCTCAGAGGAGGTACTGTGGGTTCTAGGATCTATTCTGGAGCCCTCAGAGCCCACTCCTACTCTGGGTGAGGCGTTATCTCCTCACTGCTTCATAGACAACTTTGTGCTGCCTCCTTTTGGGGCCCATGGGTTCAAGACAGGCTGAATGAAGGCTGGCTTAGACCCCTGGGGTGGAGGTGGGGGGAGACAACCTGATAGGAATATAAAATGACCTCTTTGAATAAAAGATAGTTAATAACCTGTAGTGTTTTTAAGAGAAATCTAACATTTAGGAGATTGCTTTGTCCATTCAGTGCCTACTCAACTAAGATAATATTTTGAATTATGTACTTTTTAGTTAGGCTATCACAAGGAGTACTCTGAGGCCTTACCGTTGTTTCTATAAAAACTCAATTGTCTTTACAAACCAGACAATATCCCAGTCCTTTGTTCCTGAGGTGACTTTGCCATATTTTCCCCATAATCGAGAGAGGCAAAGTCTCACTGCGAATGGTTTATTCCCAGAATTATGCCCCAGTACAAGGTCTCATTTGTTTAAATAACACTGTTTACACAAAGGACACATCAAAGTTAAAGTATTTTAAAGAGAATAGTGGCAGAATATGTGGTTGCATGCTGAAGGATCGTTTAAATGCATTTGAACATCTTGATTTTTCAAAGACGTTAGCTTTTAGATGGACGTGTTTTTCCCAGATACATCCTCCAAGTGCGTCTGGGAAATGAGCAAGTGTTTGACCTAGTTTTTAAAAAAATGACGCTCCTCTTTTGTGGTTTGCAAGTACTTTACTATCAAAGTTAATACTAACGAGGGCTATTTGTATAGCAGACGCTCTGCCCAGGCCTTTATAGGATGAAGGAGGAAGTGGTATGCCATTAGGTTTTAATCTAGGGAACTAATCCAAACCCCAGCCCCTCTCTCTCTCCTCAGCTCCATGAATTCTTGGAAGATACAGGCAGCTGCGGGTCTGCCAGGGCCACTTTCAAGGCTCTGCAGAATTTCTAAGGACAGGAGCAGTGAGGCATATGGCTCCTCAGGCCCCCGAAATGCCTAGTGTTGATAAATTAAGGCGCCTCTCTATAAGTGAACTGAGTCAGCATCAACAGGCCTGGAATTAGTAAGTTAGTTGGAAGAGACGGGCCTTATTTGCTCTGTGGTTTGGAAAATATAATGTTACCCTTTTCTGGTTTCTAAAATTCATATCCATGTAAGACTTGCAAAATAAATATTTATTTTTTTGCTCTATTTTTCAAGAAGGAAGAGAAAGGAAAAAGAGAAGGGAAAAAAAAAAGAAAAAAACCCTTCGACTCGATAAGAATCGCCTCTGGCCTAAACCTGGGGCTTCAATAAATATTTCCATGTTAGCAATAAGGTATGAGGGAGATTTTCCCATCAAATGAGAAATTCTTATTAGCCATACCGTTTGGCGTAACACTGGACATTGATTGACTGCTTTCCAAGTTCCCAGAAGCCTTTTAATTCAGGATCAATGATCTGTTCACCACCTGGTCCAAAAGCACGGGTGATGGGGACATTCACACGGCTACACTCATCACCCTGAAAAAGGCAGGCCAAGGGATTAATGTTCTCCTCACGAAGCATAAGTATATAGCAAACATTATTTAGGACAGCTTATGCTAAAAATTTATCTGCTATTTATCCGAATTTCAAATTTAACTAGGGTGTTCTGCATGTTATCTGGCAAGCAAAACCCGTGGACAAACCCATGCAGTCAAAATGTCATAAAAAGGAAGGAAAAGACTTCAGGGGAACTTTGAAAGTATCAGGCAATAAATAAGAACATTATATATACTGATTCAAATTATTATTATAACTCCAGCGATTTAAATTATGTAACTTATTGTTGCACAAATTAATAAGTCTCGAAACCAGTATGAGTTGAACTTTTGCAACTCGAATGTTTTCCCATGAGTTTAGGTTAAATTTTAGTAATGTTTCACCCTCATTTCTGATTAACCTTCAGTTGATTCCTAAGCGATTTTAACTTTCTGTGTCCCCAGGTTCTTAAGTTACTGATCCATTCAGGAATTCTTGAATGGGGCACAGGGTTGGGAAGGGGGGACCCTCATGTGAGTCCTTTTGTAAGACATAGAGTCTTTGGGGGATCACGAAGACTTTTTTGTACTTTGATTAATCACCCCAAATATATCAATTTTAGAAGTTCAGATTGCTGTACAAGAATGGTCTTTTCACACTGAGCACAACTAAACCTAATTTCCTCTTTATAGCTTATTCTTGAAAAAAATCACAAATAGCAAAAGCAGCTCCTTTTTCAAAATAAGTAGTTCGTGTCTTTAAACCAGAGTGGTTTCAAGGTTTTTGTGTTTCGAGGAGAAGAGAAAACTTCCTAAGGAAGCCCAGTTAGAAAGTGGTCCAGAGGAAATGGCAAACTCAGAGCACCCTTCCACACCAGACCTCCTGGGAAGGTGTCGCTCCCACGGAGCACAAGCTGTTTCCCAGACTCAGAATGAGGCGGACATTGAGAGAGAGCACTTGAGTGCTTCTGGAAGCTGGAAAGGAAAGTCAGCTTACAGGTGGATATTTCCCTCTCCAGTGGGAAATGATGGTGCCACTCAGGGCATCATTGCGGCTTCCTGTGTGACGTGGGCGGTTTCCTTTGGAGCCTTTTATTTCATAATGGTGTCATTCTCAACCGAAGTCCAGGTGTCCTTGAAAAATTAACGACTCCTTCTTCTACGCTTCTAAAGTACCCTAATTCATTCAAAAAGTATGGAGGGCCTCCAGGGGCCGGATCCTACTTTAAGCACTTGGGATTCATCAGTGAGCAAGCCAAGCGAAGGTCCCTGCCTCCTGGAGTTGGCTTGCTATCAGAGGAGACAGACAATAAATAAAAAAACATAGGGGATAAGGCCTACAGTGTGTTGGAAGATAATACGTACGGTGGGGGGCGGGGAAGCAAGGCAGGAGGGTCTGAATTCGGGCTTGGGGACAAATTGCATTTTAAACAGCGAGGTCAGGGTAGGACTTGGTGGGGATGACATTTGAGCAAAGATTTGAAGGGGATGTGGGAATAACCCAGTGGGTGCTGTCCAAGGAACAGTGTGACATGCAGAGAGGGAACAGCCAGCACAGGCCCTGAGTTCCTGCTTGTGTCTGATCTGTGGTTCTCAACCCGCGATGATTTCCACCAGGGGCATTAGGCAATGTCTAGAGAAGGGTGGGGGGATACTACTGGCACCTGCTGGGTAGAGGCCGGGAATACCACTCAATATCCTACAACATGGCAGGACAGCCTCCCCTGGCACAGACTGATCCTGCCCGGAGAGGTCAGGAGGGCTAAGCCCCTGCGTGTGAGGAATGGTAAGGAGGCCAGGGAAGCTGGAGGAGCGGCAGAAAGGGAAATAGAGGTAGAAGATAAGGTCTGACGTAACAAAGGCTGGAGGAGAAGGGGGGGCCAGGTCAGATTGGGCCAAGGCCAGTGTGGACTTTGGCTTTTACTCTAAGAGAAATGGGAGCCTTTGGAGGGTTTGAAACAGAGAGGACATGACCCACACGAACAGTGTAGGACTGTCGCTCTGGCTGCTGAATGGAAAATAGACTGAAGGCTAAGCCTGGCCGGAGGGAGTTCAGAGGCTATGGTGGGAATCCAGGCAGAGACGTCGGGGCTCAGACCAGGGTGGAAGCAGCTCTGTGACTTCTGTGCAGCAAAAGCATCCAAAGCCAAATTTTAGATATTAGACAATGAGGTATTCTGGGGATTCCTCACAATCTCCACTCTCTTCATTACTCTGTATCCTAGGATATATATTTATATATATAACCTACATAGATCACTATTGATCAATATAGATCTCTCAATTGACTGATCAATAGATAGACATGGCCAAGTTGCCTTAGCTGGATTTTAACAATCAATCACGAAAAAGCAGTGAGCACAAATAGGTTAGGCACAACGTAACCCTTCTCTGCTTTACCGTGGTCTTGGCAAAACACATTCACTCTTGTGAACAGCTATTTGAGGTGTATTTTTCTAAGCCACGTATAACGCTCAACAGGCTCAATTACCTCAAATTGGGATGGAGGGCGCATAAAAGGTCTAGGATCTAATCACCAGCGGTTTGAATGGCTTTCTTCTTTTAGAAATGTATTTAATTGTTCAAATAACTCCTCTTCTCTAACCTGCTCAGCCAAAGCAAATGCTGCACTGGCAGAAAACACTAAGGGATTGGGAATTCACGCTCTAACCCAAGGCTCCAGCAGCTGAGAAGCACCGCCTCCCCATTCCTCCGTGCGATCTTCCTAAAGAGCACATCTCTTGTCCCGTGTGCTTGGTTAACCACAGGCCGCGGGAGTCACAGGGCTGCAGAGACTGGGCCCCACCTCGGGGTCAGGCTGCCTGGCTCCACAAACAGCATCTCATCCCATTGATTGCTAATACACTTAAATGTCTTCTTACAGTATTACTGTATTTTTTTAGATTTTTTAAATGTTTATTTATTTTTAAGAGACAGAGGGACAGAGCGCAAGCAGGGGAGGGGCAGAGAGAGAGAGAGAGACACAGAATCCAAAGGAGGCTCCAGGCTCTGAGCTGCCAGCACAGAGTCTGATGTGGGGCTTGAACTCACAAACTATGAGATCGTGACCTGAGCTGATCGCTTAGCTGCCGCTTAAGCCCTACAATATATTTTTTGTAAGTCATGCTGGTCTGAGGAAACGGTAGTCTCTTTGTCAGTGAAAAGTAGCCTGTTTCTCGGGAAGTTTTTTAAGGACGTATTAACGTATAGTTGAATCCGTAAGGTTTTCATTTGTCCCGTCAAAGTGGTTCTGGTCTCACTCAGCTGCGCGGAGGTGTCGAGTCAGGGATGGATGTCGGGGAAGAACACTCAGTATTGCAGACGCAAGTGGCACCCTCTAAGACAGGGCTTCTCCAAGGACGGTCCGTGGGTCACCTACATCAGAATTCACTAAAAACGGAGATTCTTTGGCCCCCTCCCCACACCTCCCCAAGGGTAGGGCCGGGAATCTGCACTTCGGTGAGCGACCCCACGCCTTCTCAGCCACACCCAAATCTGAGAGCCACTACTCTAGCTTACATTAGCAGCCACGAAAAATAGCCTTCATGGACCAGCCGGCTCACAGCAGCCTCGACACAGGCTCGTTCAGCACGGCAGATGTTATTCAAATGAAAGGTGCACTTTGTGTCACCCACCGTGCTAGTCTCCCCTTTTCATCGGACGCGTTTCCTTCTGTGGAGCTGGGGTGCATTCTAGCCTCTATTGTCGGGGGAAGACAGTGGTCACGCAGCCTGACTGGCTGGTGGCTTCGCTGTGGGTCCCATCCTGGCTGCCTTTCGGAGGCACTCTGATGTAGCAGACTGCTTGAAAGGATCGCTGTCATCTCATGTGACCTTTTGTTTCCTTGTCGAACAGCAAACATGCCAGAGGACTCTCCCGATCAGTTTGACGACGTCATGGATTTTATTCAAGCCACCATCAGAAGACTGAAGAGGTCGCCCGAGAAACAAATGCCCGTGCCGCCTAGGAGGGAGCGGAACCGGCAGGCGGCGGCCGCCAACCCGGAGGGTTCCAGAGGGAAAGGTCGGCGAGGCCAGAGGGGCAGAAATCGGGGTTGTGTCTTAACTGCGATACATTTAAACGTCACCGACCTGGGTTTGGGCTACGAAACCAAGGAGGAACTGATTTTTAGGTACTGCAGCGGCTCCTGCGATGCAGCCGAGACAATGTACGACAAAATATTAAAAAACTTATCCAAAAATAGAAGGCTGGTGAGTGACAAAGTAGGGCAGGCGTGTTGCAGACCCATCGCCTATGACGACGACCTGTCGTTTTTAGATGACAACCTGGTTTACCATATTCTAAGAAAGCATTCCGCTAAAAGGTGTGGATGTATCTGACTTGGGCTCCAGAGACCGCTGTGTATTGCATTCCTGCTACAGTGCAAAGAAAGGGACCAAGGTTCCCAGGAAATGTTTGCCCAGAACGGAAGATGAGGACCAAGGAGGCAGAGGAGGAGGAGGAGGAGGAGGAGGAGGAGAGAGGAGGAAGAGGAGGAGGAGGAGGAAGGCAGCCATTGGGGGAGCCTGGTACAGGGAGAGATCCAGCTACAGAGAACTGGACGGGAGAGAAAACAGCCATCCGGATCCTCCCGGCCGGCAGCCGAAGCCACCAAGAGCTCGGGGCTGGTGTCCCTGGCTGGGCGTTTCCTTTCATCTGAATCAGCCCACTGTCACCGGTCACGGGCACAGTCGCGGATGCACGTGAAGCCAAACCAGTGTATCTCCTGTGGTTTATTTTCACATGTCTGGAGACACCCGGGGAAATGGTGAGCCTGGTGTCATTCCTTGTCATTACGTTTTACTGCTGAAAGCAAGAAAGATTTCTTTTTCTGTCACTCAGCGGAGACAAACCCCAGGAAAGGAGGAAGGGGAAACAACAACAGCAAAGACACAAGAGACAGTTGCCTTTGACTATGAAAGCTGAGGCCTGAGGTTTACTACAGCCTGCGTTTCTGTGAACGGTCGGCGATTGATTTTGAACGTGGTGTGTGGGGTGGGAAGAAGTTGGCCAGGAACCAAAAAGGCTGTCCTCATGACTAACAACAAACCTGAAGGTATTTCCTTCATGTCCTCGGAAACAGGAAGCCAGTTGTGGTTTTCGGCAGCATTCTTGCAGGAGAGCAGAGTTGGGAAGGCCCCCAGCTGCACCGGGGCAGGGAGACCCGCTGGGCCTGTCGGTTTACAGAGAGACAGATGTTACATACGCCCCAGCTCCGTTTGTGCGTGGTCACCAGTGACCAGAGAAGCTACTCGATGCAATGCATCTGTTTCAGATACAGAAATATAGAGAAGATATTTATTGAGATTTAAGTTATTGTTATTTATTACCGTTCACTAATGAGTTTCTCTTTTTTTTCCCCCTTATTTATTAAAGTTTCTTTTCAAAGGTGCCAAAGTATATGTGCTCGCAAAATGCAAAGAAAGGTGACAAAGGAAATTTTCAATTGGGAACAAGGGTCCATGCTTTTCAAAGTATTAAAAAAATTTTCGCTAGGCAAAAATCACTTACTTTACCTTTTTAAGAAAAGCCCTCACTGATCTCCCCAATTTCGGCATCTTCCCTGTTTTTATTTTTGAAAAAAAGGAAGGTGTCAGAAGGAGCGCTTCTGCCAGGCCCCCTTTCCAGGAGCGGTGTGCCTTGGCTTCCTTTCCTCACTGCTCCGTCACTGAGCAGGTGTGCCGCGTGCCCCCCTCTCTGTTGTGTGTGAGCTCTCACGCCCTTCCACATATATCTATCTGCGATGCGCATAACCGTATATGTGAAAGGTTAAATTTCCTTTTAGTAGGCAGCCCTGGATTCAGTGTTGACCTCAAAGTAAAATAAAGACCCTGTCAGGTAACCAGGGTCCTGCCCTGACTGGCGGAGACTCTTCCTGCATCCTTCCGTCCACCCACCGTCTTCTACAGACACGTGCTGACGCCCAGTGCGGGCCAGCCTTCCAGAAATGGGATCGACCTGGTTGCCCTAAACAGTCGCTGTCCCTGTCAGAAGAAGGTGGTTCAGAAGGGAGGACGAGGAACATGTGTCTGGCCTGGCCACACTGGCACACCAAGTCTCACACCCACGAAACGCACCAGCTGCGTGCTGAAAGCCTTTGGAGGGGAGGGGGTGCAGGATGGGAGCCAGCATCTGGCCCGACTCCCGGAGGCGGGTTTGTCTGGCAGTGACCCGGGCACAATGCACTGGGCCCTGTGTTAGAATTTGTTGCACGTTTCACAAAAGGGATTTTTTATCAAGGAAATCATCTGTCACTACCTGAGGGGCTATTAGCCCCAAAGTATGACAGATTTAGCAATCAGATGACCTACTGGCCTCCCACAAATAATCACGTTAATTTTACAAAGTAACCAAGAGATGGCATTTACCAGATATCCATCCCTTCTCCCAAGCCCCCGAGAACCCAAGTTCTCCCTCATTCTGCCCCTCTCTGTCCTTTCTGCTCCCCTCGCATGACTTGGAAATAAAGGGAAAGAACCCCCCTCCCACCCTCTCCTAGGGCCAGGGTGGAGACCTTGATGACGAGCAACCTGCTCCAAAATCGTGACAGACCCGGCCATCTGGTCAGCCACGAAGCACGATTTGTTACAGCCCCAGGATCATCTGTCTGATTCAGAGAGTCCTGGCACATTTGGTGGCTGGCGTCCCCAGGTGTCAGGCGCAGTTATCCGCATCCCCCCACAACCCCGATTCCCATGGAGAGTCCCTGCCCACAGGCGCCCTAGGATACGGTGGATGTTGACAACTCGTTCCCAGCATCACCTACGCGCCACAAGCAAGCGTTAACTGAAGCAAATCACTCCAAATCCACAAAAGGGTAAAGTTTGTGATTTTTCTATATCGTTGCGATTACCATCTGATCCAGTAAGGAGTGCACTTCTTTGGAAGTTCCAACTTCTCTGATCTGTCCCAGTCGTTTGTGTTATACAACCAAAGTTCTCTACAGACTTTATTTTTGTACAATATCATTTTGTAACTTTTTACAAATAAAAACTCATTTCTATTGCTCCCTGTCCTTCTGTACTTGCTCGTGCCCGTGGACCACAGCTAGGTCGTGCAGTCATCACACGCACTTTTTATCAGCCAGGCGCTGGGCTAGAAGGCCATCCCCCTCACCACCGCACAGCCCACTGGTTGGTCGATAGCCTTGCCCATCAGCTCTCCATAACCAATCACCACCCAAGGAAGAAAAAACTTGCCAAGTTGTTCTTCGCTTATTCAACCAACACTGAGGCTGTGCCTACACTCTGCCAGGCACTATTCAAGGCACCAGCCACCCCAAAGTGGCCAAAACCAAAAATCTTTGCCCTTGTGCGGTTGGTATGGAGCCTGACAATATTCAAAACAGTAAAAAATATGTAGTGATCCGGGCAATCATAGATGCTATAAAGAATACAGATGGGCTATTATAATAGAAAAAGAAATGGGACCTGCTTTAATTAGAGGTGACTTTGAGGCAGGACTAAGAAACAGACAGTGCCTGCAAATGAGAAATGTCTGGGCAAAACCCTGAACCAGGCAAACAGGATGGAGCCACCACGTTGCACAACTTTGGGTGACACCATCCACCTCTGTTCTGCGTGACAATGTAGCAGAGTCCCTGGAGTTGGTGTGGATGGTGGCCTTCAGCTTCGTGTATTCTGGTGGCAAGAAAAACACACCAAAGAGAGGAAATGCCACTGCCGTGGGTTGGAGATGAGAGCATCCTTCCTCCTCGGATGACACACACCCCGGGTTACATCATAGGTGGCCTTGTGACTACTGAAAGGTAGCCTTGTGTGCTGTTTTAAACCCCAAACAAAACCGACACTCTTAAAACTCATTCTAAGTGTCTGCCAGCTTAGGTTTTCCAACAGACAGCATTCAGAGCAGGGCCAGGCTCTGCCCGAAATGCCCTTTTCTTCCAGACACTCACTGGTCCCCTGCGCTGAGATGCCTCGGTGTCTCCGGGCCCCACTGTGGGCTCTGGTATTTGGAGTCCTTTTGCCAGGGCGGCGCTGAGGCCAGGCGTGCTTTCTGTGAGCCAAATTCTGGTACGAAGTTAGTGGCTTCCAAAGAGAATGCAAAGATTGTAAACTCTCGCTTGCTTCTGCTCCCTCTTTAGAGCCATTTCCCCAAAGTGTGCTCCCAGGATGGCTAACTGGGGGAAATACTCTTCAAAAATGAAAGGAGGATAGGACAGTTCTCTAATCAAGTAAGTTTGGAAAACAGTGAGATGATAACATCAAGCAGTTTTTTAAAGTTCAAAAGAGAAGCGTAGAACTTATCAGAGCCTTGATTCGACCAACAGGCACTGTGACAGTCCAGGAGGGGGGTGGTGTATGGAACTTCCCAGGTGGGTGCGGCCATGGAGCTGACTGCTCCCTTGTTTTCTTTCTCATAGCACCTGCTGAACGTCCCTCGAAACCACCTTGGGCTGTGTTGCCTACTCCTGTAAGCATTAGGACGAGCAGGGAGGGGGCCAGAGATCAGTAGAGAGGCAGAAACTGCTGGGAAGCTCCCACAGGAAGGACACCTACACACATGCGCGCGCACACACACACACACACACATTTGGGTATTGTGGTTTCTTGCTCAACATGATTAACCAGTGGTCAGCCTTGGAAATTTCCTTTCCAAAGGGAGACTGTGAAATGAGTTTCTCTCACGTCAGGGAGAATGTGTTGAAAGCTGGGAAATTCCTAGCCATAAAGAAGAGAACTTTCACCGTGCTTACTGAAAATCCTCACCGGGCTCGAGTCATTTTGAACCGCAAGCACTTTGGCCGCTCTGTGGCCTGGAGGGGTTGATTCCTCTTTGCAGTAGTCCTCAGAGGGAACGCTGCTTTGTGGGGCTCCAGGCTCTGAATTCTTGCGGCCGAGAATGGTGTGGGCACATTAGATTAGGAGCCCCGTCACCAGGCTCCAAGAGTCTCGTGTGGCTTGTGCTTGTGAGGTCAGCCCACACTGATTTTCTCCTGTGTGGCCAGTGCTGAGTGAAACAAAGGTTTAGGAAAACTTTTTGAAGAATCAACCCACTCTCAGGGTAAAGATGGAAAATGAGAATTTCCTGAATCTATTAGGTCTCAAAAAAACAGAAAGTACCACCCCCCACTTCACATGTGAAGTCCTACTTGGGTGGAGGCTGGACTTGCTACCTGACCCCAGAATCACAGGGATGAGGGAGCCCAAGACCTCACACTGTCCACCTCAGAGCACAATGGCAGGGAGGGGATGTGGGTGTCAGCCACGGGCTCTGGGACTTTCTTTTCCATCAGATAATGAAATCTCTGAACCCAGAGTGTCTTCTTGGGACACATCTTTGTTAACAGAACTGTTACTGTGATCCCACGAAACAGTTAACTTTGGTCTCATCACGTCCTGAATGAAATTAACACCAAATACTGCCAAGTCATCCCTGAAAATAAACAGGTAGTTCAGGAAATAACTACCCATTTCCTCATGTGTGACAACTCACGCACCGCCACGTCCCGGCCCCGTGGCAGGTGAGGGTAACAGTGGTGAGAATGCAGACGGGTGGAGGACATGTGGGGACAGGTGCACGGAGAACGCCCTGGCCAGCAGCAGGTGAGGAGAAAACCTGAAAGGAAAACGAATCGGGGACAGTTAGAGAGTAGAGCAGTCCGGCCGTTTGAATTTCAGATAAACATACGCAATTTCTCAGTATAACTCTGTCTTTATGGGAGATTCGGGACTTGTGATATTTGGGACATACTTCTATTAAAATGATTACTCGTTGTTTACCTGAAATTCATCTGGGCACTCCGTATTTTAGCTTGCTACCCCTGGCAAGAGAAAGTGACATTTGAGCTGAGCCTTGAGGATGAGCAGGAATCTGTCGGGTGGACAAGGGCAAGGGCTGGGGTGGGCTGAGGACAGACATCCCAGGCCAAAGGAACAGTGTGACCCAAAATGACGGAAGGGCACTGTGCATTCAAGGAGCCATGAGCGGGGCGGTGGGTTCAGGGCTGATTTAGCCATCAGGCACAGCAGACACCTTGACTAGGGGCCACAAGATTTTTAGAGGGCCTTTTACTTAAATAGCAATTTTAATATTTTTTATATCAGAAGAAAAATTGAATAGAAAGATATTGAGTATATAATTACAAATCCAGTCTGGATTATAATCCTCTTTATAAAATAATGCATTCATATAGTGTTTCTAATATTTTTTTTAATGTTTATTTTAAGAAAGAGAGCATGAGCAGGGGAGGAGCAGAAAGAGAGAGGGAGACACATGATCCAAAGCAGGCTCCAGGCTCTGAGCTGTCAGCACAGAGCCCGATGCGGGGCTTGAACTCACAAACTGCGAGATCATGATCCGAGCCGAAGTCAGATGCTCAACCAACTGAGTCACCCAGGGGCCCTTAGTTTTTACTATTTTTGATGGAGAAGGGGCCCACAAAGGCAAAAGCGCCTGGGATTCACAAAAGTAACACAGCCCTGGGAGCACTGCTAATAACGGACTTGCCGTGGCCTCTGCTTACAGTTTCCTTCCGGTTTCCCTTTCTCACCCTATCATTCACTCTCGTCGTGAACATCATAACTAGCACCTGGTGAGAACTTTTTATATATATTATCTCATTCAATCTTCACAGCAACAAGCACGAAAACCCTCTTCCCACCCTTCAAGTTACATGGTCTTCTCAAGATACTCACAGTTGCATCCCACTCAGGGAAACGAATCCAAGGGCAGGCCGGCAACATTTCAAAACTCATTGACCCCCCTTGGAGAAGATAGCGTTGGGTTAGGTGACCCTGAGCACACTGGCAGCAAGGAGACAACAGTGGAGGGAAGAACTGATCAGACAGAAGGTGAGAAAGCTAAAGAGAAGATATAAGGCTCCGAGAAATCAGAAAGCCAGCAGAGTTGAGCCATGACAAATAAAGATGAGGTTTTTAAACACGTGGAATAGATTATTTTAAGTAGGGGAATTCTTTAAAGTGGTGGATATAAGGAATTTTAACCCACTTCCGGCTATGTGCCTGGGTTTCATTCATTCGATTAATTATTAAGCATCTATCTCCTATCAGGGGAGGATATAAAGATAAAAACATATTAAGATAAAGCCCGCGAGGGGGCCCCAGATCAGAGGGACAGAAACAGAGTATAAAATACATGACGAGGACAATGATGAAGACAACACGGTGCTATGGGAGCTTCAAGGAAGGACCATAAATCTAGATGAGTTTGGGCGGAGGGGGAGGTACCAGGGATAGCTTCCTGGAGGTGGATACCTCAATGTACTATTAAAGGATGAGTAAGAATTTTGGGGAAAGAGAGGGTATTCCATACAAAGGGACTTGAGAGCTGGTAGCTAAGTCAACAAGAGTAGAAATAGCCTGGTGGACTTTTGGCTTGGAAGGTGGAGAAGGGTCAAGGCCAGAGCTTCGGAGAACAGGACTAATGAGCCTTCTTGAGCAAGAGAGGGAAGGAAGCAGTGAGGCTAGGGGTGATGAGGGGCGGGCGGACAGAGAGCTCTCCCTCTGTCAGGCTCCAGCTCTGCATCCACCCTCAAGAAAGGATCACTTTGACCTCCACGCCTGACTTCACCCTTTCAGACGCTCTGCCTCCCCAAACTCTGGTCTGAGCCCCATTCTCTCAAAGCCTTGTCTGTACTGCTCTCATTCTCCCATGAAAAGCCCTTCAGAAACAGCTACTTTCCACAGGGGACTCAACGGAACCAAAAAGGCTTCCAGACCAACACTTCCCAAAACTGCCCAGATGAACTCTGAGGAGGCATTCATGCATATGAGGGCTTCTGGATTTTAAAAATGTGGGGAAATTCTGTGTATTTTCGTTCCATCTCAGAAAGGGATAGTACATATTAGCATATTAAACAAGGTCCTGAGAAGGCCTGCAGAGGAAAACCTGCATAATTTCGTTTAACCCAGCATCTTACAATCTTATTAGACCAAGGAACATTTGGTGACACCTCTAACAGAAGTGTTCTGCTGGATACAACTTGGGAAATAGTTCTAGAAGCAAAGGAATGTTTCCTTAATGGAAGAATTGCAGATGTCAGATGGTAAGTTATTTCTGTGCAGGGGGATGTTTCCAGCCCACCATCAGTATCAGGCACTTTTGGTCTAAAGGACCTAACAAGTGGCCACCACGTTTTCCTACATGCGTCAACTGTACTGACTCAGTAAGCAGCCCAACTCAGCCATGTTCTCATTTCTCCCTGAACTTGAGCTCAGGTGACCAGCACTCCTCCCCTGTCCCCACTCTCCACCTACCCTCTATCCTAACCCCATCTGGCCATCCTACCATATCTCACAATTGCTGGGCTGGAAGATACTCCAAGGTGTTCTAATTCATGCTACACAGACGCGCGCGCACACACACACACACACACACACGAAAAACAGTTATTGTGGACTTCATTAGGGCTGTTCACCAAATAATGACAGATCCCTTCCACTCCTGGTTATGTGGTAAGATTACATATTTGGGTTCCCTCGTGGTTGACTGAAGCCAGTGACTGACCAAAGAACAGGAGCAGAAGTGGCATATGTTTCTTCTGAGCCTGATATTTAAATGCTGTTATGAGGGGTGCCTGGGTGGCTTAGTCAGGTAAGCATCCAACTTCGAATCAGGTCATGATCTCGTAATTTGTGAGTTAGAGCCCCACGTTGGGCTCTGTGCTGACAGCTCAGCACCTGGAGCTTGGTTTGGATTCTATGCCTCCCTCTCTCTCTCCCTCTCCCCTGCTCACACTATGTCTCTCTCTCTCTCTCTCTCAAAAATAAACATTAAAAATTTTTTTAATTAAAAAAATAAATTATCATTATGAGACCCTCAAGAGTCTTTCTTTTCTTTGTAGCATGGCAACTAGCAACTTTCAAGATGGTGGTTGTTCTGCCAACGTGGGGTAACTATGATGGATAGAGCCACTCTGCCAACCCATGACAGACATGGACGGAAAATGAGAACTATCCCATTGTTTTCTGAACCACTGAGATGTGGAAGTTGTTTGTTACTACAGCATATCTTGGCCTCTCCTGGCAGAGGCAAGCTGTTATCATGGTGAGGCATATTGTGGGCCATGAAGACAAAGAGAGCAGTCAGCAGAAGCAGAGAGAGCAGCCAGTGTAAAAGCTCAAAGGGATAGGGGAGTGGTAGGAAAGAAAGTTGAGGAGGTAATCAAGGGCCAGATCATGTAGAGTCTTTGGGGCATGGTAGGGATTTAGGATTTTATCCTGAATCAGGCAGGAAGCCATCAGGAGGTTTTAAGAAGACAGGTGGCAGATGGGATCTGGTTTGTGATATTAAAGGATTGTTCTAGATGATTGTGGAGTACAGACCGTGGAGGAACAAAAGAAAGACCCAGAGAGACTGGAAAGGCCACTGCGATAATGCACATGGGGGATGGTGGTGACCTGGACAGGGGTCAGCAATGGTGGTGCTGGCAGGACTTGCTCAAGGTCTGGGAGTGAGGGCCGAGAGACCAAGATTAAAGGTGCAATCAGAACGGCATCGAGTCTGAAGCCAACGCAGTGGCATCTCTAAGAAGGCCAAGCTGTACATGCCTCATGAGAGGGAGGGTTGGAGTGTAATTCTGGATCTTTTCTGCTGGGAAGGTCACCAAGTAAGAAGAGAGATGCTCCCTCCTGACATCCTAACTCTGTGTAAGGCAGGAGCTAGTTCAGGGGCAGGGCTCTGAGGGAGTCTGCCAGGCCCTGAGACCTGGAATGCCATTAAAAATGTGTATGCCAGGCCAGTTGGCTCATGGTCAGGATGAATCTGCCACTGCTCCCTCTGACAATGTTTAGCATAAAATAAAAAATATGGCTTTCAAATGATACCACAAGGAAGATTCTTGGGCAAATATGGCCAAAGCTGTTCTGCCGAATGTTCTCAGAGGCAGGGATTCCATCCACCTCCAGCCTTCTTTTTCCATCTGGTCCTTCCCAGCCCTGCACTGAGGTCAAGCTGGACAATTGCAATGGCCTCCTCACCTTCTGACCCTTCCCCTCCACCTCCATTCATGGCTGCCAGATTAATCTTCTACATCTCGCTCTACTATTCAAAATTCCTCTCTACCTTCCTGCTGCCGGTCAAATCCCTCAAGCCCCCACAATTTCTTTCAAACAAATCTTTTCTCTAGTTGTTGTTTTTATGTCCCCCAAATCTTCCTTTTTAACCTAACTTCTACCCTTTCATCACTACGGATGACCTACAGAACTTCAAAATACACACTGAGCTTTCTACACT
The DNA here is from genome assembly GCA_030068075.1 of Paguma larvata. Lineage (NCBI taxonomy): Eukaryota > Metazoa > Chordata > Mammalia > Carnivora > Viverridae > Paguma > Paguma larvata. The sequence continues at coordinate 28,605,764 of CM057826.1, read as the reverse complement.
TTCCACAGCTGGCCTCTTGCCCAGGTCTTTCTCTCTGCCGGGAATATGGTCCTTCTTCTCTTCAGTGCTCCAGATTCTCCCCAGCTGGTGTCCATCACCCACCTCACTATGTGCCTGCAGCCAAGCTTCTCATGTGTGGATCATGCTGATGGCATGGGCCCCCTTTCTTGTGTGTACGTGTGCACTAATCTCACATTCTCTGTTAGGTTCAGGGCTCCTTGAGTGCATGGGCCACATCTGGATCATCTTGGAACCCTGAAGAGCTCTCACATGTAACAGAAACTCAACTCAAGCTTCCTTAAACAATGAAAGGGAATTGATTATCTCATGCACCTGGAAAGTCCTGAGGTGGATCTGGTTCAGAACAGGCTAGATCCAGGCTACCAATTAACCTCACGTGGAAGATCCCCCCCTCTACCGCTTCACTGTCTTCCATTGTGTTGGCCTCATTCTCAGACTATGCTTTCCACCACATGATGGCAAAGATGTCCAGTGGAAATTATAGGCTTAGGTCCCACCCTCTTAGATACCCAGTAGAAAGAGTGAGGTGGTTTTTTTTTTTTGGAAGGGGGGATACTCAAGCAGGGGAAAGGGCAGAGGGAGAGGCAGAGAGAATCTTAAGCGGGCTCCACATCCAGCACAGAGCCAAACTTGGGGCTTGATCTCACAACCATGAGCTCATGACCTGAATCAAAATAAAGAGTTGGACGCTCATTGGACTGAACCACCAGGTGCCCCATGTAGTAAGTTTCTTATTTAATAATTCCATCAAGGATCTTGGAGGAGATTCTGACTGACCAACTAGAGCCAGAGCCAGATGCCAACGTGTCAACCAATCGCTATAGCCAGAGGGAGGGATAACTCTGTCCTGGCCTGGGACATGTTTATGTTTAGTGCCAGCCAGTAGGCTAACTTCACTAAACTGTATGGGCTAAGAACATGGGAGGCCAGATGCTGTGAAGGAAATACTTCACAGTGACCTGAAGGAGAAATGAGGGATGCTGAAAAGGCAAAAACAACAGATGTCTATGACGGTCATTTTCTGTGATAGCACATTCCAGCAAACAATTTGGCACTTCTTTTTTCACATTGATTTTGACAACCATCTGCTCAAAGAAATTAAGGTTTCCATCTTGGCTTATGTGCTTGGCCATAACTGCAAGTTCATATGACAATTCAAACAAAACAACAGGGAGTAGGGGGCATTAGTTAGGAAATAACTGGGAGAAATATGAATATTGGCACTTCAATCTTTTTTACAAAAAAAAAAAAAAAGGAATATCAGATGGGTGGATGGATGGATGGATAGATGGACAGAGGAAGGAAGGAAGGACTGTTATAAGGTTCAGTTAATAGAAAACCCTATTCCAATGGTTTAAATAGGGGCTTACTTATCTCACACAACTGAGTGTTTATGGATATGCACATGGATATTAAAATTAGTGGGCATGTCGTTGAGAAAAGGATACTTATATTATCTCAAAGTATCTCTTCCAAAATATTTATTAATTACAAAGAGACAAATACTAAATTGGAGCAGCAGACATCACCTTAACCAACTGATCAGGGCTAAGATCACCAGTAATAAGACTTATTGATATCACGTTCCCTGATATAAATGAGAAGAACACAATATCATTTCTTTTATTTTTGCCAAAAATAAAAAGCCTCAGTATAACCTTGAGAAAACATCAAAATCAAATTGAAGAACATTCTATTGAAATGTCTATTGAATGAAAATAACTCACCAGAAATGTTCGAAAGTGTCAAATATGAGAGACACAAGGAAAGACAGAAGCATTGTTCCCAGCCTGGGAGGACTAAGGACCTGTGACAACTAAATTCAGGTGGGATCTTGGATTGGATCCTAGAACAGGAAAAGAACATTCATGGGAAAACTGGGGAAATCTCTCTTAATAAGGCCTATAGTGTCATTAATAGTATTGTACCAAAGTTAATTCCGCAGGTTTGATCATTGCATGTGGTTATGGAAGATGTTAGTATTAGGGGAAGATGGGTGAAGGATATAAGGGAGCTCTCTTCTTAATATTTTGACAACTTTTCTGTCAGTCTAAAATTATTTCAAAATTTAAAGTAAAAAAGAAAACCATGTGTTGGTTCTCACTAAACTTATAGACGAGTTGTCGTCACGATGCAAAGATTTATAGTATTAGTGCCCAAATCATATAGATAAGTGATCTTAGAGTTTGGAGGAAGGAGCACACACTGTGACTTTGATACTTTTGATGTCTCTAGCTTTAGACAAGTTGTGGGGCTCGTGCTAGACCTTGAAAGCATGGGCCAAGGGGTGAAAGGACTTCCATAAGGGACCCCAACTGAGCAAAGATACAGAAGTGTGAATTAATGCAATGGAGGCTGCCCAAACTTCTTCCCAGGCAAAGAAATGGACTTTGGGCTCTGATTTGGAATTAGCATTCTGGAATTTCAGGACATAGGATTGGCTGTGGGACACAGAAAAATTGGGAAATAAAGGCAGCATCTTTGGAGAAATCAGTTATGGAAAAATACATACTGGATATATTTCTGTGTTCAAAAACACACAAAAATAAGAATGAAGTCTGAGACTAAAAGCTAGAGCACACATGTCAGGAGAGAGCTTTTAAGGACACCAAGCTGATTTAAACCAGGATATTCCAGAACGAATATTCCTTTAGAGGACCAATGAATGGTGTGGAGTCAACTGAGGAGTTGTACTTAGTCTCATGTCAACCAGACTTCCAAACTTCCCCCGGACTTCAATGTGCCCACAGAGCACCCAGAGATCTTGTTAAAATGCAGATTCTGATTTGGTAGTCTGGGATGCAGCCTGAGATTCTGCATTTCTAACAAGCTTCCAGGTGATGCCATGCTTCCAGTCCTCAAACCTTGCCTTAGGTAGCAATGATACAGACCACTGGAGACGTTTGAGCTGCAGAAAGACAGCAAGGCAATAGAGAACTGGGAATATGTTCAACAAGTCTGTGCGGGTTCTGAATACCTTCCTGGATTTCATATATGAATAAATAGTCATAAGCAGAGTTAACATGGAAAGCTGAAGAATGTCTGAAAAGCCCTATCAGGGAAGTAGCATCAATTTGAAGAGCAAGTGGTATCTGCCCTCTGGGAACATAGAGTCCAGAGGTGAAGCCACAATGCATCTCTAACACTGACTATTTCAACCAGTTCATTGGGCACAGGGCCTCTCAGGGGCAGTAGCGACCCAGCCAGGCAAAGACTCCCTTACAACAACCTCACTACCACCAATGCCTTTGGCCTGGTCTGGCCTGGCTGTGCGGTAAGTCCAGCAACCTGAGCTCTTTCTCATCCCTTCTCCTGTCATCACATATCAAGTCTCCTTACATGCCCTTATCCCTTCCCATCTAAAATATCCCATTACCCAAGAAAAGACCTTCCAGCCTTCCCACCAAAATGCACCACCGTGTGCAAAAATACAGGACCCAGGAGGTAAGGAAAAGACCCTTTGACCTCTCCTAGGGACTTATACACTGCTCTTCTAGAAGATAGAAGTGATCTCTACCTCCTCTCCCTACCAGGCAAGTCAGGAACACCATGGGCCTCTTCTCTAAACAGTTGGATTCTATTCTACCAAATGAGCAGAGAATGAATGCTTCCGGCCCACATTGTGGTAACCAAAACACAAACTTTGCCCTCAAGACGTTCCTAATTAACAGGGAAAGAAGGCCAAGATAACACTGAAGCAGTTGCCAAAGGCTGCAGGAACCCAAAGGATGAATGCCCTAGGGACAGTAGGGGCTGGAAAACTGATACACCTTGAGTAAGGGAGTCTGGTGGCTTCCTTCTCCACATAAGACACTCTAGTGTCTACCATCTCCATGTGGACCATCAAGACCTTTGGCTCATGGAGCCTCCCTGCTATTAGGTGCAGACTCTGTAGCAAATCCCGTAGACCAATTCAGTTCAGCCTCACATGGCACACTGTCTCTGCATTTCCCATAATTGAACTCTTCCTTACAACTGCCTTGTTTCTCCCCAGGTCTCTAAATCATGGCCCCCATATCTTCGTGAGCCCCTTTGCTCTGAGTCTTAGTATTCACTCACTGCCCTGGCTTCAGGGCCCCTCCCCAGAGCATGGATCATGCACCCTGGCAGCCCTGGCACTGCCCTACCCGTTTCCTCGCCATGCTCCCCACTTTCAAGAGCAGTAAGGACAAGAATCCCCCCGCCCTGTCCCCACCCACCCCCTATCCTTCCCAGCATTTGCTTGATCCTCTTCTCATACTGGCTGGTTTGGGGGAACACTTTCCCCTTTCTCCACCCAGATTCTAGTATTTTAAGTCTGTGTTCCCTGATATCAACTGGGGATCAACTGTTAGATGGTTGTTTTCTACAAACCCAAACTCGTCCCTTGGGTATCTGATGGATAATGTTTTTGAGGTTCATCCACATTGTAGCAGGTATCAGAACTTCAGCCCTTCTTATGGCTGACTGGTATTCCTTTGTATGTATATGCCATAATCTGTTTATCCATTCATCTGTTGATGGACATTTGGGTTGTTGCTGCTTTGGGGCTGTTACAAATAATGCTGTTGTGAACATGTGGGTGCAGGTTTCTGTGAGGATATGTTTTCATTTCTCTTGCATATACATGTAGGTGTGGAACTGCTGGGTCATGTGGTAAAAGTTGAACTTTGTGAGAAACCAGCAGGTGTACCATTTTACCCTACCTTCCTACCACGGTCATTATCATTATTACAGCAGCTAATATTTATTGGGTGCACAATGGACTAGACGCCGTGTTCCAATATAATAGTATGAAGCTGCTTTTGAAGGAAACCCGAATAGGTCACCCCCAAATCGTCCTCTTTGATATAAAAAGTATTTTGAGCTAAAGGCAATTAAGAAGAAACAAACTCAGATAAAACTCCCCTTTTTCTGCCTCGAGGCAAGGTATAAATTCTCTTTTTACTGGAGACAGGTTCTTATCACTCCAGAGGTGGCCCCGAGGAACCTGCAAATAAATCTTAGTCCATTGGTTCCCTCCCATACACTTACCTCCCACAGTCTGACGCCTAACACTGCTTTCCGTTGTCCTGTCTTTTCTCCAAAGATTTACAGTTCTTTGCTGAAGATGCCAGATAAGCCAAATTTCTAAGCCACTGCTTTGAGTTACTTTTTGTTCAGTTTTCTCCTGTGTGGTGTGTGCTGCACATGTTAACAAACTGTTTATCTCTTGTTAATCTTTTTTTCCTCTTGTTAATCTTTTTGTTTAAGAATCACAGCTGAGGGGCTCCAGGGTAGCTCAATCGGTTGAGTGTCCAACTCTTGGTTTCGGCTCAGGTCGTGATCCCAGGGTCGTGGGATCGAGCCCTGAGTTGGACTCCGTGCTGAGCATGGAATCTGCTTAAGATTCTCTGTCTCTGTCTCTCTCTCTCTCTGTGTCTCTCTATCTTTCTCTGAAATATATAAATACATGAGAATCGCACCTGAAACCTAATATGGGTAGAGGCAAAGTTCAGCCTTCCCTACAATATTATCGTCTTTATTTTATAGATGGGAAATTGTAACACAGTGACTTTCTCAAGATCACACAGGTAGGATGTGGTGGGGCCTGCCTTGGAATACTTAGAATGCAAAAATCAAGTCCCGTGTACAGGTAGCACTTTGGGGATAGAGGAAGGGGAGTTACAGAATAGGCCCACAAAGGAAGGGACCCTAAGCTACGTCTTGGAAGATGAGTGGGCGTCTGCCAGGAGATGTGGGGGAAGAATGTGAGGTCTCAGGGCAGCAGAGGGAACTGAGCGAGCAAAGGCACTGTGCTTTGTGTGGGCGAATGTGGCCCGCTGTATCTCCAGCACCTACGTGGTGTCTGGCACAGAGCAGGTACATGATAACATGTGCTGAGTGAAGAGGTTAGAAGGGTGAAGTAAAAGAGAAAGCTGGAGAGCCGGACAGTGTCCAGATCAAAGGGAGCTTTGCCTGCCTTAGTGAAGAGTATGTACCTTATTGTGTGGGTAATGTAAAGACTTTTGAGGGTAGGATCATAATTATATATGTGCCATGGAGAGACCACAGCAGCAACAGTGTGGATGGAGGGTGGCTCAGAGTAGATCTGTGTAGAGGCAGGGAGCCCAGTTAGGAGGTGACAGCAATAGCCCAGGAGAAGGGTGTGGGTGAAGGTCTGAACCAAAGCAATAATGCATGGGATGGGGAGGAGAGAAGACTAGCACGATGAATGAAAAGAAAAAAATAACCTCCGGCGGAGGGGATAACAGATTGGATTTCAGGACAGAGGGGGAAGGGAGAAGGTGAGATTGTGACTCATTTCCAGGTTTATGTCTGCATGATGGGACAGATGGAGGGCTGGCACTGGTGGCCACAGTAGGTGCCAATGCTTGGTGATGCCTTCTCCCCATTGGCTGTGGTGTATTTAGGCTGCGTAGGGGACATGAAGGTCAATGGTAGATGGACGAGTCCCCAGCTCAGGAGAGAAGGAAGGGGATAGAGAATTAAGGGGGGTCAGCACCCAGGTCATCACTGATACCATTGGCTGGATGAGATGCCAGGGATATGGGCTGAAGCAGGGGACCAGGGGCCCAGAGACAGAGCGCCCTGTGAATGGGCTGGACCTACAACTACCACTGTGCCTTCCCCAATCCACTTAGAAACTTACAGCTTGGTTCCTTGTTCTCAATAATGATCTAACCTAAGCTAGTCAGAATTCAGTTTTCCAGTCCAGAGCCCACCTTCCTTTCTACTCCCACCCCCACACATGTAGTCACATCATCACTTGCTTTCTTTTCCTTTACACATAGAGATACTTCAAGGAGGGGGCACCCGGGTGGGACAGTCGGTTAAGCATCCAACTCTTGATTTTTGGCTCGGGTCGTGATCTCACAGTTTGTGAGTTCAAGCTCCGCATCGGGCTCTGTGACAATGGCTTGGAGCCTCCCTGTGATTCTGTATCTCCTTCTCTCTGCCCCTCCCCTGCTTGTGCTCTCTCTCTCTCTCTCAAAATAAATAAAAACTTAAAAATAAATTAGAAATAAAAGAAGATATTTCAAGGAATATATTCAAAGAATATCACCAATTTCTTTGCCATCCTGAAATTCTCACTCATTCACTTGAATTCATCATTTTCAGGCATTGGGGAATATCTGACTGTAAGATTTGGTGGAGGAGAGAAAGCTTTGTCTTTTCCTCAGAAGGAAGGATGTGGTCCTCAAAATGGAATTCGGTGGTAGGGAAGAGAGCAGACGCGGGTGTGGGCAGCTCCCTCGCGAGAAACAGAAGCCCTGGCCTAGCGACTCGGTGCCCCTTGGGCCCTGGTGGCAGGGCTGACTCAGATTCTCTTCCTGAGACAACTAACTGTCTCTCCCTCCCCAGGCAGACATTCGATGCCGCTGACTCCGCTCGGTTCTGTCTGCCTGCGCAAGGAGGGACTGAGCTGGCTATGCCGGTGAGGGATTCCAAACCTTGCCACGGTGATTTCGCGCTGGAAATGAACTAATCCAGCTTCTGCTTTCATCTCCGTCTTGGGAGCTTGGAGAGGGTGGGTCTGCCCCTGGACTCGCCCTTGATCTGTGGATAAAATGCGGTGACACAGCCTGTGGGCTAAGTCTCAGCCCTTGGACCTGGGAAAGGGCCCTGACTTCTGCCTGCCTGAGAAGCCACTGGGAAGCAGACAGCCCTCCCCCGAATGACCTGGGCACTACCCTTTTTTTTTTTTAACTTGGTCTCTCTCCTTTGATCACCTGTCACCTCTTTCTGCAAACGCTCTTCCTGGCTCCTGTGTCTGCCATGAAATTTTAATTTAAATGCTAACAATGAAAAACCATTCTCAATTTATATTTTCTAGTTTAACTTTTTTAAGGATGGTGGTTTTAGACTTCGACTTTCAGCCTGGGAGAAAGGGTACTCACAAAATAACAGTGTTCGCAGCTCGGTTAAGTTCCTTAAAGCACCATTTCTGGATATATTTTGTGAAGTTACAGTTTAGAAAAACAACACCTCCAAATGGCTTTAAGAATGAAACCATTTTCGGATTGGCAATCAGATTAACGTATAAGCATTTTCTCCTATTTACGTAACGTTCCCCATCCAAATGCGGAACGTAGTTTGTGCAGAAATGTGTTGATGCTGCTGGGGAAGGGGAGCTTCCGGGTCCCTGCCGGTCCTTGCTTTCCCCCCCATTTTAACTCCCCCGACTCTCGCCATGAGCAAGCAGACACATGCGCAGTGGGCATGGCACATGGGGACTCACGTAAGACCAGAAGGCAGCCAACACGACTGCAGCTAAAGTATAATCCACGTCAGCCGCAAAACTGATTTCCCCCTACTTTTTTTTTTTTAAGTAGGCTTCATGCCCAGCATGGAGCCCAATGCAGGGCTTGAACTCACAACCCTGAGATCAAGACTTGAGCTGAGATCAAGAGTCAGACACTTAACCGACTGAGTCGCCCAGGCGTTCCCCAAAACTGCAGCCCCTTTTAACCCATCCCCAGGGCTCGTTTTGCACTCTGACAACTCCCCTATGCCTTTTCTACCCAAAGGTTGGCCTTTTCTGACAGTGTTCTTCTCAACTTTGTTGCTCGAAGTGTACCTTTGCTATTAGGAAAACTAGTGTTAATAGAGTGCCTTCTGTTTTCTCTGTCTCCTAAAGGCACTACCTCATTCAGTCCTGAACAAAGTTAGGAAGAGGCCAGGAGTAACTGTATTTACAGCTAAAATCCTGAAGCTCAGATGGGTACCTGGGTGGCTCAGTTGGTTAAAGTGACTCTTGATTTCGGCTCAGGTCATGATCTCCCAGTCAGTCATCTGGTGCGGCTCCACGCTGGGCGTGAAGCCTGCTTAAGATTCTCTCTTTCCCTCTGGCCCTTTCCTCCTCCCACCCACCCCCTCTCAAAACAAAGCACCTAAGGCTCAGAGAATTTCCTATGAATCTGGTTAGGGTCACCAGTTGTTAAGTAGCAGAGCCAAGGCTTAACCCAGGTGAGGCTCACTCCACAGCACAAGCACGCTCTGCCCATCTCAGCCTCTGACACCAGGCGGCTTTGCCTGACAGATGGAAAGGTGGGTTACAGATGTCACATCCACCAAATGAGCAAGGAAGAGAACAAAGAAAAGTTTTTCTTTGCTCACAGCTGTGGCTCCCTGGCCAATATACATCTTACTAGAAATGGAGTTGCCCAAGTATTTATTTGCAAGCGGTGCAGAGTAGTACAGTAGGAAAAACATTCACCCAAGAACCAGAAGCTCAAGGACTCGGGCTTTTGCACTTGTAAGTTGAGTTGACCTTGAGTGTAGGTGTAAATCACTCATACCCTCTGTTCTTGTTTCTTCCTCTGTCAAGTGAGGATGAACAATACTTGCCCTACCTTCTCGAGGCTGAGGATCAATGAGGCAATCGGAGTGAAAATTACAAAATGTTCTACAAGTCATGTATAAATACACATTTTTGTATGCATGTATTTATGCCTGATAAAATAATATTTTGGGGGCGCCTGGGTGGCTCAGTCAGTTAAGCGGCCGACTTCGGCTCAGGTCAAAAATTCACGGTCTGTGAGTTCGAGCCCCGCATCGGGCTCTGTGCTGATGGCTCAGAGCCTGGAACCTGCTTCGGATTCTGTGTCCCTCTCTCTCTCTGCCCTTCCCTTGCTCACACTCTGTCTCTATGTCTCTCAAAAAAATAAAATAAAAACATTAAAAAAATTAAAAAATAATAATAATATTTTGGGGTCATTAAATGCATTTCTTAGCTCTGCTCTTGGCCATAACATTCAATTTCTCTTGGCCTCAGTTTCCTCATCTGTAAAATATGGCCATGAGGTTCGTTGAACCCTAAACTTCTTTCTAGCTCTGTCCTGCAGCAGACTAATGGCTCTTCCTTATTCCTACCCTGCTTTCTGACCAGACCTTGGTGACCAAGAGAACCCAGAGATGGAGTTCCCCGCCCAGAAGCATCTGTCCTCTCAGCCCAGAGGAGACTGGATATGCTATATATTCTAATCCACTGGGGCTACTGGGACCATGAACCCCAATTTCCAGATAAAGAAGGTCTCTGACCTGTCCAAATTGAAGAGCTGAAAAATTAGGTTCCCAGAACTCTCAGCTCTTACATCATAATTATTTCAGGTGTGTAAAGGCTCTTGTCCCAAGTGACTCATCCTAGGTGCGATCATTACTTCACAGAAAACTCAACGAAGGTCTGATTTCATGTGTACTGAATTCCAACCACGCCACGGCAAAGGCCATATGATGAGAAGGGACCGGAGTGAGCGAGTGACATCAGGGGCCAAACAGAGCCGCTACGCAAACGTGCACTGCAGGCTCCCTACACAATCACCTAATTATAGTTCCCGAGGAAGCGCTGTACAATGACACACTGTACAGAAGCCGGTGGATCATTGTCAGTGGGCCAGACGGTCTTTTTAATCTGGGGTGATATTTGGAAGATAATGTGCAACAAGCTCAATGAGGTTTTCGCGGTGGGGCTTTTGGCTGAACAGGTCATTAAATCTTTCATGGCCCAGAGAAAGGCCTGTCCATCCAGCTCGTGAGTGAACAGGCTCTTCCAAACTTTGGAATTAAAAGTATGCCTGACCTTAAAGCCTTCTCTCCTCACGTCCCAAAGAAAGGGAACGAAGAGGTCACAAAGCTCACGTAAATATGTGTGTATCCTACACGCAACGCGACGCTCGCCTACCGCTGCTTCGCCAGCTGCATTGACCCAACGTGGCCAAGTTAAACACAGATTTCGTTCCAACTATTCTGGTTTTAACGACGATAGTTAAATAACTTCCCTGAAGCCCCCAAATCGCAAGAGGCAGGGTCTGGAAACTGCCTCTCTCTCCAAGCTCAGGGTCATACTGTCTCATACCCACTCTGAGCCTCTGGTTCCTCGTGCGCATTAAGATGGTCTCTGCCTTGCAGCTCAGCTGTGACTGTCAATACCTGGAAAGGGTCTCCCGCGGGGTGTGGCTCATGGCAAAAGTTCAGCAAATGGTCTCTGCTAATTCCAGGATGGTGGCAAGCGAGTACATGCAACATTCAAAATGGAATTACAATGAATATAAATTATACAAACAGTGCACTCTGATGTATCCAGAATGACGGAGACTGACATTTGAGCATCACACATATATCTGCGCTATTATTTAACATAAAGTAATAACACATTTCCTGTTCGGTGGCTAAGATTTGACTGGTCACATTTGCCTCACTCTGCTCCTCGTCTCTGACTCATTCATTCATGATTCCCCAAGTCCTTTAAGGTCTTGCCATGCTCGCGATCCTTGAAAGCAGCACAGTTTTGGAAAACGCACATAATGATGCCAATGCTGTTTCCTGCCTAGGCTGGATTTTGCTTTCCATTACTTGATAAACATATATTCCTCTTACTGAATTTATTTGCGCTGGATACGGCACTAGATGCTGGCTCTGCAAACAAATGGAAAGTATGGTCACTGGCACAGCGTAGTTTACGTTCTGGGGGGGTGGAAGGCCTGGAAGCCCCAGGTCAGATGCGGGGTACTAAGAGCTATAAAAGCAGGAAATCCCATCTGTGGGAATTTACAACTGAACCCCACCAGGATTTAGCCCCACCGAGTTCCCATTCGGAGAGACGCAGGGGAGAGGTGAAGCTGGCCTCCTTGCAGCTGACGCAGACCGGGCCAGGGCGGTCCGTTCTCCTCACCTCACCCTACTCTCCTTAACGTATCACTTTCTATCACCCTATCCTTAGCTCCTGCCACCCAGAAATTTTTCTCCAGATGGGAGGACTGGCAATCAGCTCCCCTCCCTTGTGTAATCAAATATCTCACCCTGAAGATATGCTCAGACTCTCTGGCCTGCACTCAACCCTCCGGTTTGCAGCGTGGCACGAAGCAGCCAGCCCGCCCGCCCAGAGCCCCACCGGTTTCTAATTAAAATAGAACAAGTGTTTCTTTAGACACAGACCGATTTCTTGGAGGAGAAACAGCAGGTTCCTCCAAGGTTGGCCTCCAGGTCTCACACACACATGGGCTGTTCGTGAAGGAAAGGCAAATAGGCTATTTTTAGAAAGTACAAACGGATGTATTATTATTATTATCAATTATTATTTTAACCATACTGCTACCTGACACTGAGTACAAAGAACTTATGTATGTCTCTGGAATGGCATTCAATAGATGGTGGGGGGGGGCAGGTATCACATTATTTTAATAATGTGTTGGAACTGCAAAAATAAAAAATCATTTCCTGTCTGCCTTAGGTTACAACAATTTACCTAATCCTCTCCATATTGATCATATTCAGCACCGTGCTATGGAAATGTAAACATTTCTGAAAATAAAACAGCTTTTCTAATTAAAAGTAAAAAAAAAAAAAATGAACCCAAATTCCAAAGCAATTTGTGACTGACTACATGCCCTGCTCCAGGAGGCAAGATTGCATGGTTTGCCCCGAGGCCACAGACTTCATCGCCTGGAGGCAGGGGTATTATTCGAACTACTGAGCGGCCATCTTGGATGCAAGAGTTAGCGCTGGAGCAGGGATACAGAGGCCATTGATGTCAGATGGGACCTCTTTACAGCCAGGTAGTCGGCAAGTAAGTCCCCCAACTGCCTCCAAGCAAGAAGGGTGTTAAGGGAGCTCAGAAAAGCTATTTACCAATAGAACAGGAAGATTTCACCAATTTAGCAACTGGCCCAGGTGGACCCCTAAATACTGGCCCTGCCCAAAGAGAACAGGCAAGACCCTAAATGAGGGAACAAGCTGGCTGAGGGGTGGATGCCCTGAAGGGGCAGGCACGACTTCATCCTAGCTAATTGCTGCTAGACCTTCTGATTTCTCATGAGAAGCTAAAAATCTATAGTTCATCATAGCAAGTAATGCACATTAAAAAAATATAGCCTTGTGAGCCAAACCAAACAGGTCAGCAAGTGACCATTTTGTGACTTGTGATGGACAGTGATCTAGGGGATCAAGGCCACCTGTACCCATGACCTCCACAGAAGCATGAACTCACCTAGTTGCTCCAAAAGCCAAAATCCCTACCCTGAAGCTCCTTCCCTGGTTCAGGCCACTTGGTGCCTCACCTGCATTATCACAACAGACCAAACTGGCCCTCCCGTACCACCATGGACACTCCCTTCTTTTAAACCTACCACCTGCTCTTGTAATGACTTGATTGCCTCACCCAGAAGTTCTGTCTTTTTGTTGCTGTGTCTTCAGGGTCTAGCGCAGGGTTTGGCACCTGTTTCACAGAAACAGAAAGAAGGGAGGAAGGAAAGAAGTTTTGTTTTGCTACTTTTAATCCCTTTACTGTTATGTCTAACAGTAACACCTAATGGTAATACGTGGTACTGCAACCCAGCTTTATTTAACTTGGAAGGTGCTCACCCAACAGAAGTGGAAATAAATAAGAATATGACATTTAAATACTTTATATTATAAGAGAAAGCCCCAGATTGAAAGATGCAGCAAAGGCATCTGTAATAGTCATGGTCACCATGAGAATTCTTTCTTTTAAATTCAACTACTGAAGGATTTTTTTTAAGTTTATTTATTTATTTTAAGAGAGAAAGAGAGAGAGAGCATGAATAGATAGAGAGGGAGAGTGAGAATCCCAAGCAGGCTCTGCACTGTCAGCAGGGAGCCGATGTGGGGCTCAAACTCATGATCCATGAGATCATGACCTGACCCAAAACCAAAGGTTGGACACTTAGCTGACTGACCGGCCCAGGAACCTCCCTGAAGGATTTTTTAAACATAAAAATGTAAGCTCAGGTCATGATCTCGCAGTCTGTGAGTTCGAGCCCCGCGTCGGGCTCCGTGCTGACGGCTCAGAGCCTGGAGCCTGCTTCACATTCTGTGTTTCCCTCTCTCTCTGCCCCTCCCCGACTCATGCTCTGTCTCTCTCTGTCCCAAAAATAAATAAACATTAAAAAATTAAAAAAAAAAAGAAAGATAGTCTATAGCCATTTCTCCTATAATATTTCATTCCTGAAATTTATATATTTTTCAGGTCTCAGGAGCCGCTCCTAAAAAGAGAGAGTCCTCATTTCACAACAATGTGAATATACTTAACAGAACTGAACTATATACTTCAAAATGGTTAAGATGGTAAATTTTTCGGTTCTGTGTTTTTTGCAACACTAAAATAATTTTTAAAATAAATATATATAACACAATAGAGACAGTCCTCAGCCCACTCTCCTTAAGAGGTCCTTATAACGGAGATGGGGCTCATACCCTGGTCCTGGCACTCCACAGTCTAGTCCTATAAACAGTTGCACCCACGGGCAAATTGTTTCCCTCTAGTTGGTATGATCCCACCCTCCACCGATGTTCATTCATTCAGTAGGCATTTACTGTGTGCTTATTACAGAGGCTCTGAGGATATCATTATAGTCTGTGCCCTTCACCTACTCTAAGCCCAGATTCCAGTGAGTGTGCTGCCAGGATACTTGGAGTCGGTAGGTGGCTGTGAGGGCCCAGCCTCTCTGTGATTCACCAGTCCTTAGCAACAATCACATCACAGGTCAGATGGCCCCAGGGGAGTTCATTCCTGCCTGTAGCTAGAGATGCCCACTACTTTCTTACTCACTTTTAGGTATGGAAGCCTAGATGTCTCCTCACTGGCTTCCTCCTTGCCCTCCTGCTCTGACTGCGAGAGGTTCTGAACTTCCCTGGGTAGCAAAACAAAAGCTAAAGACAAAATGATTGGTGGGGGCACCAGGCATCTGTTTGTGCCCAATGGGCAAGAAAATGTAAACACAACCCACTGCCATGTTTTCTCAGAGCCCTGAGCCTTCTGCTTTCTGTACGCCCTGGAAATTCACCAAGTAGCAGTGATTCCTTCTCTTCAGGCCAACCCCTGAGCAAGGCACTCCACAGTGTATCCTTAGCATTCCCAGTGGATATTGGTGGGAGTTAGATTGGAGAATATTAGGCCCAAAAGACAGCTTAGAATCAAGGCATCTCATTTTATAGATAGGAAACTGATACTCAAAAAGTTGGTAAATTTCCCAAGCTCATAGCAAATTATTGGCCAAGTCTGAACGAGAACTCGGTTCTCCTGACTCCCCCTGTCATCTATGCTGAGCACAAATACCGGCACTAAGAGAATGGAAATAGATTGTTAAGCTATAGCTGGTCCAGGCTCAGGCTCCAGTCACGTAAAAGTTTTAAAAGTCCTTTCTGTTCATTTTGGATGTCTTTTTGGTAAGTCTCTGGATTAAGGTAACAATGGCAACACTTATATCCAATAGTCAATACCAAAAGCCACATGCTACTCCATGGATTTCATACAGAAACACAGGCAAGCCTGCCAGAGAGATCCCCACCCTGGCAACTGGATGGTGTTCTAGTCCTGGGCCTAGTTCCTTGGGAGTTCGAGGACCCTAAACTTAAGTTCAGTTCTCCAGCCAGCGGAATGTGGATGGAACACATCTCTGTGTCTCTGCATCTTCACGAGTGAAACGATTTATTGCGAAACTCTAAATTGAGGTTATTGTGAAAATCCTAAGATAGTGTCAGCTGTTGTTAAACTGTATGTGAGTTGAACACTTTTTGATAATGATGTATCCATGTAGGTTCATCCATTGTAACACACCTTAACATCCAATGTGTAAATATACCACTTGGGTAGAGGATGATAATAATGGGGGAGATTGTGCCTGTGTGAGGGCGGGGAATATATACAGGGAATCTCTGTACCTTCCTCTCAGTTTTGCTGTTAACTAAAACTGCTCTAAAAAACTAAGGCGTATTAAATAATAATTTTTTTTAAAAGATAGAACACTTTTAATCAACATTACCTCTGTTATCATTCAGTATCTTTCTTCACAACTCAAAGTATGGGGTGTTCCATTTTCTGGGCAGAAAAATAGAGAATCAAAAGGTTGTAGTGGGGCCAAGACTGAAACATTGCTTGGGGCTTCCCTGATCAGGCACCATTCTCTCCACTCAGCCATCTTACCGTCGGGGTGTTGAGGGCACCTGAGGCACAAAGTTCCCCGGATCTACTCAAGCTCAGAATCAGAAGGAACACGACTCCTCTATATTGTCTTGAGAAGTGTCACATGGAGTAGTGTTCATGACCTGTCACTTCAGAGTCATGTGTCACAAATGCAGAATCGTGGGTCCTGCCCCCGGATCTTACTGAATCGGAATGACTGGGGAGTATGGCCCAGGACTGAGTATTTCTAATAATTGTCCCCAGATGACTCCGATGCATCCCAATGTTTTAGAATCGGTTTCTGCTAGCACTGGAGCGCTCTTTCATGTCCAGACCATACACCAGAAGGCTGAATCCATAGTGTGTCTTAACCCAAAAAGCCTCCCTCCAGGCAACATTCCTTCAGCAACTAGTAAGGCCCCACAAGCTGTCAGAAAGGGCGGTATGGACAAGGACATCACTGAAGGCATTTTAGATTTCAGGAGGGGGAAGGGTCCACCTCCCATTTCCCAAAGAATGACCGCTTCAGCAGATGGCTGAGTGAGAGGTTAGTAATGCAGCCGGAGCCACAATTATGTATTGCCCAGACGGATGCTGCCCAAGTTCGTGACTTACACCCCAGTCATGGATTTGACTTTTGTGGGATCTTGGGTCTGACATTTTCTAAGACCAGATCCCTTTCCCTGTATCTGAGGGTTGACAGGATATTTATGAACCGCGCCCATACAATGCCACGTGGGGGCCACAGAAACCCTCGATCCCAGGGTCACCTCAGCCACACCTGCTACTTTAAGTCTGATTTAAGTCCCTGCGCTTCAGTTTCTTTAGAAGCAGAACAGAAACTCTCTCGCTGCCCTTCTCTAAACGGTATTGCCAGGGGAAAGAAAAAGGATTTGCAGAAAGTCAAGTGGTGCAGAGGAGAAACCTCAGCCCACCCTCAGATGCCCCGGTGTAAATATGCACTCGGATTTAGGTGCCATCCTTGTCTGAAAATCAAAATGGATTCCACCTGCTGCGGCCCATACTCTGGCTCTTGCCAAGCCACACACCCAGAGAACAGAACTGAGGGGAAGCCAGTTGCCTCTTCTAATCCTACACAAGGCCTCCCGGTGTTTCAGCCCCCAGCCTTCCACTGCTCCCCTCCTTCAGCTTTCAATTCAGCAGCCCTGCTTGTCCATTCGGTGCGTGAGCCCATGGCGGTCCCCTGCCCACCCTGCTGGGACCCACCTGAGGCTTCACACAAGGCTGGTAGGTCCCTCCTCCTGCCTTCCGCATTTCCTTCTCAGGCCCACCTGAGATATTTCTTCATTTCACCTTTACTCCTTTCAAAGCAGCCTTGGAATGGTTGGTGTTTCTTTTAAAAAGAGCAAAGAGAGGGGCGCCTGGGTGGCTCAGTTGGTTGAGCGTCCGACTTTGGCTCAGGTCATGATCTCGAGGTCTGTGAGTTCAAGCCCTGCGTTGGGCTCTGTGCTGACAGCTCAGAGCCTGGAGCCTGCTTCACATTCTGTGTCTCCCTCTCTCTCTGCCCCTCCCCCACTCATGCTCTATCTCTCTGTGTCTCAAAAATAAATAAACATTTAAAAAATTAAAAAAAAAAGAGAGCAAAGAGAGAGAGAGAGAGAGAGAGAGATCAGGGAGACTAGACTGCAGAGTGACCTACACTCAAACTCCTCAAAGTCTAAAGTCTTTCGTGAGGCTTCTATTTGGATTCTCCAATGACTATTTTTCAAAGAACAATCTGAATTTTAAGTGTAAGTCTCAGATCAATGAAAAGACTCCAGTATAACTAAGGATGACTCAGAAAGTGAGCAAGAGAAAATGAAAAAACTGATTTCAGTTTCTCTGGACTGTATTTGAAAGACATGGGTAGAGAATTCAGATCTACCTCTGATAACCCAAGGCGAATAGAAACAAACCTAGCCGAGAAAGATTAGTCTAGAATTGCTGGCAAATTCATTTTAGTTAGGCCAAATTGATGTCACAGTCGAGTGACGTACATGTTTTATGGCGTATCAGCCTTTGGCGTAGCCATAACTGCCTCTTACTGAGCATTTACTATTATCTTGGCCATTGGTTCTTCTCTCATATTAATTATTTCATTTAATCTTGACAACACCATGAGTTACGTATTGATTTCTCAGTTCTTCAGATGGGGACACTGAAGTGAAATCACTTGCCCAAGGTCAGCATGCGTGGCAGGGCAGGGATTGCAGCCTAAGTCTGTCTCCTTCCAGGTAGTGACCTCCAAGAACAGTGGAGTGAAGGAACGCCGGGCTGCTATCAAAGATCTTTGTTACAGTCCCGGCTCTACCATTAACTACTGGGTGTCCTGGCACAAGTGGCTGACCCACGGGGCTCCAGTTTTCTCAACTGTAAAATACGGAGCTCAGGAGTAGATGGGCTCGAATGCCCTTTCCATGCCTACGAGGCTCTAATTACAGCTTCTCTCTTGCCCCTTAGCCCAAAGGCCCTCTGCTGCTTTCTGTGGGCTTTATGATACACGGTCAGCCATAACTAAAACTTATGGGATGCTTAGTCCTCGGTCTTGTTGACCTCCAAACTACAACACTGTTTTTATAAGTAAAAAAAATACAACCTGCTTGACAAGTGCCTGCTTTGCCACAACGCACGTTGTGGACACAGCTCCCAAGGCACATTGAGGCAAAGGTGAAGGAATGCCTGTCAGGTAGCTCCAAAGACAAAAGCAGTAACATTTGCTTGTGTTGTTCTGTCTTCTCATTATTTACAGTCCCGTGATCTTCAGGAAAGGGGAAAAATTGAAAGCGACACATAAACTAGAAGAATAATGTTGATTGTTGTTGACTGTTTATAATGAGAAAGATCTTAGAAGATGTGAGTTAATCCAGGCAGAGCTAAGTTAGGGCCACACATCTGGCTCTGAGCAGCTTCATGAATCTCACCTCCAGCCACACATTATCAGGCAAAGGAGAGGTCAACGTGCGTGACGCTTTGGGCTTCAGTCAGCTTTGGACCTGGATGAAATAAAGAACTTGGTCGTTGGGGCACATCAACGGGAGAGAGGCTAAGGGGGTGGGTCGGAGTCTCATTCCCAACTTACCGGTAGGCTCGTAAATTTTGATGGGCGCTAACCAGGTAAGGCCTGGATTTCAAGACCAGGGCTGCAAATTTCCGCAGTAAAGAAATAGATCTGTAATATGTTCTTCAGTACCGACTCGTTTCAGGTCAAATGCCACAATATACCATTTTCAAGAAATACCTCGAAACCAGAATCTCTGAAAAGCTTGTCTGCTCCTGCTAGGGCGCCTCTGAATATAGAAGCAGTAAGGAGAACCTTTGAGGAGTGTTTTATTGTTTGCAAAGTGCTTTCACACTTTGATCCTCCTAACATCCCTGGGAGTCACTGAGGTTCCAAAAAGCTTACGTAACTTGCCCGACCCAGCAGCGTTTGGACCCAGGTCTCCTGATTATAGAGCCTTTCTCTACATCATGTACTTCTGAATAAGACGATTTTTTTCCACTAAGGAAATAAATCTTTATTTTAAAAATAAAATAAGGGAAAGAAAAATGACTGTGTACTTAGGAGGCAAGATCGCTGCTGGCTGTCATGGCGGACTTTTCGTAAATGAGAGGCAGGAGAGTCAAAGGGAAGACCACACGGCACCCAATGAACTGAACACGGGATTTTTCAATGCTGGGGGAAAACAACGGCAAATGAGAAAAAAGCAATATCAAAATAGCCTATGAGAAATGCAAAGGACAGGTTTCCCATTAAATTTGGTCAGGTTTCGGATGTTGTCACTATCAGCACTACGAGGGTCACTGTGTAAAACGTGGCCAACGGCAAGGCTAACAGGAGAAGCTGAATCAACCAGGACCAAGCCCATCTAAGATGTTACCCAAATCTTGGATACCTTTCACACTAGATGATAAAGAATCCAATTCTACCTGTGGGTAAGGCTCCCTATCTGCCACCACAGTGACTCTTAATCATGGGGCTGATACGGATTTGGGCTTGTTTTCTAAGAATACGCCCTTCTTGAACATTACTAATGTTCAAGAGAAACTAATAATAAATAACCACAAGAGCAACCAACTGCATTAACATTTCATGATTTGCAAAGCTCTTACACACACACACACACACACACGCACGCACACACGCACGCACATACACTCTCATCAGAGCCCTAAAACATCCCTCTGGATATAAGCTAGGTGATTGATACTGCCATTCTACTGATGGAAAAACAGAGGCTCACAGTATATATGACTTCCCCAAACTCACAAAACCACCAGCTGGCAAAGGAGAAATATAAACTCCAAACTTCTGACTTCATTTTTCATGCTACTTCCACGATACCAGCCATACCGCTGATTAAGACCCCTGATTAATGCAGTAAATATGCTTGTCTCACATGTTTATCTTTTGCCAGGGCTGATCAACTTCAGAGACCTCAGAGCGGCACCAGGCCACGGTCACGTCAGCCCTGTCAGGCAGATCTGAGGAGAGAGTCCAGTTGTCAGCCACCCACGCCTCAAAGTGACTTGTAAAACAAAACCAGCAGCCATAGATGTCTCAGAATAAAAAAAGCTGTGAGGAAGACTTACTCATAGGCTTACAGTGTCATGGATACTTTGGATAGGAGGCTGCAATGCTGGCTGTCTGGCTGTCTGTACTGAGGATGAGGGATAAGACCAAGTGTAGAGGGCGCCTGGGTGGCTCAGTGGGTTAAGCGCCCAGCTTCGGCTCTGGTAATGATCTCACGGTTTGTGAGTTCAAGCCCTGCATCAGGCTCTGTGCAGACAACATGGAGCCTGCTTTGGATCCTCTATTTCCCTCTCTCTCTGCCCCTCTGCAGCTCATGCTATCCCTCTTGCTAAAAAATAAATAAACATTAAAAAAAAAAGATCAGTGTGGATGCCAAAGCAGCTCAGGGAACCACGTTTAGCCAAGTCAAATGAGGGGGAAATGGAGAAAGGGAGCGACTGCTGACTCAAAAGAAGAGAAGAAAAGAAAATTACAATTATTTCCTCTAGCTATAATCTCTGGTTTGTCCCAAGTGGTTCCTGACAGTCTTCCCATCACATAGAATAAAATCTGTCCCTCACCCCCCCTCCCATCAAGAAAAACCAAGGGACCTCACTGCCTTAAGACAAATTATTTTAGAGTCCACCCTCATAAGATTGAACAGGAAGTCTCTCTGGAAACTAGTGGCTAGATAATCAAAATGTAAGATGAACTAGCTGCATTAGAAATTGTATTAGTTGTCTATTGCTGTGTAACAAACTACCCTCAAATTTAGTGGCTTAAAACAACAACTGTAATAACTCAAGGCTGTGCTGATGGGCCATACTCATGGTTGGAGCTGGCGAGCAGGGGAGGGAAGTGGAGGACGATAAGATGCTAAACTTTGATGTTGAATCTTGAAAGTCTTGTGAGTTGTTTTCCTTCTCCTGAGCACTTAGTGAACAGTGATAAGCCACCTTGAAAAGCTCACATGGATCCAAGCATTCCTCACACCGTGTTGCAAGGTGTATTCGTTCCCTAGGGCTGCCCTATATGGTCACAGACTGGGTGGCTTAAAACAACAGAAATTTAGTCTCTCATAGTTGTGAATGGGTAAGTTAACGACCAAGATTACAATAATCCTATTCAGCAAATACGACTCATTCCTCTTGACCCTTCATAATTCTATTTTTATAACCAATTCTAAGGAAAGAATCCTATGCAAATAAGCTTTAGGCACAGAAATAAAGTAAAGCAGCAATGCTTAGGATAGGAAGTTTGAAAATCATCTTTGTTTCTAGTAATAAAACAATGGTTCCATATAGAAAATATATCTATATAACAAACTACGTAGCCCCTGAAAATATGTACGAGGTTTGTAGTAAATAGAAAATATACTTGTTTATTTAACAAGCAAAAAATACACCATATTTTAAATATTATTATCATGTTTTAAGAAGAGCAAATAACTCTCAAAATTGTACTTAAAATTTAAAAATTGGAAAGGGGCTCATTAAAATACTAGCACTGTCTGTATCTGAATGATTTCTTACCTTTTAGGTTGTTCCAGTTATATATTTCTGCATAACAAACCACCCTATAACTTTTTGCTTAAAATGACAATAATCTATTGTTCTCATTGCTCTGCAGTTTGGGTGGGGCTTCCAGGGGGGTGGCTCAGCTCTGCTTCTTGCAACGACAGCTGATGGTACTGAGCTGAGACAGAAGGATCTGCTTCCCAGGAAGGCTCGACACAGGCTGGTGCTGGCCGTCAGCTGGGACCTCAGCTGGGCTTGGCCAGGGGCCTCCGTTCTTCTCCAAGTGGGCCTCTCCATGGAGCTGCCGCAGCGTCCTCCCAGCAGGACAGCCCAGCTTCAAGAACAAGTGTTCTGAGAGAAAGGAGGTAGAAACTGCGAGTCTTTATATGGTGGCACCTGGTAACTAGCACAGAGTCACTTCTGCCATGTTCTACTGGGCAAGCCATCAGAGCCTGCTGAGATTTAAGGGGAGGGACTCTTCTTGATGAGAGAAATGTCAAAGAACTTGTGGTCATCTTCAATCTACCATTTTAAGTCAACATCTTCCAATTTTTTTAAAAGAGTATTATTACAAGTGGGGGGGTGTTAAGTACCTTTAAATGCTTTTATTTAAAAATTTGAAGATCCTAGGGGCACCTGGGTTCTCAGTCAGTTGAGCGTCTGACTTCTGCTCAGGTCATGATCTCACAGATCTTGAGTTTGAGCCCCATGTCAGGCTCTGTGCTGACAGCTCAAGCCTGGAGCCTGCTTCGGATTCTGTGACTCCCTTTCTCTCTGCCCTCCTCCGCATGCACTCTGTGTCTCTCAAAAATAAATAAACATTAAATTTTTTTTTTAATTTTGAATACCCCCAATATAAACTTTGATAATTCAGAAAACTACTTAAATAGCAAATGTCTCTACTCTTAGCCCTCCAAGCCCCGTCTCCACCTGTATAGCCTGGATATACACATGTGTGCACACACACAAGCTCTCTCATCTGTAGGCACTTTGCCTTGATCGGTTCTTTGATGAGGTTGTTGAGTAAAACTTAGAGTTATGGTCATGGTGGCTCGTGGTATCCTCCATTCAAGATAGATACTTTTCAAAAGGCATCTGTTAACAGCCTTCCCCCATTTTCTGACCTCCTCACACACAAGAAGACTGATAAATGAATGAAGCGTAACACCTTTAAAGGGCTACCAACCCAGATTGGATGTACACATCTAAGCAGGCATGTGGTTACCCTCCTTGTCTCCTACCACATCTGACTCATTGGCTATTAAACACTGAAGCATTCACAGATGCCTGAAATAGTAATATTGATTCCTAAAAGCTTTTCTCAAGTTGGCTGGAATCTCCTAACATTCATTCTTAGATCACATAAAGAAGTCTCACCTTTGGCTGCCGCCTTCATGGAATCCTAAAACTCATCTCTTCAGTGGTTAGCAGGACAGAAGGCTGATCACCTTTAAAGAATAAAAATTAAGGTCCGACTACAATGCAATAAGATCAACTGGCTAAGATTAAATGGGAGCCGGTGTGTTAGTGGTTTTAGTCTGTTCTGTTTGCTATTTTGTGTGTATGTGAATGTGTGTGACAGTTATGTCCTGATTCTCAAGTCTGGATGGCCTAACTTTACACAGTCATCTCAGGAGATGAAAGAGCTGCTAGCAACACATAATGACCTAGAATTTTAATTAAGGCTGTGGGTCCTCTCTACAGGAAAACGTACGTGAGCATAAGCAATGCGTGCTGCATACTCTGGGGGGTTCCCAGACACCTTGCTTAGGTTAAGCACCCCCACGCAAGACAGATCTCAGATCTTTGGGGATTCCAGATAGGTGATGAGTGCCTGAGGATGTCATGGTGCCTTGGGGCTTGTCAGGCCATGCCAGGTGCAACACAGGCAACTGTTTACAATGCTGTTTTTTCCTTGAGCCATCACCAACAGTCAACCATGAAAGAACCCATGAATAGAGAAAGGCAAAGCAGCCCGGATACAGCTGAAGCTTGCATACTAGTGATCCGTCTTCCCACTGTCGAGGCAGAAACACTTCTCGCACCTCATTCTCTTTCTATCCTTTCGTCACCCATCCCTGTTTCTCTCCCTCTGTCAAATATCTAACAAGCACCTTTTTAACCCCTTTCTCACGGTTAGGGTCTAGGTATACAAATATGAATAAAATGTGGATTATTCATTAAACAAATTCACTGAACATTTACGGAACACAATTAATGGAACTTTCATTTTTACAATGTACATCCCAGGGTGGGAAACACACACTCAGACCCACAAGCCACACACACGTATACGCTTACGATGAACATAAAAGAAGGCTATAAGCACAGAGTTAAGTAAGCCACCATGGGGGCAGAGAAGGAAGCAATTAATTGCCTGCCATGGTGGGTCATGAAAGGTTATACAGGAAAGGTGAAATTGACCCCCATATTCAAAAACAAATAGGCAGAAAAGGAAGGAAGAAGAGACAGTATGTGCAAAGGCACTCAGGTGCAAAGAACATGGCACTTCCCAGGTTCAGAGTTGCTAGAACTCAGAACCATGTGGAAGAACCGTCAGCAGGAGCTATAGCAGGAAAGACAGGCGGAGGCCACACAAATGGGTTCAAACTATGCATACAGACACTCTGGAAGGCTCTATGCAGAGGGATGAAATGATAGGTTTTAGGTTTAGAAACCTAAGACTGATGGCAGAATAAAAGATGTATTTGAGGACCAGATAAAAAACAGGGAGATTAGTTGAGAGGGAGGCTCCTGGGAGGTCCTGGTAAGGGATAAAAAAGGGACTAAATTCTAGCAGGAGCAGAAGGGAAAGAGAAGAAGGTCAAATATAAGAGTCAGCAGACAGCATGGATAGAAACTGGCAAATGTTTACATGAGGTGGGAGGGGGTGAGGGAGAAGTCATTATTATGACTTCCATGTCCCTTATTTGTGTAGTTGAGGGACACAGGGAACGTAAGGTTGTAGGGGTAAGACAATGAGGCCTGAGGGCCATGAAGAGTGTGAAGGCCTATGGAATACCAACTGGAGACGGCCACCCTGGTGCTGGGACTACAGGTCCAATGAGCACCCACTATTCGTCCAGTCCTGGTTCTAAGGTCCTCCCTCACCAAAGTTAATACAGAAATCCTACGTGTCCTTTGCCAATCTTGTGTGGCAAAACCAAAAAAAGTTTTTGATAAAAGTCTCGAGTGAGATGGATCACCTCAAGCCTAAAAAGGGCCACTTGTGTTGCGGGTAACCATGAGAAAATCATGTTCGTGCTAAATCTGTCTTTCTCTCGCCTTACATCACAGGCAGGCTCCGCCAAGACCGCTATGATCAAGTTCTTATTCCCCTCTCCAACCCTCCACGACAACTTTTGGCTGTGCAAGACAAATACTTCCATATGGCGCAACGTTTATGTTAAGAGGGAAAAAATATGAAATGCTTTCAGTAAATTTCATCCAAGAAACAGTAGATTTACAAATCCTAAGCAGTTGGAACAAAATATTGGTCTGTAATTGATTTTGGATGAAGTGTATTTCAACAGGAATAGGAAACCTGAGGCAGTTAATTACTGATGCTTAGAAGTCTTGAGTGTCTTTGTACACCCCTCCCTGTTATCTCAGACTGATCACTTGACTCCTTGAGTGTCTTCTGTCTTGTCTGTAAAATGGGTTTAGCAACTTTACCTACTCATGGGATTTTTCTGAGGATTAAATGAGCTATTACAAGTTAAGAGCTCAGAATGATAGTCATAGGATAGTAGGCATGTAGCAAATGTTAATTCTTATTACCTACTACCTATAAGCTACGTGACGAGGAAAGGGGAATAGGATGAAGACGTGGGTGGAAAGGAAAAAGGGTAGAGAGTGGGTGACAAGAATGGTTTTTAGGATGTATTGATAGAGGAATGCTCATTTCTACCTCAGAACTGCAGGGGCACGAAAGCTGTGTACATGTGAGTAGTTGTTAAGAAGTTTTAGGGAGGGGTGGGTGTGTGAGGCCTGCAACCTTCCAGCACGCATTTTGGATCATCATTCATTTTTATAATTACTTAATTCACTGGGATAAATGAGAGCAGGAGGGCAGAAGGCAAGAGGACTAAAAAATCCTGATTTTTCTAGCAGGGACTATTTGACCTGCAAAATTACCCCAGGTCTATGTGAAACCAGTCCGCAGAATTTTATTCTATTGACTCATTATTACTTTGGACAAACTGCCAACTTTTGTTTTAGTTTTCGAGTCACAAAAGCAAAGGATCTTATAGAATGATATTTTTTTTTTTTAAGTAGGCTCCACGCCCAGTGTGGAACCTAACACAAGGTTTGAACTCACAACCCTGATATCAACACCTGAGCTGAAATCAGGAGTTGGACATTTGGGGTGTCTGGGTGGCTTAGTCAGTTGAGCATCTGACTTCAGCTCAGGTCATGATCTCATGGTTCATGGGTTCAAGCCCCACAATTGGGCTCTGTGCTGTTAGCTGTCAGCCTGTCAGTGCAGAGACCACGTCAGATCCTCTGTTCCCCTCTCTTTACTCCTCCCCCAACCTGTGCTCTCCCGAAAATTTAAAAAAAAAAAAGAGTTGGACATTTAACAAATTGAGCCACCCAGGTACCCCAAAATGATTTTTTAGTATCTTCTAATTACATAGCTCTTACATACACAAGCATTTCTACACTTTCCTAACTTAATAATGATAAAAAATCAGGCAAAGTAGGTATCATTAGCTCTACTTTGAAATAGGAAATAATGCCTATTTACTGCATGCCAGGTACTATATTAAACACTCTACAAGGACCGTCTCCTGTAACAAACCTGTAACAAACCTATGTTGGTGGTGCTATCATCATCTGAGGCTAGAAGAGAGAAGTTTAAGAGCCCCCAAGGTGACCCAGACAGTACAGGGTACAGCCAAGGTACATGGGTCTGACTTCAAAGCCTGCTTCCTAAATCCTAATCACTGTATTCTGCCGTGGTGCTATCATCATCTGAGGCTAGAAGAGAGAAGTTTAAGAGCCCCCAAGGTGACCCAGACAGTACAGGGTACAGCCAAGGTACATGGGTCTGACTTCAAAGCCTGCTTCCTAAATCCTAATCACTGTATTCTGCCGTTTAAGGATAATTAGATACATGCTCTTCCCTCGTATGGCAATGCTTTTAGCCTGAACTCAGCCTAATTATTTATAATCACGTAAACAACTGTGGTGAAATTATATAGGAATACTCAACTTTTTGATGTCTATTTCCATATTATGTTCTTAGAATTGCTCAAGACACATCTCTAGGTACATTTCCCTCCCCTAAGGTTATAAGAATCTATACAAGACCAGTAACTGTTGAATAAAGTTTCCAAATACCTAAAGAACTTGGTAATAGGCTAAGAATCTGTTTCTCATTTATAATACAGATTCATAGTTGTAGTTAAGAATATGTAAGCACAATTGTAGCGAAGGGTAGCTACCAATCTTTTGAATGGTTCAATAACGCACAGTACAAAAGTTGCTCATAAAAATGCATTTTTTATTTCATTAAAAAAAAAAAAACCTGTCCAATATCCCTCCCCCTCATGCAAACAGCTCTCATGTGAGAGTCTTCAAATTTTACGCTTTTTCCATTCGGGCTCATTCTTTGTTTCCTCATCATCAGATTCAACTTGGGCAAACATGGTTTTGGGTTGAGTCCTAAAAGAAAGTTAATGAAAAGAGGAAAAATTTAGTCAGCAAGTGTTTATTAGATTAGACCTTTGCTACTTTCATCAAGTGCACGCACATTTGGGGAATCCATTACATCTCAATTATTAAATATTAATCATTAAACTTCTGGCAAAGAAAAAGATAATGGAATTTAATTATGTGCAGAAGAGCCAAAAATTATTTAAAGGTTTTCTCTCTGTATGTATACTCTCCTTTTCTTAAATACAATGAAAATGTATCAAATTCAATACAGTCTCATATATTCATACCACCCTCTCCTTCAAACT
The DNA here is from genome assembly GCA_030068075.1 of Paguma larvata. Taxonomy (NCBI): domain Eukaryota; kingdom Metazoa; phylum Chordata; class Mammalia; order Carnivora; family Viverridae; genus Paguma; species Paguma larvata. The sequence continues at coordinate 28,577,846 of CM057826.1, read as the reverse complement.
CAGGCTAACTGGGATTGTTTGGGAGGCCAAATTATAGACACCGAGCAAGAATACACATGATCTGGGGCGCCTGGGTGGCTCAGCTGGTTAAGCATCCAATTCTTGGTTTTGGCTCAGGTCCTGATCTCATGGTTAGTGAGTTGAAGCCCCTCTTCAGGCTCAGTGCGGGCAGTGTAAAGCCTACTTGGGATTCTCTCTCTTCTCTCTCTCTCTGCCCCCGCCCACTCACACTGTCTCTGTCTCTCTCAAAATAAATAAACTTTAAAAAAAAATAATAAAAAATTAAGGGTAAAAAGAATGTACATGATCTTTATTTACAGTTCTTGGAGTTGCTCCTAGACTTCAGTAGCCCAAATACATGTGATTATGGTACACGTGAACAAGAGAATTTGAGATAATAGCTTTCTTATTTAATGAGTCTAAAATAAGAGATAAGATATATAGTAACTTGAGCACTGCCGGCAAAACTAAAAACAAAACAAGTGGACATTGTCTCCACTCCATGCACTGAAATGTCAAACGTTTTAGGATACGTCACTGAGTATCACTGCTGTAATACCGGCACACAGTACATCAAGCAATCTTTGCATTAGGACTTTCTGTGCTTTGTAAACATACCTGGTTCAATGGCTTTCCTTTTTATATCATTCACACAGAAACTAATTTCAAGAATTGTCAGATGGTTATGATTTATGCTTCTTTTGGTCACGCTATTGCTGATTTCCTTTTAAAAATAGCTCTATCACATTACAAGGAAATATGAAAACATTATATCTGAAGATGCTACATTTTAGCTCACATCTTCATCTTGAATTCGGTTCACTATATCATGGTAATTCCAGAATTTTAAAATAATGACAACAACAATTCCTTCTCTTTGACAAGTAAAAACAGGGTTGAAAGGCTACATTACTTGCTGCTGTTTCCTTATTATCCTGGGAAGAAGTATATACCATCCGCATTCAAGCTCACATTGTTCCGATGCAAGCCATGTACTAGAATTCCTCATGCATAAGTTAGTTACGACTCCTGTCTCTCTAGTGACCCACACATCTACCTCGAGCCCAAGGTGTCCCCATACACACTCCAGTCAGTTCAACCTCTTGTCACTTCAAGACATTGTTATGACATCTACAAATAAGTCACAGCTCTAACATTTCCAAAAACAGCTGTAGATTTTCAGAGGTCATGAGTTGCTGAATTACTAGAAAGCAAGACCCCTGGCCTTCTAATGTAACAGTTTCTAACATAACTTTCTAACATTGTAACAGTTGCTACGATACAGCAACTGGTACTCATTACATATTTCATCTTCTGGCAAAGCTGTGGACCACTTAGGTATGGACAAACCCACACAGGAACAAATTTGTCTGGTTTAAAAAATCCTTTGAATCAGATGTTTAATTTCTAAAGAGAAAAAAATAATGGTCGTGTAACGATATCTGGCAGTGCTTCCTAAGATCCCAGCTCAGAGTTAGCCGCAAGGAGACCTAAGTCCTAAGAAACTGTAATGGTGTTGGGGTGCCTGGGTGGCTCAGTTGGTTAAGCGGCCGACTTCAGCTCAGGTCATGATCTCACGGTCTGTGAGTTCGAGCCCCGCGTCGGGCTCTGTGCTGGCTCATCACAGCCTGAAGCCTGCTTCAGTTTCTGTATCTCCCTCTCTCTCTGCCCTTCCCCTGCTCACCCTCTGTCTCTATGTCTCTCAAAAATAAATAAACGTTAAAAAAAATATAAAAAAGAAAAAAAAAAAGAAACTGTAATGGTGCTTTTTCTGGATATAAAAAAAAATTAAATGACGGATCACAGGAAGAATAGAGCCGAGAGCTTAAAAAGGCTATTTCAGTTAATTAGTTACTCTCGTATTCTACCTGCTTCCCAAAACTATCTTTTGCAGGTTGGTGGCTAACTTGAAGGGCGAAGAATCAATGGAACTATTTCACAGGGGGCAGTAAGGAAGTAATAATTATAAAGAGGCATGGGGAATGTTTTGTGGGGATGGAAACGTTCTATAATCTTGATTGAAGTGGTGATTACATAGTGCATACATTTGTCAAGACTTGAAATGAATGCATTTTGCATTTTATTAGACGTAGATTATACTTTAATAAAATCGACTTATAAAGAAAATCAAAACAACTGAGTAGAAGGTGAAGAACCAAGGAATGAAAGCATAAACACAATAATGCAACATTCAATTTCCTAGTGGCCAAGATAAAGAAAAAGAAAAAGGAAAAATATTAGTTTTTCAAATGAGGTTCTCTTTTCCCTCCAGCACCAAACTCAGCAAAATTTACTGAGTAAATCTTCATATCAGGATCACTTAAGACTGTCCCTGTGAATTACCAGACCATACAGTTTCCTTTGTCCTCTTTGGTATTTTAGCTTAGGGGATGTGAATTTGTTTGGAAGGTAGAATGGTCTCTTTGTGAAACTCCATGAAATTTAGCATTCTCAATTCCATTTTTTAAACTAACAACTGCTGCCGGCAAAAATAACCATATTATGTATATGCAACATAACATTTAACTTTCAAGTAGCCAGGCTCTCCTTCCCCCAGTTGCCAAAATCAGTTTTCCCAGCAATGCTTGAAAGAAAAGTCTACCACTTTTTCTTTCATTTTACTGGCCATGTAGGGAACACCCGAGTGCAGGAAGTAGGCTCCTTTCAACAACGGTACTGGCAGAACTGTACCATATGCAATAAATACAACTGGACCCTCGCCTTACATGATGCAAAAATTAACTTGAAATGGATCAAAGACCTAAATCTAAGAGCAAGAACTATAAAGTATTATGGAAAAGCATTATGACATTAGATGTGGCAATGATTTCTTTGGTAAGACACCAAAAGCACAAGCACAAAAGAAAAACACGAAAATTGAACTATATCAAAATTAAAAACTTCTGCGTATCAATGGACACAGTTAACAGACTGAAAAGGCAACAACCTATGAAATGGGAGAAAAGATTTGCTAATCACAAATTTAATAAGGAATTAATATCTAGAATAAAGAACTATAACTCAAAAATAACAACAACAACAACAAAAAGCCAAACAACACAGTTAAAAACTGGGAAAGATGGGGCACCTGGGTGGCTTAGTTGGTTAAGCGTCCGACTTGGACTCAGGTCAAGGTCTCCTGTTTCATGAGTTTGAGCCCCACATCAAGCTCTGTGCTGACAGTTTGGAACCTGGAGCCTGCTTCAGATTCTGTGTCTCCCTCTCTCTCTCTGCCCCTCCCCTGCTCACACACACTCTCTCTCTCTCTCTCAAATAAATAAACATTAAAAAAAAATTTTTTTTAAACTGGACAAAGGACTTGAATAGATATTTCTCCGAAGAGGACAGGCAAAAGACTAACAATCACATAAAAAGATGCTCAACATCACTAACCATTAAGGAAATGCAGATCAAAACCACAATGAGGTAATACCTCACGCCCATTAAGATGTCTACTATCAAAAAACAAACAAACAAAACCCAGAAAATAACAAGTATTGGCCCGGATGTGGAGAGACTGGGACCCTTACACAGTGATGGTGGGAATGTAAAATGGTGCAGCCTCTAGGGAAACCAATATGGCAGTTCCTCAAAAAATTAAAAATAAAATTACCACGTGATCTAGCAATTCCACTTCAGGAAATATGCGCAAAAGAATTGAAAAAAGAGTCTTTAAACGATATTTGTACACCCATGCTCAGTGCGTTATTCAGGACAGTCGGAAGGTAGAAGCAACCTCAGTATTGTGGATAGACCTCAGTATTGTGGAATGGATAAACAGCATGTGGTATATACGTACAATGAGGTATCATTCAGCCTTAAGGAAAGAAATGCTGGCAAACATTAACTTGAACACATGAACCTTACACACATGAACCTTAAGGACATTATGCGATGTGAAATAGGCCAGTCACAAAAACACAAATACTGTATCGTCCCACTTACATGTGGTACCAAGGCAGTGATATTCATAAGATAGAAAGCAGAACAGTGGCTGCCAGGGACTGGGTAGGAGGGAACGGAAGAGCTGTTTAGTGAGCACAGAGTTTTAGTTTTGCAAGATGAAAAGAATTCTGGAGACTGGTTGCACAACAATGTGAATGCCCTTAACACTACTGAAATGTACACTTAAAAATGATTAAGACGGTAAATTTTATGTTATGTGTATTTTACCAAAATTAAAAAAAAATTTTTTTTAATTAAAAAAAGAAGAAAGAGCCAGACCCTTGGATTTGGGAATAAGGAAGAATGAACCCTCTTCTAGAATAAACAGGAGGTACCCTGGAAAAGGTCTTTGCCTCCAAGCTGGGGCCCTGCCTCGAGCAGTGCTTCTCAAACCATCTGTGGTGCAAGACCAGTCTTTGTTTTCTAGTTTCCAATCCCTCGCAGACTAATATAATCCCTAGAAAAATGTAAAGACTGCAAAGTACAGATTCAAATTTTTATTAGATTCCAAAATATATCAACTTGCTACACAGTTTTCTAAGGGTCTGCTCTCAATTCCTGCGCTCATCTCATGACCACTGGCTGCTGGACCGCACTGAGCAACGCGTGGGGCACCTTCCCTCCCAGCCTGGGAAGATCGAATCTGTCTCCTTCACATCGTCTCTGACTCATGATGAGCCTCCTCCAGTGTGGGAATGTACTTCTTGCCTCTTGGAGAAGCCGGCCCTGGGTGATGCCACTGAAGACCGGGTGCAGGCATGGGGTTCACGGCCGGACCCTCACAGACCTGCCCTTGAGGGAGCAGTCTTTACTTCTTGAAAGTTGGGCATGAGGAGGTGAAGGGAGGTGTGGACCACAGAGAGAAGTTTCCCTTGTTCCAATCCGACCTGCCCCCAATACCAACGTTCTTATAGCACAATTCAGAGCCTTCCACAAGAGCTACATGTTTGCTGAATAAAGACCAGGTTCTTCAAAAAAGAGTATTTGACTTGCATACACTGAACACTTCTGTCTAGTCTAGAGAATGCCAGTGTTTTATAGAAGCAAAGTGAGAGAATTATAGCTTTAAATCTTGTAGCTGTTTTTTCTTTTCAGCAATTTTCTTTAAGTTTATTTCCAGCAGTTATTCTTTTGAAAAATTTTGGAAACTCATGTATGAGAAAGACCAAAAAAAAAAAAAAAATTCAATTCAGTATTATCTAGGGCATTTAAAACGGATTTCTTCAGTCACTACTTTTTAAGACAATGAGAAACAGAGATGATTAAGCAGAGTTAGGAATAGAACCAAAAGATTTCTTCCCTGGGGGAAGGCCTAATTTGCCCTTGGCATAGAAAACTACTATAAAAATAAATCAACAATGCCAAGCAAGAGTAAAATGACACACGAGAAAAAAAAAAAAAGTTAATGGATTTGAAAACACTTAAAAGTTGGTCCAGAAATCTCTGCTTTTAAAGCCAATAGGAAACCAACAAATAAGTAACAACAAAAAATACTCAAGTCTCTATTAACATTATCACTGACCACAAAAATGGATTCCTTTCTGGGTCGCTTGAAGAAATGGAATGTGTACACTGATTTTAACACAGGCTCTGTTGAGTGCTTCCATAAGGAAGAGGAGAACAAACTGAACCGAATAGGCACTGAACACATGGCAGGAACTCAGGAAATGCAAATATAAATAAATAATGAGCAAGAATATATTCCACCACCTTGAGAAAGCATTTCCGTTACCGACCCATTACTTGTGTTCTATTAAATCAGTTCCTCCAGGATCTATAGCTCCTTTCCTAAGAGACAGGAAATTGTCAATTCAAACCTCCAGCCTCACGGCAGATTTATGTCAGTTGCCCAAAACAAAAGTCTTTAAAGAGGCTGACTTGAAGAAAAAGGAGGTAAGGGGAACATTCCATTTAGCCAAAGGTATAATCACTCCAGTTGCTCAACAGGTTAGTGGGGCCACACTGAGCACCAGCAGAGTAACCCACCTTACTGAAACCAACTTTATCCATTTTACTGGTTTGTGGCCCACACTTACCCATTTTTCTAAGTATTAAATGAAAACCTAAGCATACAGAAGGCTGACGTGAAACTTGTGTTTTCCAGTTTGATTAACTCACTTGGTGAGTAGTAAACATTTTTCACTTGACTATGTATGTCAACTTGTTTATTAGACTTACCAAGAAAAGAAGAACAGATTACATATCAACATGGTCATTATTACTAACCATTAGATAAACTAATCAGACAGGGGCTGAAAGGTTTTTTGTTTTATTTTGTTTTAGCTTCAGTAAACTCTGCATTTGCTAATAGTTAATATTTCATGAAGCAAATATAAAAGCTGAAGCAACTCTCTTTCTCAAATCTATAAATTCTGATTAGATGATACTTTGTACTGAATAATTTTCCCTTTGGGACATTTTTTTAAACTGAACTCTCAAAGTTATTTGTATAAACAAAGTGAGTCTTTTCCAGCAACTGTGTGCTAACAGAAAAATGTCAGAAGCCCAACAGAAACTGAATCCCACCTTTGGTGTTTCTGCCCAGAGGAATTCTGTGTAGAATAGTCAGATTCCCCCTGCAAGACTCTATCAGGGCATTTCTGGGGTGCACTGTTTATGCGAGAGATTCAGACTGTCCACAGGGCTGTCCTTTCTCTTCCGACTAAGCTCCAGCCCAGGCCTTCTATGCTCCTTTTCTAGTGCTCAGGCCACAGAAGAATCTCAGAATGTTTTCGACCGCAATGGCAAGTCCACAGGTCGCATTCTTGTTAATTACGGATATTCTTCTAATATGATTCATTCAAAGCGAACTCCAGGGTCAGAGAATGAGTATGAGGAGAAATCACTCGTAATATTTAGTCATCAGTATGTGAGTAGAAACCACAAGCTTTTTTGGCTCAGGGCCCATTGTTTATTATGAAGGAAAACCTCAAAGCCAAAGTCAATTACAGCCATGACTTGACAATCTGACACACTTGTTAACCCTGTTAGAATGAATACGGTCCAGACGAACTGTGACCCGGTCCTCACAATTGCAGAATTATTAAGATTAAATAAAGGGCCTGACCAAAAGATTCCACTTGAAATAGTCTCTTCTTTCTGGTGAAGAGCTAATCAAAGATATTTTTTTTTTAAATATTAGGGATGCATAAGAAGATAAGAAGCAACATGATGTTTCTAGATAAAGAATGTCCTATTTTCTTCAAAAACTGAACACATAATATTTTGGAAACTAGATAAACATATCTCAGACTCATTAAATAGGGCACACTAACTCATAATGCTGGGTGTGTGAGTTCAGAGACGAGTGCGGGTGGAAAAAGGGACCAATGTGAAGCCTGTGGCAACTAGAAACAAAAAGAATGTGAGGAAAAGGAAAACAGAGAGAACCCTCTAAACCTGCTACCTGCCTTATCGCCGAATGGTTAAACAAGTCAGAACGATAAAATCTTTGAAGAGTACGCAGGCCTGGAGCCACCCGGGCATCCTCAGTACCCTCTCCAGGCTCACGTGTATAGCCCCGTGTTACTGAAGCCCTGCTGCCTTCCTTCCCACAGGGGGAAACAGCCTCAGGGAGTGTCGAGGGAGCACAGTACCTCAGAACTTCTGATTCTCAGTCTAGTGTTCGGCTATGCCATGCTGGCTCACACGATAGCCTCTTCAGCTTCACTATTACTCAATGTTTTAAATAACTATCGGTTGCTTTGTGATGAGAAGCAGTACATTACAGCTATCAAAAGCAGAACCTTGACTCTGAAGCCAGACTGTCTGCGTTCAAATCCCAATTCTGCCACCTGCTACCTATGTGGCTTTGATCAAGTTAGGAGCCTCAGCTTCCTCATCTAAAACATGGGAACAATGGTACCACTTACTTCATAGGGATGTTGTAAAGATTAAATGAATATATATACAGCTCTTAAACAAGCCTGGCATGCTGTAAGTATAATAAATATGTCATTATATTTATTGCTGTCAGGGGTTCCTCACTTCAGATAAAAAGTATGTTTTCAAAAAGTTGTATGTAGAATATATCTGGTAAAATAATTTATATAGTAAATACATCACAGCAGCTTGCTATTTAAAAAAACCTGTGGGAAATTATTTGGTGATGCAAGTAATCCGTCTTTAGTACAAACCTCTATAATTAGCATAATCTACTCTGTACATTTGAATTTTCTAAGGATGAATCATTTGTGGTTTATTTTAAATAATTACTTTTGTATTATTACTGAACTTTAGTGTGCAAAATAATCACCTGACAAACTTCTTAAGATGCAGATTTCCAGCCCCAAGCCCACAAAGTCTAATTGAGTTGGTCAGAGGTGCAGTCTAGAAACCTATACTTTTAACCGCCTACCCCCACCCTTGACTCTGACGCAAGGCAGTCTACAAAACCGCTTTGAGAAATGCTGGCCTCTACATAGGAATATGGCGCACAGGGTACACAGGGATGATCAGTTACCTAAATATAACTCAGGAAAAAAGTTACATTTCCCTCTGTCTCTTCCTGACACAAATAATATATAAACTTTTACTCACTTAAAGAACGACCTCTTTAAATATTGCCTACTGATTTAACATGACTTTAAATGGACCCTTTTTGGAGGGGGGATGATATTTTAATACCCACACATATTCATGTATCCCGTATCTGACAAGACATGCGCACTGAAAATTCAATCGACCGAACCAGCAATAATGGCAGCTTCTCTGGCAAGAAAAATGACCATGGCTGACAGAGCTGTCAGGCTGGCAGGCTACTGGCCAGGGTCCAGGCTCCCACGCACATCCATCCCCGTCTGATGTGTAAGCTAATAGCATTCTGGATCTATATCCTGCCCACTCTCCAGCCAGCTCCTCCGCCCTCCCTCCAGCCACTTCTTTTAACAAGAAACTGTAATTGAATCTGACCACGTGTGGCTGAACAAGAGGCCTCTGTGATCCTGCTGTGTTTTAAAACTTCCATGGCTATAGCACTGAAACGCAAATACTCAATCGAGAAAGGTAAAGTGTTCAAAGACTCTTTGTGATCATCGCCGGAGAACAAAGGTAGCGTATATGTCATGTGCAAGCCCCGAGATTTACGTAATGTCTAATTGTGCTCTTCTGTGATAAAGGGAGATACAGTAAATCTTCATTTCATCACTGACAGAAGTCAATTGCAGCGAAGAAAAACAACCAGACACACATTCTCAATTACAGTGACCTTTACAAAAAGATCCTTTTAAATATTAGCTTCCCTTCGAACACTTTGCCACTTGGCAGTAAACACTATACTCTAGCAGGTGAACACAGGAGAAATAGCACTTGCAATTCTGGCTAACGAATCACATGCCACAGACAGTGCCATGAACTTAGTTAGCATGCAATAAATGGAAGGTGACAAAATTGGGTGGAAGGAAGGAGATGGGAGGAAAACGCACCAGCAGAAGGGTATATATTAAGAGAGCACAGTCCTCTGAAAAGCTCATTAGATTAGGGATCGAGAGAATTGAAGTGCGGCTCCAGCTACAATCGCTGTCAACTAACGGCAAGCTTCAGTCTCCTCACACACAGGGTAAAAGATACGACCTGTTCTCCCCACTCTGCAGAGCTAATATTTAAACTAGCACATTATTCAACTGTAAATATAACTAAGTCACCTACAATGCAGGAAAATACCATCTGTTAATGGTCACCAAAAAACAAAAAGAACTTCTACTTCAATTAATTCTATTTAAAGCTGAAAATCTGGATGAATGATTTCCTAAGAAAACAGTAATTACTGAGCAGACTCAAAAGAGTAGGAAAATCCCAAAAGAGTATTTGTTATGAGGGGATGGGAAAGAAAGCAAGAAATTAAGAAACTGCCACTTAACCTCCCCTCCACAAAAGCACCAGGTTTTGACAGTTTCACAGGTGAGTTTTATCCACTCTTTACAGAGTAGATAGATTTAATGGTATTCAAAACAGTCTGAGAGTATATACATAAAAGCATACAAAATTTTTATGAAGCCAGTCTAACATACGACAACGAATAAACCATAAACTATGTTAGGGTCATACCAAAGATGCAAGGATAATTCGATATGAGGAAATTCAGTAATATAATTCATCATATTTGTTGATCAAAGTAGAAAAGTCATATGATCATACAATAAACAAATCCAATAAAATTCAGCATCTATTTCAGAAAAACGTACTTCTGGTCTTTGTATGCTGTTTTCTTTGCATAGGATGTTCTTCCCTTGGGTGTCTACATGGCTTACTCCCTCTTTTCATTCAAGTCAAAAATCACTTAGTGGAGGTTTTACCCTGATCACCATAGCTAAAGTATAGCACCCTATCCCCCCCGCCCCCCAGGTACTCTACAATCTCTTATCTCTACTTGAATTTTATTCTTTGCACTACCTACCATCTAAAATTTATGGATTTATTTCTTGTCTGTCTCTGCCTTCTTGAATATAAGCTCCATAAAGACTACTGTATCCCCATAACCTAGAATAGCACCTGATGTATTATAGGTGTTCATAAAATCTTTACTGAATAAATAAATGGAACAGGAAGATGGATTCATCCCTAACATCTTGAATGTGTGAGTTTTCATAAGTTACCTTCATGAAGAAATATCATTAAATTGAACGGTATGAAATTGCTGATATTTGACTTTTTTTCACCCACAAAAAGGACAGTTACATATTTTAACTTAATAGAATCACTCTTGTTAAAGTTCAAGAAAAAGACGTGCGTAATTATGATATTACTTAATATTGCTCTGGAAGTATTAGTCAATACAATGAGATAACTAGTACAAAAATTGGGCAACATCTATTCATAATAAAAACTCTCAACCATGTAGGGTAGGAGAGAATATACCTTAACATTATAAAGGCCATAAACAAAAACACACAGCTAACATCACACTCGATGGTGAAAACAGAGCTTTTCAAGATCAGGAATAAGACAGGATGTCCACTCTTGCCACTTCAACATAATACTGGAAGTCCTAGCCAGAACAATCAGACAAGAAAAAGAAATGCGGCATCCATACTGGTAAAGAAGTTAAACCATTGCTGTTGGAGATGACATTATACTACACATAAAAAATCCTAAAAACTCCACCAAAAAACTATTAAAAGTAATAAATGAATTCAGTAAAGTTGCAGGATACAAAATCAATTGCCAGAAGTTGGTACTGTTTCTATACGCTAATAAATAAAGTACCAGAAAGAGAAATTAAGAAAACAACAGCACTTACAATTGCACTAAAAAGAATAATATAACTAGAAATAAACTTAACCAAAGAGGTGAAAGCTGTACTCTGAAAACTATAAAACATTGATGAAAGAAACTGAAGATGATGCAAACAAATGGAAAGATGTTCCATGCTCATGGACTGGAAGAACAAACATTATTAAAATGTCCATATTACTCAAAGCAATCTACGAATTCAATGCAATCCCTATCAAAATACCAACAATATTTTCTACAAATCTAGAAAAAATAATCTTAAAATATGTATGGAACCACAAAGACCCTGAATATCCAAAGCAATCCTGAGAAAAAAGAACAAAGATAGAGGTATCAGCATACCAGATCTTAAGATATACTACAAAGCCATAGTAATCAAAACAGTATGGTACTGGCACAAAAACAGACACATAGTTCAATGGAACAGAATAGAGAGCCCAGAAATAAACCCATGCTTCAATGCTCAATTAACCTATGACACAGGAGGCAAGAATATATGGCGGGGAAAAGACAGTGGTGGGAAAACTGGACGGCTACAGACAAAGAAATGAAATTGGACCACTTTCTTCACGCCATACACTCAAAATGGATTAAAGACCTAAATGTGAGACCTGAAACCACAAAAATCCTAGAAGAGAGCACAGGCAGTAATTCTGTCACATCGGTTATAACATTTCTTCTAGATATATCTCCCGAGGCAAGGGAAACAAAAGCAAAAATAAACGAGTGGAACTCCATCAAAATAAAATGCTTCTGCACAGCAAAGGAAACCATCAACAAAACTAAATGATAACCTACTGAGATATTTGCAAATGACCTATCTGATAAGAGGTTAAATACTCAAAATATATAAAGAACTTATACATTTCAACACCAACCCCTCCCCCAAAACAACTTGGCAGAGGACCTGAATAGACATTTTTCCAAAGAAGACATACAGATGGCCAACAGACTAATCACGAGAGAAATGCAAATCAAAACCACAATGAAATACCACCTCACATCTGTCGGAATAACACAAGAAACAACAAGTGTTAGCAAAGATGTAGAGAAAGAAAAAACCCTCGTACGCTGTTGGTGGGAATGTAAATTGGTATAGCCACTGTGAAAAGCAGTATGGAGGTTCCTCAAAAAATTAAAAATATAGAAATGCTCTATGATCTAATAATTCTACCGCTGGGTATTTACCCAAAAAACAAAGATACTAATTTGAAAAGATATATGCAGCATTAATTACAATAGCCAAGACATGGAATCAACCTAAATGTCTCTCAATAGACAAATGAATAAGAAAGATGTGAGACACACACACACACACACACACACACACACACACACACACACACACACACACTGGAATATTATGCAGCCATAAAAAAGGATGAACTTGTGCCATCTGAGAGAATATGGATGAACCTAGAGGGTATTATGCTAAGTGAACTAAGTCAGAGAAAGACAAATACTGTATGATTGCACTCACCCATGGAATCTAAAAAATCCCCCCCAAAAAAGACACATAATGAATAAAAACATAAAAAGCAGAATCAGACCTACAAATACAGAGAATAAACTGATAGCTGTCAGAGGTGAGGGTTGGGAGGTTGAGAAAAATGGGTGAAGGGGAGTGGGAGATACAGGCTTCCAGTTATAGAACGAGTAAGTCGCCAGAACGAAAGGCAACAGCATAAGGAGTACAGTCAATAATACTGTCACAGACATAAGAGGGCAGACGGTAGCCACACTTGTGGTGAACATGGCTTAATGTATACACCTGTCAAATCACTAAGCTGCACACCTGAAAGTAATGTAACATTGTGTGTCGTCTAAACTTAAATTAAAAATGTTTTTAATTAAAAAAAAGTAAATTTAAAAAATTATAAAGGATGAGGCAAACTTATCATTATTTGCATATGATATAATTTAATGCCTAGAAACCACAAGAAAATGGGAGTGAAAAATTATTGAAAGCAACAGAAAAACATGGTAAGCACTTCTATATAAAATAAATACCTATATATACATTAATAATACATACATATTTATGGGGCCACACAGCATTCCCATATACCCAGGAGTCATAAATTCTGCAGAAGAAAAGATTCTTTGTACAATGGCACAAAAAGATAAAATAACTAGAAACAAAATTAAAAGAAAATGTGAAAAAGCTATATGAACAAAATTTAAAAATACTACTGAAAGATAAAGAAATGTGACTAAATAGAAAGACATACCCTGCTCTGGGTTTAAAAGAGCCAATATTGTAAAAGTCCATCTAAATTAATATATACATATAGCTCAATTCCAATAAAAATATAACCAAGAATTGAGGTGGGGGGAGGTGTTTCCTAGATAATTTAAAGTCATGGACACCTGTAAAAATAGGAAAACTTTACTAAGAAGAAATGAGATGAGAACAGGAATGAGAAAAGGAAGTCCTACACCAATGAAAACAGTTTGGTACTGCTACTTGAAAAGACCAATTAATAGAACAGAAGAGAGAGTCGAGAAATTGGCTAAAATTCATATATAAGTGCAGTGTGTATAACGATGTGATTTCAATTCAATGAGGAAAACTAGATCATCCAACTAAAAACTGTTAGAGCAACTGGCTAACCAAGAGGAAAAAGTTAAATTGGAGCTCTACTGTGGCAGGCTGAGAAACTGGTCTCTCCTGAAATATCCACCCTAAACCCCTGAAAGCTGTGAATATTACCTTATTTGGGAAAAAAAAGTCTTTGCAGACTTGATTAAGGACTTTAAGATGAGATGATCCTGTATTATCTTGCACGGGCCCCAAGTGACATCATGAGTATCCTTGTAAGAGACAAGAGGAGACCGACTTGTATAAAGCACGAGGCACTGCCAAGGTGGAGAAGAGACTGGGGCAATGTGGCTACGAGCGTAGCTGGCAGACAAGCTCCAGAAGCTAGCAGAGGCAGGGAACGAATTTTCCCCTAGAGCCTCTGTTGGAATGCGGCGCTGGTGACACCTTGATTTCAGACTTCCGGCCTCCAGAACCATGAGAGAATTAATTTCTGTTTTTCAGGCCACACGTTTGTGGTAATTTGTTACAGTGGTCACAGGAAACAAATATGCCTTCCTCATTCCCTTCACTGAAATAATTTCAGGTGAACAGAAATTTAACTCTAAAAAATAATTTTAAAAAAGGTATGAAATAGAAAGATGAGAGAATCTGAAGAATAATCTGGGATGGCAGGCCTTCCTAACTAAAACAAAACTCAAGAAGGAAAAAATTCCTAAAGCTGACTACATTAAAATAAATTTCATAGCACATTGCTCCAAAAAGGTCCGTGTGTGTTTACACACAAAGTAAATTACTGAGGTATCTCCATAAATGTTGAAATAATACTGACCGCTGATTATTGGGTGATATTAACAATGTATAATTTATAGGAAAGTGTCAAAGATCTTACTTACTATTGAAGAAAATAAGACACTGAGAAGACAACTTTTAGAACTTACTGGATAGTAAGTCCTTGCTAGAACCCAGGCCAGGGAGCTGGCCTGAGAATTTCAGTAACAGCTAATTACTTTGATGAAGGATCTAACTTTAATATCGTACGTAATTTTCATGTCCAAGAGTTTAGGTAATACGTGAAGACAAAGAACAAACTTTCCAGCAGTGCTAACGGGCAGACTATGGAACTTTGAAGGCCCCTTCCACTTTCACACGCACACCCATTCCAGTTCCTTTGTTTACTACTTAAAACATACCTACCACCTCCATTCCTGGTATCTCCTCCCAGAGAGTCCAGGTATAAAGGGGCAGATATGTGTGTAGATACACCCACTGCTTAAAAACACAGCATGTATAGACAGCATGTTTTACTAGCTGTTTTCTGTTTTTGCTTCTAGGTTGGTTTTTTACTTAGAAGATTAGGCCACATCCATCCACATATCTATCTAGCCCATTCTTTATACTTTCTTGATATCTTTCATTGTATGGAAAGGTTATAGTTTTCTAAAACGATACCCCATTGAAGGACATTTACATTGTTTTCAGTCTTTTGGTTTCTTAAACAATATTGAACTTATTATCTTTGGACATACATATTTGCCTACTTGTGCAAAACTTCTAGAAATACACTTGCCAAGTCAAAGGGTATTTGCATTTTAAATTTGTATGGATAGTGCCAATTTTTTCTCCCAATGATGCTCACTATGTTTAGCTAATTTTAAAATATGGCTCGGTTTATTCCTCTCTCCTCAGCTAGTATGTCTCTAAACAAGTTTAAGTATAAAAAACCCCTAATAGTAATAGAAAATAATGACCCCATGAAAAACAGAAGTGTCAACAGAGGCACAATCTATAAGCTTATCTGACTGCCAGTGATGTGTTGACATACATTAGCTTATACGCACACAAATTCTATACAAAAGGCGGCTAAGTGCGCACTATTTAGTTGGCCAGCCTTGATATGACCCTCTTAGCTGTTGTAATATTATCCAAGTAATGGTTCAGAGATGTTCCATCTGTACTGTCTGGTTATTAGTACACACTGTGAACCACCACCACTGACATGCCACAGTAAAGTCTGTTCTGCTACAACATGGATAGCAGAGAATGCAGTGCTCCCTCCCCTACACCCCCAACACCCTCAAATCTCTTTAGCATTTTTCTGTGGGGTGCTTTCATTCACAACAGTAGTACCTATCCGTCTTTGTCAGAGGGCTATGAGCAGGTTGCTAAAGCCCTGGAAAGCTGGAAGTACCTGGGAATGTCTCCCCCAACCCCCTCCGGACATTAGCAATGACCAACAGATACGGGGGTATAAATACTCCAGTTACCATGCCTCTGATCAGGGTCTCCAAGGCTACCCTGTGGACTGAGCCAAAGTGACCCCCTTGAAACTTTGCTTGACACTCCTTTACTTGGTTTCATTACAGTTCTCTAATCTCCTCCAGGTTTTCTCTATGGATGCTTCCTAATAAATCATCTTTATGTGAATCTTTTTCTCAGGTCTGCTTCTAAGAAACCCAAGCTAAAACAATGTGTTTTTTCTTTTATGCAAAGTGGCTCATAATGATTAGCAGATAGGGAACTTATATTGCTCTAACACGTACACTGATTTGGTTTAAAAGTGATTTTTTTTCCAGCATATTAATGTTTTGAAAAGTGATCAGGGTCCAGATTTCTCATAATGTAAGAGAAAACTTTAATATTATATAAAGACACCAAGAAAAAAACCTGAATATACTTCCAGCAATACAAAAATACATATGCACAAGTTTATTTACTATAGCACTGTTAGAAATTGCAAAATACTGGAACAACCTAAATATCCACTCAGAGGAGAGCAGCTGAATAAACTATGATGCTTCCCTACAAGGGAGTACTATGCAGCTGTGAAAAAGATGAGAAGGAGCTCTGTGAACTGATGTAGAGTGATCTCCAGGGCATAATCCTAAGTGAGAAATAGCAAAGCCCAAAAGGGTATTTATATAATGCTATCCTTAATGTGAGAAAGAAAATACTCACAAATGTGTTCACTTGTGGAAGAGACCCAGAAGAAAGATAAACCAGAAACTAAACAGGACTGATTACCTGCATAGGTGAGTGGAGAAGAGACTGAGGCAGGGTATGGGCAAGAAAAACAAAGATGACTGTGGGACATCCTGTGGTATCAGAAAGTAAGGAAGTGCTCAAAAAAATATAGGGATCTGTCGAAAGGGGACTGGAGTTATTCTGAAGGAGATTCTTTTGGCCAAAGCTGGAAAATTTGAGCAAAAACCTAAATAACGATAGTACTGAATTTTAAAGTCCACGCTGATATAAAAACTTCTTGAAAAATAAGTAAATGTGGAAGAGACAATTCTTCCTTTTAGCAGAATTCCAATTAATAAATGTGGAAGAAAGAGGGAAATAGAAAATCACCATTAGGTAAACACCACAGTAATAACTACTGCAGGCAAATCTACCCAGGGATAATAAAATTAGAGAGCCAAAGTTTAAAGAGGGGTGGTATTTTCATAGCTGTAAAACATCACCCCCAAATAATTTATTAACTCAAAATAATGACAGTAACTTGCAGTCAAGAAACCTGGCAGACATCACCTTAACCAGGTGACCAAGGTCAACATCACCAGCAACAAGACATATTGACATGACATTCTTGATGTGACGCACCAAAAGGGATACAACATTAGTCCTGTATTATGTTTCCCAAAAACACAGAGTTTCATTCCAATGGCACAAAATATCAGACAAACCCAAACTGAGAGACAAAATGTACAAAATAACAGGCCATGAAAGACAAGAAAGACTGAGAAACTGTAAAGAGTAGATGAGACTAGGGGCACCTGGGTGGCCTCGTGGGTTAAGCATCCAACTCTTAATCTCGGCTCAGAGTATATCTTGCAGTTTATGAGATGGAGCCTTGAGTTAAGTTCTGCACTGACAGCACGGAATCTGCTTGCCTGCTTGGGATTCTCTCTCTCTCCCCCTCTCTCTGCCCCTCTACCTTGCTTTCTCAAAATAAATAAATAAACTAAAAAAAAAAAAAAAAAAAGACTGGGATGAGACCAGGGAGAAACAACTAAATGTAATATGGTAAGATGGGACCCTAGACAGGGTCCTAGGATAGAGAAAGAACATCAATGGATAAACTGGGGGAAATCAAGCAAAGTCTGTTGCTTCATCAATAATATTGTACCAATGTTAATTTTCTGGCATTGCCAAATAATTGTACTGTGGTTCTGCAAGGTGTTAACATTAGGGGAAGTTGGGTGAAGAGTGTACATGAGCTCTTTGCAATTTTTCTGTAAGCCTAAAATGAAAAATTAAGAATCCAAAAATTCTACAACACTACCTTTCTTTTGTGTAAATACACCTGTTTTAGTGGCTCTAAGAAACACTACATGTTCATCCACGTTGAGCTATTTCAGGGAATCTGAGCAGGCAGGCCCTACTCTATGTATGTGTTACTTATGTACATAGCTCTCCAAATAAAGGCAGTCCTTAACGACAGACCTACAGACTGCTCCCCTTCATTTGCTTTTAACTCTCTTCAACTAAGATAATGCTTATAGTGATTTTCCTTTTTTTAGTCATAGGCAGAATGGGCTTCATATAATGGGTTTCCACTAGGCTATAACTGACAAAACTGACCCTACTTTAAAAATTCACCATTTCAGGGGTGCCTCGGTGGCTCAGTTGGTTAAGCATCCAACTTGATCTCATGGTTCATGGGTTCAAGCCACAAGTCAGGCTCTGTGCTGACAGCTCGGAGCCTGGAGCCTGCTTTAGATTCTGTGTCTCCCTCTCTCTCTGTTCCTCTCCCGCTCGCTCTCGCTCTCGCTCGCTCTCTCTCTCTCTCTCTCTCTCCCTCTCCCTCTCTCAAAAATAAATAAAGATTTAAAAAAATTCACCATTTTAGAGTTCTAAGATACAAACAAATGCCTAGGTTCAGGACTATAAGTACCTGGCTTATTTTTCACGCTCAAGAATAGAACAAGAAATGGAGAGTTAGAACCTCAAAGCAGCTGTTGTTATATTCTTTCCAATTCATTAAACATAATATTTTTTCTTATTTTAAAGGGCTGTTTCCTTACTTAGAATATGCTGGAGAAACCCAATATGGGTTGTCTTCAGCTGCTTTAGCATGCCGCAAAATGGCTTCCCGGGGATTGCTGTCATCAGTTTTATCCAAAGCAATGTTCTTCACAATGTATGATGACAGAGTGCCCCCATGGGTTCCAACCCGGCCACCACGACCTGTTTCAAAGGAAAAAACCAATCAGAAATGGGATGAGCATGACAGTATATATGTCCACCTCGTACGCACTGTACTTATCTGAAAAGGCTGAGAATCCTTCGGTTCTGGTTTCCAAGATGGCTGGTTAAATGAGTAATAGAGTGAGGCCAGAGCTTCACATCTACCCGATTTTTGGCATCCCCTACGGAATCAAGGCTTTGAGCACTCTGCGGGTTCTTCAGACCTTGGTTTGAGGCGCACAGATCTCAAGAGTACTTCAGTATCTTCCTTTCAGCTTTCACAACCAAAGAAATCACCAAACCTCAACTTCCCCACAACGTTTTTTTTCCCCCATAACATTTTTAAATAGAGACGTTTTTTTGATATGTGTTAGCCACTTAATTTACATAGTGATACCAATGCAGGAGGAATTACAAATACTTTGCCATGAATATGCCTTAAAAACATTCCTCAAGCATGAATATTTGAAATTCAATTAATAAAAATAACCAATATTTGCTAGTCACTGTTTTAGCTTTACACAAACATATCTTCAGGCTTGCCATTTTCCAGGTACCTTGTAGGAGAGAAAACAAGTAAGTTGGATGCACTGACTCACATTATTTTACGGTACTGGAACTGCTCTAGTAGACAGAGAGCTTCATAAAGGCAGGGATTTGTTCCCTGCTGGACCCTCAACAGCTAGCCCGGGGACTCAAAAATGTATGACGCTTTAGGAAAAATTAAAAAAAAAAAACAAAAAAACAAAAAAACGAAACAAAAATGCATGAAGAGCCAAACTGTGCTAAAAGATTAATTCTATAAATCAAAATGAGAGGAGACTAAATAAGGCAGGAAATAATTAATTGGGCAAGGATTTGTGTGGCCAGTAACTATTACGGTACTTGGAGGAAGGAGAGAGCTCTTCAGGCTGAGGTGGTTGGGGAGGTCTTTAGGAAGAGATGGATCCAGTTTGGGAAAGCTCAGAGGCAGAGGTCACTTTCAGTGAGCAGAATGGCTTAAGTACACAAGTATAGAAAGAGGACAATTCAAGGGGCATTTGCAGGCAGAAATGAACCAACAGTTGGTCATATGAGAAGATCAGAGTAGGAGAGAAGTGAGGTGGAATGCTCAAAAATGGGTTAGACTGCGGAGAACCTTGATTCTCTCCAAATCCAAATGGAAGTGGGAAGCTTATGAAATCTGGGGGCAGTAGCAACATGAAAGCCAGAGGAATTGGGGCACCTGGGTGACTGTCAGTTCAACATCCAGCTTCGGCTCAGGTCATGATCTCGTGGTATCATGAGTTCAAGCGCCACATCAGGCTCTGAGCTAACCACGCAGAGCCTATTTGGGATTCTCCGTCTCCCCCCCACCTCTCCCCCACTCGCGCTGTCTCTGTCTCTCTCAAAATAAGTCAACTTAAAAAAAAAAAAAAATATATATATATATATATATATATATATATTTTTTTTTTAAAAAGATAAAAATGAAAGCCAGAGGAGTTGTAAATAAAAGCTGTGTATAAGATGGATGTTGCCAGGGTGGGGAGCAGAGAGA
Organism: Paguma larvata; assembly: GCA_030068075.1. Taxonomy (NCBI): domain Eukaryota; kingdom Metazoa; phylum Chordata; class Mammalia; order Carnivora; family Viverridae; genus Paguma; species Paguma larvata. The sequence continues at coordinate 28,557,396 of CM057826.1, read as the reverse complement.
GACTGACTTGAGACAGGGTGCCTAGTTAGAAGGGCTTTTCAATAAGCCACGGAGAATCTTCTCTGGGAACTTTGATTAGAATGGTGGCAGAGAAAATGAAGAAAAAAAAAAAAGTTAAGACAGAGATGCGAAATCTTTTCAAAGCTGAAGGGGCAGGCCACACAGATGTAGGCCCATAGCTGAGGTTCAAGATGAATGAACAAGTCAACAGCTATAGGCTTGGGAGACTAAGACAATGGAAACCACACAAGTGATAGCTGGTAAAATGGGATTCCAGTAAAGGTGTGGGTTGCATGACAGCCAATGCTGCCTTGCTTTCTTCTTATCCCTACTTTTGTAAAAACTCTGAGGACCTTTATTCACCTTGTACGGAGAGGCACGGCTCCACTGTATCAATACAGAACTCAACGATGGCAACTTTTGCCTTGTGTGAAACCTAATCTCTAGTTATAGTACCCAAATGTCGTATATGAAGCCAACATTGAGAACGGTGGTTTTATCACTGGGTTCTAGGAGACCCACAGTGCCACCAAGATCACCCAAAAGAGCTCAAGTCTGAGAGCAAGCAGAGAGAGGGCTCCAGGCTTCCTCTCCATTTTTATCAGTTTTATGCATCAGGATTCTGCATCAGATCTTTAAGCAAAAAGTTGCTAAAAAGAAAATGTTTAAAAACTACCATGTAGTAAAATCTCTCTGAAGATAAAGCAGCATCCAGGCGCAAAGCATCTTCCCAATTCTATATCTATTCTATACCCTCGATCGCCTCTGCAGATCACAAGTTAGATCACAGTCACCTGGGCCCGCTACAGGAGGTTCAGGTTTATGAGACTTCAGAGGATCCAGTCTGTCCTTCTCCAGCTGTTTCCTTGTACTCCGTTGGCGGGGCTCACGGAACATGGGCAAGGCATGAGCTACAAAAAGTCACATTTGAAAAATTTTATTATAATAATAACCCTTCCATCCAAAAACATAGCTGAAGCATGACTAACTAAAAGATGAAATGGAAGTCATAATGACAGCCTTCATCTAATAATAAAAGACAGCCTTACTGTAACCAATTAGCCAATTTTGTTTGAGACCAGACTCATTGTTCACCTCTGCTGGCAACTAGTGGCACTCAGGAAATACTGTCAAACACCGTCACGGAAACACTGGTGAGGTCCCCCATCTCCCACACTATGGGTAGCAGTTAAACTTAATTTCTGTGGTTTTGAAAAGAAACACTTAATGGGACTGCTTATTTTTTCTTATAGGACCCAAATGTGAATAATGCCAACAGCTTGCCTGTCAGCCCTGAAGTCTCCTCAGATGCCTCATAAACACTGGAATCACTTCACACGTTCCTGAAATGTGACCACCTCTCAGGAGGAGTTGACAGCACTGAGTAACCGGAAGGGAGGAGCACTTATCCCACTAAACTGGGATAAAGGTTGCCTTGAGTGCACGGAGGTGCCTGAATCTGGCATGTGACTCGATGGGGACTTTTCTCTACTTCTATATGGTGAACAAAACAAAAGAATAAGAATCGAAGTAATATTTGTCCCACTGCTATTGGTTGTTCACTCAATGTCAGAATTAAATTTCACAGTATAAAACAGTATACAAATGTAAAAGGGAAACAGCGATTTGCTGCGGGAGAGAAGAGGGTTATTGGGGAAAAGTTAAACAATGATCTTTTTCTTGACCAAAAAATATACCAGAATTATTTCTTTGGATCCTTAAATGCTGAGTAAAACCTCTTTTAAAGAGAAAACTTTTTTCCATGGAAGTGGGGGAGAGAAGGTAATGGATTAATAGGGGTTCAAAGGGAATTTATAATATGAATGACAGAAATGTCTAAAATACCTCAAAAATGCTTCTAGTATCCCCCTATGCCTACCACCAGCTGGGGCCAGCGCCATCTCCCTCACCAGTAAAAGATGCCTGCCTTAGGTCAGGGGAGCTGAGAAACACAGCCACCCGTCACTCTGTTGGGCAACACGACACAACAGTATTTTTAGGAGGGGGAAAAATAGCTTTTCACTTCAAACGACTGGAGGAATTTAAGTAGGCCGCGTGTAATTACATGAGCTAGACTGGTTGTGACACCGACTTTAACACTTCTACTCTTGCAAAAAGTGTCAGGGGATCTCCTTACTGATCACAAGCTCCAAGGGACTTGGTCTCACAGGAGACCCACCACTAGAGAGAAAACCCAGCAGTACAGCGCCCCCTGGGCTTTAGACTGAGACCCTGGTAGAGTCCACAGGGCATCAGCTCATCCCAATTGCTACTGCATCCGAGACATCCTTCCTGGTCACTACTGGTAACAGATCTGAGGCCGTGGCTCTGGGAAAGACAAATCTGCCAGAGTAACAAGGTTGTGTGACAAACCTGACAGAAGCTGCTTATTCTGGTAAGATTCCTGGTACCCAAGGTAGTTCATTTTGTATCTAAATGTCTCTGGATTGATCACATGGTCCCAGAGTCTTGGAGGAAGCTGAAGGATACCCTTCGCCTCGTCTCCTCACTCTCCTGGTAAAATTCGGTTCAACATCATACTGCAAGTCAGTAGTAGAACTGGACAAATCCAGGTCTCCTGATTCCAAGGCCAGCACTCTTTCTTGTTTATTCTTAGAACAGATTGTTATTCTTTAAAAGGCTGCTATGGAGTAATGCATTAGGCTCAAATAGGCTTTTCCCTTTTGGGCTGAAAGTTACATGAAATTACCCTGTCTCTGTGATGAGTCACAGAAGCTAAAGCAGTTAGCCGTTACATGACTCGCAGTTCTGTCCACATGATATTTTGTAATATATGCCTGGACTGTGAAAACTTTTTCTGTCTAAAGCCATGAGATCAACACCACACCACAGCAGAAGAAAGAGAGAGAGAGAGAGAGAGGGAGAGAGAGATGACGGAGAGACCATGCTAACAACTTACGGGTGATGATGTAGTCCTGGGTTAGAGTCTCGGCTTGTTTCGCCTTCCGCTGGGTTTTAACCACACATAATTTTGCTCCCCTGGGGGCGGGTAAGAGCACATTATTTCCTTTACTTGGTCTTATAAACAGAAAGTCATGTCAAAAGCGTTAGATACTTTCAGGAACACACTCTGTGCACACCATCTCGCCAAGTCCTTGACTTTCTAAGGGATGGCTACAGATGGGGCCTTGGTGATAAGGGACTAAATTTATGGGAAAGCAAGTCTGTCAGTCAGTGGTTACTACTGAGTGAAAGGTTGGAGAGGTAACCAGGCAACAGTACACTAGTTTAAAAAATCTATAGAAAAAAACTGAAAGATGTAAGTTAAAGAGATGTAAGTAAAATTAACCAATCTTTTCACCCTGAAGGTCACAAGGTTCAAATTTTAGTTTATGTCTCCTATGACAGCAACCTGGGTGGTCTACACCCCAAGTGGCATTCGTCTGCATCTCAAATGTAAGAGTACAAGTGTCTGGAACTGAGTTGGCTTGGCAGTGTTATCACGGGGCTATGGCCCAAGAATGTGTGGGGTTAACCAAAAGTTTGATTAGGACATTTCACTTCTTATTTAGCAATAATAAGCTATCCCTCTCAGGAGGAGCAAATACAAATAAAAAAAATTTCTTAAAGATTCCAATCATAGAAGCTTCCAAATGGGTGCTGCTGTCAAATGGGGCTCATCATTTTCTCAAATGAAACAGACTCTCTCTCTCATTCTATTAGCATTTTCAATTCCTTTATTAAAAAAAAAAACAAAACCCAAATCCTATTTGTTCTTAAACACAATAAAAACTTTATTTTACACGGCAAGGGTTCCAATGCCAGTGCACAAAGTTCCAAGGGAAAACAGGGCTGTCTGCTTCTATTCTGATCCAAATTATAGCAATGAATATTCATTAACAGAGGATGAGTTTCCTTTCCTCAAAAAGGATGTGGGAACTCAACACAGGCTTATGGGGGACCCCAAAGAATTTAGCATGTGAGACAAGACAAGCCTTGTACCTTAACAAATAAAACCATCCTTTTTTGGGGGTGGTGACCAGTGTCCACCTTTCTGCCCAAAGAAAATGAAAATAATGGAGGAACTGGTTGAGCCTCCAGTGAAGTTTTCAGACTTCTGAAACACATGGGTATGCTGAAATCTAGCATTTGGGGTGGGCATGGGATTGAAGAGGAAAGAATCCATGCTGTCCCCTTCTGCTGAGACAACCCCACACAGCCAAACTGCTACCTGATAAGAGCCCAAACAGAAAGGGAACAAAACAGAGTGGCTGTTTCCATTTCCTGTGAGTGGTGAGTTCCCTGCCTTGTTAATCCCCTACATGCATCACAGCCCAGGCCATGCCCAGGGTGGTATGCAGAGTGGGGCAGGACGTTTTCCCCGTTTGCACTCAACATTTCAGCTAAAGAACTGCAAATCCCCAGGAAACTTTCACTTTGAATTCTGTATGGATCAAGGGCAATAGCCAAATCCTCTTTAAAGTACAATACCAGGGGTTGGAGGCTTTACTCTTTGCCAGCTGCATTTTCAAAAAGGGTGGATCCCCATCAAAGGGGAAAATAAATAAAAGCAGGGTGGGAAAAGAAACCTCCCCCCCAGTTGTTGTCATCCATCTGAAACAGGCAAGACTTATGAAATACCTCTGACTCTTGTTGGGGTCATAATAGACTTTAGCCAATCCATTTCCAGTTCCTACCATGATCTGGTTCAGCTTTGGATGCCACAGGCAGCGGACGACACTCTGAAAAAGAAAGGCATGGTAATCAACTAAAGAAGCCAAATAAAAAAGGGAAACAGCCCACTGGTGCTTTGATGGCTAGAGCCAGTTCACTAAACTGAGTATCATCCTGCTGGTTACCTGTAAATTTTAGGACATTTTCCTCTAAATGATAAGGCTGTGTCCCTGAGGTTCAGTGCTATTCCACCACTTGTTATCTGTGTGATACCCTTTAAAGATGAAAAAGATGTTCCTTCCGACACCCCTCCTCTCATTTCTTGACAACCTTGCAACCACAAGGTTAGGCTTCCCCAGCTCCAGTGCCACGTGAGGCTGAACCCACATAACTCAGTTCTGCTTACCACTGAAGCAGATTTAGATCTCAGTGTTTCATGCTTTTATACGCACAATATGTCCCTCTGGACAGCAGATTGAAGCCAGGTGGTTATTGTTTTTAGTTCACAAAGATCCAAATCTCATAAAGCTTTTTCAGGAACAACACATATTTGCAGGCACTGAATAATATCTCCCTATCTATGAGATAAACCAGCAGGACAATAGCAGAAGTAAAACAGAGACCCGGCATACAAACACTTGACATTAACCTGAATGAAGAGCTGTTCAAGAGAAAGTCCACTGGAAGTTACGCTCCTTTGAATTCATTACTGGGAAGGAAAATAAGTGGTGCTCTGGGGTCAAAAAGAATGAGTTCTCAGTGCGAACTACAACCTGTTTTTAATTTTTGTCTGTAGTAAGAGGGCCGAGGTGGGAGGTTTAGCAGGGGGGAAATGATGATGGGGGGAAAAGATGAGGCTAAAATTGCTAGGCAGAAACACCATGTACTAGGTTCTATGGATCTCATTCTGATAGAACAAGCAATAAGTGGAAACATCAATTCAAGATTTATTTAGAACCATCATGTACCAAACAATGTGCGAGGACTAAGAAAAAAGGGTACAATTAGATACTGCTGTTTTAGGTTCTCATAGTAAAATGAAAATCATGGCATCCTTGCCTCCCAATTCTACCTCAGGCTGAATCTCTCTGGTTTCCTCTCCCTAATCATCCTGCTCCTTTGTTAAGACAGAGTATCTGTGAATCTCCTCAATCTCTTTTGATAGAAATCCTGGCTCCCACCAGCCTGGCAGAAAGTATGCATACAGTTACAAAGGCTACAAATCCTTCTCTGAGATTCCTGAGGAACTTAAGAGGAAATGTAAGAATTGCAGGACTTCTAAATCATGTCTGATAATACTCTCTAGAGTGGTTCTTAATCTCTGCACCACTGAAGACAGCTGAGATGTTCTGTTGAGAAAATAAAATCAGAGTGGCTGTTTTTTCCTGGTTGGTAGGTGGTAAAATTAAGTTAAAAGGGCAGGTTTTTACAATTTTAAGTTTTCTTTTCGCAATTTTTCTTAAATCTACGGTGCCTGCTACTCAGCATCCACCAGGCTAAAAGATGATAAAACATACAATGGTGAGCATTAATAAAAAAAAGAACTTTGAAAATAGTAAGTATATTATATATTATATACAGTCTGGCTTTTGGGAGAGGGTTGCCCTTTTGTACACAGGCTTGTGAAACCCACTTTATAATGTGTGACTATAAAAGACACATTATATCTAATAAAACTGTGCTTTTTGGTAAGATGGAATTAAGTATATCATCAGTTCACGGTCTACAAAGCACAGCCTGACGTACAGGTGCTCTGCCACTGAGATTAATTTGAGAACCATGCCTTAACCGCTGCAAATTTCCAGGTCACAGCTAGGTGTATGGAAACATAAGAAAAGTCACAAACACGACTTCATAAGCCCTACCAAGAATAAGCTCATCCAGGTCAATACTCACCTCCTTGAAGTCACTGCTTATATGCCATCATGCCAAGACTGCTCCATTTAAAACTGTACCCCACAGCTGTCCTTACTCTGCTTTTTCATTTTTCTACAACATGCATCACCTTTTAAACATAATATATAATTTATTGTTAATTATGCTTATTATCTGCCTCTCCAATATGAACCTATTTTGCACACAGGCAGAGATCTTGGTGTGTTTTGGGTGGCAGTGTATCCCAAATGCCTAGATTAGTGTGTGGTGCTCACAGCAAAACTGATTTGCTGAAGGAATCAGTTAAAAGTTACAGTTCACTCAAGCCTAAATGGATTGCTTTGCTAAGTGGAGTTAGAGACAATTTTCAAGTTAAAATCATTACTACCTATGGAGAATAATTTTATTTCTCTAGATCATTATCTATCATACTCAAGTATCCTACAAACAAAATAAGGTTCATTCCCTCCCAGTGTGGTCCTAAATAGAGGGATGTGCATGAACCAGAGAGCGAGAGAAGATCATAAGAGGGGCTTTCAAGGGCCCTCCGAAGTCCCAGCCACCTATGATGGCCCCAGGACAGTCTTAAGGACATAGTATTAAAGTTATTTCTCTTCCTTGGTTCTCTAGAGGTCTGGCTAAGCAGTCTAAGATTACTGGTTCTCAAATATGTTTTCAAGTGAGCAGGGTGCAGAATTGGAGAAGATCCACAGTGTAGGCCTGGTAAATTCCAAGACACCCAGCCAAACAGGCAGTTTCCAGGGGCAGCAGGTTACTGTGACTCTCTCCCTCTATGCTGAGGGTGTAAATGTTAGAGAGGCAACTGCCCAGGCCAACAGACCAACGTCTGATTGCTTTCTAGGGAGTCCAAACTCAGGGCACTGCACCTCTATTCCTGTTCGCGTCCTCTACCCTCCGGAGCTCTTAGACACACACATGGCCGGTCAGCAGAAATGCTCACAGAGAAGCACATTTACCCTCCTTTTCACATGGAAGCAGGGAGAATGCAAATAAGACCCGCTGAACTAAACAGTCATTCCAGAGCTCCATCCACTGTGGCGATGAGTCACCAAAGCAGCCAATGAGGGCTCTGCGAGCAGTCTAACTTAGGCAAAGGATACTTAAGGCCTCAATTACCCTAAGACTGGTTATTAATCAAATACTACAGGGATTCCAAAACATGGAATGAAGAAACAGAATTCAAAGTCAAAGGTGGGTGGGCCTTTTCTGTTTATTAATATTTATTGTGTGTGTTTAGCTAACCTTTGTAAACTTTGCAGCTAATGCGGCTCCACACTTTGTCCTGTCAAGGAAATGCATCTTAGAGCAGAGAGCTGGCCATCTGCCAAACCAAACAATCCCTGAGACAGCGGCGGGGCTGGGGAGCGAGCCGAGCTGCCACGCTGCTAACTTGTCAAACATACATACCGGGCTTTACTTAATAACAATGGGACACGTGCCTGCTAGAAACCCAACGAACTATCAGAAGACAGAGGAGTTAAAGCTACTTTGAGAGTGCATTCACTCAAGCAACCATCTACCCAAGACTTCCTTCGTCCTCTCTTCTTGAGGAGGTGCTTCTGCGGCTGGGGGTTGACACAGTCAGACCGACAGATTTCCTGAGCGATGCAGCAAACATGGGGTACAGACCATAACTGGATGGAAGGACCAGAGAAGAATATGGCACGAGAGCTACAAGGATCCAGAGGAAAGCCTTCACACCGTATCATGAGATTCAAACGGCAGAAGACCACTGTGATGGGAAGAACTAGATTCTGAAATAGTCTGCATCTTTTAATATACTGATTTGCTTAATTAAATTGGTAAAGCATTTTATTCTTACACTAATCTACTTCATCCTACCACTAATGTGGGTCCACCAATGGCTTCCTCTCGTTACCTAAGCTGAATGCCGTTTTAGCATAAAATTAGGTAGGTCTTGTAAACCAAAGCCTACCTTCATTTTAGCATTATAATTTGGTAGTGCAGAGTAACCACAATCTGCCCTAAGGGTACTTAGCTCTAGCAGCAGGCAGAGAGATATAGTAACTAGGGCAAGATGACAGGAAGGAGGTACAAGACTAATGTGCTTAACACAGAGATCTTTCTTCTCTGCAGAGACCAAAGGAAAAAGAAAGCAGTGGGCTGGAGAGAAAAGAGCACTGTATACAAACAGCAGTATCAATATTCCAAAACAGAAATTTTGGAATTACCCTTTAGCAAAAATAAAAAGGCCACGAAAAATTCCAAATAATTTATTTCTGTGGTTTTTCTGGTTTACTTTAAGTGAAATCATGGAAGCAAATAAAGACAGGAGAAGGAAACCAATGAGAGAAATGAATTTATATTTTAGGACATGGTGGGAAGGGAACTACTAAGTATCTGGAACTTTATATTATTTAAAGTAATTGAATCCTGGCAACAATACTACAAAATTAGTAACATCAGTCTCCTTTTGCAAGAACAAGAAACGGAGACTTGTAGGAGGGTGTGTAACTTTCCTAAGGCCACATAACTTGGACAGAGAGGAGCTGGGATCAGTGGGAGGTTTCCCAATGCTTGTTTCCTGATACTACTTAATTATGCAAAGTCCCATTTTAGAAGAGGGAGAGGAAGGGGGGTGGGAGATTTGACATCACTCCCAAACCCACCTAAGCCAGAAGTAGAAATCTTAGCAAGTTTACATTAAAAAGCAGATGGTATATCTAAAATCATAAAGGAAAAGGCCCACTACTACCCAGGTCATAAATGTTACTATAAAAGAAATCAATGCCTGTGTAATATCTGAGGTGCCTGTAATGCACTTATCTAAACACCACCCTTATTCTACTTTACATGCTAAAAGAAGCCTAACATCCTTCATAATTTTATATCTTAAACATGATTATGATGAAACACCATTTCCTGATCCTTCCCAGCTGCTGACCCACACTGTAAACCAAACTCCATCTGGTTTTTTCATGTTTGGTTTTTGTCACATAGTACACGAACGGATAAGCTAACTAGTGATCCTTTAGGAGAACAAGCATTTTTCAGAATTTTCAAATAAGGAGCCTTACACCTGTTGGTGAAGGAGACTGTCCGATTGTTTTGCAGACCTGTCCAGCGGCAGCCTCACAGTCACGGACATCCTCGGGAATACCCAGTGCATTTGAGTGGCTGCTTGTGTGCTGATTCCCCAAGGCTAAGATCATAGATCAAGATACGAGTCCAAAACAAATAAAAAGGCAGGATGAAAATGGAAAAATACTGGAGAAAGAACTTTCTTCGAATTTCACATGCCCAAGTTTTATTTCACAGAAAGAAAAACTGCTTCCTAGATTAAAATACTGAGCCATGGAGGGAGAAGAGTAATATGGAAATTCTTTATACTTTTCTAGGCTTTTGTCCTGTCCTGCCAAAGTCCTGCTTTCCCCAAACTTGGGTTATTCTGCAGCATGCATGGGCCAGGGGGTTTGGCCTCATCCCTCTTAAGTTCAGGAAGCAAACCTGGTGAATAAGCCTCAGTCTCCAATAAATAAGACTCCTCAACACCCACCTGATCTCCATGGAGACATCCCTCAAATGGAAAAGATTAAAGACAGACATTTTCTCTGCTCTTCTCTCTAAGTCCACGCCTATCCTTTTTTTCCTCTTTCACACCTCCTCCAACTCCAAGGAAGTCCTACCATGAAGGCCAGACATGCAGCAACTGTCACTCTCTGCTGGAAATCTTCTCAATCTTCCCCCTTCCCTGCCCCAAATAATCTTCTGATAACCCAGATAGCATCTCAATAGTGAAAAGACCATTTTGATAGATGTAGGGTTTGCTGCAGAAAAACCAAACAAGGAAAAGTGTTGCTCTATACCTGCCAAAATATTTGATAAAGATGTACAGATTATGCCTTTTAAAAACTAGCACACAATTATCAAATTAATTCTTGTCGAATCCATGAAAAATTCATTTATTAAAATCTTTTCATTTACAGCCTATGCTCTAAAATTAAGGTAACTGCTAAAGCAAGAAAAATCTGAAACCTGGTAGTTGTCCTTGGCATTAAATGAATCACATCTGTATCTGATAATAAAAATGCCTAAAGAATTTCATCACGAGAAAAAGTTCTCAGAGAAAATGGAAGGTCTCTTGGGTAAGAAAATTAAATACAATTTTCTTCATCTAATTCAAAACACTAAATGTTAGTTCGCTCCAATCCTCTTATTTGAGAAGAATTTATAAAGGCAAAGAAAGCACAAATAATGACTGAAGAAAATCTGGTAATTATTCTTATTAACAACAGCCTGGGAGCAGGAAACAAACAGGAGGCTGGAAGGTCAATCCACAAGATGAGTGACACCTGTGGTAGAGCCCACCAGGCAAACATCCCAGAAGTCCCACACCACAGTGATCCACATAGAAGCAGCACTTATGGGAGGCACAGTCCCACAGTTCTGGAGAGCTTCCCTCTGGTGGGCACAGGATGGTTTCAGGTGCGTGGAGACAGGGAGCTCCTCGGGACTGAAATGGGCCTAGGGCACTAGAGCCTTACGCAAATCAGTTCCAGCAAAGAGTAGCCTTATCTGTTTATACCACACATTATCATTATGGGCACCAGGTTGAGAAAAAGCCTCCAAAGCACTACCTAAGACCATGTCTCTCAATCTAAACTACACAGACCCAGGCCTCTTTATCCTTCTTCATTTATAAATAGTTAGACATGACCAAGGCTGCTCATGAAAAACCCACAGCTAACATCATATTCAATGGTGAAAAGTTGAGAGCTTTCCCCTAAGACCAGGAACAAGATAAAGATGTCAACTCTCACCATTTTTATTCAACATAGTACTGGAAGTCCTAGCTATAGCAATCAGACAAGAAAAAGAAATAAAAGGCATCCATATTGGCAAGGAAGAAGAAAAACTTTTCTATTTGCAGATCACATGACACTAAATATAGACAACTCTAAAGACCACCAAAAAACTATTAGAACTAACAAATGAATTTGGTAAGGTCACAGGAAACAAAATCAATATATGGAAATCCATCGCATTTCTATATACAATAATAAAGTGGCAGAAAGAGAAATTAACAATCTCATTTAAATTGCATCCAAAATAATAAATTAACCTAGAAATAAGCTTAACTAAAGAGGCGAAAGACCTTTACTCTGAAATAAAAAACAGTGATAAAAGAAATTAAAGATGACACAAACAAATGGTAAGATGTTCCATGCTCATGGAGTAGAAGAAAAAACATTGTTAAAATTTCCACATTACCTAAAGCAATCTATGGATTTAATGGAATCCCTACCAAGATAACAGCGTTCTTCACAGAACTAGAACAAAAAATACTTAAAATTTGTACTGAACCACCAAAGACCCTGAATAGCCAAAGCAATCTTGAAAAAGAGGAACAAAACTGGAGGTATCACAATCCCAGATATCAAAACATACTACACCAAGCTGCACTAACCAAAACAGGATAGTACTGGCACAAATATAGACACATAAATCAGACCAGAAAAGAGAGCCCAGAAGTAAATCCACAATTATATGGTCAATTGATATTCAACAAAGGAGTCAAGAATATGCAATGGGGGAAAAAAAGTTTCTTCAACAAATGGTGCTGGGAAAACTGGATAGCTACATGCAAAAGAAGTGAAACTGGACCCCTTTCTCACACCATATACAAAAAGAAACCCAATGGATTAAGGACCTAAATGTGAGACCTGAAACCATAAAACTCTTAGAAGAGAGCATAAGCAGAAATTTACTTGAGGTTGGTCATGGTAATATTTTGCTAGATATGTTTCCAAGGCAAGGGAAACAAAAGCAAAAACAAACTATGGGGCCTACATCAAAATAAAAAGATTCTACACAGCAAACTATCAACAAAACTAAACAACAATCTACTGAATGGGAGAAGATATTTGCCTATGACATATCCGATAAAGTGTTAATATCCAAAATACATAAAGAACTTATATAACTCAACACCCAAAAAGCAATCTGATTAAAGAATGGGCAAAGGACTTGAATAGACATCTTTCCAAAGAAGACATGTAGATGGCCAAAAGACACATGAAAAGATGCTCGACATCACTCATCATCAGGAAAATTTAAATCAAAACCACAATGATATATCACCTCACACCTGTCAGAATGACTAAAATCAAACACACAAGAAACAACAAGTGTTGGTGAGGATATGGAGAAAAATATACTCTTACTCACTGTTGGTGGGAATGCAAACTGGTGCAGTTTGGAGAAACTGGAGGTTTCTCAAAAAATTAAAAATATAATTGTCACATCATCCAGTAATTCCACTACCTAGTATTTACCCAAAGAAAAGAAAGCACTAATTCAAAAAGATACATGCACCCTATGCTTATAGCGGCATTATTTACAATAGCCAAATTATGGAAGCAACCCAAGTGCCCATCAATAGACAAATGGATAAAGATGATATACATACAATGAAATATTACTCAGCCATAAAAAAGAATGAAGTCTTGCCATTTGCAACAACGAATGGCTGGATCTACAGGGATTAATGCTAAGAGAAATAAGTCAGTTGGAGAAAGACAAATACCATGACCTCACTAATAAGTGAAATTTAAGGAGCAAAACAAAACAGCAAAGAAAAAAGAGACAAACCAGAGTTAAGAGTCTCTTAACTGTAGAGAACAGATGGTTACCAGAGGGGAGGTGAGTAGAGGATGGGTGAAATAGATAATGGGGATTAAGAGTGTACTTGTCCTGATGAGCACTGAGTAATGTAAAGAATTGTTAAGTCACTATATTGTACACCTGAACCTAACATAACACTGTATGCTAACTACGCTGGAATTAAAACTTTAAAAAAGATAGAGATGGGCATAAAGATAATAACCATACATCCTCTGTTTATATGAATAAACAAAGCACAAGTGGATAAAGCTATTAAATCTCTAACTAAAGATAAGAAATATACATGATTAGATCTTGGAAATCATTACGAATGTAAACCCTCTTCCCCCTCCCCGCAAATAAAGGAAAAGCTCAATGTTCAAAAATAAACTATATAGGATATGTAAAGCACTATTTATTTTAATACAGTATGGGTAAAGATGTTTTACTAATCATATTCTTTTACTCATGGGGGTCTTGCAACCCTTCCTCATTCATGACATAGCATTATCTATCACTCCAAAAAAGAAAAAAAAAACCAAAACCCACTATCCTGGGATATGTGTTAATTACAGACCCCTTTCTTCCTCACACTATATATAATTGTAGAAGTTTGGCCAGAGTTCCAACAGAACAGCTGGGAAACTTGTTACCAAAGATCGTTCATCAAATTCAGGTTGGGAGAGGAAAAACTGTCACGGAATATTCTATTAAGACATGAAGTCCTTCACTGGTCTGCTATCAGTGGGACATAAAACGGTGCTGGGGTTAGACAACAGAGCACTAGTCATTAGTGCATTATATGTTTTCACATTGTATAAAGACTGTGTGTCATTTGAACACCTTCAAACACCTACAAAATTAAGTTCTCTTTTTCTGATATTTTATAAAGGAGTCAAGTATGTTTCTCCTTTAGGGTTGTATTATCAAGTGGATAATTCATTCAGTTTTGTCTTTCATGGCAATCACATCTATACAAGGAAATATAAATAAGTTTAAATACCAATTAAATAAAATACCAAACTCTCATGTAGAGAAGGAAAAAAATGTTTGTACTTAATCAAAAGGGTAATAGCGAGTCTTGCTACTGTTTTTGCTGGTCCAGAAATGGAAGCAAAACAGTAAACAGAATACATTGCTTTGAAACTGCTGACACCAATAAGTAGCAGATGCCTTTTAATATAGCACGTTATAGAGTTAAATGCCACTAGAAAATGAGTAAACTATTAAACTGAACAAGCCCTCCTTTTGGTCCTCATTCTTTTGCTTTCCATGATTTATGAAGTCTAAAGCGGCATGTGATTGCCACTTCAACTCAATGTAACTCTAAAAATGAGATCATTTCACACAGATTCTCAAATAGATAATTACAGGAAAGACATCTCACTATAGATTTTGAATGTGAATTCCTATAGCAACCATTATTTCAAAGAAGAGCATGGCTGAAAAGGCAGCATCAGAGATAAGAGAAATGTTGAGAAAATATGACCCACAAGGAAATGTTTTAAAAAAAAGAACCCAACTAAGTTTGGTTCCCGAGACAAGAGAAGACTGAACAGAAACTTTATAAGAGGAAACAGAGGATGTTGGCCAGCTGTTCTCCAACTCCATGAGGACTGGAGTAAAGGATGTGGGCTCTAAGCATACGAATGTGAGGCTAAAGTACAGAGGACAAAAAAAAAAGATCTGATGGTAAGAGATTTCAACGACAGGAATGAACTCTTTGGGAGGGCTGTGAAATCTTCTGTTAAAAGTAAGTCTAAATTTCATATAGAAGAGGTAAGCCGTAGTTCTCAGGCAAGGAAACAGATTCTGGAAGATAATATTGAGAAACTGAACAAAGTATGCTTGATGCCAGATGGCAGCTAATTAAGCAAAACCTGGTAGCTTTGCCTGTGGCACAGTTATGTCAAGGGAACACACCACCAGAGTAAGAGAAGGGACTCACAGTGGGATCAGTGACATTATTTCCTACAATATGAATGCCCTCACAAATGTGCAGGAATCTTAGAAGCTTCCTCCTAGGCACGTCTGCTGCAATCTGTACTATTTCAGAAGGAAGGAAGGAAGGAAGGAAGGAAGGGAGGGAGGGAGGGAGGGAGGGAGGGAGGGAGGAAGGAAGGAAGGAAGGAAGGAAGAAAAGAACTGGTTTTGGGTGAGACAGAGGAAACATTCCACTCAGACTCTCCCTCCGAATCCAGTTATATAAGACAGAAGGCTTGGACGCCTATTTGAGGACTCTGAAAAGTAAATAGTATGCGTGGTTTGGAGAATTAGTCCCAAATTCAAAGCATGACTGAAGCAGAACTGAGTTTACCATTTCCCTCACTCTGTTACTTCCTCTACCCCCCACCCCAAATCTGTGATGCACACAATATCAAAATTTTGAAAAAGACAGGTGAGTCCAACTCAGTTTCCCTTTGCCTCAAGCTTTAATGCAGCTGGCACAGCACTGTTCTTCATCCCATTTTTGCTTTAACATTGGTATTTTATCCATCCTGGATTTTTTTGCATTAACTTCCATTTTTTATAATGTTTCATTAAAATGTCATTTATCTTGATTACTGAGTTTTTTGGCACCTCCTTAAATTTTGTGCTTGATCTTGGCCCTAGTCCGGGCCCTGCCTCACCCTAATGCCTCCCTCTATTACATCAAATCTAGCCCAAACTGGACCACAGACCTAAATATAAGGCATAAAATTTTTAGAAGAAAATCTGTGTGAGCTGGGGTCAGTCGAGGAGTTCTTAGACATGACATGGAAAATACACTCTATAAAAGAAAAGACTGATAAATTAGATTTTATCAAAATTAAAATCTTTTGCTTTGTAAAAGACACAAGTAAGAAAAAGAAAAAAATAAGCGACATAGTAGGAGGAAATATTTGCAAATATCCTAAAAGGAACTTAACCTAAAAAGAACTTCGTGTCTAGAATATATAAAGGACTCTCAAAACTTAACAATAAGAACAGAAACGACCTGATTTAAATCACATTTTAAAAATTGCAAAAAAAAATTGAAATATTGGTGTTTCACCAATGAGAATAATAATGGACAACAGGCACAAGAAGATATTCAACATCATTAGTCATTAGAAAAATGCAAACTATAACCACAATGAGATACCACTCCACACCTATTAGAATGCATAAAACAAAAAACGTCAACAACACGAAGTGTTGGTGAGGATATGGAGCAAGTGAAAAACAAATACACCGTTGGTGGAAATGCAAAACAGTACTGTTAATCCGAACAAAAGCTTGGCATTTTCTTTTAAAAATAATCATATATTCAATGTATGACCCAGGAAGCCTACTCTTCGGTTTTTACTCTAGAGAAATGAAAACTTATATTCACACAAAAACTTATATATGAGTGCTTATGGTAGCTCTACCTATAATCTCTAAAAACTGGAAACAATCAATGTCCTGTAGTAAACTGTGCTATACCCGCACAGTGGAATACTACTGGGCAATAAAACATAACAACAAACTCAAAACACACCATGACCTGGATAAGTCTCAAAAGCATTCCGCCAAAAGATGTTGCTCTAAAAAGCAAAAACCTAAAAAGGTTACATACGGTATGAGCCCATTTAGAAGGCATTCTTGAAAAGGTAGCACTACAATGGAGAACAGATCAGTGAACGCTAGAGGTTAGGAGTAGGGGCATGGGTGGGGGGGCGGCGAGTGAGTGACCACAGAAGTAGAGCACAAAGGAAGGTTTTGGGGGTGACGGAGCTGTTCTGTATTCTGATCATGTTGATGGTGGCTAAATAAATCCATATGTGTGTTAAAAATCACAGAACTGGACATTTTTTTAAAAAGATAAATTTTACTGTATAATTTTCAAAAATAATAATGAATCATCACTAAACTAGTTCTTATCATTTTCCTTATTTAAAACACTGAAAGGCTTGATAAGGCAAATATTACCATAAGATCAAAGATTTCTTTTCTCTCTATTTGCATGTGCCTACAGATGAGCATTCAACTGTATTCTTCAAATCCTGAGAACTACTGTCCTGGAACAGCCACAACATGATAGTTTTACATGTCTTCTCATTAGAAGTAGTTTCATCAAGTCTTACTGATACCGGTGCCCCTCAGACATTGTGAAGCTAACAGCTAACTTAGTAGAGGACTCCGGCTGAGGTCCAAGTTTACGTATATATGTATGTGTGTATGTATGTATGTATGTATTTATGTGTATGTGTGTATATGAATGTATTTGTAGAAAGGACGGGGAAGAGGGGCAGAAGGAGAGAGAGAGAGAAAGAGGGAGAGAGAGAGAACGAGAGAGAGAGAGAGAGAGGGAGAAAGAGAAAGAGAGAGAGAGAGAGAGAGAGAGAGAGAGAGAGAGAGAATCTTAAGCAGTCTCCATGCTCAGCAAGAGCCCAATGCGGGGCTTGAACCCACGAACTGTAAGATCAGAAACTAAGTTGAGATCAAGAGTTGGATGCTCAACCAACTGAGCCACCCAGGAACCCCGGTCCAGGTACCTTTTAAATTGAGCTCTCATAAGTATGCTGTTTGCTTCAAGAAGTAATTTAGTAATCCAAACCATGGAAGCAGCCAAAATGCAATATTGTTTTTCATCATAGCCCAATGGCATACCTTTTCTTCAGTGATTAAAGAAAATACTCCTACAGAAAGTAGTAGGCGCTGATCCTTGTGCATCCTGACAATAAGACACCGTCCTAATGGCCATGCTGGAAATTAGCTCTTGACCCTAAAAACGGTAGTGCTGGAGAAAGAACCATGTAACTGTTGTACTGGCAGATTACATTAAAACTCCATCATCTTCTACTTACTCCTAAGTTCTTCATCAAATATTCATGCATCTCGGAAGATCAGGAAACAACCAGTGCTCATGTACCCGGCCTTCCTGTCCCCAAAGAGCAAATGCTCCAAAAACCTATGTTGACTATACTGTCTTATCACTTGGCTGTGGGGAAATACATATATTTTATTGAGTACGACTATGTTAACCAGTATCCATCTAGAATCTGCATTGTTTAATCCTCCCAAGAAAGTGAATTACAGCAAAATTTCATTAAGCTGATGCTGTTTTATTCAAAATAATACATAATTCAAAGCAACTGCTATTCCCTAGTCAACCAGCTGCCTGATTGATCTTTAATAAAAATCAGATAATGAAAAGCTAGTTAAACTCAAAGCCCATTTTTTCCATCCCCTGAGCTTCACATTAGGAAGGTTTCACTGTATTTTAGAAGGCAGATAAATGCCAAATATAGTCTTCCTTTCGGGTTTATTTTCAGTTGGCATTTGCACCACCAACAGCTCCAGTTCCCTCTGTGTACTATTACCTGTATGATCCTGACGGGGCAAAGACACTGCTTGACTCCTTTATTTCTAGAAAACATTTAAAGAGGTGCAATTCTGCCTGAGCTGGAACCTTCTATCAGTGAGACAGATCATTAGTCCATTCCCAATTCGAAACAAAAGAAAAGAGAAGTTGCTCAACTCTCCAGAGACCAGCTATCACAAGCCTAGCTTCATTAATTTGTTTGAAGTGAATTTCCAGAGTAGTTATATCCATACTCAAATGTAAGAACAAAGATACTCTCCAAAGCCATTTCTGAGGACTTCTGGAATAGCCATTAATTTGAATGACCTTTCGACTCTCTCACATATGTACAAATGATGGAGGATGACTGTCGTCTGAGTGGTCAGCATAGCCCTTACACTTATAAATTAAGATAAATAGCTAGCTAGCCTTGTGATGGGTCCATTATTTTATGACCTTGTTATATCATTTATTCTTTCCCTTCAATCTCTTTGGATTTAAAATATCAATATACTCTCCTAATAAAAACACAAAAACATTTTATGTGAAATGAAAGCAGTAATACTTTCATTTTAGGTTATAGGTCATTCTTTGGGTTAACAAATACAGCAATTTTCTTGGACATTGAAATTTATTAATTTAAATGTCATATTGGGAATAATCTGGGAATAATCTAATAATGATTAGATATGATATTTATTTTCTTAGTGATCTTTTTCTACATTGTCGGGTTTTTAGATTTAATATGTACCACATTTATGACCAGAAAAATACATTAAAATACCAAAAAGTTGGGGTGCCTGGGTGGCTGAGTTGGTTGAGCATTCAAGTCTTGATTTCGGCTCAGGTCATGATCCCAGGGTTGTAGGATCGAGCCCCATGTCAAGCTCTGCATTAGACTCTTAATCTTAAACATGGAGCCTACTTAAGATTCTCTCTCTCCCTCCCTCTGCCCCTCTCCCCCTGCACTCACGCTCTCTCTCTAAGAAACAAAGAAACAAAAAAACCCCAAAGCTAATCTGATATAGTCCTCACGGATATATACGAAGAATCAGATCTTGCAAGATAAGGAAAAATGATGTAAACTCAAGTTCCCATCAGAACTTTATGTAATTAAATAAAGAAGGAAACATAGTTGATTTGTTTATAGAAATTTTTTTCAAAGGAAATTATCTTTTTTATACAATATGGACCTCGCTTTCTCCTTAGTGTATCTAATAGGCTATCTCTATAATAAGATAAATAGGTGTTAAATAAGATATTTCTCCTTCCTTCGGTACATATATATGCTGTAACTTAATTAATAATTTAACAATAATCATATATTTTTCAACCAATACCCATGATATTAAGGGGCAGGAATACACCCTGTGGTAAGTAAGTAAATAAATAAATCTGGCAGAAAAATTTCAAGTTCTCCCTATCTTTTAGGGGAAGGCTGGAGCTAATATTAATTATAAATAAAAAAAGTCATGGTTTTTATTTCACTTTTCTCCATTTGGTGAAGATGCAAATAACTGATAAAGTCCCAGGAAGACAGATCCAGAATATATACTTTCTCTAACCGTAAAGTTGGCTCCATGAAAAAAAATTAACAATAAGACATCAAACTGGTGATACCAATTACTTGACATTCCAAGTTTTCTTTCTTAAAGAACATATAGGAGATGTGCATAATCTAGATTTCATTTCTCACAGGAAGGGGATATTCTGGAGAACAAGAAAGCAAAGAAGCAAAAGAAGCAAAAACCTATGATTATTCTTGCTTTTTGCTATCTATTATCTTTGGTGGTTAAATAATGTTCCTAAAGATAATCAAATATGTTGCAGTCACAAATGAATCTTTTTTCTTCCATAAAAGACTGTTATTATTGTATTTCTTATGTTGGTACTAGGATTCTCAATCAACTTTGAAATGTCTAAAGCAGTTGAGCTGAAAATGAATGAATGAATGAATGAATGAATGAATGAAAGCAGTCTAGTTGAAAATACCAAAGCAAATTTCCCTTCCTTTCCCTTAAGTGGCCATATACCAGATCAGTTTGCTAGATGCTATAGCCAAGTTTTGTAAATAAAAGTTTCATATTTTTTCTTTCTATTTCTCACTTTGTTCAGTCCATGTTCACAGAAACAGAGGTCCCTCACCAAAGTATATAAGCTAACAAACGAATCAGAAGAGTAGTCAGGATCAAATGTGAAATTTCTAGCTTTTTGTCTTTCTATTTTTTTAAAACACGTTTCTTTAATGTTTATTTATTTCTGAAAGAGAGGAGAGAGAGTGCAGGGGAGGGGCAGAGAGAAAGGGAGAGAGAGAATCCCAGGCAGGCTCCACACAATCAGCACAGTGCCCACTGTGGGGCTCGCACCCATAAACTGTGAGATCATGACCTAAGCCAAAACCAAAAGTCGGATCTTAACCAACTAGGTCACCCTTTTTACTTTTTTCCTTTTCTCCCAATTTCTTTTAAATTATTGCTGAAAGCGGCTAAGGTGAAGAGGCTACCATCTTAAATAATACCAGGTCAAAAAACTATTCCATTATGCTTAGGTTAGTGGGTATAAATGGTAATATGTTAGTATAATTGCATAAACCATGTCCCTTGATTTATATTAGTTAAAAAGAGGAAAATTCTGTTAGTTGTTTTATAATAAATTATAGTTTGATGAAAAATTACTAAGTTAATAATAGTCCATAATGTTATTTCAAGGCATCTCCTGAAATAAACTAGAACTTTGAAAAGGTTTGAAAATGTCTATGTTTCTTCCAAACCTAATTATTTTTTAAAAAATTGATACATCATCTCCAAATTATACTCTGTTCATACTTTCTCTCTTATACTTTGATCACATAAAATAGAGTAATGGTAGCCTTTTACACAATATATAAAAGCTTAGAATCCCATCTTACACAAAAACTAAAGTGAGCTTATAAACTCAAGATTCAAGTTATGTTCTGGAATTTATCTTAGAAAAGAGGCTAAGCACACTATCTGAATCATAAAAAATTAGATGATAAATGGGAAATATGTACTTTTTTTATGTTGAGGAAACACAACTGGACTACAAAGAAACATCTAAAAATAATTTCAGCAGAACTGTAAAATGTGTGTGGACATCATACAATAAAAATAGTAAATGTTAAACGTTTGTCATCTCCTAGTGAAGAGTATGTCTACACTGAATAAAGAAAAAAATTTTTCAGAGCATATGACAATGCAGAGAATGGGATTAAAACCAGTTTTTCCTTTAAGTTTGTTTCAAAAATAAAGATGGAAAATGCAATTTTTATATTTTTAAAAGCTATTGTGAAAGTTATAGCTTATAGTTATTAGGAAACTGTATAGTTAACATCCCTGACTAAAAACAATGTTTGGCTCCATATACATGCTGAGCTTGACATTCTAAATATAACGATCTAGAGGTGTATTTTATTTTAGAAGAGGATGTGAGAATACAATCACTCATATTTTATTCAAGTGAATGTATTCATCTAAGATAGACCTAAAGCTATCGTTCTCTGTGCCTAGTCAAGCACACCAATAATGCTGAGAGTAAGGATGAGATGTTGCCTTTTATGTAAATGAAAACTCAACACAGTAAGTACCTTACCACAGCAGAGTGTGGTATTTCCAAAAGAAATGACTATTCTGCTTTTTAATGACAAAAACACAATAAAATAAGAGATATTTCTGGCCCTTCTAGCAAAATGTCCACCCTCTTTATCCATCCAAAGAATACACTTATTTTCTTACATTCCAAGAAGACTTAAAACTTTAGAAAATAAATCAATGGGACATTTTAAATTTCCTTTAACGTAACATTCTACTTACTATGTAAACAAAACAATGCTGTCTGGGGGCTGCCTGGGCAGCTCAGTTGCGGTTAAGCACCGACTTTTGATTTCTGCTCAGGTCATGATCTCAGGTTTCGGTTTGTGAGATCGAGCCCGAGTTGGGCTCTGTGCTGACAGCGCGGGGAGTCTGCTTGGGATTCTCTCTCTTTCCCTCTCTCTCTGCCCCTCCCCTGCTTGTGTGCTCTCTCCTTCTCTCTCTCTAAAATAAACTTCAAAAAACAAAACAAAACAAACAATGTTGTCTGATTTAACAAAAAATGCAAACAAATCCTAAATCAATTCTGTAAAAGACCACTTTAAAGTGCCATGGCTTTGTCCCTATTTGAAGTTTTCTCTTCACCCATCTATTAATATGGATCTCAAAATCTATTTTCTGACTTCCTAACATAATTCAACATAAGGTATATTCCATTTACTTAATGATTGTTCTTCTTTTGTTAGCTTCTCTTCATTTGCTCATTCCTTAAACATTCAGGTTTCCTAGGGTTCATGTTCTCCATCCTTTGTGCCTTAAACTAATCAGCAGCCAATATTTCAACTATAAACTGTAAATATTTCTCCCCAAACTGTGTCTTCTTTCTCTTACGCACCAAACTGCCATCTCCACTGAGATGCCCTGCAGGCATTTCAAGCTCAACATATCAACAACGCGGTGTATTTCTTCCGAATTCTGCTTTCTTTTTTTTTACTTTCTTTCTTTTTTAATCTCAGAGAACACTGAGCCAGTTTCCCAAGTAATAAACCTCAGCCTTCATACACAAACGAATACCAAATCTTATAAATCTAACCTTCACACTTCAGTAAAAATGAACTGTTCTAAAGCCTAAATCTGATTGTGTCATTCCTTTGATTTGACAAACAAACAAAGATAAAGTCACCTTCTTATTATGGTATACGAGATCAGGTTACTTTTCCATCTCTAGATACTTCTCTCCCGCCTCACGCTCCAAAGCCTCACCTGTGCTCTACAGTAGGCATTACACGCACTTCTCCAGTATACCATTCACTTATTCAATAACTATTGATTAAATACAACTGATATGTCTGTCAGTTCTAAGCACTGAGGATATCACAATGAACACAACAAAGTTTCTGCTCTAGTGGGTTTACATCCTGGTAGAAGAACACAGATAAAACAAACATATAATCGATGCAATGGCTGTAAGGACTTAGGAGAAAAAGATCTAGCTAGAAAACCAACTCAGAGCAACACAGCAAATGGCATGTTCTATACACTACAAAAACCTAGTGTGTCTTAAAAGTGCAATCATACATCCCTTAACTTATTTAGGTTTCAATTTTAATTATAATTTAAAACCACAACACCATGAGTAATCCTGAAATGTATAGTCATTGAGAGGCATAACAGAATACGACTTACTTCTGGAACAACGAATTATAATAATTTTATTTTTTGAGATTAAAGTTGATAGAGTCAAGGATGTTTTCTTTGATTCTAGCGTTTTAGTTGGCTCCTGGCTGTACCCCAAAAAAATTATTATTAGTGCTGGCACGTTTCAAATTATGTCATGAGATTAGAATCTATAAAATCTACGTAGAATTAGTCTCATTGTTATTTCATTGTCTCTAACTATACCATGGTTTCAAATCTAGGGCCTACAAATTAAGACTCCATAGTAACACTAGAACATTAGAGACAGGAGCTTTTTCCTGGTGATTTAAAAACAGTTGTTCAACTGTCTGAATCATGTAAGTACATAATATGTCCCAACTGTTTACAAAGAGCTGAAACAACCGGAGAAGCCTGCATAAGGGCGCTGCTGAAGACATAGGATATTGCTAAAGGATTAGACAGTGAGCAGAAGGAAGCTTACGGACATTAACTGGTCTGTTTCACACTCAGAAAACAACAATGACTTACCGTACTATCGAAATAATAATACATACTTTAAAAGACCATAAAGGAATTCAGCTTCTCCTCTGGGAAACTTCACTATTACTGCATTACATACGGCTCCAGGCTCAGGACAGGAATGAATGAGTCGATGAAGCAGTGCCTGCATGCTGGTGTTTCAGTGCTTATGTAAATATGTAAAGAAAACTAATGGATTTTTTTAGATACCAGAAGTTCAATTTGAAATGTTTTTACGTTTCCAAATAACTAAATGGAAATTGAGCTCAGCGGAAGCTCAGTCTTACAACAATGACAATTCTGGCAAGCCAAATTCTGTCAAAGGTTTAGGAAACGATGACACAATTCATCACTTCCTGAAGGCATAACTTTCATTTCTGTCCACACTCCCTGAATCTTCACAAACATGCACACTGTGGGACACTCCCTTCTACAGCCTACATGATGATTAGACTGGCTTCTGCTCTCTTCAAACTGGTCGGCAGAAGGGGCAAACATCCTCAGCCCAGCTGAAATTCTGACTGAAGTGTGACGGACCCATAGGAAACACTGCATCAAAGGAAGGGAAAGGGTAGATCGGCCAGTCTGTGACAGTCTAATAATTCCCGTGTTGGAGAAAAAAAGCAACTACCATTGCATGTAAGGGCCAGGGCTTATGTTCTATTTAAAAACTAAAAACAAAACAAAAGATGACTAAGAGGCAAACTTCGCTTCACTCTCAAGGCTGAGGAGAAAAGAATTGACATACCGCATCTGTGATGTCTATCTCATACACCCTTTGGAAAGTCCTGCGCTCGAAGAAAACAAGTTTGCCGCTGCCACATCCCCTTTGAACAGATGTCCCGGTGACCACGAGTTTATCATCTGGACTGAAACAGCAGTCAGTCCTATAGACAAAAACAGCGTATAAGCATAAGCTTATGACCTACAACAGTGAGTTGTAAATAAAATATAAACAACACCATTGTCATAAGAAATAACTCTATAGAGGGCTTACAGTAAGTCAAGCACTTATTTATTTATTATTTATTTCTTGCTTAACCTTCACAACAATCCTATGAGGTAGATATTATTATTCCCATTTTATTGATGAGGAAACTGAGGCAGAGAGAGATTAAATAAACCTTGCTCAAGATCACAAAAATAAGTGGTGCAGCTGGGATTCGAACTTAGGCAGTCAGAGTCCAGAATCTGTGCTTTAACTTCTATACGCTACATTTTTTAATGCAAAGGAAGTGTGGGAAAAACTCAATATAGACATTGACAGTGCTGTAGACAAACAGACATTGTATGACTAATGTCTAAGTAGTGATTATTTTATCCAGTTTTTTTTGGAATTATGTTTTTTACCACCACTAACCATCATCCTCAAATAATTTGAGTTTTGTCAAGTCGAGCACCATGAAATGAGGAGCAGGTTGGACTGCTGGAACCTGACTGATGGCTAGGATTCAACGGCCCTTGTTATTAGAGATCTGGCCACCTGATTGTGAATCGTCTCAGACATGGTCCAAAGAAGTCATGCAGTTAGCATAGCTTGTAGCAGGCATAACAGCTCAAAAAAGTCTCATCAGCTATGGATTCATGTTTGTTTGTCCATCTGTTTGTTTTAACAGATAAACGCCATGGGCAATGGACCACGCTAGAATCAGTGCTCTGCCATTACACAGTTTCCTGCACTTGGCACCTCCATCAACTTCACGCTCTCCCTGTCAGTCATTATTTAACACAGATGTGAAATTTTATTTCTACATAAATAGAAAGTTTTGCTTAGGCACCAACTGTAGGACTTAAAGTTCAAATCCCAGCTCAGCTGCCTCAGAAAAATCTTTATGTGCTTCGGTTGCCATCTTAAGAAAATGGAGAGAACAGTGTGCAGCTACCTTGAGCAGGATGCTCTGAACAAGTGAAGGATACTGCATTATTGACTGGAATGCGGATAAGGAAAAATTGAGAAAATAATATATAATAATGCTCAGTAATTATGAAAAACTACTTTGATGGAATGGGGTTCAAATTTTAAAAGACAACAAATGTAGAGGCCTACCCTATCATTTATACATATTAAAAGAACAACCCAATCCCTTAAAATATTTTTACTGCCCCAAGACCTATGTGTGCATACACATATACACACACACATACAAACACATGAACAGACACATACAAACACAAGAACATACATCATTTCAACTTCAGAAGAATTTTATGGTCTGAAGAATGTGCAAATAAAAAGGAAAAATAAAATGCATCTTCAGGGACAGATTTCAAATACTCTTCATGTCCCTTTTTAAAAGACAGATGATATAAATTAACATTAAGGTGAATAAATTTCTTGTCCATTCTCTTATGTTTGTCAATTATTTAAAATATGCTACTTACATTGGGAACATCGTAGGAAGTCCCGAGGCTGAAAAAAGTGGCTTATTAAACTGTCGAATGTCCCATAATTTCAATGTATCATCACCTGATAGAGGAATGAAAAAGAAAAAAAAAAAGAAAGTGAACTGTGCAAAAAGAACTAGTTTTCAAATTTAGAGTTTGCTAACCTTAGTATATAACTATAGGAAGGAAGAGAGGGAAGGAGGGAGGGTGGGTGGGAACAAAAAGAAAAAGAAAGAAAGATACACATAAGTGTTTTACTTTTTTAACTGTTTGGGGAGTTTGAAAGTAGTAGATGTGAGAACAGTAGAAAGATATATGATAATGAACTGGCCTCCTAGAAATAAATTTTCAAACTGATGTAGCATCTGTAAGCGAGAAGGAACCCTGGAGAATCTACTCTAAGGAGTGATTTTACAGCAGCTGGCAGTTCCCCTAAGGTATAGTTGAGCATAACCTGACTGCTAAGAAGATATTAATTTAACAACCATCAGGCCTGAAAATAGTTCAATTCACAACAGATTCTTTCTCCCACTGGTGTGTAGATGAAGCTATCCATTACCATTAATGAGGGTGAGCCATGTGACTCCCTTCCCTCCAGTGGAACTCCACCTGTGGCTATTACTCTTCGCTTTGCTGGGGAGTACAGCTTTTCCAAGCTCTTTAAAGCATAATGGATATTCTTCTAAGGATCACTTTTTTATATTTCTATAGGGCTACTAACTAATATTCCTGACCGGAATGAAAGCCAGAACTCATATAAGTAATGTCTTTGCTGCTCTTTCTCCCCAGCGTCCACAGCTGAGACCTGCCTCAACCCCTTGGGTCCAATAAGGAATCAATATCAGGTACAACTGAGGTGAGTGGAGAGTTCAATAAAAATCTCCACTCTCTCCCAAGTGAATACTCCTCTGAAACACAACTTTTGGCAGGTGCACTAATCCACAACTGGCTGGACTGAGGACCTGCTTATACTGGAAGAACTTTGTAAGATTAAGATTCACCTTTTTGCTTTTAGTCTTAAAAAAAAAAAAAAAAGATTACATATCCTCACAATTCTCAAACAGTAAAAAACATCAATCTGCATTAGAGAGTTTAGCTAAGCTGGCAGGTTCTGGAGTTAGCAGGGACACCTTACAACACCCGGGGACTCTGCTGAATAGACTTTCATCTGTCATATTCTATACATCCAGGAAGAAAAATAATGGAATACAGTATACATGTCGTGTTGGCAACATGTTACCCAAAAGCTATTATAGGATGGAAAGGAAGGTAAGAATTATCACCAAATTGGCTTTGACTGAAATGGAATTAGTCCTATACTCCTAGTACTTAACAACTGGGTTGGGGCTAGCCTGTTTTAGAAGGCTCTGAGAAGAATTTTCAAACTACGCTTCTCTCTCATTCCCCTCGTTTCCCCGTTCCATGTTGGAGATTTGGATATACCTTCTAAAGAGGCAAGAGTAAATCTGAGAATTTCTAGGTGAAACATTTATCATTTGAAAAACTTTCCCAAAAGATTCAGATACACACTCTTGGGGTAAGAACCACTATTTGTAAGTAAAGAGTACATATAGTTTTAATTAAGAGTCATCTCAGGACTTGAATAGATTAGAATTGATGAACCAAAATACGTATTTTATAAATATCCACCTTTTCCATATACAGCATAAATAGAAAATACATATACATGTGCTTTGATCTTTTACAATTATGTGAGCAAGAGTAGTTTGGATATAAAAGGGAAGACTTCCTCACAGGAAAGAGGATCTGAATGCAGTCCCTGAGGTACACACACATGGAGTGGCTGAACTGAGAGAAGGCTGGGCCCAGTCTCCATCTCCTCCTCACTCCTACTACTCTCTCCACCAGATTGCAAATTCTTTCAATATAGCGCCTAGCATAATGGTAACTCAGAGTAGTTGCTCAATATAATAGCTGATGGAGTAAATGCATGACTGAATGTAGTGTTGCTAGATTAACATGGCCTATGGAATAAAGACTAAATCCTTTATTTGATATGTAGAGCCATCTGTAACATGGTTCCCATCTACTTACTCTGCTGTTTCTTTCCCTCCCCGCAAATGGGCTTCCAGCAAGATCCTCAGTCACATACCATACTTCGCGTAATGCTTTATTCATAAGCTGCCCTCCTATCTCCTGTCAACACTTAGCTTATCCACGTGAGAAAGATTCAGCAAAAAGGTACAACTCATATTCAACCATATGAGTGTGGATAAGTAAACTTAAGATATGGCCACATAAAACTATGTAGCTATTTAAAAAATAACATCCGGGGGCACCTGGGTGGCTCAGTTAGTTAAGCATTCAGCTTCGGTTCAGGTCATGATCTCACGGTACATGAGTTCAAGCCCCGCGTCAGGCTCTGTGCTGACAGCTCGGAGCCTGGAGCCTGCTTCAGATTCTGTGTCTCCCTCTCTCTCTGTCCCTCCCCTGCTTGTGCATGCTCTCTCTCTCTCAAAAATAAATAAACATTAAAAAAATCAATAAATAACATCCAGGCATACAACTTTTTTTTTTTAACTGAATTGTTCTAGTGTTTGAACTGAAAAAAAAAATTAATGGTGAGCAAACAGAAGATTCTAAATTTTAAAAGAGTACAGAAAGTCTGTAGAACATCATCTGCAATTCCACAAAGTAGACGCAAAGGTTATCCTTGGAGGCTTCAAACTTTAGTGGAATTTGAAGCTAAAATAAAAACTCAGGCAAAAAAAGTACTTGATACCTTCTAATAAAACAATTTTGTCAAGTTAGATATGCTTTTTAGTGAAAAAGAAGTCAGACTTGCAAAGGTATATTAACAAAAGCACAGCTACCTTTACTGTTAGGATATAATGTAACATTTATTAGGGTTAATTATGATCATTTTATATGTAGACATACATCCAGTAGAAAGTTTTTAACCTACCTCCACGAGAAGCAAGGACATTGCCATCATAGGAGAAAGCCACGCAAGAAGTGTCTGTGCCTGGGTCGTGAGCCTGTTTATAGTGGAATTTAGGATGAACCTGTTTGCAAAGACAAGCAAAGTGTTAATTAACATTCAACTGAATTCAAACATTTCTGTGGCAAGAGTATTTTACTCTATCATCCAGAAAATGGTACATGTAAAATATTAATTTTACTTGATTATAGTTTTATTTATTCTGGAAAAAAATGAATGGTTTCCAAAAATGTCCATTTGCTTTAATAATAAAAAAGAGATTAAGTCCCATCTTTCAGACTGCCTTAGGAAGCTCTGAGCAACACAAGATTAATACGATATTCAGTTCTTATAAAGTTATCGGGACCATTTCCTATAGCTATATGAAAGAGTAAATATAAAGAAAAATTACAAGTGAACATATTATTTATTAAATAGAATGTGTCATTGTAGGGCTGCCTGACTCCCTTGATCTCAGAGTTCTAAGTTCAAGCTCCATGCTGGGCATGGCATCCATATATATATATAAAACTGTATTCCTAGTATAGGAATATGAGACACTGTGCATGTGGTTGTAGGCCTTGAACTCTCTTGAATGTGCCTGTAGGATAATGTTTTTGTAGAGGAGGTGGGGGAGAGGTAACCCTGCCACAAGGCTAATCATACCCTGGGCACTTCATCCTCTACGGTCTTGCCTACCTCATTCTCACAGTCTACAAATTAAGGTTCTACTATTATCATCTGCATGTTACAGTTAAGGAAACCAAACCCAGAGACTAAAGTTC
Organism: Paguma larvata; assembly: GCA_030068075.1. Classification (NCBI taxonomy): domain Eukaryota; kingdom Metazoa; phylum Chordata; class Mammalia; order Carnivora; family Viverridae; genus Paguma; species Paguma larvata. Next base: position 28,527,096 of record CM057826.1, on the reverse strand, counting down.
CTTATCTAAGGCCACAGAGCTGGCTGGTGGTAGAGCTGGGTATGTGACCCAAAAGGCCTGCTCTTAAACACTACGTCTTCTCTGGTGATATCTGCTAATAGTGTTTTTACTCCTAATTTGGCTTCTTCATGGCTAATTACTTCTAAAAGTAACTCTACTACACTAATCCTGTCACTCAGTTATGACTCAGTAACCAGCACAGGCTAAAGGACTAGGGATTCAGTTATCCCAGATCTACCAGGCTGGATAATTCCAGTAAATGGACAGGGACACTACTAGTGACAACAGCATGTAGGTCTCTCCTGGGAGCCACAGCTATAGGAATAGGAGTGACCCCATCTCCTTTGGTCTTACGTCACCCCTAACAAGAATTAGTCCCAAACCAGAGCTTCCAGCATTATCTCTGACACCCTGTCAGTGAGCTTCCACCTAAAAGATTCCAGTAATGAGGCGCACAGTACCTTACAAAAGCAGACTAGGTTTTTGTTTTGTTTTGTTTTGTTTTTAATAACTCATAAATATTGAGTTAAGTTTGTCTTTTCTCTTCCTCTGACAGTATTAGAAATTTGTTTTAAACATGGCTATCATGCTTCCACCTTTCATGGGTACAAATAATTTATTGATTCAACTTTCCTTTTTAACTGGGTGTCAACTTACAGCAGACACAATGTTAAGCAGGGAAACACAAATGTACCAAGATAAACGTGGCATCTTTCCTCAGAGAGTTGATAGTCCCCTCAAAGAATTCGGATAAGCATATGAAGTGACAAGTGGTACAACGGGGACATGAAGAGTCATAAGTGAGCACTGAAGAGAGATGCCTAATCCAACTCTGAGAATGGGGGGTAAGGTGGGGGAAGAAGGGCAAAAAGAAATCCTGAGACCCAGTGGATGAAAGTATGACCTAGCAGATGAAGGAGCAGGATGCAGAGGCAAGAACGAGAGTACTGTGTTGCAGTAGGCAGAATTTTGACCCCCCCCACCCTGTGAACTCTTCCCCCCCCGCCATGTGTCATGCCCATAAATATGTCACTCTGCATGGCAAAAGGGACTCTGCAGGTATAACTGAAGTCACTAACTGGTTATCCCTAAAATAGACAGAATATCCTAGATTATCTAGGTGGGGCTGAAATGGTCACATGAGTCCTTGCAAGGAGAACTTCCTCCTGGCTGAGGACAGAAGAGGAAGCCACACAGACATGACAGGAGAGTACGTCAGAGAGGCTGGAAGAATAAAAAGTGTCAGATATGTCACTGCTGACTTGAAAGATGTGTCAAGGAAATGGGCATCTGAATTCAACCAATAACCAGCGTGTCTGAAACAGGACCCTGAGCCCCAGATGAGAGCCACAGCCTTAGCCAATACTTTGATTTTAGTTTGGTGAGACCCTAAGAAGAGAATCCCACTACCATGCCAGACATCTTACCTGGAGAAATTGTGAAATAATAAACTGGTGTTTTTTTGAGGCACTAAATTGTGGTAATTTGTTGGGAAGCAATAGAAAGCTAACATGTGCATAGTAAAAGAGCTGGTCGCAATCGAAGAAGGAAAAGAAGCGAACCATGACTTGAGGGAAAGGGCAGGTGAGGGGATGGTGTGAGCAGGGCCTCGATTGCCAGGAGCCTTGTGGGCCGTGTTCAGGACTTAGATTTTATCAAAGAAAGATGTTTAATGAAGTTTACTCAGAGAAGAACATGACTAGGTTTGCTTATTTTAAAAAGGTCATTCTGGACACATGTGGAGATAGATTAGGAATATTTTGTTCCTCAGAAAAACAAAACTCTGCTACTAAACTCAATTAGGAAAATTTGCCAATCAGTCATATTTCATCAAGTCTTCAACTACTAAACTCTAGATAAAACTTCTGAAAGTTACTGTAAGGATAACAGTTTACCAAAAAGTCTGTACTTACATTTGGCCTCTGGATGAAATTAACTTAGTTTTTTCAGTTTTTTTTAGGTTGTTTTTTTTTATGTTTATTTTTGAGAGAGAGAGAGCACAAGGGAGGGGCAGAGAGAGAAGGAGACAGAGGATCTGAAGCAGGCTCTGCGCTGACAGCAGAGAGCCCAGGGTGGGGCTCGAACTCACGAACTGTGAGACCATGACCTGAGCTGAAGTTGGAAGTTTAGCCAACTGAGCCACCCAGGTGCCCCAACTTAGTTTTTGTTTATTTGTTTTAAATGTTTTGTTTATGTTTAATGGCCCATCATTTCAGGAGCGGGAAGGCAGTGTGGTACAATAAAACAAGCAGTGGGCCAGGACGAGGAGATAGGAAATCTAGCCATAGTTCAGTCACAAACTAGCAGTGCAACTAGGGACAAATTAGTCTCTCCAGATCACAAGTCTATCTTCTGTAAAATAAAGGGACTGCACGGGATGATTTCTAGGGCTTCTGACAGCTCTGTGATTCTTAAGGAAAAGACAAAAACTGATATATATATAAGTATATATAATATTTTATAATTCAACTAACTGATCCATATGTACTTTTTATTATTAATAGGACATAAGAGATTCTGAATGCCAACGTTTGAACACAGAAATACATCGATGTGTATATACACATATACCAGTAAAGTGGGATACAGAACCTTAAAAGGTATAGGATCCAAGGGAATCCTACCATATAAGCTTCAGCATGAGCCCAGTGGCAAGCAGGTTGCTCCCTGTGACAGTCTAACTCTCATCCCTGTTGCTCAGACAGGAGTGAGATGAAGCTGCAAATCTGCTGTTCCCTCAACTGGTCTTGCTTCCTCTTTTTACTGCCCTGAGTGGGATTCTAGGGTGTAAAGACATATAGGCATCTGGTACTCATGCATGGAAAAAGTGCAATGTTTCAAAACTTAAGAAAAGATTCTGCTGGATCTAACAGGTGATAGTATAACTACAGTACAAGGAAATGAATGGCAATAAGGTATTGGTATTATGGCTACAGAGGATTTTGCCTTAATCTAGTAAGAAAGAACTTTACCCAATATTCATCTGCCACACGTTTATGCTTTTAGGTCTCCTCATTTAGGAACTACTTGTTTTTGGGTTATTTTGTTTGTTTGTTTTGTTTTTTAGACTTCACGTCCAGCATGGAATCCAACTGGGGCTTGAACTCACAACCCAGAGATCAAGACCTGAGCTAAGATGAAGGGTTGAACTGAGGCACCCAGGTGCCCCCATTTAGGTACTACTTTAAAGAGCCACTATATTGGAGTTTGGGTGTTTTGAAACTTCTACAACTCATTATTTATAATGCAAAATGTGTGACTATATGCCACAAAACAAGCCCCACCTTGTCTTTGTGACTTCCCATATTTTCTATTGCCATATCAATTTATATTTCAGTGCGACACTCCTTTAGAGTGACAAATGGCTGCATATTAATAACTAAGATTTCAAAGGAGACACTGTGTTCAAAATTTCTAAATGATTTCCTTTTTTAAAGGACCCAGTAAAGGGGTGCCTGGGTGGCTCAGTCGGTTAAGTGTCCCACTCTTGGTTTTGGCTAAGGTCATGATCTCACAGTTCGTGAGTTTAACCCCCGTGTCGGGCTCTGTGTAAGGAGCCTGCTTCGGATCCTCCCTATCCCTCTCTCTCTCAAAAAATAAACTTAAAAAAAATTTTTTTAAAGAACCCAACAAAATAAGGAGGCAAAATGTCCTCACTTGAGATGGACAGTTCACAGATTTTAGGTTGAGAGTGCTCAATTATTAACTTCACTTTAACCAGTAACGAAAGTTTCTTCTAATGAAACAAAATAGATTACCAGAGGGGATCTTAAACTTTTGTAAAATATCAACGTTTGGACAGTAATGATGGCAAATACCCTCGCACTCTGAAAACAGAGTCAACCTGACTAAAAACACTTCCGGCGTAATGTGGGAAATCTAAAACTGAGACTTCTCCTTTAACTGATTTTATGATCATCCGAGGCAAAGAACGTCGTTCTTAAGGGAAACGGAGATTATTAACTCCTTTATATAGGTTTCCTATCCTTGGGAGTGCCTTATGTTATGACATGGAGAGTATCAAGTCTCACCTGTGCACAGTGCTGGAAAGTGCAAGCACAAATCCTAGTTTTAAAGGCCCTCTCCCGAGATATCATACAAACTCCAGTTGGTAAAAATGTCCCTACATCCTCTCTTCGCAGCTGGTCAGGAGCCTCTGGCAGTACAAAACTCATTACCTTATTAGCAACAACCGGCCGTTTCTGGGTGGCTCTAGTTGGGAACACTCTGCTTAAACTGGGTCCAAGACTCCTTCCTAGAATTCCAACATCTACTTATGGGTCCTGGTCCTGTCATCTGTGGCTAGGCTAATTCTAGTTTGTCTTCTCTAATGCAGTCTGACAGAATCTCCAAGAAAAATATGACGTCTTCCACAAAGTCTTAAATATACCATTCCTGAAATCCTAAACCTAATCCAAACATTCTGTAGTGCTACCAATGGTCAGTGAGTGTACATCGGGGGGCTGCCCAGACCCCAATTATCATTATCATTCTAGTATGTGTCAATCAAGCAAGAGGAACAACAGTCCTCAAAATGATCAAAATATGTTTTGTAATTAATAGAGACAGTGGAATAAACTATTTTAAATGAGAGAATTTAAATGAATTCCTGGGCTGAAAATAGAGAAAAATTTAATGGAAAGAATTATTGGTCCTACAGCCAAGCTGACTTCACCTAAATTTTCAATTTCATACATTTTAGTTTGACCCTGGCCAAATTGCTTAATCTTTCTGTTTCTCAGTTTCTTAATTTTTAAAATAACACTCCCTGCACATCTTTCCACCCCTAACTTCTCCTCAACTCCCAAAGACACTGTGTTATATTTGACCTACTAATCCCTGCTTACGTCAATATCTCATATACGTTAAGTCTCTAGTAGGTACCTCTTTTCAGAAAGTTGCTGACATGCAACTATGCGAACAAAACACAAACTCCAAGAGCAAGATGAAGCAAAACACTGGGCTCTCTAATAAATGAGGTATACTTTATTTGTCTCTCAAATCTAGTCCTAGGACCCCCTCAATGGATATAAAATTTCTTTCTCATTGGGAATCTATTTTTGAGCTTAGCGATAACCAAGCAATTTTGTATTTCCAATCACATGCTAGAGTTACACTGGGATTAAAAATATGCCAGGACTTTTCAAATGGCAACATTAAAAAACAGAATACATGTACGTCTAGATTGAACATAATTTACTCCTGTCTGAGTTTGGAGACCTGTAGTAAAGAGAATGAAGATAATATATACAAAAGAATAAGAACTGTCATTGGAACACGCTTTGCCATTCCCTACTCCCATGAAGTCTTCATTCTAGTGAGGAAAAACAGACAATAACACCTCTCCAACTCATTCTATGATATTTAGATTAACATATTATACGAAAATATGGCACAATGATAAAAAGCACAGACTGTGCAGCCAGGCTGACAAGCTCAAATCCAGGCTTCAGCACTTACCACACATGTGATCTTGGGCTAACTAATCTCCCTTACCCATCTATTAAATGAGAATAACAATAGTATCCACTTAAGCTGTTGGGAGAATTTAATGAGTTAATGCAAGTGTGGGACGGTCCTTTGCAATATAACTTTGCTATTCTTTTCATCAAAATGTGCCATTTGCTTCTCAAAACCTGGGGTCTGGATACAGACATGTGACTTGGTTGGGCTTATAGGACATGTAGCCACAAAAATGTGTCTCTCACGTCTCCCACTGCATAAACTGCTCCTGTAACTTGGCCAGGCTTTCCAAGGGCTGCTCCCAGCCAATGACAGAGCACAAGGGATAAAGGACTCCTAATTAACCTGAATGAAATTTTCTTGACATTGTGCTATAGTCATTTTGAAGTCTTCATTTTTGAAGAGGCCCTTTTTGCACAGCCCTCTTTTTTCTTTTCCTTTAATATAACAGCTTTCTTGAGATATAATTCACATACCATGGAATTTGCCCACTTAAAGTATGCAGTTCAATGATTTTAGTATTTTCAGAGAGTTGGGCAACCACCACCACAATCATTTTTAGAACATTTCCATCACCCCCGAAAAGAAACTGCATACACATTAGCAATCATCCCCCATTTCCCTGCTAACCCCTCAGCCCCAAGCAACCACTAATCTAGTTTGTCTTTGTATATTTGCCTATCTGAACATTTCATATAAATTATATTATACAATATGCTATCTTTTGTGCCTGGCTTCTTTCACTTAGCATCCTGTTTCTGAGGTTCATCCGTGGTGTAGATATGTATCAGTATTTCATTTCTTTTTATTGCCAAATAAGATCCCAATGTATGAATGTACCACATTTTATTTATCTATCCATCACTGAATGGACATTTAATACTTCTTTCTTTCCTGTCTTTCATAGAGGTATGACCTGTATCATGCTCTTTCCAGATTTCTCAGGCTCCCTCCCCGTCTCCCCTTAAGGGCCTTTTCCCAGTAAATCTCGTGTGTTTAATTCTGGTCTTGGTGTCTGTTTTTGGAAGACCCAGACTAGCACGAGTGGTGCCGTGAGTGACCCAACGATACAGCGGCTAAGATACGAATGTGAGACTGGCTCATTCACTGCCTGGTGGGGAAAGAGGACACTGTCCTAAGTGGACTGTGACGTGCAGATACACTCTAGCACTTGGTACTGGTTCAGCTGCTCCAGATTTCACTGGAGGTTACCCGGGAAAACTGCATGGGATAGGGGAATGTCCTTGTGAGTACAATGTTTTAGGCATTTAAAAAATATGGGAGGAGCAATGCCTACAAAGATAATAGTGTTGGCTGGCTACTGCTAGGTCATACTGATACTCTACAGAGGGATAATGAGAAACTGAGGGCCATGAACAGTTGAAGACTACCTGGGAGAGCCGGAGGGCCAACTTCAGTACTTTTTGAAGAGGCCCTCATCTCCTGCAGTGGAAGAACAGACAGCCGAGCAACGAACAAAAGAGATGTGGTAGTTGGATTTATAGAGCTCCATTAAATGCTCAGCCAAGAAAAGTCTGCTATTCTAGGGTCAGGGCTCTAGTTGGAGAAACTGAGACCCTGAAACATAGGATAGGATATCTGGATGGATATGCCCAGAGACTGCCCCTCCCACCCAACCCACGGCCACCCTGGGAACCCTCGCAGCTTAGAGAAGTGGCCAACTCTTGCCCTAGTAAGAGCTAGAAACCCCTTTGTGCTGGAGGATGCTACAACTGCCTCTCCCCCACGAAGACCTGCCCCTACCTCCTCCTCTCCTGGCTGCTAGGCCAATAACTAGGGTTGAATCCCAGGATTACTCAGCTGGGGAAGTGGCTGAAAGGAGGAAACAGATTACAACCAAAAGAGGTACAAGAATTAGCTAGCAGCTACTGGCAGGAGCCTTGACGTGCCTTGAGTTCAAATTGTGAGAATGTTTAATCGAGGGGGCTTTGATATAAGACTAGAGAAGCAGGATACCGTGATTTGGGGGTCAGATTTTTGGAAAAGGACCCCAGGGGATTGGGCAAACAAGCTGCGTGGATGCTATGAGAGGCCTAGAAACATGATGGCCAATGGCGAATAAAATAAAAACACCCTGATTGTCCTAGCAGAGGACAGAGAAAAGAATAAAAAGGCTTGGGGGGATGGGCATGTTAGAATGAATATATTGTGTCAAGCCAGAAAACACAGATTATTATTTTTCATGGGAGGGCCCAGAAGAAATACCGTTCACCAAGGCCATGCATAGGTGAGCAAGCCAGCATCACCAAGAAGTTTAGGGGCAGCTCTCCTCTGCAGCCCAAGGCTAATGTCACAGAGCTGGACCACTGACATCCATGGGGATGATGAGGCCTGATAATAACAGCCAGACTGCAGTACTTAATTACTAGAAATCAGAAGGCTGCACTTACTATAATATAAAGTATAATGACTAGAAGTCAGAGAGACAGCTAAGGGGGGCTTGATGTGGAGGGAGCTGTGGAGAAGGTTGGCAGAATATGGCATTCCTAGGGGGCAGAAGAGATGGGCAGGCAACAAAGGTACTGCTTAATCTCTACCATCAAAAAGAGAGATGAATAGAGGAGGCTGAAGGTGGTCATCCCAATAAAAAGTCATGATCCCGTGTTCTGTTCCCATATCTGAGCCTGTTTTCAGATCAGGAGACTACTGACTACAGAGATAGCCAGATTCCTGAGAAAAAGGACAGTGTGACTCAGTGGAGCAATACTTCTCCTCGTCCTTCCACAAAGGGATTGCTGACTGCAGACTCCCTCAAGTAGTAGTCCCAATTGTGGCTGCTGTACTGAATGACAGATCATAGCTAGAGCAGATTAATAAAGGCTTGAGGTAATTCTGGCAAAAGGGCTTCCCACTGGCCTGGTCAAAGCTTTCTTGGAACTGTGCTGCTATCTGAGATGCTTCCTAGTCAACCCTAATTCCCTCTTTCCTCCATAGGAGATGGACCTGTATCACCATCTGGTAGCCTCTGGCCTCCTCTGACTCCTCACTCATTTGTTCCCTTACAGGAGTTTTGGCAAGAGACAGATCTCTTACACATCTAGTGCTGCCTTAGCATCTGCTTCTCAGAGAAGCCTAACAGGGGACACTAGCAAATAAGACTCAAGCAGAGAACTATAAAAGGACCATATATTGGGACTTGCTCTCTTACTATTTCTGGAAGCCAGCCACCTTGTGAAAAATCATGGGCTAGCTTCCTGGATGACCAGAGACATGCCCAGCCATCCCTGTGGCACCAACTGACATCTAGCCAATAGCCAGACATGTGGGTGAGGCCATCCTAGACCACCCAGGTGTTAGTTACCTGTAGGTGCAATAGGGAACACAGGAGACATCAGCCTAGCCAGTTCAGACGAGAAGTATTGCCCAACTGACTGACAATAGAAGTTTGTTGTTCTAAGTTATGAAGTTTAGGGTAGTTTGTTAGGAAGCAAAAGTTAACTCATATAAAGGATGGGAACAGTGCCTGACAGATATTAAACATTGTATGTGTTGGGTATTATTATAAGTCAGATGGTCCTACAGGAGCATTAACTTTTTAAAGAAGGTCGATTCCTTCTCCCCTACTTCGGCATTCTACCAAATAATATCCATCATAAGCTAGTCCTGAAATCCAACAATTAAAATTTATTCAACTGGATCATGTCTTGTACTTTACATAATCACTATGCTCCTCTCTTGCCTTTCTACATCTGCCTGTGAGAGCCAGAATTCTTTCTAGCAACATCTCTTAATCCTTGCTCTGGTGGCTTGGGATCGCCACTGTCTCTAGGTAGTTGTAGTCTGACTCCAGCCAGTTACAACCATTCTCATATATATTCTTGGATACTGAATAAGACGGCTCCGGCAGACAATACTGAAGTAAGAGAAGAGAATGCTTAGAAATAGCTCATTCTTGGAGGACATGGAAGGGAGGATTGCATTTAAGCTGCGTTTCTTTATGTTACTAGATAAAAGCTCTTTCTCCACATTTCTGATGCTTTCTTTCAAGTAGGTCAGCCTCAGATTCTTTCTTTCTTTCCCAGGCACATCTGAACTCCAAGAACGCCAATGAGTCTCAGGGAACAGTATATGTTATACATCACATATTATGGTGCTTACAAGAGGAACAAACTTAATAAATACAGCAAATGAAACTCAGAACTTTTGAGCATGTTTCAAGGAAATAATATATTTCATAGTAAGTTGACAGTTTTCCAAGTTTCCAGCTTTTTTGAAAGAGATAATTATGCTCCAGCCAAGATGTTTTCCCTTCCCTCATTCCTTCTCTCTCCTTCCCTTCCTTCCTTTGTTTATTAACAAATAATTTAAAGCCAAAAGACAATACTATCTGTCAAAGGTTTCTGAAAAGTCTACTCATCATGCCCCATAAAATAAAAGTGTGATAATGAAACTTTTAGAACTCACATTTACAGTGTGAACCACATTTACCGAGGACCTATTATACACACAACAGTGAGATACATAAATGAAAAGACCACATGGAATGTTCCCAAAATGATTTGCGAGTTGGAAAAGGGAGACATACACACAAGACCTCTTATTCTTTCATAAAACATTTTCAGCATCCACTAGAAGCCAGGTTTAGAAGGCATCAAAATGACTAGGAATTGGCCTCTGCCTTAATGGGGAAGCTTACAAGTGAGAGAGAGAGACAGAGACTGAGACAGAATGAGCGAGCGTGAACATTTATGACCGGAGCTGAACTCTCCAGCAGGGCTCTCCACTCTTAGCCCAGGTTCACTGCTGCAACCACTGGGATTTCAGAAAACAGGTATGACTTAGCATTTATTTTCCAACTGTGTTTGGCAAAGACATAGCCAGCCTTCATTCATAACTGGACAGTGTTGCAATGACATGCCTGTTGGGTCATCTCAAGCCAGGTGACTGCAGTGTGGGACTACCTAGCGCTCTGTCTGATGACCAGCTGGAAGCTGCGGCTGCAGGAGAAAGCTCAGCCACTGAGATGTGTGAGTCACAGGCTGCATATGACGCCACCCCTCTGGAATCTTCTGGCTCCCCATGTGCTTGCAACTTGAAATTCAAGGTGTTTACTTTAGTCTATAAAACAAACCCCTTATGGTTAAGGCACAAGTTACCTTCACATTAATCTCCCTTCTTATAAACCCGAGCTGAATCAGTCGGTATACCAGCAGTTAGGCACTCTGGATTTATGCTTCAGCAAGCTGGATGCAAAAAAAATGCTAAAGCCCTACAGAAAACCCAAGCTTTTGGAATCTGAAGAAAGCGTGAAATGAAACTCTGGACTTTGAGATTCCATTTATAATCCTGAGACATCATATAGGATCATTTAAAGATGGGGATATTATCTGATTTGAACATTTAAATACCTGGTATATTTTACTGCCCTGACTTTAAGCAAAGTATCATTTTTACTGGGGGGAAAAATGAGGTACTATAGAATCTCATATGACATTCTGTAGGTTTCTAAATGAAGATATCACCTAAATCACCAAGAAGAATGATTAAAGAAAAAAAGTCCTTCGAGAAACTGCCTAACAGCAAGGTTTCCCAGAGGATGTTTTGTGTAACATCATCCTCTCCAGGGGTGAGGTGGGGGTGGGGGCCAGGGAAGCCTGGGAAAATCAAGTTTACTTGCAAACTCTTGCCCTTGTCTTGCAAATTCACAACGCACATTAGTGTATTAAAAGCCAGAGTCTTTTAAATAGTCATCCTAGAATAATTCAACTTCTTCAACATTTCTAATGCTTACTTGACTAAGGAACTTTTTTTATTCAAATAGTCCTTACTAACAGGGATAAAACTAACATTCTCTGGGCCTTAATAGGGGAAATACAGTATCTAGAGCAAGAGTTGGTAAACTTTTTCCGGACAAGGCTACACAGTAAATATTTTAGGCTTTGAGGACTACAGTCTCTGTTGTAATTATTCATTTCTGCTGCTGTAGTGTAAAAGCAGCCACGGACAATACATAAACAAATGGATGAGGCTGTGTTCCAATAAAACTTTATTTATAAAAAGAGACGACAGGCTGGATTTGATCCACAGTTTGCTGACCTCTGATCTAGAGAGAACAAAAATCTTAGGAAAGGGCAATCACTGATACATAAACTAAACGCTTCCTTGTGATTCAATAATAATTTAACTTGTAGTACTAATGGTGGTGGCAATAGCAACAATAATGACAGGTACATTTATCGAACATGCAGCTACTTGGTGCGGTAAAACATATATTGTTTAATTCCATCCTTAAAACAAGCCTCCTGAGACACACACATCCTGAGATGTATGTAATTACCTCATTTCACAAACAAGAAAAGTGAGGCTTAGCAAGGTGCCTTACTGAAAGACATAAGATTAGTAAGCTGTCAGAGCAAAAATTCAAACCCTAATTCTTACTCTTCACTAAAACATCTCTTTTATTTATATATTCATATATTTTTATATTTATGTATTTACATATGTATCTACCTATCTATAAATCTATCTATCTATCTATCTATCTATGCTGCCCTGTTTTACCAGGCTTCTTTTGGGTTTGTATAGATTATTATAGTAATGGGCCTAAATGAATTGCATGTCCTTGTATCCCCAGGAAAGGGAGTGTAAGAAGTTGGGGGTGGGGGCGGGTATATAACTTTTCTCCTTCGAATTGCATAACACATTTTTTAACACTAGTAGGGATCTGGGTGGGGGAGGGACTGGAATTCTATTATAAATTCCATCTAAGGCACAAGCTAGCCGTCTTTTATCCATAAAGGAGGAGTAAAACATAAACCAGTGATTTTTCACCCCCCCCCACCCTAGTCCCAGTGAATGAGTTCTGACACATGATAATAATAACTCACATTTCCTAGGCATTTTCTGTGGGCTAGAAACTCTTCTAAGTGCATGCCAGGTATTAACCTCTTGAATCTTCTAACGGCCTTATGTGCTAAATACTATTATTATGCCCATTTTCCAGAAGGACATGGCAGTACAGAAAGGTAAGGTTAGTTGCCCAAGTCAAGTGGCCACTAAGTGGGAGCTGAGATTCGAACCCAAGCACCTGGCTCAGGATCTATCCTACACTCCTATCTACCACTGTGCACGTATAATCCCCAGCTCCTCTGACTTCCGCCTCCCTCTGCTCAGACCCCCTTTTGCAACTAAGGTAGGCCTGGACTTCGTGTAGCACCTTTGCTCTCTCCTTATGAGGTCAGTCCTCGCCCCAACCACCAAAGAAATTTGAAAGTGAAAAGTGGGGAAGTACAGCAAGAGAGCGTGGGAGGGTAGGTGAGCACTACACCGGTTTCTGGAAACAAATAAAACCACTGTCCACAACTAAACCCAATTCTAGGTCACAGTTAATTCTGTCTATAAGCACAGTTCTTTATGCACGAAGATCACACCAAGAGTCCTTGAAGTAATTTAAAACTTGGTAAATAACACAAGTTACAACTGGCAACGAGGAAATCCAGCTAACTGCTGTGGATCTCCTTAGGTGCCCTTTGTATGACATTACCTTTTCCCTCCGTCTCTACTCTTAAGTACGGGGTAAGAGGGGTGAGGATCTTCGACCGTTTATATCACATAAGAAACACAAATGTGAACACAAGTGCAGCTTTCCATTCAGCTCTTTAATTGAAGAGGAACTTGAAAGCCACTGTGCCAACACCGGAAGCACAGTGCTGTGGAATGACCTGCCTAGACAGGAGGGAAAGCCCAGCGGTCCCCCCTTTGAAGTCCAGCTGCCTGAGATTCACTGGCAGGCAACCTTCAAAGAGAGCCGATGCTTCCTTCCCTCGGCCTGGCCGCCAAGCTTCCCGGGCAGCTGGGCACATTTAGCCACTCTCTGCCCAGCTGTCTGTGAACTCTGGCAGCCAGTTCAAGTGAGGGATAGAGAGGTGGCAGAGCAGGGAGGGTGAGGAAGAGGGAGTGGCGGGGGGGGGGGGCGGGGGAGGAGGAGGGTGGCGGGCCCAGTGGCGCCAGGGCAAAGAGGATGCTGGGTTTCCTTGGAACCGACCTTATCAGTGTCAGTCAAAAGACCAAGCCTCCAGAAAAGCACGATCCAACTCCACCACAAAGCAACCAGGGAGATTTCAAACTCCTTCAAAAGCTGAGTGACTCTCAAATGTACTCTTCTAAAGATGGTCTAGTTGCTCAGAAAACAGTCCAACCTCTCCATAGGGATGCAGGGGACAAAGCTAAGATCCAGCATCAAAAATGCGCAGTCCTTTACTAATTTTGATTTTCCAGCAGCATGAGTTTATGCTTCTTGGGGACTTTTGGGGTTGTTTGCTGAGTTTGTTGTGGCAACCCTTCTGTTCCCCTGGCAGCCAAGAGCCAAAGCACTTCTCTGTTTCTGCGCCTGTGCAGCAGATGCTTGGAGAAGACTGGCTCACTTAACATAAACATTACCAATGCGTTGTTATATTTATCCTCTGGAACGATAGGCTTGGAATAGAGAGTAGTGAGTGTTATCAGCTGCAGGTGCAAAAAGGACGCGGAACAGTTCAGTTAGTGACAACGAACTTTCAAAAGAAGTCCGACTAAGAACACGCTCTTAAATTTGGTAAAGTGGGAGGCTATGAAAGTGACTGAAGTAGAGGAGAACCGAAAGGAAGAACTGGAAAGTCATGAACAGAAGAGTAAAACCGTCAGATCTACATTTCAGACGGAGTTCTCTGGCAGCTATGGAGACAGTGAGGGAGACGGGAAGCCAGGAGAAAAATCATCATAAAATCATGAAACCTCTCCTCTAGTTTTATACAGTTTGGTTAGGAAAAGAATGAATGGATGAGCTTGTACGTACACATGCACCGTGGTACCGGTACAAGGAAGAGACCTAGACAGACTATCATATTAAGTCACTAGCTACAAACACGTCTTCCTCTCTGCTCTTTAGATCTCTTTAAAACTATACGACATAGGAGCCAGCATCAAGGACAGTGATATCAAAAACATACAATCCAAAACTTATTATCCAGTTTTAAAAGTATAACACTATGCTTACAGAAGATGCACCAATCAATATTTGCTGAAATTAATCCAACTGTTTATTCATTCATTCTAGAAACACCTACGGAGTCCTTGCTGTGTACAAGGCACTACGCTAGGTGTTGCAGATGAGTCACAGAGTAGTAAAATGGCTCCTTACTCTCAAGGAGATTTGTCTAGAAAGGAAAGCAAACATAAAACAAATATTTGCAATTCACTGTGTAGTAAATAACGGCAGTATCCACAGATTATATAGTGAACCCACAGAATAATGGTCAACTCTGCCATGGTAGCGAAAGGGTGATAGGCGGGGAGTGGAGGAGAGAGAAATCAGCAAAGCCTGGTGACGATGCTTGACTGTGGTCTTTGAAGGGTAAGTAGGAGACCACTAGGAGTACGAGGGAAAGTTATTCCACTAGAGGACTCAATATAAAAGACTCAGAACTGTGAAATAGCACACTGCTTCTAGAACTAGAGGTGGGAATCAAGAACAAAACTAGCATGTAAGACTGGAGAGCTCAAGGTCAAATTATTAGTGCCCTCAGATATCCTTCTACAAAGTCTGAATTTGTATCCTATGGGCAGTGTTGAGCCTCTGAAGTGTCTTCAAGAGAGAGGGGTAATATTGTTTCTGTATTTTAAAAGATCACTCTGGGGGCGCCTGCGTGGCTCAGTTGGTTACATGTCTGACTTCCGCTCAGGGCATGATCTCACAGTTCGTGAGTTTGGGCCCTACATCGGGCTCTCTACTATCAGTGCAGACTCTGCTTGGGATTCTCTCTCTCCTTTCTCTCTGTTCTTTCCCTGCTCACTCTCTCTCCCTCAAAAATAAATCACCATTAAAAAATTTTTTTTAAAAAAAAAGGGAGAAAAAAGTTCACTCTGCAGCAGTGGGAAGGATAAACTGGAAAAGGGAAGACTGGGGGCAGGGAGATGAGTTAGGTCGTCCAGGTGGGAGCAGGTGAGGGCCCGAAGCTGGGGACTGAAGGGTTACAACTGAGAACAATTTAAGCTGTAGTCGGTGACTTCGATGTGGGGAGTTTCAGTGAATCTGTGACATGGCAAATATAGTCTACTACTCTAGGTAGATACCTGACAAAAGAGAAGGAAGAGCTGGAAAAGGCTTTTGTTAAATCAACTAAATAAAAAAGCAGGAGCCTGAGCATACATTCTAGGAGCCGACAGGGATGAAAAGGATGAAAATACAGGAAAGGGAGACCCTGATGGAATGAGGTCTCAGAGGAGGCAGGAAGCACCCAAGATCAAGTGCACAGGTGGAAAGATGAGTGAGGAGCTGGAAGACAGACCTCTCCCATGGAGCTGCAGGGAAGGAGGCTGGGAGACATCTGCACACATCAGGGGGGAAAGTCTCACAGAGGTCTAGCCCACTGTCCTTTTCCAGATAGAGAAGGGGAGATAACTGAGTAGGGGGTGGGAAGTACAAGGTGGACCAGAGAAGAGCTGGGTAAATTTGAAAATACCCGTGGAGGTGAAAGGACAGAGATAACTAGATGAGAAAAAGGGAGGGATTACTAAAGGCAAGGACCGCTCAGCAGCAGAAAAGGTGTATCATGAATCTGGAATGATACCAATCTGCAAAAGTGTGGGATTTATCATACTGAACGTAGAGCCAGAGCAAAGCAGCAAAGAAACCACACTACTGGGGCTGCAGCAGAGGAAACAGAAAATCAAGTACAGTTTAAATCTTGGTAAAATGTAGACTGCAGAAGTCCAATCTTCTGCTTTTTCTCCAAGGACTGTATCCCACGGTTAACTGGTTTAAAAGTGCATTTTTGCCCCAAAAGTCAAAGTTGAGGTCTGTGTACTGTGACTTGTAACTTAGCTCCATTACAACAATAGAATGCTTTCTCCTCTTTAAATGTACACTTTGTTAGAAAACAAAATGCCTTCACAACAATAAAAGTGAAAAATAAATAAAAAACAGTACCAATATTTTTCTTATACTGAGCACTGCATTATTTCAAAAAGCAAGAGTTCCAATTTCACTCACTTAAGAAATCAACCTGAAGCGAATATTTATCAGTTGTTTTCTAGATCCAAGGCATTATACCATTCCTGCAGGAAAAGATGCAAAAACAGCATCCCTACCTTCATGAAGATTACACTCTAATTCACATTTTAAATGTTTTAGTAACTTTTTTCCTTGTTATAAGACTTCTTAAATTTTCTTGTTCATTATATTTGTTAGTGATCTTGGTGACAGGACTCTTTCAACTAAAACCACAAAAAAAGAAACACTCACCAAGTACTTAACTGAAGTTTCTTCATTAATTTTTTAATTTGAAAAAAGACAGAAGATGGAAGAAACAAATAGGAACTGATAACAATCTATAGGGATTCAAGAAACTAGGGACTTCTGGCTTCTCTTAATAAGCTTAAAGATCTCACAAACCTTATTTCCAGATTGTAACAATAGGCTGATGGAGGAGAAAGAGACTGTCTTAAGGTAACCTGACAAAAGAAATTGTTTTAATTTGAAGTGAAAAAAAAAAAAAAGGTAGCTCATTTATTAGGACATCATTAAATAGCAGCACTAGGGTGCACCAAACTATGCACGGAATTTACATTCAAGCAGGGAGAAGAGACATATAAATCATCACAGCATGGTGACAGGATTGTATAATTCTTGGCACATAGTAGGCACTCAAATATTTGTTGAATGAATGAATGAGTAACATAAGTAAAGTGAGAGCATAAAACAGGAATTTATATCAATGTAGGGGTGGCAGGATTGGTTTATAGAAGTAAAAGAGCCTTGGGGTGCCTGGGTGGCTGAGTCGGTTGAGCATCCAACTTCAGCTCAGGTCATGATCTCATAGTTTGTGGGTTCAAGCCCCGTGTCGGGCTCTATGCTGACAGCTCAGAACCTGGAGCCTGCTTTGCATTCTGTGTCTCTCTCTCTTTCTCTGCCCTTCCCCAACTCATGCTCTCTCTCTCTCTCTCTCAAAAATAAATAAGCATTTTTAAAATTTATAAAAAAATAAAAGAAGTTAAAGACTTTCAACTCACAAGGAGCGGGGTGTTTGATGGCAAGATGGTGGAAAATAGCAAGATATACTCAGGGCATGTATGGAAACGGTAGCTGATGATGCAAGAGCCACCAAGGCAGGTAGTGTCCTCCTTTGTGCAGACAAGGGAGTTTTGGGAATGAATACAAATCAATCTTTATTAAGGATACCAAGCTGAATTTAAAAAAAACAAAAAAACAACAACAAAATAAACCAGCTCTTTCAGGTGGTTAGCATTCACCTTTATCTGGGAAAACATTTACTTATCTGTAAAACTGTGCTGTCTCTACAAGCTCAGCATATTCTATTCAACTCTCTTTTTCACCTAAGTTTTAATGGAAAAATACTGAAGTTCTGCTATTTATCAATATGTTAAGTTCTGAAAGCCCATCTATAAGTGCATTTGCTCCTAAGACCCTCCACACCATCCGTAAGTGGCAAGCACAGGTATGGTGATGAACTTTGGCCCAGGGCTGTGGGCTGTATACTACTTTAATATAAAACAAAAGACATCTACCACTGATAGAGGGTAGGAAACTCTCCTACCTCCTGGCCCCTGCACCATCTAGGTAAAGGTAAGATGTCACAGAGAAAGATGAAAAACAGACTATGTTCTCTCACTCAAGACCCTCTACAGAAACAAAGCAGAGTTTGGTTGCCATGAAGGCAAGAAGCAGGAAACCTGCCTGTGCTGTAGACCCACACTGCCTAACATGGTAGCCATTTGTCTCGTGTAATTATTGAGATCATGAAACATGGCTCCTGTGATTAAGGAACTTCTTTTAAATTTTATTTTAACATACTTATATCTAAATAGCTACATGTATTGGACAGCAGCAGTCCAGATGTTCTAATAAAAAGCAAAGGTTGTTACATGGGATAAAAAAAAAGTAAGACTCAGCTATACACATCTGTAAGCAATTCACTTTAGCTTAATTTAAAAGAAAAAGAATAGAAAAAGGTACACCAGACAAATGCAAATCAAATAAAACCTGGGGTAGCTACATCACATCAGACAAAATAAATGTTCTAAAGAATAAGAAATACCACCAGAAATAGAGGTATATTACATAATGATTAAGGTGTCAATTCAGCAAGAAAACATAATTCTAAATGTGCATGCACCCAATAAAAGACCCTTTAAATACATAAAGGAAGAAAAACAAGAATTAAAAGGAGAAACAGCCATACATATAATTACAGTTGCAGATTTCAACATTTCTCTCTCAGCAACTGAGAAAATAGGTCGACATAAAATCAGTAAAGTGACATGATCAATACTGTCAACTAGCTTGACTTAATTAAATTTATAGGACACTCCTTCCTAGAACAGCAGAATACACATTCTTTTCAAACTGTACATGGAACATTTATAGATTATATTCTGGACCAAAAAACACATCACTGTAAATTTTAAAGTATTAAAATCATACATAAAAGCACCAGACTCTGGGGGATGCAAATTGTCATAGACTCATTGTTTGTATCCCCACAAAATTCATATGTTGAATTCTTAACCCCAAATGTGATGGTATTTTGAGGTGAGCTTTTGGGAAGTAATTAGGTTCAGATGAGGTCATGAGGGGTAGGCCCCCATGATGGGATTAGTGTCATTACAAGAAGAAGAAAAGAGATCTGCTCAATAGCTGGCTCCCACCCCTCCTCCCTCCCTCACACAGGCTGTCATCTGCAAACTAGCAAAAAAGCTCTCACCAGGAACCGAATATGCCGGCACCTTGATCCTAGACTTTCCAAAATCCAGAACAGTGAGGAATAAATGTCTGTTTTTTAAGTCACCCGGTCTATGGTATTTCATTATGGTAGCCCGAGCCAACTAAGACACAAAGTGTTTAGAGGGGAAATTTAAAGTATATATTAAAAAAGAAGAGAGGTCTCATGTAAAAGTCCTAAGCTTCCACTTTAAAAAATCAGAAAAAGATGAGCAAATAAAAAGAAAATAATAAAGAGCAGAAATCAATAAAACAGAAAGCAAAAATAGAGAAAAAAGTCTTAATTAGAAATTGAAATAAAAACCATTTATAAGAGTATCAAAAACATGAAAGTCAAATAGAAATCTACATCCAACTGTGACTTCTATGGTTAACAAAACAGAGAGATTAATCAAAACACAAATGCCAAGGTTACTGCATAATTGTATTAGGTCACAAACAGCTAAGAAGTATTAATAATTCGTTTTCTAACTATAAAAGCATTTACTTTAAAATCTAAATAATCTATATATTCACCTTAATATAAATGCTACTGAGGATATAGAGCACAATTTTTCCCTCAAGAAATTAAAATAATAATCTACTTCTAAGTCGTTTTCTAAGAACTGGCTGAAGGCAAAAATGATAGAATTAAATGTATACAGATCATTAAGGTTCCTCTTATTGACAGAAAACATGATTAGTACCAAAGAGAATCTTCTAGTATAGAGATCGGGAATTAATTAGCCCAAATGCAAAGTGTGTAGTCCTCTTCTTCAGTCTCTGAAGTAAATGGTCTTCTAGCAGAAACGGGAAGACAAAAAAATGAAACTAAAATATCAAATGTTTAATTTTGTCTTAAAACAAAAAACTATGACTGGCAAATGGTTGGGACAGAGCAAGCTGCTAGTCTGTCACTCTTGTCAAAACTCTGGATTTGGGGCTATTCGTGGATTTCTATTTTACTCATTAACGGATTCACCAGTTTATCCAATCTCTAAACATTTAGGAGCACCTAAGCACTTGTGAAGCTGGGGCTGCAGGCATGGCCGCTGTTTAGGGAACTCACAGTGGACTGTGGGAGCAGAGCTCTGAGGGGTCACAAACAGGCAGACTGAGAGGAACAAGTAACGAATTGTCTCTAGGGGCAGGAATGCTTTGACAGAGGTAATGACATTTACGGACAGTTCTGAACAGTAACTAGGAGGTCACCAGGCAGAGAAAAAGGGAAGGTGTATAGCAGCCAGATGGAACATTATTTTCTAAGGCAAAGAGTGGGAGAGGGCATAGCACATTTAGAGATGACAAGCAATTGTAGCCTAATATTCATGCTGCCCCTTCTTACCATCACAGAGGATTAGAGAATTCATTCTATTTGAATTTCCACTGCAAAGGTATCATCTGTGAATATACAGATCTTATTTAACTAGCATGTTCAATATTTTATGGGGAAATAAGGACATATGTATCTCAGTATTTTCCATTTTCACTGTAAAACAGAGATAGTATGGGAGCATTAATCTATACATTAATAGAGACTCTTATCTGTGTTTAATTAAAAACAATGCATCACCTAAACAATAAAAAGTTAACAAATTTAGGCTTCCTGTCATTTCTTTACAAGGTTTTTAGTCTTAATTCTTCTTTGAAAAGTTATCACTTGGGCATAAACATATTAATTATGTAATGCCAGTGAGAAGTCAGTGTGTGACACAATTAAGGTGTGTGTGCCACAGTATATGTGAGAGGGGGTGTCAGAATGAAAATGTGCCGTAATTTATAAAGAAAATAAAACAAAGTATTATCCTTTTAAATTTGGATTTGAAGACACCATGGTTTCAATGGAAGACAAACCAGACAGCTGCTGTTCCTCCATATCCACACTCATTGGCTCCTTGACTCATATGATCAGTTATGGGGTTTCCATTGTCCTAAGCCCCCTGGGGAGTAAGACAACTATGACAGGGTCCTGGAGAACCTAAGGCCTCCCAATCTTGCAAGGAGACAAAAACGTATACAACTACGAATAACAAAGAATGAAATCACTTTTATAGTTTCAAGATATAATAATCACTATAAGATACCTCTTTAAAATTTTTATTTCTAAAGTTTGTTTATTTTGAGAGAGAGAGAGAAAGAGAGAAAACACACAAGCAGGGGAGGTGCAGACAGAGGGAGAGAAAGAATGCCAAGCAGGCTCAGCGCAGAGCCTGACGTGGAGCTTGATCTCATGAGATCATGACCTGAGCCAGAATCAAGAGTTGGACACTCACCCAACTTAGCCACCCAGGCACCCTTAAAATACCATTTATTAAAGCACTTGCTATGTGCGATTCGCAGGGTAAGCTCTTTATTTATTTTATTTAATCTTCATAAAACTCCCAATTTTAGAGATGAGGAAACAAGTTATATACTTAATCACAGCCGGGATTTAAATCTACAAAGTCTGACTCTAGACCTTGACCTCTTATCTAGTCCTGATATAAAGTATTTTGGGAAAGTAAAGAAAGAGACAATTATTCCTCTCTTGGCATACTCGTTAAGGTTTCACAGACAGACACATTTGAACTGGGCCTTGAAGGGAGAAGGGTTTTGCATGGCCAGAGGAAAAAAAGTGGGGAGGAGATACTAAGGCTGAGGAAACTACCTGGCCGAAGGTACGGAGCAGGTTTAAAAGCACATGGCATGTTCTGGAAATGCTGCTTAGTTAGAATACAGAAATGTAGACAATAAGGCAGAGAAGACAGACTGGGTTCAGATTATCAAGGGCCTTAATGACAGGGTACAATTTGCACATCTTACCAGATGGCCCAGGTCATAGGATTTGGACTCCAGTAAATATCTTGTCCCCAGGGCCACTTTAGTAGATTGATTCTCACTATCATGCCAACTGTAGTGCCAGAATTGCCAAATCAGTTCAAGAAATGAAGTAGGAGAAGGATCTACCCAGAGATAAAAAGACTTTCTCTCTCCCCTTTCGAAGCTAAAGATAAATAGCCAGTTAACACTTTGCCCCCATAAAAACAAAGCACATTCTGTTGATTGATGTTCTGAAAGCAGTCAAGGAAGTTCTGTTGAAGGAAGTGTTGCTGTTTCAGGACAGTATAAAAAAAAGAGTGGGTGGTTGAGTAGTGGAGAGAGTTACAAAGGACAGTGTCTTTTCCTCCTCAAAATAAGGAGCCAAGCATAAAAGAGAGTATGTGAGAGAACAAATTACGTGCGTGGTTTTGTCCCTACATGTCTGCTCTCCTCTCCATACCTACTGCCCAAGAGCTCATGAACGCACTTCAGTAGCTTCAATTACCCACCATGCAAGTGATCCCCAAATTTCACTATGCTCTATAACTTTCTCTCAAGCAAAGCCTTTTATGTGTAATGATACTGGATATTTCCACTTAGATATATTATTATCTCCTCCAAGCCATAGTCCTAGAACTGAACTCAGACACTTTTACCCCAAACCTGCTCCCAGTCTTGAGTTTTCTATTTTATTTTATTATTTTTTAATGTTTTTATTTTTAATTTGAGAGAGAGACAGAGCATGAGCAGGGAAGGGGTAGAGAGAGAGGGAGACACAGAATCCAAAGTAGGCTCCAGGCTCCGAGCTGTCAGCACAGAGCCCAATGTGGGACTTGAACTCACGAACTGTGAGATCATGACCTGAGCCGAAGTTGGATGCCTAACCGACTGAGCCACCCAGGCACCCTCTGACTTTTTTTTTTTTTTTAAACGTTTATTTATTTTTGAGACACAGAGAGTGAGCAGGAGAAGGGCAGAGAGAGAGAGAGGGAGACACAGAATCCAAAGCAGGCTCCAGGCTCTGAGCCGTCAGCACAGAGCCTGACGCGGGGCTCGAACTCACAGGCTGCGAGATCATGACCTGAGCCGAAGCCGGCCACTCAGCCGACTGAGCCACCCAGGCGCCCCTGACTTTTTTATTTTAATCAACCTTCCATACCTTTTTCAGTCACTAAACCTCATCTTTGACGCTTACCAAGTATCCCTTGATATAATAACATTTCTCACATCCAATACCATCTCTCACATCCAATGCTTCCTTTTAATTTTTTTTAAGTTTATTTATTTTGAGAGAGAGCAAGCATGAGCAGGGGAGGGTTAGACAGAGGGAGAGCAAGAACCAGAAGCAGGTTCCGTGCACTGTCAGCGTGGAGCCCGATGTGGGGCTTGACCTCACGAACCATGAGATCATGACCTGAGACAAAATTAACAGTGCCCTTTAACCAACTGAGACACTCAGATGCCCTACAATGCTCCCTTTTAGTAACCACTACAATGGCTGACACCTCCTGAGTGTTCCAATAAATACTGACAATGATATAATAAATAATATTGGGCTACATGTATACTAACTTCACAGTTTACAAAGCACTTTTATGTGTACTATCACATTTCTTGATCACAACAACCCAGTGAGACAATTAAGAAAGATATTTTTAATATATCCACTATCTAGATACGAAAAACACACAGGATCAGCAAGGTTAATGAACCTGCTCAAGATCACAAGTCCCACTTCCCATCATGCTCTCAAGGTTCATTCCAATTATTGTAATAACTCAAGGTAAGCAAGGATCTTTATAGCATTTTAGCTATAATTCAAGACCCTATGAATAATGAACTACAAAGAAGTAGGAAGTACTGGACTTTATAGTGTTGCTTTGATCAAAGTCAAAGAAATGTATCAAGCCACTATCTTTCATAACTCTAGACAACAAATAATGGGTAAAGAGTACCAAACATGTTTGTTGTTTTATTTTTTAGTTTGTTTATTTTATTTTATAGTTACTTCTAACAGAAGAATAGCTGTCTTTCTCTGGAAAATATTTTTCTTTCAAAAGTCATTAACTAGTTGAAATCAATATTGGTTGTGGTTTCTAAATTATGGCATCACACTATAAGTGGAGTGGCTTCATAAATTTAGATAAAAACAGAAGGAAATTCGGCATGCCTGAGAGACATGATCTTTTAGGAATACAACCCAAGGGTTCTTCATACACAGCAGAAATTTTCAACACCTTAGTGAAGCAAGTAAAGGAAGAAAAGATACTGAAGAATAGTATTTACTAGGTACATCCTCTCAAAATACACGATCTTTCTTATATTTACTGACAAGCTTTTTTTTTTTTAATATGGGGGAAGTTTCTTATGGGGATAAAATTGGAACATTAATTTGTCTCAATAAAACAACTATTTTTAAAAATATGTTTGAAACTTCCCTTTTATATCTGCTTCTTCAGTCTGTCAATAATATTTATTGAGTGCCTCCTGTGACTAAGGCACTCAAAGCTAAACTACAATACTTTGTAAGAAAACTACTGGCGTTTAGCATTTCATGTCACACAGCGAATACGGAGACATTTGGATGCAGTTGAAGTAGGACAGCGTAAATGAGGGAAAATGTCCAAAACAGCTCGAGAGTATCACAAGAGACAACACAGAATAAAAGACGCTAAATTTATTCTACTGGCCAGCAATATTTTTAAAATAAATTTCAGTTTTTTCCTAAGTTTTTTTAACATGGAATATAGTTTAGTAAGGCTGGAAATATCACAGGTAATCAAAAAGTAGTGCTACTGTTTTGCTTTTAGAAACTACAAGCTACATAGACTAGCAAACATCAGCTCTGGTTTCAGACTTCATGAAAAATTTCACAAAGCTCAGGCAGGCAGCCTTTTGCTAGACGTATCACGATAGTCACATGTTGTATAAAATCCACTGGTAACGACCCCACCATTTCACAGTCTTTTCTGAAATTGTTCAGTAGCAACAACCACAGAAACAAAGCTCTGGTCTTTCTATAAGGAATGCTAGAAAGGAAATTATTTCTCATGCTGTCTTTTCAATTGGGTAAAGGTTAAAATATTTTAGAAAATCTAAAAATTGTTTTCCAGAATTGCTAAGGAAGTCATAAAAAATTGAAGCCTTACAATTTTGTTGAAAGTATAATGTTCATTCCCGAAGAACGGTTTTACTTCTTCCCTAATCCCACATTTGGTAGATGTTAAGAACTATCATTACAGGTTCAAAATACTTCTGAGTTTACTAGTTAATTAACAAACAAGATTTCATTCTCTTTAGAAAACATATCACTTACTTATTACCCACAAAAAAACAAACAAAACACCAAAAAGGCTTACGTATAATTCTAGTCAGTTTTGAATTGTTTTCATACTTAGAAATGGATCATAATCTTCTGAAGATAATGGAGTGAGCTACAGTACTTATGTAATAAATATTAGTTGAACTGAGGATGCTGGGTCATTTTCTTTATTTATGAACATCTGATAAAATTAGGAACTGGTGTAAGAAACTGAAGACAAAATAACATCTACAGGATTGTTTTTTATTGATCTCTCTATGCTCTTCCTTTTCCTATGTACTCTTTCTTTGCATTCCTTAGATAAGCAGAAAATGCCTTTACACTGTCAGTCCTTTGTGAGCCAGGGTAAAATGCATTTTCACTGTGTATTTCTAGGCATTGCGCCTCCAACAGGATTCTCTTTTCTGATTCTAATTATACTTCCCCACATCCTGGTTGTCATGAATACCTGGTATATGTCTTATCTGGACAGTTTCACGCTAGAAATACTCTCTTTTAGAGCATCTTAAATGGAACCCCTTAAATACTGACAAAGGATTACAATCCACATGCTCATTTTCAATAGTCTCCAGGCTCCTATTTTAAATCATGGCAACAGAAATCAAGATTATAATGTCAAATATAAATAATAATATGACAAAGAATAAAATTCTTATTTTCTAAATGTAAGGAATTAATAATTAACTATTATTTTCTGTAAAAACAAGAACGAAATGGAAGAAGAAAGAAAAGAGATCTGTACTAAGCATTTGGGAGGAAAAAATGAGAGAGAACAGAAGAGTAGGCTGGGAAATACTGGGGGAAGGGGGTTAACGATGGGCTAGAAAACTAAAATAATGAAATAAATCATCACCAGTTAGCTGATCTTGAAACAAATACCTCCTAACTCTACCTAACTGTAGGCAGTTCATACAAATAAAGAAATCCCTACTCTAAAAGTAAACTGGTACCAAACTTTTAGTAAACATGCTTTCAAAACTCTAATGGGTATATTTAAATCAAATATTATATTCAGAGTTACTAGATCTAGAGCATTTAAAGTAACCTTTAGTAACACCTCCGCCCCTATCGACATTCTCTGGCCATAGAATAGGCTTTTCTAAAATAGTTTTATAGAACAACAAAAATCAGTTTGCAAAAACACGTTTCAGTGAAGAGTGCCTATAGGAGAGAAGTGAGCCTGGTGTTTACATGTCAGTGGAACGAGGCGGTACAGGGCACAGGGAGTCTGGAAGAGAAATTCTAAGTATAAGAAAGTGTGCTCTGAATCAGAGAAATAAAAGAGGAAAGGCTAAAGGTCACGTTCGCCAGTGGTTTGTGGTGGTGTAGAACTAAGGAAAAATAGTTCAAAAGACCCACAAGCAATTTTGTTGTAATGAATAGAGTATTGGGAAACAAGTGAATTGTCAATTATGCTAACTCTGTGAAGCAGGCTATATTTAGGGTGCAGCCTGCAAGCACTCTCTTATTCTACTGTTGTCCTCTGGTTAATGAAAGGTAACTCTTGAGAGAATTTTAAGGATGCTACCCTGTATCTCATTTTATTCAAGTAAGCATGATCTTCTATATTTTCAAACTGTCTCATATTTCTAGCTTAAATCAATGACTGAAGGAAAGCTCCAATTCCTCAAGGGGACAGACAGAACAGAGAAGTACAAACTTGCTTCTTTAATTTTCTCCTTTAAATGGTGATTTTTCATTTCATATGGTATTTCAAATTTGGAAGGACAATTTAAAATGTACTGAAGTCAAGAATAAGTGCTGCTTTAAGATCAAAAGGTAAGCTAAAACAGAGAGCAAGTATCTGTTCAGAGTTTAAACCCAAAGTGTGACCTACTTTTAAGACTTTATAGCCTAGAGGAGAAACTCTTTAGATCTAAATGTCAGCATGTTCTTTTAAAATTATTATTGTGATTATTTTTAACTCCATCATTCTCTCAATGAAAAAACCCACACAATACAGTCTATTTATCAAAGACTAGTGAATACCACATCAGAACGGCTAAGGCACAGCTATAGAAGAATTATCATGGAACATGATAGCACATGGAAATGGATCGACTCTGGCAGCTACTATCAGGAATGTACACTCCATATTCTAAACGGCATTAACAATTAAAGTAACAGGGTTTTCAGTGTTAGATGTATGGAACAGGAAGACATTTTAAAAATTCCTTTCCCTGATAAGTAAAGACAACTTAGTGAAACAGTCTTTTTTTCAAGGGCATGCTATTACAATCATTAGAACCCTCTGTAAGCATTCTATAAGAACAAAAACTAATTATAGATTTCAGAGAAGTAAAAGAATCAATGACACATGCAAATGTCCATTGGGACTCAAAGACAACCATCATACAGTGACTGAAAGCAGTGCCTTTGAAGTCAGAAAGACCTGGGTCCCTTGGCTTTAGTATTTCTAACTTGCACAACAGGCAAGTTATTCAGCTTCTTTAAGCCTTAGTTTTCTCATCTGTAAAAGTGAGAAAACAGCACCAATTCTAGTGAGTTGTGCAGAGAATTAAATGCAATAATAAATGTGAAGTGTTCACACACACTTCTGGTACCCAGAAAATGATCAACAACAATGACTATTATAATAGGCAATTAGAAAGTAGGTGAATATTGAGAAACAGATGAAATACTATTAATTCTCAGAATATGCTAACCAGAAGTCAAGAGTATATTTGAAATCAAAGAAGCAAACCACTTCATCATCATGATCACCATCAAAGAGTGTGGTAGAACCCAAGCCAAAGAGTCACTGCCCTCGAGGAGCTTATAATCCAAAACAGATGACACTGGCATCAACTAAAATGTAAAAGGCTACTGACAAAGAACTGTACGACAAACCCAGATCAGAAAAAGCTTAAGAGCCAAGAAAATGGAGGAAGTAAGATTAACAACATTCAGGAATAAATAAGGTCCACAGATTAGCGTCCCTGGATTCACAAATGAGGCAGGAGAAGTATTTAGAGGGTAATTTCTTAACTTCTTCCTGTCTCACTAGCAACCCCAATGAGCACTCTGGCTTTCCTTTAATAGGTTGCTAACTGCCTACAATAAAACTTTGAGGAAAGTTCTGACGAGCCTTCAGAGACGGATAATGATGTCCATATCCACTGAGAAAGAATCACTGTCATAACGATGAAAATCACGGAGTCTTATCAGAAAGCGTGGAGTTGTAGGGAAGTTTTTTTCAGGTTTTTGCCATCATATTGGTATGATGATTCTTTAAGGAAAGCTTACTCCAATAGGCAACTAGGGAAAGAATTTCAAAGGCTCAACACAATGATGCTGTTGTTCATTATTTAAATGAATAACTCTCTGGGGTTGTTTTTATGTTCTCCATTTCTTCTGAATGTTCTAACTTACTCATCTCTTGGGCAGCCAGTGAATAGCTTAATTTTGTTGATCTGGCTTATAAAAATCCATTTAATTAAGTTAGGTGCATTTTTTTTCTTTTAAGTGCTATGTATATAAAGTTTTCTAGAAATATTTAAAGATACTCTCAAAGTAACAAATTCATTTCCTTCTAAAATTGGGATGGCAGTTATCACTTTCCCTTATAAGAAAAACAGCTAAAAGTGTAGATGCTGTATAGATTCAAAAAATTGTCAAAAAAAGACTTGAGGGGCGCCTGGGTGGCTCAGTTGGTTAAGCGGCCGACTTCGGCTCAGGTCATGATCTCGCGGTCTGTGGGTTCGAGCCCCGCGTCGGGCTCTGTGCTGACGGCTCGGAGCCTGGAGCCTGCTTCAGATTCTGTGTCTCCCTCTCTCTCCTCCTTTCCCCTGCTCATGTTCTGTCTCTATGTCTCTCAAAAATAAATAAACGTTAAAAAATTTAAAAAAAAAAAAAAAGACTTGATTCAGTAACCTTATCAATTCACAAAATCTGATCTCAGATCTTAGCATCAGTGTGAACTTCCTCCTGTAAGACATACTACAGAGGTTCGCAAAGAGAAAACTAGTGCAGACAATACACTTAAGGACTTGACATACTAAAATCAATCAGAAAAAGAAACAAAAATAAACTTCTGACCTGAAATGAGAATTAAAATGACAGTAGTTAAAAATAGCTAATATAATACACACACACACACACATGCACGTATGCTCATTTAGTCCTCCTAATAAGGGGGCAGGGGAGCTAGCTGTTATTATCCCCATTTTATAAATGGAGAAACTGTTCAGATAATGAGTGGCAGAGCTTGGACTTGAATCTAGGCATATCTCCAAAGACTACCCTGTTAACCATTACACTATAATAATTCTCAAACTCAACTTAATAGATCAATATAATACATCTAAAAGCAAGCACATTAATTCTTGAAGTGTTGAAATATATATGCCTCAGAACAACTCTTACAATATAAACTCATTTTAGTGTCCTAATAGACAAGATGAGAAAGATAGAGGCAGTTTAAAGTTCCAGACAGCTCTCTATTAATCAAAGGGAAAAGTTATTAAATCCATTAAAATCATATGCTCAAGAGCTTTATCCATATTTTGGCTAACATCTAAACATTAGTAGATCTGTACATTATCAGTTAGAGTTCTTGACTGTACACAAAAATGAATTTACTGAAATAACAGAAAATGTAGCCTACAATTGCTGGGGAGACTCAGAACCAGGCTCAGAAAATGTGTGGGAACAAGACAGGTTTGGCAAAGCCAGGATGCCAGCCAGATTCAGGACCCAGAGCAAGTCTAGAAGACTTGCCACTTTAGAATGTTGGATGTGACATCATCAGCTTCATTGCTACCCCTGAAAATTATTGCCTCTACTCCTGCCCTCAAACCAGAATGAATTCTCCTGTATCACTAGGCTCCTGAATCAAAGCCCAGAGTCGGTGAATTTGATTTACTGTAGAAACATAAACAAGGTTGAGAAAGCCAGCATTTGGCATTTTTGGCTTTTGGTGGGGGAGCTGTGCTCTACTCCCCACTAAAACCCGTGTGATTCACAACTCGTTTAATGGCATCAGGAGACATGACTGTCCTCCAGGGGGCCACCCTCAAAAGTTAAGTCATTAATATGCACATACACTTCTTGAACATATTCTTATTTTAACTTTACGAATCCTCAGGATGTCAAGACCCAAAATTTACCTTTCTGTTTATTAAATAGAACTTCCTGCTGTTCTAAAATTTTCAAAATCTACTAACCTTGGCACTTTGAGACTTGGTATATGGGGAAAGGGATTGTTGTGTAAGTGGACTTGATCTTGCCATGTTGACACCAAGGCTATTTCAAAATAATTTTTAAGATTAAAATACAAGTTTTAAATTAATTATTTTAAAATAATTCTAATTTACAGAAAAAAAGCAAAAATAAGGAGTTCCCACATACCTTTTACCCAGCTTCCCTTAATGTTAACATCTAAAATAACCATGGTGTAATCATTTAAAAAGCAAGAAATTGGGGTGTCTGGGTGGCTCAGTTGGTTAAGCGTCTGACTCTTGGTTTCGGTTCATGTCATGATCTCACGGTTCATGAGTTCAAGCCCCACACTGGGCTCTGTGCTGACAGTGCAGAGCGTGCTTGGGATTCTCTCTCTCCTCTCTCTCCTCCCCTCCCTGATTCATTCCCTCTCTCTCTGTCAAAATAAATAAACTTTACCAAAAAAATTTTTAATAAAAAATAAAAATCAAGAAATTAACACTGACAGAATACTATGAACTCATCTATAGACCTTACTCCAATTTCACCAGTTTTCTCGCTGTATCTTTTTTCTGGTCCAGACTGAATCCAGGACCCTACATTGCATTTAGCTGTCAAGTCCCCTTGGTCTCCTCCAATCTACGATGGTTTATTTTGATTCTTGTGAAGAGTACTGAACAGTTACTTTACAGACTATCTCTCAATTTGGATTTGTCTGATGTTTTCTCATTACTAGAATGAAGTTATAGATTTCTAGCAAGAACACAAAAGCACTGTATCTTCTAATGCATCACATGAGTTATATGTCAATGTCTATCATAGGTGATGTTATCTTTAATCACTTGGTTAAGGTGGTGTCTGCCAGATTTTTACAGTATAAAGTTACTATTTTTCTCTTTGTAGTTGTGGTAAGTATCTTGCCAGAAAACAGCTTAAAACTATGTAAGTATACTTAAGACTATGTAAAAACCTTTGCCTATTAATTTTAGCATCCATCTATGATTCTTGCTTATAGTAATTATTACTGTGTTTTTCCTCATACTGATTTTTCTATCATTCCTTCTACATTAATCAGAATTCTATTGTAAGAAAGAGATATTACGTGTGTGTACGTGTATGTATATATATATATATAGTTATAGCTATACATATATAACTAAGGGTTATAATTCATAGACTTGGCCAGATTTGGCCATTAGTATCTCCTTCAGGTCCTTTTGAAATGTCTCCATCATTTTTTCCAATATATCTTAAGCAACTTATCCAAACTTTATTAATATCACTGAGAAAATATATTTTAGAATATGTGTCATTAAGCTAATTTGATTAATTTATCAACATCCTTTAGAGCACAAATAAACTATTTTACTGAATTTATTTTTACTGATTTTACTGAAATTTTACTGAATTTTACTGAAATTATTCTCATTGAGATTATCTTTCACCTAACTTCTATAACAAAAGATTTAACTTATCTAGTCTTTAAAACACACTGGGTTTGATACGCAGTTCTATCAAATCCAATTCTATGGAGTCGAATATTACAGATGTCGATTTTGTGATGAATTTTTACAACTGGAGATGGAGTTTTAAAGGTCCTTAAGCCTACAGGTGCCTGGATTGCTCAGGCGGTTAAAGTGTCCAACTCTCGATTTCG
This sequence comes from Paguma larvata, assembly GCA_030068075.1. Classification (NCBI taxonomy): domain Eukaryota; kingdom Metazoa; phylum Chordata; class Mammalia; order Carnivora; family Viverridae; genus Paguma; species Paguma larvata. The sequence continues at coordinate 28,494,978 of CM057826.1, read as the reverse complement.
GCTCAGGTCATGATCTCATAGTTCATGAGATTGAGCCCCCGTTGGGCTCTGTGCTGACAGCACAGAGCCTGCTCAGGATTCTCTCCCTCCCTCTCTCTTTCTGCCTCCCCCCTCACTAATGTACATTCTCGCTCATGCAAACTCTCTCACTCATGCGCTCTCTCTCTCTCAAAATAAACAAGTAAACATTTAAAAATAAATAAAAGCACTCCAGCCTAACCTGTTCATTTTATAGATAAGGAGACCAAGGCATTGGAGGGGTTGAGCGGATAGTTTTGAAGCAAGACCTAGTACAGTAGTCTTCCTCTGCTCTTCAGCAGTGTGTTCTCTCCTGCCCCTATCAAAATTAGCACATGCGGGCTGGGGGGCAGCGCCTGGGTGGCTCGGTCGGTTGAACATCTGACTTGATTCAGGTCATGATCTTACATCGTGAGTTTGAGCCCCGCATTGGGCTCTGTGCTGACAGCTCAGCGCCTGGAGCCTGCTTCGGATTCTGTGTCTTCCTCTCTCTCTGTCCCTCCCCCACTCATCCTCCATCTTTCTCTCTCAAAAATAAATAAAATATCTTAAAAAAATTTTAATTAAAAAAATTAAAACATTTAGTGCACAGGGACACTGAGAAAATTCATCTAAGGTTCGTTGTGCCATCTCTCTCAAGTATATGCATCCAGAAGAGATTTTGATCCAAAGCTGAGTAAGATAGGGAGGGAGTTGGGAAGGATCATAGTTCAACACGAGACAGAGATCCTAAGCAAAGTGGTACATGGGTACAGAAGGCATAAGGTCAGCATGGAAATCAGGCTGGAAGAGCATGGAGGGAAGAATCTGATCTAAATGAGGTTTCAGAAATAGAAGCCCAGCCCGAAGCCAAAACGTTAGGGTACTTTTCAGTCAAAATCAGGGCAAAACAGTAATGGGCATGGATAGAAGCACCAAGAATTAGTAAATTAATTCTTCCATTTATTCCACTGAGTTGGATATGGAATTGAGGATTCTGTCACTTAACACATCCTAAACTGAATTCCTTATAGCATTCTCTTCTTCCTCTACTTCCTCAGACAAATCTCCCTGCCTTGATGGGTGGCATGGGTCCAAGCTACTCACCCTTCATTCCTCATATGCAAACATGTACCAATTGTATGTGCACGTGTCTCTCCTACATTCTAAATCTCTCTCAAATCCACTTCTCTGGATCAATCTCCATTCTCACCTCTCACTGGGCCTGGACTCACCTGGCACCTCTTAACCAACCCCCTTGGCTCCGGGTTTAATCTCCTCTGATTTATCTACCACATACACAACAAAGTGATTCTTCAAAAAACAAGTTTTATGGGGCGCCTGGGTGGCTCAGTCGGTTGAGTGTCCAACTTCAGCTTAGGTCATGATCTCACGGTTAATAGTTTGAGCACCCAAGCCCTGAATTGGGCTCTATGCTGACAGCTCAAAGCCTGGAGCCTGTTTCTGATTCTGCATCTCCCTCTGTCTCTGCCCCTCCCCTGCTTGTGCTCTCTCTCTCTCTCTCAAAAATAAATAAACATTTAAAAAAAATCTGATCATGCATCTCTCTTGCATACAGCCATTTACTGAAAGGGAAAAAAATACGCCTCCCTCTCAACCTCACTCCACCCCAATGCCACCAGGAGGGACATGGCAAGTCACTGTTTGGGGTAAGGACAGAGATTTGTTTGAAAAAGCATATTTGGGACACCTGATGGTTCAGTCAGTTTAGTGATTGACTCTTAATTTCAGCTCAGGTCATGATCTCACAGTCATGAGATGGAACCCCCCATCAGGCTCCATGCTGAGCATAGAACCTGCCTAAGATTCTCTCACTTTCCCTCACCCCTCCCGTGCTCATGCTCTTGCTCTCTCTCAAAAAAAAAAAAAAAAAAGCACATTCAAGGTACCCACTGTTTCTGTAAATGAGTACAGAAATTGAAGCTTAACAAAGTCTTCTTGGCTAACTAAAACAGAATATGTATTGGTTTTTAAGATATTGAAAAGAGTCCCCTGTAAGATAAAATAGAAGCACTTGGTCCAAGTCTATCTTTTTCCATGGCAAAGCCCCATACTAACAAGCGATCAGTATCATATTCAAACACACTCACAGAGACAAAACTGTATTAGTTTCAGGTTTATACAGGAGGGTCACTTTCTAAGAATGTCAATTTAGGGTTACAGTATAGAATTTTTTTTTATTTTGGCTTATCATATCTATTAAAAGTACTTTTAATTTATCTCTATGAAAAATAATAACTATCATGTATTTTGCTGTAACTTCTAACTAGTATTTCAGTATTTAAAATATTTGTCCCTCCTTGAGATACACATTTCATGTGTGGGAAAACATTCTAGTCCCATGCAAGTATCTTTAGCATCTCCATATGTTTTAACTCATCGCATTTGGAAAGTTTGCTCTGCTACTAAATGCTTTATAGGCAAATCTTCCTAGGTTTAAAAATAAAATGGCAAAACGTCATCTGGCTACTAGATCTAGTCAATGACAAAGAATTCCATCTAAGTTATGGCCACTTAAACTTAGCAAAATGCTTTAATTTTATGCCATTTCTATAATCTTGATTCACTATCTCAGTAATAAAATATAGAAGGCATGAATATAGTACAGAGTGAATTATTTCCTCTAGTGTATGTGGACTCCACACATTATTAAAGAAGTACTTCTAATGCAGTCAATTTAGATGATAGCATTTGGAAACACAGCTACGAGGAAAAACTCTGGTAGTTGCTCTTACTTAATTACTAGAGTCTAAACTGAGCTCTTTTCCTCTTTCACCTATTCCATTTCGATCCCCGTTAACTGTGATAGAAGGGCCCCGGACTTCCCTAAGCACCATCCCCCCTACTCCTCCGTTCTCTCTTGGATCCGCTCCCTGCTCACCCAGCCCTGTTGACCTTTTCTCGGCAGACAGACAGAAGTCGGATCTTTTCTTATGTGTACCAGATCCTCAATCAGACAATCTTACCCTGATAATACGCATTTCCTGGCTTTTGAACAACATATAGAGAATAGAGGCCCCTTCGATTGGGGTAGATGAATAGGTTCCCATTCTCAGAGACCCAAGAGATTGTGGTTAGAAGTACAGACTCTGGAGCCAGACTGCCTGGAGTCAAAGACCTTAGATAAATTACTCATCCTTAAACTGGATCCTTAAAATGGAGATACCAATATTAACCTCATAAGCTGTATAAAAAGCAAATAGATTGAAAGCATTTAGAAAAATTCCTGGTTACATGTAGGTGAACAATGTTAGTTCCTATTCTAACAATAATAGTTACTACTATTATTACTATCATTACCATCACTACGATTACTAGCATTGAAGTAGGTAGCAGTGAAAAGGAGGTGAATTCTCTGGTCAAATTCTATAGGTCATATCAGAACAAAGCGAACTGATTTCTCTGGGCAAAGAGTCTTGATGTAGTTCTGTAACATATTAACAAGACTATGAGTATGAGTGACTAAATGAAAGAATGCACATGTTCTGACCTTCAACTAAGGACCAGGTGCTGTGCTTTGTACTTTCACAAAGGTTATCTCATTTGATCCGTGTAACCAGATGAAGATGAAGCTTATTACTCAGATGAGTTAACTGAAGTTTGGAAGGCAAAGTACTTTTTTTAACCTACCAGACCTACCTGTGGAGAACTTAAAGGAGAGCACAGAAAGATAAGTTCCTTTGGCCTAATCTAGAATATTCCCAATAATAGCTAATGTTAACACTGTTTTTATGAAAAAGTATACAAGCTTTTATGAAAAGTATACTAACAATTGAAAGCAGTGAACTTTTAGAACACGATCAATCCACTTGTCTCTATTATCAGTTGTGTTTTCTAAGTGTTAATTGTGCATAGATTTTTACAACAAAGATTTATATCCCTTCAGAGCAGTATCTGTGTCATTTCTGTGTCTTGTCGTTTCTTTAAAACTCCCAAAGCATCTGATTCACTGTTTGGTAAATACCTGATTTTATATGAGCAAGGATAATGATGAAGGCTGCAATCACCATACTTGGTAGAATATCTTCTGAACCCCAGGGTTTCACAGTTACAGAAAACTCTGGGAATAATAAAGAATCCCTTTAAAAATAAAGTGAATGAGAGAACTGGGCTGGGGGACAGACAAATTCAGCTATAGTGAGACAAATTTTACATGGTACAAGGGAATAGCATTAAGTAGAAGTGAACCTCATAATGAGAAAATTATGTTTTTAAAATTCTCCTTCAGGGGCGCCTGGGTGGCTCAGTCAGTTCGGTGTCCAACTCTTGATATCAATTGAGGTCATGATCTCATGGGTTTGTAGAACTAAGCACTGTGTCAGGCTCCGCGTAACAGAGGGGATCCTGCTTGGGATTCTCTCTCTCTCCCTCTTTCTGTTGCCCCTTCCCCACTTGTACTCACTCTCTTTCTCTCTCTCAAAATAAATAAGCTTAAAAAAAAAAACTCACCTTCAATTCCAAGCAAAGTCTTGATTTAGCACTCATTTGTCTTTGTACCTCCATAACACTAACTATCTCTTCAATATAGAAAAAAATTCAAATTCAGACTTAGAGCCTTGGCTGACAATAGTATCTAGCTAGGATTTATGATTGTTTTATTTTTAATGCAATTTTAATAACTGCTAATTTCTACTAACAGCAACATTGGCTTTTTATTTATGGTGGTATTATAATATTTCCTTTAGGAAACAGAGAATGGGGAGGGATTACTTAGTGAACACTGGGTATTTTTAAGGCATGATGAAAAAGTTTTGAAACTAGAGAGACCTGATGGTGGCACGACATTGAGAATACACTACCACATTTTAAAATATTTTTTAAATGTTTTTATTTATTTTTGAGAGAGACAGAGACAGAGTGCGAGCAGGGGAGACAGAGAGAGGAGAGAGGAGACACAGAATCTGAAGCAGGTTCCAGGCTCTGAGCTGTCAAGCCATTTCTTCTTCTCCATCAGTCAGAGCTTCTATTTTTTAAATGCAGGTTTTAACTAGGTTTTGAAAGGCCTTTGATATGAGCCTTGCCTACCTCACAAGGTCATTGTAAAGATCAAATTGTATTTGGGACACGCTTTAAAAGTGTTTTTGCAAACTCTGGATTCTAACTCATTAGTGATTTATAAGATCAATTTAATAGATTATTAAAATCAGTACTTTTAAAAAATGAAATTGAGTGAAGTGAAAGGTACTGGAGTGCGCCATACACTGCAAGATAAGAAACTGTTATGGTAAACTTCGATTCCAGTTGTACAGGTGTGGGTACGTATGTGCAGGTGTGTGTCGGTCTGTGCAAAGATATATGTATAGTCAGTCACAATGAAAATGGGCAAAAAAAGAAAAGTTTTATAAGACATGTAAGTCCTTTCTGTGTTACATGATCGGATTGAGAGAGCATAAGAACTGGTTTTTGGAATAAAACAGGGTTATTACATGATGTACACAGCAACTGGTTCCTTAACCACCTACCCCATGAGCATCAGTGTTTTCCACTCAGAGTAAAACTTGTACAGCAAAAAGTAAAGTTCTTTATCAGACAGCTGTGAAAATCATTCCTTTATTTTTAATTTTTATTTTTAATTAACTTACTTTTTAATATACACCCAAGTTAGTTAGCATATAGTGCAATAACAATTTCAGGAGTAGATTCCTTAATGTCCCTTACCCATTTAGCCCCGCCCCCAACTCCTCTAGCAACCCTCTGTTTGTTCTCCTTTTTTTTTTTGAATAATTTATTGTCAATTTGGTTTCCATACAACACCCAGTGCTCATCCCAACAAGTGCCCTCCTCCGTGCCCATCACCCACTCTCCCCCCTCCCACACCCCCCTCTCCGCTCAGTTTGTTCTTAGTCTTTGAGAGTCTCCCATGTTATGTCTTCCTTCCTCTCTGTGGCTTTTTTCTTTTCCCTTCCTTCCCCTCTTCCCCTCCCCCCTGGTTTTCTGTTAGGTCTCCCAAAGCCTACCTATGCATGGGAACATATAGCATCTGTCTTTCTCTGCCTGACTTATTTCACTTAGCATAATATCCTCCATTTCCATCCATGTTGCCACACATGGCCAGATTTCATTCTTTCTCATTGCCGCATAGTATTCCATTGTATATATGTACCACATCTTCTTTATCCATTCATCAGTTGATGGACACTTAATCTCTTTCTATGATTTGGCTATTGTCGAAATTGCTATGAACATCGGGGTACACGTGCATCAGCATTCCTGTGTCTCTTGGGTAGATTCCTAACAGTGCTATTGCTGGGTCATAGGGTAGTTCTATTTTCATTTTTTTGAGGAACCTCCACACAGTTCTCCAGAGTGGCTGCACCAGTTTGCATTCCCACCAACAGTGCAAGAGGGTGCCTGTTTCTCCACATCCTCTCCAGCATCTATAGTTTCCTGATTTGTTCATTTTAGCCCACTCTGACTGGTGTGAGGTGGTATCTCAGTGTGGTTTTGATTTGCATTTCCCTGATGATGAGTGATTTTGAGCAACATTTCATGTGTCTGTTTGTATTTGGATGTCTTCTTTGGAGAAGTGTCTATTCATATCTTCCGCCCATTTCTTCACTGGATTATTCGTTTTTCGGGTGTGGAGTTTGGTAAGTTCTTTATAGATTTTAGATATTAGTCCTTTATCCGGATATGTCATTTGCGATGATCTTTTCCCATTCCGTTGGTTGCCTATCCGTTTTGTTGGTTGTTTCTTTTGCCGTACAGAAGCTTTTTATCTTGATGAGGTCCCAGTAGTTCATCTTTGCTTTTAATTCCCTTGCCTTTGGATACGTGTCGAGTAAGAAATTGGTGCGTCTTAGGTCAAAGAGGCTTTTTCCTGCTTTCTCCTCTAGGATTTTGATGGTTTCCTGTCTCACATTCAGATCTTTTATCCATTTAGAATTTATTTTTGTGAGTGGTGTAAGAAAGTGGTCTAGTTTCATTCTTTTGCATGTTGCTGTCCAGTTCTCCCAGCACCATTCATTAAAGAGGCTGTCTTTTTTCCATTGGATATATTTTCCCGCTTTGTCGAAGATTATTTGGCCATATACTTGCGGGTCCATTTCTGAGTTTTCTATTCTATTCCATTGGTCTATGTGTCTGTTTTTGTGCTAATACCATACAGTCTTGATGACTACCGCTTTGTAATAGAGGTTAAAGTCTGGGATTGTGATGCCTCCAGCCTTGGTTTTATTCTTCAGTATTACTTTGGCTACTCGGGGTCTTTTGTGGTTCCATACAAATTTTAGGATTGTTTGCTCTAGCTTTGAGAAGAATGCTGGTGCAATTTTGATTGGGATTGCATTGAATGTGTAGATTGCTTTGGGTAGTATTGCCATTTTAACGATATTTATTCTTCCAATCCATGAGCATGGGATGTTTTGCCATTTCCTTGTGTCTTCCTCAATTTCCTTCATAAGTTTTTTATAGTTTTCAGTGTAGAGGTCTTTCACATCTTTGGTTAGGTTTATTCCTAAGTATTTTATGGTTTTTGGTGCAATTGTGAAAGGCATTAGCTTTTTTATTTCTCTTTCTGCTGCTTCATTGTTGGTGTATAGAAATGTCACCGATTTCTGTACATTGATTTTGTATCCTGCAACTTTGCTGAAATCATGGATCGGTTCTAGTAGGCTTTTGGTGGATTCTGTCGGGTTTTCCATGTAAAGTATCATGTCACCTGCAAAAAGTGAAAGTTTGACTTCCTCCTTGCCAATCTTGATGCCTTTTATTTTGTTTTGTTGTCTGATTGCTGATGCTAAGACCTCCAACACTATGTTAAATAGGAGTGGCGAGAGTGGACACCCCTGTCGTGTTCCTGATCTCAGGGGGAAGGCTCTCAATTTTTCCCCATTGAGGATGATATTAGCTGTGGGCTTTTCATATACAGCTTTTATGATGTTTAAGTATGTTCCTTCTATCCCGACTTTCTCGAGGGTTTTTATTAGGAAAGGGTGCTGTATTTTGTCAAATGCTTTTTCTGCATCTATTGACAGGATCATATGGTTCTTATCTTTTCTTTTGTTAATGTGATTTATCATGTTGATTGATTTGCGAATATTGAACCAGCCCTGCAACCCAGGGATGAATCCTACTTGATCATGGTGGATAATTCTCTTTATATGCTGTTGGATTCTATTTGCTAGTTATCTTGTTGAAAATTTTTGCATCCATATTCATCAGGGATATTGGCCTGTAATTCTCTATCTTTGCTGGGTCTCTATCTGGTTTGGGAATCAAAGTGATGCTGGCTTCATGGAATGAGTCCTGGAGTTTTCCTTCCATTTCAATTTTTTGGAACAGCTTGAGGAGGATAGTAATTAACTCTGTTTTAAATGTCTGGTAAAATTCCGCAGAGAAGCCATCTGGACCAGGGCTTTTATTTGCTGGGAGGTTTTTGGTAACTGATTCTATTTCTTCGCTAGTTATGCGTCTGTTCAAATTTTCTATTTCTTCCTGTTTGAGTTTTGGTAGCATGTGGCTATTTAGGAATTTGTCCATTTCTTCCAGGTTGCCGAGTTTGGTGGCATATAATTTTTCATAGTATTCTCTGATGATTGCTTGTATATCTGAGGATTGGTTGTAATTTCTCCCTTTTCATTCACGATTTTATCTATTTGAGTTCTCTCTCTTTTCTTTTTGAGAAGCCTGGCTAGAGGTTTGTCTATTTTGTTTATTTTTTCAAAGAACCAGCTTTTGGTTTCATTGATCTGTTCCACTACCTTTTCTGTCTCTATATGATTAATTTGTGCCCTGATCTTTGTTATTTCTCTCTTTCTGCTGGGCTTGGGTTGTTTTAGTTGTTCTGCTTCTAGTTCTTTTATGCATGCTGTTAGAATTTGTGTTATTGATTTTTCTGGTTTCTTGAGGTGGGCCTGGATGCAATATATTTCCCTCTCTATTCTCCATTTTTAAGAATCTCTTATGTTTTGTCCCCCTCCCTGTTTTTATATTATTTTTGCTTCCCTTCCCCTATGTTCATCTGTTTTGTATCTTAAAGTCCTCAGATGAGTGAAGTTATACAATATTTGTCTTTCTCTGACTGACTAATTTCACTTAGCATAATACCTTCTAGTTCTATCCACATAGTTGCAAGTGGCAAGATTTCAGAGAATCATTCTTTATATAACTAACTATAAATAAATTGGGGCAATAACTTTAAAAGTATTTCTGAATTAAGATTTGATCCTTGCATTATGTTGTAGAAGAGAGCTAAAAAAAGGCACAAAAACTCTGATAAGGAACAAAACTGGTAAATATTTAAATATTCTGAATTGTATAGGTTTAACAGAATTTTGAAATGCTCTATAATTTCAGTATCATATATAAAAATAAGTTTCTGAGTTTTATGAAGTGTGGCAAATTATTAAGGCTTGTATAATTAGTAGAAGAAGGAAATAAAAACAAAACAAAACAAAACGAAACAAAAAAACCACACAGAACAGGGAGGTTTGCTGTAGCAGCAAGAGTTTCAGAGCTCAAATCATCGCTGGCTCCATCCCTTCTCCAGTTGCAATGAATCAAAGGGTAGGTTAAAAGAGAATGCACACAGCCCAGAGAACTCTTTCACATTTTTGGCTCAGACATTACTTTCTGTATATAAAAGCCCTACTAGTGGCTCTATTGAGTGAACATTTAACATTTACTATTTTGTTTATAATGATTAAAACAGTAATGTTTGGCCTCTTCAGCTTACAAAATAAATCATAGCTGTCCTGAAGCTGAGAAACACAGCTCAGGAAATCTCTCTCGTAGAGAAGGCATCCCTTATATAGGCTTTCTAGAGATGTCCCAGAGATCCACCATTTTAAATGACGTAATAGCCTACCTGGACACAGGCACAGGACTTTACCCATGCTATAGAAGATGCAAAAAATTCCACTGTTTTTAAAGAATTAGGGAGCATTTACTCCATATTGCCAAATGATACAAGACAATAATAAAGGTAAAGCAAACTGTTCAAAATTAGTTAAAATTACACAAGTCAAAACAGATTTTCATGTAATCCAAATTCTCAACTCCAAACAGCCTACTTACTATTGGAAACTCAGAAACCATGAAAATGAATGATCAAATGTGTTTTACTCAGTCATTTCTCAAATTAAATTCTCTATTATACCAGTTGTTAAATAACAAAAATTTAACCAAGCAAACTTTAAAGCTCTAATTGGCTTTATTAATCAATGCAGGAATTGGGCAGCATCCCATCTAGTAAGTAGAGGGGAGCTCCAAAGGGCTACAGAAAAGGTTTGCAAAGGTGGAGAGGGAGCAGAAAAAAGAAGATTATTAGCAAAGAATCCACTGCTTTAGGCAAGGTTGTCCTCCTAAGGGTAACAGAGAGGTCTATCAGTAACTTTCCTAGTGCTGACCAGAAAATTCCCTTATTGACTGGTTTAAGGTTATATTCCTGAGAGGTTGAAACTAGAATTGGGATTAGGTATTAGGTCTTGGTTTACTGACTTGGAGCCTTAACCTAAGGGACACCATTTTGGGCCTGTGGTTTTCTTTCTACCATAGTACACTCCTCTTTAAAAAGGCACAATTTAAAACACTATGAAAAAATTACCTTTCCATTAAATTTTACCCATCTGTCAAACTAGCTTCAAAAAAATCTTCAAAATCCAAACACTACCTCTACCACTACCACCACCCTGGTCCAGGAAATTATCTGGACATCTGCAACAGCTAGCCCCAGTCTCCTCACTTCTACCTTTCTCCCCTTCTAGTTATTCTCCATGCAAAACGGCCAGAGAGGAGAGGGTAGCAGAGGGATGGGTCAAATAGAAGGGTATAAAAGATATTAAGAGGTACAAACATCCAGTTATAAAATAAAGTCACGGAGATGAAAAGTAGAGCATAGGGAATATACTCAATAACATTGTTTGGTGACAGATGGTAACTGTACTTATCATGGTGAGCACTGAGTAAGGTATAACACTGTATATGAATTATGCTTCAATTTTTTAAAAATGGACAGAGTGATTCTTTAAAAATACAACTTGGATCATGTCATTCCTAAAATCCACCTAATGGCTTCCATTACCCTTGAGGAATATTCAAACTCCTTTACATAGCCTGTGAGGCTCTTTTAACCTGATAGCCTCTAACTCCAACCCCTTCCTGATTCTTATTCACTCTTCCCTAGAAAGGAAGGTTGTGCATTAATCTGACCTGTGATTGTGGGAAAAGTAACTGACAATGCTTGGCTTAGCTCTTTGCTTTTCCTTCTTGGGTCCAAGCTGACCTTAAGGAGTAATTCTCCTCTGCTTTTCCATGTCCGAAGTCATCCTGGGGCAAGACTGGCTGGCTTCAGTGAGGATGAGACTAGGTGGGCAATTCTGTCCAACTGTAGGAGTCAGTTAGCAGACACTTAAGGCTGTGATCTCCCTCCACCCTCTATAACAAAATTGTATTCTGGGCCTTCATCTGTCATGCTTTGGTGATTAGTCTTATTTCTTAATTTGTTTAGAACTCACGTGGGAAGAGGGGTGCTAATTATTAGGGCTACTAAAAAACCCAATTCACTGGAACAAACACACACGCAAGACACACACAACCTTCTATGTGAGTACATTAAAGAATCTAGAAATGTTCATCTCTGTGTGGAGTTGCTACAGATAACTCATTTTCTTCATAAGCTTTTCTATTTTGGGTATTTCTACAAATAACTATAGATTACTTTTATAATCAGGAAAAAAATTGGCCAAATTAACTTTCTTTGAGAACCATTAAATAGGGCAAAGCTTGGCACAGGTTTTCTGAGGAAATCATGAACTGTGTGTTAGATACATGTCTAATGACACTAAAAACAGTTACAAAATAACTGCCTCTAATCATGATTACCTGCCATGCAGATAAAAATGCCTTACTTTTTGACAGATATTTCATAATTACTTTCATTTTACTAATTTGACTAAATTCAAGTCACCAAAGAGTGACAAAAACTACATCATTCTCTTGAATCTGTATAGCCCGTCTGGTCTATTTGTTCAGTGTAAAGAAAACGTAAGGTTATACTAATTGTTTACTTATAATATTTATACATTTGACTCCATAACAGTAGCTCTTATTAACACATTTTAAACTAGAGGTTTCTGGTTCCTGACCGATTTCCACTTTTTTCTGTCCCAATGATCAATAGATATTCACAAATATTAATTATTTGTTTTTACTGCTACCACATTTAGGAGAAAATTCTAAGTCTTGTAGTTTAAATTCTAATTCTCTTAGTTTAAGTTAAAATGTTTTAAGAATATTTACATACTTTTCTTATAATCTTTATAAGAAAAATGTTTATGTTAGTTTAATTTTAATCCTTCTTCAGAATTCCCTGGGCAACTTTGATCAGTATATGATCATCTACACCTAAGAATTTTTTCACACATTTTTTTCATCAGTTACATTTTCTTCTTTCTGATGGATAAAGAAGATGTACACACATACATACAGAGGAATATCACTCGGCAATCAAAAAGAATGAAATCTTGGGGTGCCTGGGTGGCTTAGTCAGTTAAGTGTCCGACTTCAGCTTAAGTCATGATCTCATAGTTCTTGAGTTTAAGCCCCATTTCGGGCTCTGTGCTGACAGCTCAGAGTCTGGAGCCTGCTTTGGATTCTATGTCTCTCTCTCTCTCTCTCCCTCTGCCCTCCACAACTCATGCTCTCTCTCTCGCACGCGCACACACTCTCACTCTCAAAAATAAATAAACATTAAAAAATTTTTTAAAAGAATGAAATATTGCCATTTGCAACAACGTGGATGCAACTAGAGTGTATTATGCTAAGCAAAATAAGTCAGTTAGAGAAAGATAAATACCATATGATTTCACTTATATGTGGAATTTAAGAAACAAAACAGATGAACATAGAGGGAAGGGAAGGAAAAATAAGATAAAAACAGAGAGGGCGGCAAACCATATGAGACTCTTCAATTCAGAGAAAAAACTGAGGATTGCTAGAGGGGAGATGGGTGAGAGGGCTAAATGGGTGATGGGCATTAAGGAGGGCACTTGTTGGGATAAACTCTGGGTGTTCTATGTAAGTGATAAGTCACTAAATTCTACTTCTGAAACCAATACTACACTGTATGTTAACTAACTTGAATTAAAATTAAAATAAAAACAAAACAAATACATTTTCTTCTTTCTGTATTTCAATGTCTATGCATCAAGGCAGGGTATAAGTTTTACCTTTTTCAGGATACTGCACAAGATCTGCATCTCAAAATTAGAGTATGCAAGCAAGGATGTTTAGAATAAAATTTACATATCTAGGGTATAAGAAAATTAAACCCTTGAAATTTAAGTCAGCAAGTACTTATCAAATCCCTACCACTGGTACAGGCTCTTGAATCAACTGCCTGGGATGAAATCTCACTTCTGCCACTTACTAACTGTAATCCTGGTAGGCAACTCAATCTCTTTGTGTCTTGTTTCCCTGAATCTGCAAAGTGATGATAGCAATGGTACTTATATCACAGGAATGCTATAAGGATTAAATGGAATATTACATGTAGAGGGCTTAAAATCCCACCTACCCCACAGGAAGTACTCAGTAATTGCTATTAATCATGGGGAGAGGGAAGGAGAAACATAGCTCTATAGGAAGATGTTCCTCTGATCTCCGCTTTACCTGGAATAGTCTAACAACCACCCCACTCCAAAAGTAATTCTTTAGTGTTCTGTTGGGGTGAGGGAAGGAGAGGGAAGAACAGTGATCTAGTTGCACATGAGAGAGAATCGCAGGATAAATCAGTTTGTCTTTTATAGGCTTCTCCCACCAGGGCTACGGTTTCAGCTTTCTCTTGTTGGCTAAGTCAGTTACCATTCATGAGTCTGGTTTCCAGCTTCCAAAAGTGGCTGGAGTTCTCTTTTCTACTGTCATCTCCCCTCTAATTCTTTTCGTCCATGAGAGTTTATGCTTTTACAAATGCCTTTTCTGTCATTTTAGTGGGGTTTCTGGAGGGAGCAGAGCTGAATGTGTTTAATTTATCCTGTTTAACTGAAAGTCTTAAATTCAATTGCTCTATTATTCCTGACCTCAAAAAACAAGGACAATAACCATTTATTTTAAAATAAAATCTTTTAACTTTTTCAAAAGCCAGTATTTTCTCATTTAAAAAAAGGTTGCTTCTAACAGTATATGACATTTTACAAAAGTACTGTAAGTAAAACTTTGAAGGTTTCATTAAAATAATTGATAAATTAGAACTTAACTTCAGGGCCTGCAAGTAATTTTACACAGTTCTGATAGTTATTTATGTTTTGAGAAAATAACAAACTTTCCTTCATAAGCACCTGGATGGCTCAGCAAGTTAGGTGTCCAACTCTTGGTTTCAGCTCAGGTCATGCTCTTGCTGTTTTGTGGGTTCGAGCCCTAAATCGGGTTCTGTGCTGACTGTGCAGAGCCTGCTTGGGATTCTCTCTCTCCTTCTCTCTGCCCCTCCCCTACTCACACTGTCTCTCTCAAAATAAATAAATAAACTTACAAAATAGAAACTCTCCTTCATAAAATTCTCCCTTGACACTAATAGATTCTCTTAATATACACACTTAGAGGTAATTCTGAAACTCTGTAACTAGTGCTTTTCTTTTTAGTGGCTATGACAGCTTCGTAAGAATGTACAAAGAATGTACAGGGGGATAAAAAAACTCGCCCTAAAAAAATTACTACAGAATGTAGTTAACAAATAGTATGAGAATTTGGCCTGAACTAATTTACATAAGATGTGAGAGAAGAAGAATCAAAGCTTATTACGGAAATTTAATAGAAATTATGACAAAAAGCAAATTTTTAAATCTCAAAAATTATCTATAAATTATAAGGCACAGCATATAGTGTCCAATAGTGAGGAATGATTTCTGTGAGGCTTCAAGCAACTTCGAGGTACTCAGGGACTCAAGTGCTACCCCTCCTGCAAAACATTCTCCTTATTCTGCTTTATTTTCCTTGTGATATTTATCATTATCTGAAAGTAGCTTGAAAAGATTCAAAATGTTTTAAGAAAGAACGATCTCAAAAGAGCCTTTCAGGGGCACCTGGGTGGCTCAGTCGGTTAAGCGTCCGAATTCAGCTCAGGTCATGATCTCACGGTTTGTGAGTTCTAGCCCCACGTCAGGCTCTGTGCTGACAGCTCAGAGCCAGGAGCCTGCTTCCGATTCTGTGTCTCTCTCTCTGCTCCTCACCTGCTCATGCTTGGTCTCGCTTAGAAATAAACATTAAAAAAAAAAAGAGCCTTTCAATGTGACTACTTTGACAAAGAATAGCTCTTTTTAGGTTGTTTACTGAAACAACAGCATCATTACCCTGTAAGCCCAACAGATCGAAGTGGTTCCCTAAATTCCATACCTCCCAGAGGTCCTGACTAGGAGTACCTACCCTGACCCTCTTAGCTTTCCCTAACTCTTCCCTATTCTGGGCCCTATCCAAGGTAGCATCTAGTTATAAATTATCTTGCAGATGATTCTCTTCTTCACAAACTACTTATGGGCTTAAATTTCTTTTGTCTCATTCTCAGTGAGGTGGTAAGTGCTCCAAAATACCAAGTGAAATGTTCTCGATCTAAACAGCTAGCTAGCTAGAGATACAGAAATATGGAGAAAAGTACAGAAGGATACATGCCAGGTAATTTACAAGCATTATGGGGTAGATATAGAAAAATGAGAGCAAAGTTATTAATAAAAAAAAATAGTAAACTTTTTGAAAAGTATGTATTTCATGTGTATAAAATTATGATCCCATTTAAATAAAGAAGTTAGAGCTATCTCTATTCACCCACAAGGCCTGAATTTGAAAAAAGCAAATTAGAGCTACATCTATTCACTTACAAGGTGGTCCATGCAATGCTTCCAAGTAAGAAGAGCAAATTGCAAATTGTCTCTTTATATAAAAACAAAACCTCTTAATGAATGTTTACGCACAAATAAAGGGAAAGATGAAAAAGGATAAACATCAACCTAAACTTAACACGGGTTATCTGATGGTGACTGGAGACATTTAAAGTCGTGTCCTACACTGGATTTACTACTAGCAGTAGTCATCACTACTAGTGATTTTATTTCCTGTATTCTCTTTCTTTCATACCTGTTCTTTTCCATACTGGGAGCTTCAGTTGTCCAGAAACCTATCTCCTGATGTCATTACTAGTTCTTGCCTGAGCCTTCCCTGATCCACACCAACCATTCTGTAGGATGATCAGCCACTGAGCTGAGGAAATGGCTCTGCAGTATCTCTTAGGCTTGAGGCTTTCCTGGTAAGGGGTTGTAGAATGTGGTCATTTTCCCAAAAGGCACAGCCCCAGAATCTGGGCAGGGGGTGCAGGCCAAAGGAGAAGTACGAGGCAGTAAGGCGGAGAGTAGGCCAAGCTGCTGCTGACGGTATCCTACTGCCAAATAAAACAACTTCAAATACTATTCCTTCCCATCACCTGTGTCTACAGAAGGCAAAAATAAATAAATATGATGGTCCCCATTTTTCTGCCAGAAGCTTAGTTTACAAACAGTGATTGCAATACAAGTAAATACAGCATGTTCTTTTAGTAAAGAGTCTAGCATATTGTAGATTCTTAATAGATATAAAAGAATAGCAACACTACTTTGAGAAAAATATGTCCAAAGAACTTGGTATGTTTTTATATGAACAGAAGAAGTCGTTAAATATTCATGAGACCATACAATGCTGGAATATTTTAAAAGTCAGAAATTAAAACTTGAAAAGTAATTTTTTTAATGAAAAAAAAAGAAATTGTACTTGAGAGCCCTACAGTTTTCAAAAAGCCACCTACCTATGTTAACACGGACTATATATTTATACATCATTTAAGATATACCAAAAATTACCTCAGTATATTTCTCCCCTATCCTTTCCCTATGTCTGTCTCATTGTAGCTTCATATAAATAGAACGGTTTTTTATGTGCTATTTTTAAATGTCTTCTTAGAAATAAATTGATGACCTTATTTCGTTACCCTTCCAAAATACATTCATTCACTCATTCATTCAACAAATCATAATTGAAGATCTGCTGTATACTAGGTATTGCTCATTGCTCTGGGAATACAGCACGGAACAAAGTAGACAATAATCCTTTCCTTTGTGGAGCCAATATCCTACTGGAGGCAAACAGCCAACAGACAAGTGTGTAAAAAATACAGTAGAGTATGTCAGAGGGTGATCAGCATGATGGAAGAGAATAAGAGGGACAGAGAGCACCACCGGTGGGGAGAAGGAGGCAATTTTATGTAGGGTGGAGTCAGGAAGGCCTTGCTGAGAAGAGAAAATGGGAGCAAAGGACGAAAAGACGTCGAGCCCTACATCCGGCTGTGTGCTGACAGCTCAGAGCCTGGAGCCTGCTTTGGAGTCTGTGTCTCCTCTCTCTGCCCGCCCCTCCCCCTACGCTTGCACTACTCTGTCTCTCTCGCTGTAAAAAATAAACATTAAAAAACATTTTTTTAAACTATCCCCAACTCTATTAAAATATATGGATTCTAAGAGACAGGCACATATATATGCATATATGTTTAAACGCATTACACTAAACACACCACTGTTAAAGCTACACGAGAAAACTCATGTCTTAGAACTTCTGTTTAATCCAACAGCACCCAGAGACGATGAAAGCCAGTTACTAAAAAATTTATTGCTTGGTTAAAACTCAGTTTACAATTCAAAGGATTTCTAAAATCTCTGTGCCGTTATGAAGCTTTATGGGGTTTACAATGGAGATGAAAACAGAAATAAAAAGATCTGACAAACAGAAAATGCCAAAGATATTTCTAGCATTATCAACATGGATTCTTTTCTCCCTATCATTACTTTTTACCTTATTCCAAGACGGCTGAATTTTTAACTCATCTGCCTAAAAAGACAACTGTGTTTCCTAGGTTCTCTTTCTAAATGTAAATGTAAGATAGGCAATTTTGTTTAAAAGAATATTTTTTTTATAATTTTTAAAAGAACCAGAATATAAACTCCACAGGGCAGGATATTTTTTATAATCTGCAGTATTCCCAGTGCCTACAATAGTGCCTGCCATATAGTAGGTACTTAATAAATATTTATTGAATTAATAATTTTATCAGAATCTTTTATTAAAATAAAGATAACAAAATAGTGTTATAATGTAAGTATAGATTTTCATTTTAACACTTACCAAAAAATCTTGTTTTACCATCTCTACATACAACAAAATCCTTTCTAAAGCTTATTGGTAATTCTCAGAATTAGCCAAAGACTTTCACATATTTCACAGAATTATTTACACAGAATTCTGTGGTCCCTTTCAATTTCAAAATTTATTTATTCTAATAATGATCTGAAACTGTAAAGGAATATCTGAAATTTATTTAAACAGAATGTCATGGGATCTAAAAAGCAAAATATTACTTAAATTCACTACAAAAATAACTGCAAATCCACTGATGGGCCATCCTAGACATTTCATGGTTTTCTTAAATCTTTTAAACAGTATTTTCTAGTTCTATGCTTGGTCTTGTTTTATATTACTGTCAAATCCTTCACTTTCAAAATCAAGTCCACTGAGATACCAAATAATAAGACTGCATTATGCTTTTTAAATTTTATACCAAAAGCTCTACTTTATTTTAAAAGCAAAATCTAATACACATTGGAAAATACTGAGCTGGAATGTTTGCCGAGATGCTGTTTACTGCAAATGTCCCAATGTTTTAACAACTAACACTGAAGTTTAAATTAGGGCTAAACTCAGGAAACTGACCTTCATAATATTTTTAACACGATGTTTGTCTTTATAAGGTGGTTTTCTCCTATGAAAAGTGGACTTCAGTGTCCTCGACTTACAGTCAAATTTCGGTCCCAGATCTGTATGCTTCCATTCTGGCAGGCAGCTGCTACGAGGTTTCCATCTCTGCTATACGTGCACGTGGTGGGAATGACTTTCTTACCCTGCGCCGTCCGTGGTTTAAACACGCTTTTTTGCTTCCTGGGATTTTCAACTTCCCATGTCCTCACGGTCCTAAAACCAACAGAGAGAATTTTCATTTTCAAAAAAAGAAAGGAGTTTAAAATTCAGAAGAGCTCATAAAGACCACTTCACCTCATAAGCATATAAATCTAATAATTATTTTAAAATAAAACGCACACTGAGAAACTGTCTCCCTTTATAAATGAGGTTACTCACTGATATAAAGTGAACCATCTGAATCACGCTGTCTTCAAATCAAACAGCACATAGCAAATTCTATTTCGAAGCTATCAGAGTTATAAATTCTAACCCTCTACAACAATGGCCTAACAATTCTAACTATATGCTCTGAGCAGTAAAGCTGTTGAATATACACCCCCTGTATACACACATTAATATCGAAATTACTTACATGTGTTAATGTACCGTTATATAACACATCCCAGAAAGCACACTGAAAAAATAAGTCGCTGAAAAAAGAATGATGTCCCTCTCTAGGACCCAGGAAAAGATCTCATGCCTCCGGGGAGAAGCAGAAACAAAATTACCTGCCCTGAGTTTTTGACAACAAGAAACAGCAGTCCGAGGCTGGGGGAGGTACAGAGCACCCTCCTGCTCAAAGTCCCAGGCAAAGGAGCACTGCCACTAAGGAAGGCTAAAACAAAGTCCTTATGACCCAGAAAGAGAGAGAGAGAGAAAAAATCTCATAAAATACAGAACAACAAAGATGAGTTCAGCAACTACTTGGCAGAAACTATCCAAGTCAAAGCACTATGGAACAACATCCCTAAAGTTCTAAAAGGAAAAAAAAAAAGTCAATCTAATATTCTATAGGCCGTGAAAATATATTTCACAAATAAGGTAAAATAAAGACTTTTCAGATGAATGAAAGAGGAGATAAATCATTTCCTTTGGGCATATACCACAAGAAATGTTAAAGGAAGTTCTTCAGGAAGAACAACTATGATACAAATGGAAATGTGAATCTACACAAAGAAAGGAAGAGTGCCACAAAAGGTAAAAATGAATAAGATGTAAAAGATATTTTTAAAAATGTTTAAATCTCTTTAAAAGATAAATGACTGAAGTAAAACGATGTACTGCAAGGTTTATAGCATATGTTAAAGTAAAATGTAGGTCAACAATAGCAGAAAGGTTGGGAAGAAGATATGGAAGTATACTTTTATACTATACTTGCAGTGTACATTATTTGAAGGGAGACTTTGATACATTAAAGACATATATTACAAAGTCTAGAGCAATCACAAACATATTTTTATAATGAATATGTAATAATGGAGATAAAATGGAAATGAAACAAAAACAAGAAGAGATAATAAATAAGAACCATGGGATAAATATAAGACAAACAGCAACATGGTAGGTTTAAATCCAATCTCATAGTTACATTAATTAGAAACTGCGTTAATTATAAATTATCTAAGAACTCTAATTAAAAGATAAAGATTGTCAGATTGGATCAGATAAAAGCAAGATTCAGCAGATTTTGTCTTTTAAAAATATATAAAATGTTTAAATATGAAGACTTAGATAGGTTGCAATAGTAAAAGGATGGGGGAAAATGTGCCAGGTGAACATAACCAAAAGAAAGTTGGGGTAACTATATTAATGTCCAATAAAGTGTCAGAACAAGGAACAAAACTAGAGGCAAAGAAGAAAATTTCACAATGATAAAGAGTCAATTGATCAAGAAGACACAACAATTCTGGGGCGCCTGGGTGGCTCAGTCGGTTAAGCGGCCGACTTTGGCTCAGGTCATGATCTTACGGTCTGAGTTCGAGCCCCGCATCAGGCTCTGTGCTGATGGCTCGGAGCCTGGAGCCTGTTTCGGATTCTGTGTCTGCCTCTCTCTCTGCCCTTCCCCTGGTCATGCTCTGTCTCTCTGTCTCTCAAAAATAAATAAATGTTAAAAAAAATTAAAAAAAAAAAAAAAAAAGAAGACACAACAATTCTAAATGCATATGCCACCAATAACTGAGCTTCAAAATATGAAAGCAAACTTATAAAACTAAATATAGCAAATCCATTATTTATAGTTGTATACTTCAACATTCCTCTCTCAGTGACTGATAGAACAAGTAGACCCTTCCTGCTCCCCCAAAAATCAGTAAGGATACAGAAGACCTCAAAAGCAATGCCAAACAAGTTGAGCTAACTGACATTCATATAACACTTCACCCAACAACAAATGAATGTGCATTCTTTTCAGGAGCACACTGAACACACTCTGGACCTTAACAAATATAAACACACTAAAAATGACCAAAACCATAAAAAAAAATGTACACTGTCAAGAAACAAAATTATACAATCAATAACAGAAATGTATCTGAAAATATATCTTTTCCAAAACATTGATAAATTAAGAAATACAATCGTAAATAATCCATGGGACAAAAAAAAATCACAAGGGATAGTAGAAAAACTTCGAATTCAATAAATATGAAAATATTCATGGTATTCAATATATTCAATATATACAATAT
Organism: Paguma larvata; assembly: GCA_030068075.1. Lineage (NCBI taxonomy): Eukaryota > Metazoa > Chordata > Mammalia > Carnivora > Viverridae > Paguma > Paguma larvata. Next base: position 28,473,532 of record CM057826.1, on the reverse strand, counting down.
ATCCAAATTCATGGTATTTAGCTAAAACAGAACACAGAAGAAAAATATAACATTAGCTGTATACATTAAGAAAAAAGAAAGGCCTCAAATTAATGATCTAAGGTTCAACCTTAAGAAACTAGAAAAAAGAGAGAAAATTAAATCTAAAGCAAATAAAAGGAAGGAGATCATAAAAATGAGAGTACAAATGAATAAAATAGAAAACAGAGTAATCGAAAGCTGGTTCCTTGAGAAGATCAATAAAATTAACAAAAGTTAAGCTGGATTAATGCAAAAACAAAAATTGGAGACAATATCCAATATCAATATCTTGAATGAAAGAGAGGATATCACCGTAAAGCTCAACAACATTAAAAAGATTATAAGGGAAATTCATGAATGAATTTATATAAATACATTTGATAATTTAGATGGACAAATTTCTTCAAAAGATACTAACTACCAAAGTTCACTCAATTAAGAAATAAATAACTGGAATATTCTATATGATTAAAAAGCTAAATATATAGTTAAAAATCTTCCCATCAAGAAAACTCTAGATGGCTCCACTGCTGACTTCTACCAAACATTTAAGAAGGAAGTAATACAAACTCTATACAAACTCTTCCAGAACACAGAACAGAAAACACTCCCCGACATGCATTCTATAAAGGGCACACTACACTGGTGCCAAAACCAAAGTCACTACAAGAAAACTATGGTTCCATATCCCAATAAACAGAGACACAAAAACCCTTAACAAAATATGAGTAAATTCAAAATAGCAGTGTATAAACATAATAATATACCATGATTAAGTGGTATTTAAACCAAGAATGCAAAGAATTTAAAGGAATGAAAATTAAACAATATAGTGCACCACATCAACAGACAATAAAATACATGATCATCTCAATCCATGGAAAATAAACATTTGACAAAAAATCCAACATTCATTCATAATAAAAACTCTTCATATACTAGGAAGAAGATGGAACTTCCTCAGCCTGATTGAGGACATCTATGAAAAACTTACAAGTAATATACATTGTAATGAAGGAAGGCTGAATGCCTTCCTCTTATGGTTGAGAACAAAGCCATGATATCAAACTCTTACCATGTCTTTATACTAGCATTGCCAGCCAGGGCAATAAGGTTAATAAAAGACATTAAAGGCTTATAGACTAGAAAGAAGAAATAAAACTATCTTCATTAAGAGAACACAAGATAATATACATAGAAAAACCCAAGAATCTATACAAATGCTACTAGAACTAATAGTGAGTTTAGCAAAGTCAAAGGATACTAGGTAAATAATCAATTTTATTTCCACTGGCTAGCAAAACTTAAATGTTGAGATTATGAAAATAATACCATTAATAACGGTGTGAATAAACATGGAACCTGACGAGATATGTATAGCATCTGTACACTGAAAACCATAAAATGCTTCTGACAGAAATTAAAGGAGAGCTACATATATGAAAAGATATACTGTATTCATGGATCAGTAGAGTCAATATTGTTAAGATTTCAATTCTCCCCCTAGTTAATCTTTAAATTCAACACAAGTTCAATCGAAGTTCCAGCAGAGTTTTTTTGAGATAGAAATTGGGTAAGATAATTCTAAAACGTATATGGAAATGCAAACAACTTGGAACAGCCTGCACAATCTGGAAAAAGAACAAAACTAGGATTTCACTCTACCCAGGGTTGCCATATTATAACACCCCACATTATAACACCAATCACATAAGTTGTAATTACACATATTAACATCTATTCCTTCTACAAGAAGACCTACTTGAGAGCAAGCTTGCTCTCTCTGTCTCTCTCTCTCTTCTTTAATTTTTGTATGCCTAGAGTCTGCACCATCTCTTGAACATAATAGGAACACAACACATATTGGGTCCTCAATAAATGTTGAAGAATAAAAGAAATTCACCTCCTATATAAGTATTTTACACATCAACTTTATTGAGGGATAACCAATATACAATAAATACAATTGATTTTTAAGTATATAGATTTCAAATAGCCAGCATTTTTTGTCAAATATTTATGACTTATTCGAAATTAGAGTTTGAGGTTTTTTAAAAATAACTTTTGCATATCCTCCCCCTAAGCTGTGCTTAGGAACTTAATTGATTGCTTAACATGACCAAACCCTGGTTTACAGAGCTGTCAAACCCAGTGCCTGACATAAAATTGCACTGACTACATTTTAGGAATTAATGACTAGCAAAATGTAAGTTCGAGGAAGAGTCTGGAAACAGTACACACAGAAACATCAGAAAGGCACCCTGGAATTTCAGGATTTAAAGCAACCTAGTGGGGAGCCAGGAGACTAGAAGCCATCAACAGTGTGACAGACACTGCTAGCAGCATACTCCAACATCCATTCTCTTTTCTTCTCAGTTAAAGTCTTTATTTCCCAGTCTCTCTTGCAGCTAGATGTGATGAAAGGTAGAAACAAAGCTATGACTAATGCAGTATAAATGGAGAGTAGCTTTGGGAAAGTCTCAAAAAGAAGGTTGTAGAGCCTTCTTCCACTCTTCTTGTTTACTCCTTCCTCTGCCAGCAATTTGGACATGATGCTGGGTTCAAGCGGCAATTTATCAGAGCATCAAAATAGCAGGTACCCTGATCTTTGATGACACTAGAGCCATGAACCAACTCTAGAGTAGCTATCTCTACTATGCCTAGATTCTTCTTTCTGAGAGCAAGAGAGAGAGAGAAAGATAAAGCTTCCTGGAGTATAATATGCTTACAATGAAGTTCACCTGTTTAAACAAACAGTTCTGTGAGTTTTGACAAATTCATAATTTTTTTAACTCTTTATTTTTGAGAGAGAGCAAGGGAGGGGCAAAAAAAAGGAGACAGAAGATCTGAAGCGAGCTCTGTGCTGAGAGCAGAGAGCCCAATGAGGGGCTTGAACTCATGAACCTTGAGATCATGACCTGAGCCAAAGTCTGATGCTTAACTGACTAACCCACCCAGCTGCCCCAACAAATGCATAATTCTATCACTCCAAAAAGTGGATATCACTCCACACAAGGGATTGTGTGGCCTCCTCTTTATAGACCACCCCAGCTTTCATCCTTGGCAACTACTGACCTGTTTTGTATCCCTATACTTATGCTTTTTCCACTATTATATAATGAGAATCATACTGCATGTAACCTCTGAGTCTGGCTTCCTTAATTTGGCATAATGTATTTGAGTTTTATACATATCTCAGTAGGGGTGCTTGGGTGCCCCAGTCGGTTAAGCATCCAACTTTTGATTTTGGTTCAGGTCATGATCTCACGATTCGTGGGATCAAGCTACATGATGGAATCTGTGCTGGCAGCACAGAGCCTGCTTGGGATTCTCTCTCTATCTCTACCCTTCCCCCACTTGCACTGCCTCTGTCTCTCTCAAAATAAATAAACTTCAATATATATGTTAAATATATTTTATATATTAAATATGTTATATATTATATATATAATGTATGTTTATATATCTCAGTAGTCCATTCTTTTATGCTAATGAATAACATCCCACTATATGGATATACCATATTTTGTTTATCCATTTACCAAATAAAGGTTTTTGGGTTGTTTCCAGTTTGAGGTGATTATGAATAAAGCCCCTATAAATATTTGTGCATAGTTTTTTATTGTTTCTTTTTGTTTTATAAAAATAAGTTTTCATATCTCTTGGCTAAATACAGTACCTAGAAATGGGACTGTTGATCATATGTAAGTATATGTTTAACTGTATAAGAAACTACTAAGCTGTTTTTCAAAGTGGCTGTTTCATTTTTGGATTTCCACCAACAGTACAAGAGACATCTAACTGTCCCATACAAAAAATATAATTGGTTGGTTTTTATAAGCTATTTCAATAGGTGGGGCTTGGTATTCTGAATTTAATTTACATTCCCTATATGATTAATGATACTGAGGATCTTTCCATGTATGATTTGCCATCCATGTCTCTTCTTTGGTGAAGTATCTCTAAATCTTTGGACCATTTTAAATTTTTGTTGTTTATTTCCTTATTATTGTATTTTAAGAGTTATTTGGATACTCTATATACGAGTCTTCTGTCAGATATGTGTCTAGCAAATATGTTCCAAGTCTGTAGATTGCCTTTTTATTTTTTAAATTGTCTTTCAAACAGCAGATGTTTTAAATTTTGATAAACTTATCAAAATTTATCAAAAATTTTAATACCATATCGAAGAAACCTTTGCTTGACCAAGGTCATAGAAGTTGTATGTTTTCTTCTAGAAATTTTATACTTTAAAGTTTTACAACTAGGTTTATGATCTATTAAAATTACTTTTTATACCTGGTACAAAGCCAAGGTTCATTTATTTGTGTGTGTTGTGTGTTTGTATGTGTATATACACACACGTATACATAAATGTGTATACACATATATGGATATCAAGCTGTTCCAGGATCATTTATATCTGAGAATTATAAAACTTTACCCCCTACTGAAAGGATTCTGTATAGCCTGACTCTTCTCTCATTTCACTATGCTTCCCATCATTAATATGGGCAAAAAGTTGCGAAATACCTCGTGTGTCTTTTCTTTCTACCCTTGGCTCTCCAACTATGGAAATAAACTATGATCATTTCTCTTTTTTTATAACTGAACATCTCCAAGTCAGATGCTACTTTAAAATTATGATATAAAAGACCCCACACAAGTATAAAACATCATTATCATTATCTGGCTTGTTTAAAATTCTTCATCTTTAAAAACTGGGATAATAATACCAACAATAAAGGGATTAAATGCGATTAGGGATGTAAATATGTCTAGGAGAATACTTGGAACACAGTAGGCACTCAATAAATACTAGTTCCTTTCTGCTCTTTCTCTTAGACTATAAATAAAAATTAAAGCTAATAAAACCAACAACTAAGTATTTCCATTTGTTTCAGTGGTATATTAACAGGTTGAGCTAGTTATTAAAGTAACAGAAAAAAAAGCAGCTAACCTAACATATAGATGTGTGAGATACAATTTACATAGCTTCTGATGGTGACTAATTATTCTAAGGTTTCATGGCTCTGATTCCCTGAATCTATGCTTTAAAATAAAAAAATGGATGCTAAAGTGGTAGGCCATCAGGTATCTGTCTAAACATTTTATGCTGAAGAACACATATTTTGAAACTTGGAGTGAGATCTGGTCTTGTAAAATTAAAACTGTGCTTCATAAAAAAGATTTAAAAATAGAAGAAGGATCTGCCTGGGCCTTTCTGGACACACAATGAAAATACCCAGAAGACAAGAAAAAGACACAGGTGGGGTCATTACATTGCCCCAGGCGCAAATGCTTTCTGTCTTAAAATTTTGAATTCTTTCCAGATACAAGTTCTAAACTTTCTGGCATCGGCTGCATAAATGCATCACAGCATTTGGCAGAAGTCAAGGGAAGCATTAATTTTGCATGGAAATCACTTAAAAGATCTTGGTTTAATTTTTCTCGAAAGACTACACAAGCAACTTGAGTGATGTAAAAGCCTAAAACTTGCTGGAGCTCTTGGCAAAGAATGACCTTCTTTCCAAAAATGCCCAAATATGAAAGTATTGAAATTCCAGAAATGGGAAAAATGTTCTAGATTACATATAAGCCCACAATAATCTTTACAAACACATATGATTTACATACACACATAGGAACTGCACTAAGAATAAAACTGCATTCAGAAGATATATATTGGGTGATAATGTTTTATACTTACAATTATTAAAGTTAAGGCCTTATGAAATCTACACCTAGACTAAGGGGTAAATGCTACAATAAATAACCAATTACATCCTACATTTACGGCCAATTGATTTTCAACAAAGATGCCGAAACAATTCAGGGAAAAAGAACTGTTTTGAAAAAGTCTTTTAAAAAATGTTGCTGGGCCACCTGGCTGGCTCAGACGGAAGAGCATGCAAGACCTGATCTCAGTGTCATGAGTTCAAACCCACGCTGGGTATAGAGATTACTTAAATAAATACTTTTTTTTAATGCTGCTGAAACAAACCCGGTATCCATATGCAAAATGGTGTATGTGAAACTTTATATAATACAAAAATTAACTCAAAATAGATCACAGAGTAAATTTAAACATGACCTTAGGTTACAAAATGATTTCTTAGATACCACACCAAAAGCACAAATGATAAAAGGAGAAAAAAGATAAGTTGAATGGCATTAAAAATGTATGTACTACAGCTTTGAGAAGAATGCTGTGCAATTTTGATTGGGATTGCATTGAATGTGTATATTGCTTTGGGTAATATTGCCATTTTAACAATATTTATTCTTCCAATCCATGAGCATGGGATGTTTTTCCATTTCCTTGTATCTTCCTCAATTTCTTTCATAAGTTTTTTATAGTTTTCAGCATAGAGATCTTTTACATCTTTGGTTAGGTTTATTCCTAGGTGTTTTATGGTTTTTGGTGCAATTGTGAATGGGTTTAGTTTCTTTATTTCTCTTTCTGTTGCTTCATTGTTGGTTTATAGAAATGCCGATTTCTGTACGTTGATTTTGTACCCTGCAACTTTGCTGAATTCGTGGATCAGTTCTAGTAGGCTTTTGGTGGATTCTGTGGGGTTTTCCATGTGATATCATGTCATCTGCGAAAAGTGAAAGTTTGACTTTCTCCTTGCCAATCCTGATGTCTTTTATTTTGTTTTGTTGTCTGATTGCTGATGCTAGGGCCTCCAGCACTATGTTAAATAGCAGTGGTGAGAGTGGACACCCGTGTCGTGTTCCTGATCTCAGGGGGAAGGCTCTCAATTTTTCCCCACTGAGGATGATATTAGCTGTGGGCTTTTCATAAATGGCTTTTATGATGCTTAAGTATGTTCCTTCTATCCCGACTTTCTCAAGGGTTTTTATTAAGAAAGGATGCTGTATTTTGTCAAATGCTTTTTCTGCATCTATTGACAGGATCATATGGTTCTTGTCTTTTCTTTTGTTAATGTGATTTATCATGTTGATTGATTTGCGAATATTGAACCAGCCCTGCAACCCAGGGACAAATCCTACTTGATCATGGTGAATAATTCTTTTTATATGCTGTTGGATTTGATTTGCTAGTATCTTGTTGAGAATTTTTGCATCTATATTTATCAGGTATATCGACCTGTAGTTCTTTTTTTTTTTTTTTTTGCTGGGTCTCTATCTGGTTTGGGAATCAAAGTGATGCTGGCTTCATAGAATGAGTCCGGGAGTTTTCCTTCCGTCTCAATTTTTTGGAACAACTTGAGGAAGATGGAATTAACTCTGTTTTAAATATCTGGTAAAATTCCCCAGGGAAGCCATCTGGTCCAGGACTGAGCTAACAATCCTAAAATTTGTTTGGAACCACAAAAGACCCCGCATAGCCAAAGTAACACTGAAGAAGAAAACCAAGGCAGGAGGCATCACAATCCCAGATTTTAACCTTTACTACAAAGCGATAATCATCAAGACAGTAAGGTATTGGCACAAAAACAGACACACAGACCAAGGGAATAGAATAGAAAACTCAGAAATGGACCCGCAAGCATATGGCCAACTCATCTTTGACAAAGCAGGAAAGAGTACCCAATGGAAAAAAGACAGCCTCTTTAACAAATAGTGCTAGGAAACTGGACAGCAACATGCAGAAGAATGAAACTAGACCACTTTCTTACACCACTCACAAAAATAAACTCTAAACGGATGAAGGACCTGAATGTGAGACAGGAAACCATCAAAATCCTAGAGGAAAAAGCAGGAAAAAACCTTTTTGACCTGAGTCACACCAATTTCTTACTTGACGTATCTCCAAAGGCAAGGGAACTAAAAGCAAAAATGAACTATTAGGACCTCATCAAGATAAAAAGCTTCTGCACGGCAAAGGAAACAACCAACAAAAGTAAAAGGCAACTGACAGAATGGGAAAAGATAATTGCAAATGACATATCAGATAAAGGACTAGTATCTAAAAATCTATAAAGAACTTACTAAACTTCATACCTGAAAAACAAATAATCCAGCAAAGAAATGGGAGGAAGATATGAATAGACATTTCTCCAAAGGTGACATCCAGATGGCCAACAGACACATGAAATGATGCTCAATGTCACTCATCATCAGGAAATACAAATCAAAACCACACTGAGATACCACCTCACACCAGTCAGAGTGGCTAAAATGAACAAATCAGAAAACTATAGATGCTGGAGAGGATGTGGAGAAACAGGCATCTTCCTACACTGTTGGTGGGAATGCAGACTAGTGCAGCCCCTCTGGAGAACTGTGTGGAGGTTCCTCAAAAAAATGAAAATAGAACTACCCTATGCCCAGCAATAGCACTGCTAGGAATCTACCCAAGAGACACAGGAGTGCTGATGCATACTGGCACGTGTACCCCAATGTTTACAGCAACAGTTTCAACAATAGCCAAATCATGGAAAGAGACTAACTGTCCACTAACTGATGATTGGATAAAGAAGATGTGGTATATATATACAATGGAATACGATGCGGCAATGAGAAACAATGAAATCTGGCCATGTGTGGCAATATGGATGGAACTGGAGGGTATTATGCTAAGTGAAATAAGTCAGTCAGAGAAAGAGAGATACCATATGTTTCCACGCATAGGTGGATTTTGAGAGACTTAGCAGAAAACCACGGGGGAGGAGAAGAGGGGAAAGAAAAAAGACACAGAGAGGAAAGGGAGACAAAACATAAGAAACTTTAGATATTAAGAACAAACTGAGGGTTGAGGGGGGTATGGGGGGGAGAGAATGGGTGACGGGCACTGAGGAGGGCACTTGTTGGGATGAGCACTGGTGTTGTATGGAAACCAATTTGACAATAAATTGTTTAAAAAAAAACTATAATGAGATACCAAAAAAAAATGTATGTACTTCAAAAGATACTATGAAGAAAGTTTAAAGACAAGCTATAGATTTGGAAAAAGTATTTATAAATCATATATCTGACAAAGGACTAGTACCCAGAATATTTAAAGAACTTTTACAAGTCAATACAAAGTGACAATTTTTAAATAGGCAAAGATACAAAAACGTATTTATTAAAGAATATATACAAATGTCCAATAAGCCCATGAAATGATGCTTGATATTAAGGAAATACAAATCAAAATCACAATGAGATATAACTTCATATCCACTCAAGAGCTATAATCAAAAGACAGACATGAGTAAGTGTTGGTGATGAAGTAAAGAAACTGGAATCCTCATACATTACTGGTAGGAACAGAAAATGGTGCGGCCAATTTGGTAAACAATTTGGCAGTTTAACAAAATATTAAACATAGATACTCAGCAATTTCTAGGTATCCATGCAAGAAAACTGAAAACATACCCCCATGCAACAACTTTCACGGGAATGTTCATAGAAGCAATATTCATAATTGCCACAATTGGAAACCCCATGTCCAACAACTGATGGACAGATAAACAAAATGTGAAATACAATGGAAAACTATTTCACAATAAAAAGTAACAAAGTACTGATACACACTGCATATGACGTTCCTGAGGCTGTCATAGCAAATTACAAACTAGGTGACTAAAAACAGCAAAAATTTACTCTTTCACAGTTCTGGAAGCTAGCAGTCCGCTCCTTCTGGAGACTCTGGAGGAGACCGCTTCCTTGCCTCTTCCAGCTTCTCACGCCTGTTAGCATGCTCAGCTTCACTGACTTATAACCATACTACTCCCATCTCTCCCTCTGTCTTTCCACAACCTTCCCCTCTGTGTGTCTTCTGTTTTTCTGTCTCTTAAGGATACTTGTCATTAGATTTAGCACCCACCTGGATAACCCAGGGTGATCTCATATCAAGATCCCTAAAAATTACATCTCTGAAGATCCCTTTTCTAAGCAAGATAACATTCACAGGTTCTAGTAATTCGACACAGAAATATCTTTGGTGCGGGGTAGGGGGTTACCATTCAACAAACTACATACTGTAATATGGATGAATCTTAAAACACGTTATGCTAAGTGAAAGAAGCTAGATACAACAGGTCATATATTACATGATCCAATTTATCCGAAAGCAGATTAGTGGTTGCCTAGGACTGGGGGTGGGGGGTGGGGGTGGGGTAGGAATGGGGAATGACTGAACATGACTTCTTTTTTGGGTAACGAAGATGTTATAAATTAGATTGCTGTTATGGTTGCACAACTCTGTAAATACATGAAAAACCATTTAATTTCCCCATCCTCTTCTAGTTTCAGCTGGAATCAGTGTCGTTAAAAGTCTCATTAATTCCTAGATATATTATCAGCAACTAAACATTCCTGAAGACCACTGTAGGAAACCTCAGATGAGAAAGTTGGTCAAATGGAATTAAAAGAGACTTAATTTAAAATATATACCAATATTTTGCATTAGATAAAATTTACTGTCTAATCTTATAAACCAAATTACTTAATGGAGGAGAAAAACTGGGGGGAAATGTCATCACATCATAAGGCAGCATCCAGAGAAAAGAAAGCAAACCTCAATTGGAAAGATCTGGAAAAGACTCCACAGAGGTATGTATTTTGGGAAGACGTGAGATTCTGCAAGTGAAATCTAAGAGGGGTGGGGATCCTAGAAACTGATACAGAAAATGCAAAGATAAGGTGGCTTGCAGAAGCCCAGCTTATTCTAGGAATAAGTAGTTTGCCTTGACAAGAGGATGAGGTGTCCAGTAGGCGTAAGTGGAAGATGAGACCATCACAATCGCTGGCAATCACAAGACTGTCAAGGGTATCCTATGAGACATACTGGGATTATGGTCTTTATGGCCTAGGAGACTCGGAAGCCAGGAAACAGAGGAGTGACTTAAGTTATTTAACCAGGCCTGTGTTTCAGAAAACGACTCGGGTATCAATGGGCAAGACTGCTTGGAGGACACAAGTCTGTACTAGATGGCCCAGGTGAGAGATGATCAGGGCCTGGGCCAACGCAAGCGGGTATGGAAGGTGTAAAGGAAAACTCTGGAAAGGGCTGGAGGGGTGTGCCATTCATTCAGCGAGGCGGAGGTGTGAAACGTGTGGTATAAAACAGAAAATAGTAATATTAAAGAGGTGAGAGCAAGCTAATGAAATACTTGTGTGACAGCCAGGTGGAGAATCTTGTAACAGAGTGTGTGAAAGGAACACAATTAGGAGTCATGAGAATGGAGACAGAGACACAACTGTGAGAGAAGGCAGACCCCTGTGGAACAGAGCCTGGAGGAATAAGCAAAAAGGAAAAGGAGTGAAATAGGAGACAAGAAAGTACAAGGCGGGAGAGGATAATGTTAGGAAAGCTGGGCAGGAGAAAGTTCAAAAGGGAGGTGTGATCAAGAGTGTCAACTGTAAAGAGATAATGAGTAAAATAAAGACTGAAAAGACTTCATTAGATTTAACAGGTAAAGGTCACAGGTGAGGCCTGCAAGAGCAATTTCTGGGAAATGATGGGGGCAGTCAGAAGGCTATGGAACTAGAAGAGGGAATGACAAGGGAAAGACAGCTGGTGAAGAGGGCTCCTGCATAAAATGCTATTTAAATACAGACAGGAATGAAGAAAACCCGGCTAGGATAAAAAGGAACAGAACTGAGGAGACAATACAACATTTGGCTCCTAAAGAGAAGGGATTGTGAGGTAGATTTGAGGGAGGGAATTTATGGCAGAAGACATACCGTGAGCAAAGCCCTTGAAAGGAATGATGCATAGCCTGGTTATAGTTACAGAGGGTGTACGGGGGTGGGGGGTGGGTGCGCTGCACACATGTCTGCAGACGAGGATGAAAGAAAAGACTAGGACTGCATACCCGGTTAGGGAGTGTACACAGTACACTGGACACTTTGGGAGACAAGAGTCAACACCAGTAAGAGGTTTACGAACAGGAAGGGGAGGCCTGAACTCCCCTCCTGGGCAAGAATTGTACCCCAAAATTGGCCTAGATTGGTGCTCTAGAAACAAGGCTTGACCTATTGCTGCAAAGTATAGAATCAAGAAAGAATGAAGATAGTGTTGCTGACAAATGTCCTGAACAAAGGAGAATGATTGTGTTATTAACATGAATGGAGAATCTGAGAAGACACAAGGAAAGGAAATTAAATTAATAAATATCTAGTGCTTCCAATAGTATATATTTCTGACCAAATGAAAGTGAACACAAAGAGGTCACTGATGGATATCAATTCTCCCGGAGAGGGCGCTGAGAATACAGAAGAATTCTATAATGCTCCAACTGCATTTCTATATGCTTGATTCAGAAGCAGAAAATTCATAATGAACCCACCCAGGACATAAAGGAAGTCATTCAGTGCTAGTCCAGTAATTAATTACTCTTATAACATGTATCCAGATAAGAAGTCACACGTGCATTTGGCCTTAAGATGTGAAGAAAGATGAAATGTGTCTATAATTACAGACGACTGTTTAATTTATGTTAAGAAATATTTACTACCTCCTGACAATAGCAAGACAGAACACAGTGGGTGGAGGTGGAGAATGGGGAGATAGGGAGGAAGAGGACACAGGCTGTGGCAGCCAGCACAGGATGAAGTAGATATGACAAATCCTACAGAAATCTGCCTCCACCCACCCTCTACCCGGGTGCTGTCAGGGTTCAACAGTATTTCCTGACCAGCTTCTCCCTGGACATTGGCAGGTGCAGGCAGGCTTTCCAACAAGCCACTGAAATACAGAGACATTATTCTTCATGATTATAGCCACTATTCTTTATTTTTTTTAAATACCTCTGAAATACAATACATATACAAAGTATTCACTCAACCAAGTTTTAAAGCAACAGACTCCACATCTGCAAAACAGATTCTAAAGATAAAATTTTATGTGCCAAAGAGTGATTCAGTGCAAATTTGAAAATGAGATAAATATTCTCTTTTGAAAGAAAATGGATGGTTTTTCCTTACTGAAAAGTTAAACAATGCTTAATCAAGTTGTAGAGTTAAGTAGTGAAGTCAATGTTACTTTAGAAGTTTACACTAAAAATAGCAAACCTTTAAAATATCTCTAACAAATAATCTACAACAGAACTCTTGTACTTGGACGATTATTCCCAGAAATCATGAATGCCAAACTGTGTTTGATAATTTAGAACACTGAACTAATAACCTGAATAAAAGCTAAGATATTGGACTGATGATCGTGATAGCTCACATTTATGCACTTCAAATGAAGCAAGCACTGTTCCAAGCATTATTGTTTAACCCTCAAAACTCTACTATAAAAAAGGTATTATTAGTGTCTCTATTTTACAGAACAAAACTAAAGCACAAATTGATTAAGTAATAATTTATGTCAATATACAGTTAAGCAGAATAATCAACAGTTATACCCAAAGCCCACTCCTACTTCATAGTCTTGTCTACACGAACCCATGGAAACAGGTAAGGTCACAACAATTTTGGATTAATATACTATCAATATTGATGGTCCAAGTAATACTTTTACTTAACAAAAAGCAATGTAAAATGTCCAAATCTATAAAACTAATGCAAAATAAAGCCAAATATTATCTATATCTTGCATCTTTTCTGAATAAACACTGACTTTGAACGTCTATTGGAAAGTATATATGTTACAGAAATAGAGTGGTTTAACAAAATATATTCCAGCTTTTCTCTTATAATGAAGACAATCAATGAGAAAACATTTTCAAGGATAGAAGAGTATTTCATTGCCTGTGAATTGCAAACATGACCCATCCTATAACTGAAAAGACTAACAAAGGTTAAATATCCTAGTAAGGCAGATACTGCTTTAGTAAATTTAAATAAACAAACGTTTTTTGAAACCTCCCCCACCCCCAGGAGTTGTCTCAAGTACTGTGAGATGCAGGATTTAGAATCTAATGAAATTTCACTCCTTTAGCGAAATATCAAGTTTATTGCATTCGACTCTCTGCTGCCCAACTATAGATATATGGATAGTTCTCTGGGATTTTTGTTTTGTTTTGTTTTGTTTTTGCCGGGGATAGGGGATGTATGTGAGTTGCTTATTTGTACTTTTTGAAGAGAAAGTTTATAGATTCCGCCGCCCCCCCCCCAGACCACAAAAGAGATACAACAAAGGTTAAGAACACAGCCCTAGGTAATCTAAAATTTACACCAGCCCAAGTAAGACCTTCAGAGAGCTGACTGTGTATTTTAACTGCATTTATTTGATCCTCTCTTAGAATGTTTTTTCCTGAATTACATTCCTTGGCGTTTGACTTATATTTTTGGGTGCAACAAAAATAGTAACATAAATACAATACAGAAAAAATGACTAAGAGTGAGGACAATGAAGTCAGATTTGCCTGTTTTTAAAATCCTCTCTCCTCACTTATATGTTCTTGCACAAGTCATTTAACCTGTCAGAGCCTCAGCTTCCTATTCTGAAAATAATACTTCACAGAGTTATTTTAAGGAATGAATGACAAAATATACATACAGTACTTAGAGCAGTGTCTTATGCATAGTAAGTGACCAATTATCACAAATATAACTACAGTGTTTATTGCAAGGATATTGTCTATCTATATCAACCAGTGTCCTCCATATGAGGGCCGCTGGGAAACAATTTTCTTTTATACACTATTGAAAGGAAAACTCTGTTTTCAACTTGGGTATCTTGGGACTCTTCTAACTGAGCATGTTCACATCTTTGCTCCGGTCACTAGCAAGTTTAGAACTGAATCTAAAACCTAACTTTGCCCACTGAGAAGCCAAACCTTCAACTAATAATCTTTTGTGAACTAACTTTATCCCTTCACCCCTACTTTCCCATGGCCCTGGATGCTGCATTTTTTAAAATAATGCTATGTTACTATTATTATTTTGAGCTTCTTCAAATTCTTTTTTGGAATGAGACAAGATGCATGAAAAATAAACAAATTAACAAACCAGCAGAAAAAATAAATAGTGCTGTTTGAGAACTGGTGATGTCGGTTAAAAAAAAAAAAGTCACTTTCCTAATTCAAGGGTATATTGGCTACCGAGTCAGGAGAAAATTTAATTCTTTGGACTTCCAAAAGTAGAGTCTCCCCTATACCAGTTTAGACTCTCTCAAAGGAGAGCTGAATCAAGAGTCCTCAGTCAAAAAGCAAAACAAATCCCTGGAATGATAATGAGAGCTTAGCAGGAAGAGTGATGAAGGAATGTGGGAGTGCCCTGATAGGCTGTTCCTCTGAGGTGAATGCTTGTATGTTCTTTAGGTTAAATAACTTCTAGGAGCCAATAAAGGGTATTTCAAAAAGAAGGTACAAATTCACAGAAATGGGTTTAACTGCACCAACTCCTGGGACAAACCGAAACAAAGATCCTGTGTTTAGCTTTCCCGGACCCACAGCAATGGCAGGTAACATCCAGGCGGACTTAAAGGTCTCTTTATTTCCTGACCCAGAGGAGTGGGAATGTGCCACAGCTGTCGTGTGGTAAGCAGATGAGACACCAAAGGGGCTGAGCTGAGGCCAAAGACAAAGGGGGAAAAAATTCAAAATGTAAGCCAAAGAAGCTTTCCATAGCTGCTTGGCAATGCAGTGTCTAAATAAACTATCTTAATTTGACTCACATGTAGTGAGTGGAAAATTAAAAACAGGGCAGTAAAAAATTAAAAAAACTATATATGGATTTGTTAAGTAGGTAAAATCATAAAGCACTATCACTATTATACATGTTGATATCAGGATTATTTGAGTTTCTATAGATACTTTAATTCCATACCATTAAAAAGATTCTATATTGTCTTGGGCACACAACAGATACTAATCTTTACAAGAAGAAAACTATGACCTCTAAAGAATCTATAAGAGAAAAAAAAAATCCAGTAATTTTTAAGTACATTATTGGAAAATCTTAGGACGGCAAACTGTAAATGGCATGTTAAGGCATGAAGAGAAGAGACTCTAAAAACAAAGTAGAGATGATCTTGTAAAGAAAATGTACCATAATACGTTTGGGGGACTTCTAGTTTGTAAAAGCTGTTGTCTACCATAAAAATTCCATTGAGGGTGCCCGGTCTACCGAAAGCTGTAAGAAAGAAATTGACCCCATGTTGGATTATTCACAATAATGAAACAGATAAAAGTTAATATGCAGAAATTCAAAGTTCCTTCAGACTATAATCAAATCTCTGACTATTCCAAATATTTAATTATTCCAAAGTTGTTGTCAGAGTTGGATCTTTTTGTCCTTTTTCTTTTCTTTGCTCTTCCAGAAGCAAAAATATTAAAAAATTCCCTCCTTTCTTCTCTACCCCTTTTTTCCTTCCAATCAGTCAAAAAGATATGCCAAAAAAATGCTCTGAGTGCTAGAAGTAGAGCACTGATTGAAACAAATATCCATGTCCTCGTGAAGCTGTTAGTCTAGGGACATACACTAATTCATTTGTTCATCCCTTCATTTTCAACATCTCTTGGCAGTGTGCCTTCAAGGGACACAGAATTTGGAGAAACAGACTAAGAAGTAGAGAAACAAAATTTAATAGCAACATCAGGGTTAAGACACTGTAAGAAAATTAAAACTTCAACTATGCCACTCAGATGAAAATACAATATGCGGAAGAGACACGGGTCAGATTCAGGTCAGGGCCCACCTGTGGGAGCACCTCCTCACTTCCCAAGGCTTAATTTATCACTTTTCCATGTTTCTAGAGGGCTGTGTATGGTTATACCTCTTATTAAAACTTGTATATCACATATATTACACTGTACATTTTTCTCTCCATTAGACTGTGACCTTTTTGAGGACAAAATCCAGTTCTTTACATTTTTGTGTTGCTAGCACAAAGAGCTATGTCATGCAAATGAGTCCAAATAAGTTTACTGAATTTATGGCCTTTAATTATAGGAAGAATATTACACAAAACATCAGGGCTCTAGGCTTGCCTCATCCCACGGATATGACTAGATAACTATCAAGTCATCCTCAATACCTCAGAACAAACACCACAGATAAAGGTACAGAAGAGGCCACACTGAAGAAGGTAGAAAGTGCGGAGATGGGGCTTGGGAGAGAAGCAGATGGCAGCCGCTGTGGTGGCGAGGGAGTCGCAGTCGCAACGAAGAAGGCAAGAGCCAAATCAGCACAAGTGGAGCACATGATGAACACAAATCCCCATAACAACCGGCCTGGAAAGCGAGAGGGCCCAAAATTTCGTGGCTTCTTGCAACTAATGAGGCTTAAAGCCTAGAGTTTTAAAGGTCAGTGTGCTTGGCTCCAGGAGAGCTCAGAGGGCACTGGGGGCTGCTCTTGAAGAAAAGGCGGACGAAAAGCCTGGGAATGTACAGTGGAAAACAGTGGAAACAGTGATCTGAAGAACACCTGGGGGAATACCGCGGGAAGGTTACTCACTTATCTTGGAGCATGTCCCAGATAGGCAGCGTTCACAGAGACCCCTCTGGGAACAAAGAAATTGGCCATTTCCCTCCCCAGTCCTTCAGCAAAAGCATAAGGGCCACCTGCAGGAACCAGTGCAGTGCTGACACTTGCTACCTAACTTGCTTACACCAAGAGCCACCCTCATGCTCCTGTGGAACCACCCCTCCCAGTAACGCTGGCCTCGATCCCAGCACAGTGAGACTCTTCCTCCCCCCAGAATATGGGCCTAAACCCCTGCCTACACCACATCTCCCACATAAGAGTTTTCTGGAGCCTCGGTTCCTGAAAGGGCGGCAACAGGTCTCATTTCATAAACAGAACAGAGTACACCTAGTAAAAGTGCATCACATTCAGACCAGGGACAAAAACCTGCCCCAAACATGCAAAGACAGTCTCTGCAGACAACTGGCCTGAAGGATAAACTGGCCAGGAAAAAACAGCAGAGCACACAGAGCACACACTGGAGACACTCTCAGAAGCACCAGGCCCTGGGGAACAGGGGATAATACATGGCAGGGCACTATAGGACCTCTTCTTCATAAAGGCATTACCTTTAAGAACAGGAGGCATAGTTGATTTCCTAACAATAGAAACAGGCACAGAGGCTTAGATAAAATGAGAAGATAGAGAAATTTATCCCAAAGGAAAGAACAGCACAAGGCCGTGGAAAAAGATCTAAGCAAAACAGATATAAGTAACATACCTGACAGAGAATTTAAAGTACCACTCATAAGGATATTCACTGGACTTGAGGAAAAAGTGGAAGACATGAAACAGACCCTTAACACAGAAATAAGGAATAACACAGCAGAGATAAAGGGTACAATAAATGAAATGAGAAATAAGCTTGATGGAAAGAACAGGATGGAAGCAGCAGCAGAATGAATTAGGTGACCTAGAAGACAGAGTAATGGAAAGTAATCAAATTGGAAAAAAGAGAGAAAAAAGAATTATGAAAACCAAGAATAGACTTAGAAAACTCAGTGACACCATCAAATGTAACATTCGTAGGAGTCCCAGAAGAAGAAGAGAAAGAAAGGGGGCCAGAAAATTTATGTGAAGAAATAATAGCTGAAAATTTCCCTAATCTGAAGAAGGAAACAGATCCAGATCAAAATCAACATAAGCAGGTCCACACCAAGACATACTGAAATTAAACAGGCAAAATATAGTGATAAAAAAATTTTAAGTAGCAAGAAAGAAGAAGAAGGAGAAGGAGAAGAAGAAAGCAACTTACATAGGAAAACCCACAAGGCTAGAAGGAGATTTTTCAGCAGAAACTTTCCAAGCCAGAAGGGAGTAATGTGATATATCTGAAGGGCTGAATGGGAAAAATCTGAAGCCAAAATTACTCTATCGAGCAAGGCTATCAACCAGACTAGAAGGAGAGAGAAAGAGTTTCCCAGACAAACAAAAACTAAAGGAATTCATAACCGCAAAACCAGCCCTGAAGGCAATATATTTTTTTTAATGTTTATTTTTGAGAGAGAGAGTGAGCAGGGAAGGGACAGATAGAGGGATAAGGGAGGGCAGAGTCCAATGCAGGGCTCAGACTCACGAACTGCGAGATCATGACCTGAGCCAAAGTCAGACATTTAACCAACTGAGCCACCCAGGTGCCCTGTAAGCAATATTAAAGAGGATTCTCTGAGTGGAAAAGACACTAAAAGTGACAATATTAAGATAGGAAAAACAAAAGCAGTAAAAAAATATTTCTGTAAAAATAAGTTAAGCAACTCACAGAATAAAAGGATGTAAACTATAACAACGTATACCTAAACTGTGGAGAGAATGGGTTCAAACTTAAATGACCATCAACTTAATATGTCTGCTATTTGCAGAGATGTTATATACAAACTTAATGGTATCTATATATAAAAAACCATTAATAAATATGCAAAGACTAAAGAGAAAGAAGTCAAAATATATTACTCAAGAAAATCAGCAAACCATAAAAGATAGAAAGACAAGAAAGGATCAGACCTCATCAGAAACAACCATAAAACAAATAATAAAATGGCACTAAATACACATCTATCAACTTCTTTGAATGTCGGGGCACCTGGGTGGCTCAGTTAGTTAAGTGGCCGACTTTGGCTCAGGTCAGGATCTCACAGTTTGTGAGTTCAAGCCCCGCATCGGACTCTGTGTTGACAGCTCAGAGCCTAGAGCCTGCCTCAGATTCTGTGTCTCCCTCTCTCTCTGCCCCTCCCCAACTCACACTCTGTCTCTGTCAAAAAAATAATCATTAAAAAAGAATTTTTTAAATAATAATTACTTTGAATGTCAATGGATTAAACATTCCAATCAAAAGACACAGGGTGACAAAATGGATTAAAAATTACAACCCATCTATATGCTGCCTACAAGACAATCATTTTAAACCTAAAGATACCTGCAGATTGAAAGTGAGGGGATGGAGAAACATCTATCATGCAAATTGATGTCCAAAGAAAGCTGGAGTAACAATACTTATATCAGACAAAACAAACTTTAAAACAAAGATGGTAATAAGACACAAAGAAGGACACTATAGAATAATAAAGGGGATAATCCATCCAATAAGACATAAAAATTGTAAATATGTATGCACCCAACATAGGAGCACCCAATTGCATGAAACAGTTAATAACAAACATAAAGGAACTAATTGATAGTAATACAGTAATAACAGAGAACTATAACACCCCACTTACATCAATGGACAGATTATCTGAACAGAAAATCAACAAGGAAACAAAGACTTTGAATGGCACACTGGAACAGATGGATTTAACAGATATATTCAGAACATTCCATCCTAAAACAGAACACACATTCTTTTCAAGTGCACAGGGAACATTCTCCAGAACAGATCACATGTTAGCCCACAAAACAAGCCTCAACAAATGCAAGAAGACTGAAGTCATACCATGCACCTTTTCTGACCACAATGCTATGAAACTAAAAGTCAACCACAAGAAAAATATCTGGAAAGACCACAAATACATGTAGGTTAAATAATAGGCTACTAAACAACGAACGGGTCAGCCAGGACATAAAAGAATAAAAAAGTACATGAATACAAATCTTGCCATTTGCAATGACATGGATGGAGCTAGAGAGTACAATGCTAAGTGAAACAAGTCAAAGACAAATACCATACAATTTCTTAGATGAAATTTAAGAAACAAAACAAATGAGCGAAGGGGAAAAAAGGAGAGAGAGAGACAAATCAAAAGACAGAATCTTAATTATAGAGAACCGATGGTTACCAGAGAGGGTGGGAGGATGAGTTAAATAGGTGATGGGGATTAAGGAGTGCACTTGTGATAAGCGCTAGGTGATGTATGGAATTGTTGAATCACTACATTGTACATCTGAAATGAATATAAAACTGTAGGGTAACTAACTGGAATTAAAACAAAAACAAAAAAGAAAAGGAAAAATAGACAAACTAATTAGTATTACCTGACCAATAATAAAACTTATTTCTTGACCGCCCCAAACACACACACACACACACACACACACACACACACACACACACACATTTATTTTGATCTTCAATAAAACTAAGAACCATCACAGCCAAGAAATCAGCAAGTTATTGAAACTTCATAAATAGGGTGCAATCCCAGCTGAATGGTTAACTACTGTAAGACTCCTTCCACATGTTGATTACATTGTTACTCTGCCTTTTCTCACATTCATACGGTCTCCACTAATAGTGGGTTTGTTACACTTAGAGCTATAAAATAAAATGACAACACTCTGGTACACAGCCGGAAAAAAGGCAAAGCAAAAATCCTAAAATAGTGACATGTTTATAATTATTCAAGTCATTACCTTCATTATTCCTCTGTACTCAGCTTGTATCGATACATCACTCTTAACGTTACTTCTCTTAATCCCACCTCTCCACGCCTCTTTACTTCTTCACCAACACCTTTTTCATGTTTTCCATGCGGCCTTGCTTTTTGTCTCTGCCACTTTTCTGAAATTAAGTTCCATAAGACTAGCAATAACTCCTTGGATGCCAAATACAACAGTTAAGTGCATCTTGACTTGAAGCCTCTTTCTCCTCTGTTCTTAAATTTTCCTGTCTCTTCTGCTAAACTACAAGCAGACCTGTGCGTTTAACAGCTGGTGCTCCTCAGAGTTCTATGCTTCAACCTACACTCTATGGCTTCAACCACCACTGAAATAACAGCTGACTCTCAGGCCTAAGTTTACTATTCACACATCTATCTGTTGCCTGGGCTGCAGTTCCTCATTTTGAACTATCAACCAAACATTTGGTTTTTCTGCAGGCACCCAGAATGTAACATGTCAAAAACAGAATATAATATCTTTCCCCTAAGACTGGCTCCTCCTCCTCCCTTCCCTGTCTCACTTAGAGGACTCAGTACTAATGCTGCTGCTCAAGGAAGTGGTCTCATTCATCTCCGACTCCATCTTGTCCATCCCCGTGCCACAACACACATGCAGTTCCTTCTGTCTAAAACTTCATCTTGTCTCATAGATGTCTCTGTCTCCTTTTCTGTTCTCAATTAAGATGTCATCTCCTGGGAAAAGTCTGCCCTGACCTCTAATAATTAGCATTACCATCATCATCATCATCATCACCATCATCATCATCACCATCACCATGCTATACTATTTGACACCATCTGTCTGCTTCTAAGAACTGATTACAAGACACAATTCTGAATTCATAGATGTCTCTCTCCTCCACTACACTGGGAGCTACCTTACTCACTAGTGTCCCCTAGAATCTAGTCCAGGGTGTGACACAGTTGATATCAGTATCGTATGTCGATAAATGATGACTGAATATCTGATCAGAGGATATGTTCTGATGGATCCCATTCTGAAGCATGGCTCACATCTATTCCCAATTTTCCATCAAACTGCCACCAGTGCCCTGGATTGGGCCATCATTACCTATTGTCTACACTCTAGAATGAGCCTTGTGACAGAGGTCCTTGTCTTTAGCCTGTATTTGCCCTGACATACAAAAGATGTTTTTTTCTGAGGGGGAAAAAAAAAAAAAAAAGATTTGATGATGCCATTACTGAGGAAAAATCTCTGAGAGTTCAGAAGGCTATGGGGGCACCTGGGTGGGTTTGTTAAGCGTCTAACTTTGACTCAGGTCATGATCTCATGGTTTGTGGGTTCAAGCCCTGCATCAGGCTCTAAGCTGACAGTTCAGAGTCTAGAGCTTGCTTCGGATTTTGTGTCTCCCTCTCTCTCTGCCCCTCTCCTGCTCATGCTGTCTCTCTCTCAAAAATAAATAAATATTTTAAAAAATTTTTAAAGAAGGCTATAGAAAAAAATTCCATGTACTAATGGCATAGTACCCAAGGGCCTTCCTAAAAGAGCATAACCAAAACTCAATTTTCTAGCCACTAGTCCAGTTACTTTGACTCCCTTATGTTAGATACACTGGAGGGTGAGAAAGCATTGCTGGGTGGATAGGGGAAGGCATCTCTGACACTGACATGACCATGACATTCTGGAGTTAAGAACTGACTAATAAAGACCTGTGTCTTGCCTTAAAGCTTACCAGGAAGAAAGACCACAGTGAACGGCCTTAACGTGAAGAAGAGCTTGATGTGAGAAATGGAGAGAAGGGTGGTGTGGCTGAAACATAGTGTAATATGAGATAAAGTCAGTGAAGTAGGCAGGAACCAGGTTTATGTACAGTCTCACAGTCCGGATTCCACTCTAAATTGGTAAAGCAGAATTTTAAGCAGGGAAAATGCATAATCTGATTTATGTTACACACTCTAAGTGGAGAATTGATTCTTTTATTCACAATTCATTCCTTTACTCAACAATTACTTAATAAGTGTCCCCTATGTACCAGATACCACTCTGGTCACTATAGATACAGTGGTGAATGAGACAGGTAAAACCTTTGCCCTGATAAAGCTTTCATTCTAGAGTATTCTGTGAAGACAAAAAGGAAGTAAGGGGCCAGCTGAGAAACCACTACAGAGTCCACGTGAGAGATTATGATGGCTTGGACAAGGTATGTTACAGTAGAAATGGAGAGAAATGGACAAATATAGGTTCTATTTTAAAGGTACAAGAGATAGCACTAGAAAGTGTAAAGGAATGAGAAACTGGGAATGGCTCTCACATCTCTGGTCTGGTCTCACATCTCTGGTCTGCACTGATGGGTGCAGTGCTATTTACTGAAATGGGAAAAACAGAAGAAATGCACATCTGGGGAAGAACCGAGAGTTCTATTTTAGTCATATAGGATGAGGTACCTATTAAACACCTGAAGAGGAGTTATCCAGTGAGCCATTGGATTTAGGAGCCTGGAAGTTCAGAAGACAGAACCAGAGATGGACATAGAGATGGATTTAAGAAGAGAGTACGAATGAGGAGAGCCTCCAAGATCAAACCCTGACACATTCTAACTTTGAGAGACTGAGCAAAGATAACTGAGAAGTGATTAGTAAGGTAGGGGAAATGTGAGGTGTCATTTTGGCGAGCCATACAGGTATGCTGCTAGGATATCCCTTCAATAAAACACCTGCCATTCAGGTGTAAGGAGTGCAGTTACCTGACAACCTCCAGCTGTTAACAGCCTCAGGATGTGCTCCGTTTTTGAGCCAAAGCCACACAGGTTGCCCAGATGATCCCTGAGTGCACTACAGTGGCATGGTCTGGCCACGTACGCCTAATGCAGCTAATGCACGTCTCTTCTTCTTCTTCTTCTTCTTCTTTTTTTTTTTTTTTTTGAAGTTTATGTATTTTGAGAGAGAGAATGAGTAGGGGAGGGGCAGAGAGAGAAGGAGAGAGAGGATCCCAAGCAGGATCCACACTGTCAGCATGGAACCTGATGCAGGGCTCAAACTCACAAGCTGTGAGATCATGACCTGAGCTGAGATCAAGAGTTGGATGCTTAACCGACTGAGCCACCCAGGCACCCCAATGCAGGTCTCTTCTAGTACGCAACTTCGGCGCCAGAATAGGGTAGCCAGAGGCTCAATCACATCGGCAGCATGGTCTGAGGTTTGCCCAGTCCTGCTTCCTCCCCTCTTTCCTTCCACAGCTCCTTGGTCTGAAGGCATGACCTATCCAAATTTGCTTCCTTCCTCTTGTCTTTCATAGGCAAGCCTTTGCCCCCAGTAAGCCTCTTGCATGCCTCTCTACATCTCAGCACCTGCATCCTGGAGAACCACATTTTATAGTGACAAAAACCAAGAAAAAGAGTGTTTCAAAGAGGAAATAGTCCTCTGTGATGAGGGTTACTGAGAAAAAGGGAAAGGAGAAAGAATGATGAGTGAATTTGGCAAATAAAGGTCATTGAGAATACGAAGAAGACATTTTCAGTGGGGCAGTACGAATCTAAGCTTAATTGGAATAGGCTGTGGGGTGAATGACAAATGAGGAAGGAATTCATAGAGCCTATAGAGACTACAAACAACTAACTCAGTCTATCTAGAAGTTTTGCTTGTAGAACTTCCAGCTATAGTAAGTGCTCTAAAAGAACAGTACTAGGATTTCAAAAAGTATAACTAGGGAACCTAATGTATATTGGGGAATGTATATCTGAGAAAGTAAAGTTTAGTAAAGAGCAAAAGAGTGGAAATAAGAGCATTCCAGAAAGAGGAAAGAGCAGGCGCTAAAGTCAAGGCCTAGGAGAAAGTTTGAGTAATTAGATGACCAGAAAACCAGTTGCTGTGGCTGAAATAAAGACAATCAAGACCAGATTATGCAAGGACACATGGGAAGTGATAATATTTTGTATTTTAGCCTCAACCATAGAAGTTTTAAGCTGGGGTTAAAGTTGACATGACCTGATTTGTGATTTTGTGAAAATACTACTGTTTGTAGTGAGGGAAAAACAGAAGTGAAAGACCTATTGAGAGCCAATGGTGCTTTGGACTTGGGCAGCTGAATGCATTCACTCATTCATTCATTCAAATATTTAGTAAATGAGAGAAGCAAACCAATTCAATATGTATTTTCAAAGACAGCATCTACAGGACTGGCAAAAATGTGGTTAAGAGAAAGGGACTTATCAAGGACAACTCCTAGGACTTTGGCTCGATCATATGAGCAAAACCAGTTATGATGAAGTTCACTAACTTCTAAGGAGCCCCATAGGCCATATGTAGCCCCCTTTTGGGGGGGGTGGTATAACAGCAAGTCACATCCCAACAATCCTAAAACCAAAAAGTGTAACTGTGTAACACAATTGAATTAAACCACACAGGCTAATGCAGCATATTTCTTCTTCAATGCTCAACTATCTCACTTTATGCCTGAGGGAATGGATTGCCTACTAGAGTTGGAATCCGCTCATACATATTAATGCTGCTCTCTTGACCTTCACATGTAATTTTGCACATATTTCAGGAACAGGCCATAAGCCCTCAGTCTAGAAATTTATTCATGGGCAATTTCTGAAACTCTTATCACTGGCTTCTCCTCTGGGCTTTTCCTGAGAATTAGAAATCTTTGCTTAACATGAGCTGGTCCCTTCTTTCTCCTTTTATCTAAGGCAATCATTATACTCCATAAACCAGACCTTAAAACTCCTTAATCTTTTGTTTTTCATTGCAGAGGACACTCTTTTTGCTCTGGTAGCTCTAAGCAAGCAATATTTAGAAGTTTTGGTTTTGACCATTAATGTGCAATTTTAAATGTCGCTTTTGCCTAGGATTACACTCAAAAGCGAGCATTCACATCCACACGTTTATCAAGCAACACCTATCTGCTCCGCACTGTGAGGAATGTGCGTGAGAAGCAAAAGATGATTCATACAAGATCCCAGTCCTAAAAGAATTAACACAAACTTGGTGAGTTCAAGAATTCATCATCTTCCCAGGGTATACAGATAAATTCAAACTCATCTGTGAGGATGCTCAGGTATGCTACGCTCGCTGGGAAACTACAGCCAGGAAACAATTGTGCTGGGAAAAGACTTCACAGAAGATGGCACATGTGAAAAACATCTTGAAAGAAGACTGAGAGTTCAGTAAACTCCAATACAAAAAGGGATAAAGGACATTCTAAGTGGAGGGAACAACTTGAACTTAGAAACAAGAGGCCACGTTCCTAAAAGCAAAGGACAGTCTTCAGACCTCGCTTGATATCCCAGCAGCATTCTCATATTCTTGACACATTCTCTTAGTTTAGGGACACTACACTCTCTTTGTATTCCTCCTAATAATCTCTCTGGTTGGTCTTCCCAAGTGCTCTTTGAAGGCTCCTCTTTGTGTCTTATATAATCGTGTCATTTTCACAAAGTTCAGTACAAGGCCCTTTTTTTTTTTTTTTTTTTTTCCAAACATGAAAAGTTCCCTGCCTGGTTGATCTCATCTCTCTCCCATGGTTTCAATTACCATATACTCAAAGCTGTACCTCTAGAACAGATAGTTCCTGAGTTCGAGAGCCAAATAACTTCTGTCTTCCGGACACTTTTTAAAAATTTCACAAGTGCTTCAAATGTAACACTTTCGAAATCAAGTTGTCTTTCTCCCAAACCCTTATCTCCTCTGGGGATACCTCTCCACTTCAGTGAACCAGTCAGCCAGTTGTCTAAGCCAAAAACTCGAACATTATCCTTGACTTCTTTCTCTCCATTACACTCATCATTTACTCGGTTAAGTGTGTCAACTTTGCCTCTCACTTGAATTCACCTACTGTTCTTCGTCTCGACTCCTACTGTCCTAGTCTGTGGTCCCCATTACCCATTATGTTGCATACGTAACTGCAAAACACTCCTACTGGACTCCTTCGTCTCTAGTCCTGCTGGCCTCCAATCTACCCTCCATATGACGATATGTCCTACAGTATCTTGCATGATCTATTTCCTAATTACATCCTGGACTCATCTCTTGCCCCTAGCCCCTAAATATTCTATATTTCCCGTCATATTCAACTATTTATCTTGCCTTTAGATCCTTCTATATACATTTCCCATGCATAAAATGCCATTTCTGTTCTCTTTTTTAAAATAATTCCCACCATCCTTTAGATCAAAAATTACACATTATTTCCTCAGGGGAGCCACAGATCCCTCAACTGCTTCCTCTTTTTTTTTCTTCTCCCACCCCCAAATGGGGCCCTTTCTTCTGTTTCTTTTCTTATGAGGTATAATTGACAAGTGAAACTATAATAGCAAATGTACAACATAATTTGAAATACATACACATTGTTAAAGAATTCCCACCATGGAGTTAATTAACACATCTACCATCTCACATATCTACCTTTTTTGTATGTAAGTGAGAACGTAAGCTCTATATTCTTAGCAAGTTGCAATTACACAATACAGTATTATCAGCTCTAGTCACTACGATACACATTAGATCCTCAGACCTTACTCATCTTATAACTGGAAGATTATACCCTTTTACCAAACTCTCCCTATTTCCTCCACCTCCCAGCCCCTGGCAACCACCTTTCTACTCTCTGTTTTTATGAGTGTGATTTTTTTTTTCTTTCAAGATTCCACATATAAGTGATACTATGCAGTATTTGTCTTTCTCTGTCTGGCTTATTTCACTTAGTAATGTCCTCCAGGTTCATCCACGCTGTTGCAAACAGCAAGATTTCTTTCTTTTTTAAAGCTAGAAAATATTTCTCTCCCCCCCCTTCCCTCTCTCCCCCTCTACATGTGTGTGCGCACGTGCACATGCATGCGCACACACCTATTTCACGATTTCTTTAGCCATTCATCTATTGATGGACACTTAAGTTGTTTCCATGCCTTGGCTATTGTGAATAATTCTGCAACGAGCATGGGAATACGGATGTCTTCAAGATAAAGATTTCATCTCCGTTTGATATTACCAGAAGTGAGACTGCTGGGTCATGGTAGTTCTATTTTTAATTTCTTGTGAGACCTCCATACTGTTTTCCATAGTAGCTATACTAGTTTACATACCCATCAACAGTGCATAAGGGTTCCTTTCCTCCGCATTCTTGCCAGCATTTGTTATCTCTTATCTTTTTGATAGATGCTCTAACAGGTGTGAGGTGATATCTCATTGTGGTTTTGATTTCTATTTCTATACTGAGGTTGTGATTAGTGATGCCGAGCACCTTTACTGTACCTGCCTAACTACTTTTCCTTATTTGTTCCTGTCATAGGTGTCTTTCCCGCTATATTTTAATTTGCTTTTATGACTAAACAAATGATAAGGAAATCCTTAACACACATCACCAAAACACTAAGAACACATAAGATTAAAAATGGGTACAGGATGACCAGTGATTTCTCGTGGTTGCCTTCTAATAAGGTCAACAGAACAGATAATATGTAAAAACACTATTATAAAAGGACAGTAAAAACAATGAAAAGCATAATTCAATTCAACAAACACTTGAGGGTAGCTCATAACAATGGAAATGACCTGCTTTTGTCTTTGACTCACTAATTTTGCAGAAATACCATTTGGGACAATTTTCTGAGAAAGCAACAAGTGACCAAAAAGTAAGCTGATATCTAAGCTTTTTTTCTTCCCAAAGAAACATCTTCTAAGACCAATCACTGAATAGAAGCTAGACACTGATGCATAACAAACTAACCCAAATCCAGGGGTTTAAAATAATAAACATTTTTCACTCTTAACTCTGCAGGTCAGCTAGCAATTAATTCCATCTTGGCTGTGCTCTCTTATGATTACGCAAGTCTTACAGGTTAGCTAAGACTGGCTTATCTACAATGGCCATCCTCATATATATTATGGTTGGTTGGTTCTTGAATGGGGTGACAGGCGTGATGGGGACACAACCAGCAGACAGCCCAAACTAGTTCTCACAGCAGATAGCCAGGTGTTCATGAGCAGAAATGCACAAGGCCTCTTGAGACTTTAGTTTCATAACTGACACACCAACATCTCTGCTGCATCTATTAGCCGAAGTGAGTTATAAGGCCAGCCCCGATTCCAGAAGTCAGTTAACAAATACTATCTCTGCAGAGTCACACTACAAGGGGCATAGATACAGGGAGGGAAAAATCAAGGCCGTTGTTTTCGATCAATATCGCATACACTATTTACCCTTACACATGCATCTATCTGTGAGCAGTACACTTCAGTACATGAGATTCATAACGATTCTGATTCAGCAAAGAGTTAAATAACATTTAGTATATTATAGGCAGAGAAGCATGTTGTCAAAGGCTTTTTCCATGATCAGAAGAAAAGTTAAAACTTTCTTTCAGAGAATAAGGTTTTTACCAGAGTGCACTCTGCTTGTTCACTGTGAGGGCTATCAAAAGGGTTGAGAAAGTAACAGGACAGTCCATTGTATCGCTGGTAAAAGGACTCAATTAAAATAAACAGAGCTGGGGCATTTGGGTGGCTCATTTGGTTAAGCGTCATACTCTTGATTTCGGCTCAAGTCACGGTCTTATGGTTCGTGAGTTCCTGTCCCACATTAGGCTCTGCGCTGACAGCGTGGAGCCTGCTTGGGATACTCTCCCTCTCCCTCTCTCTCTGTTCCTCCCCTGCTTGTGCTCTCTCCCTCGAAATAAATAAATGAATAAACTTTAAGAATTTTTAATAAATAAATAATAAACAGGGTTAGACCCATATCAGATCTTTTTTAATATACAGAAAAACTTATATTTATATAATTCAGGAAAAGGACCAGGCCATGGACTCACTTCCTAAACAGGTACCACACAAAGATAACATTCTCCACATTCGTGGAGTCACTCATTACAACTCTTGTACCAAAGGAAGGCGCTTAAGAGAGTGAGTGAATAGAGCTAAATGAAGAATTCTCCTAGCAAATACACATAAATCTGGCAACCTCCTAGAAAGAAAATTAGACAAAAATGGAAAAGTACGTTCATATGCGCAAACTGTGACTAGTAAGATATTTTTCAGCAACCACAAAAACTATGCTGGGGTTGAATAGGTAAATAGACACCAGACCAAATTACAGATAAGCTTAAAAGCATGCAGATCTTCAAATCCAAGTGATATTACTGGGTGCACTTGATCCTTGGACTATGTGGCCTAGTTTTTCTGGATGACCCTCTAATTTCTGAAAAGTGCCACAGGATCCTCTTGACAACGACCTCTCCTAACTCCAGCATGGGAACTCTTAGCATTTCCGATGCGGATTTTAGAGACAAAGATAGAACAGTGAGACCTGCCAAGGCTGAAAAGGATATCACTTTCAAAGGTTAAAAAAATCCCTCCCCCCTTTTTTCTGATGACTACCCAATTACACAAGCCAGGCATGATAACTGGGAGCAGTGAAAGAGGTCTCACAGGCATGGATAAAACGGCCTGTTCAAACTCAATGAAAAATGCATGAGACACAGCAATAAAATTCATCTTTTGAGGAATGCACATGGAGTGGCTAATCTACCATGAAAAAAATATTTTTAATATAAAACAGAAAACTCAGAATCTAATTCTATTATTAGTATTTCTTATCAGGGGCCTATTTTGTGATATTTAAACAGCACAGCTTTTCATTTTTTAACTTTACATAAGAGCATCAAGTTTTACAAGAGATTTATTCTTAAAACTCTGTAGGCAGAACAAAATTTTGTAAGGCGAAACCCATTCTTCCTCCGAGAGCTATTATAAAATCCAACATGTGTATCTATATATAAGCATGCTCCTGAGACCACGGATTTGGGTTATATTTTTGTGTACTACAATAAAAGCTGTAGTGTGCTGTCCACTTGTATGATATTTATTTTCCACCTGCTCAGTTGACATAGGCTCCAAGCATCTCCTGTCAATACCCAATAAAGGCAATGTTTTAGTCCTCTTGTTTATTTGCCATTCAAAAAGAACACTTTGATTTTATATACGGAGGAGAAATGTGAGGCAGGAATCCAAAAACAGAGTCCTTGTTCAACCTGTGGGTTCTTCTAGTATCTTAGCTGTTGAAAGTATCTGCCATTCATTGCTTCTTACTACAGAGACAGTAAAAACAAAAACAAAAACACCCAGCTCTTTTTGGAATAGTCACAATAAACTACTATTATTTGCTTTTGGAGGCCCCAGATTCTGTCCTCACTTCCCAAGAAGAGTCAGAGAAGCCTTGTAATATTCCCCAAACAGATCTTTTCCCCAGAATTCTTACGTAATCAATGTCACATCTCTTCCTTCTATACACCTGTTAGAATTTTATACAATAACAGTCTTAGGATGATTCTGACAGTTCTTAGCTGAACTAAAAATCCCAGGTGAATTATAGATTAGATTTCTACATTAACAGAATACTCAGTACAATAGCCAACTTCAAAAAATATTCCCTTAACTCACTCTCAACACCTAATTTAAACCAGGCAAAATTAGACTAATCTTGGATAATCACAGATTTGTGATTATTAATCTACTGGTCAAACAATCAGGTGCCCAAAGTGATACAGCTTGCAGAATGTCAATTGTTTGTGAGCAATTTTTTTCCTAAGAAAAACTGCAAAGTTTATTTTAAAGAATTTGAAACATTACGTCTATTATAACTGCTATGTAAGTACTTATTTGTACTATGAAGGAAAGGTATTCTAAGCAAAGATAAATATAACCGAGTTCACAGTATTTATCCTAATTTGGGGGTTAAAAGAAAGAAACATTTATCTAAATTTTCAAAAAGAAAAATAAGCAAAAAAAGAAGGTGGATTCAACAAAATTTTACTAAGTAATAGTAATTAACAATATACTACTATGCTTAATTAAAGCATCCAGAGATAATAAACTATTGTTTACAACATGAGGAAATACATTAATACAATGCTACAAATATTTAATGATATAGAACTTAATTTATATAATTTCATTAATATGAAGGATCAGTGATATCAAACTATTAATCATTTCAATTTTAATGCATCATTTTAAAATTCAATAAGGAACAAAGAGTACATGAGTAGTTGCCAGGGGGAGTAACTGCCGACAGTATGGGCTTTCATTTGGGGGCAATAAAATGTTCTGAAACTTAGATAAATGGTTGCACAAGTCTGTGAATACCTAAAACACATTGAATTGTACTCTTTAAAAGGGTAAACTTTGTGACATGTGAATTATAGCTCAAAGTTATCATAAAAAGTCATGCTAAATATTTGCATTACCTATGTGAATTCCTAAAAAGAAAATAATTACTTATTCCAGGGGAATACACTGAGCATATTCAAATCTTCTATCTATAAACTGCTTTGTCTATTATTTTCTAGAAAATTATCTTCCTGAAGGGTTACTCTAATGCTCTACGTAAACATAGGCTACCAAAAATCCTTCAAAGCATAGAAATGACACTAAATATTGAAGATTTTGACATCTTGATAGACCTTTTAAAGACAAAAAAAGTTTAAATTCCAGTGGTCTACATAATATAAAGACACCTGTTTTCCTGGGAATTAACAGTTGTAAATACAGACAACATAAGCAATTTCACACATCAAGCTGATGTGTAATAAATCTACTCGAGGTTCTTCTTTCAACAAGATAACAGACTCTAACGATAAATGACTACAGCTCATCTTGTTAAGATCAAAAGAGAATGACTTTTGCAGCAAAATATGCCTACCAGCTAAGCTATTTCTCCAGCTCAGTTACTAATGGCACAAAAGGAGGCTTGCATGAAGCAGCAAAAGGAAGAGAGAAGGGATTCTTTTTTAAAAGACCCGATTTGTCCAGGTTGTAAATTGCTTTCTAACTTTCATTTATTAGACTTTATAGAGTTTATATCTCTGAATTGTGCTGATAAAATACACAATAAATTTTCTCCTTAACTTGTAAGTTCTTTGCAGATACTCTGAATCCACCTAAACTGTAGCTATATTTACAGTTCTTATCACTACCTTATAGCAGATCAGAGTCAATTTGCCACAACTGGGACATCGAGAAAGAGCAAGACCTGTACGATCATCTTCTATGCTATCGTATAAAATGTCACATAAAGCAGTTCATTTTTATGATGATGTTATTTCTAAAGGGCCATAAAATAGTTTCTTCTGTATTTAAATTTTAACTACAGGAGTCACAGCAAATGTTTATGCATAAAAACCTGAGCTGCCTGCATTCGCGCTGCCTTTGAAATAAAACACGCACAATCAGAAAAATGTCAACGTCAATTGAAAAACATCTTTTTTCAAATCATAATTTATTTTCATATCTTCTTATAACTTTCACACCACAATGAAAAAGGCAAGTAGTTATTAGTGACAAAACAGTATAAACAGATCACCTGATCATAAGGTCACACACGCATGTCGTACCAACTGAAGCCTCAGAATTTCATCCTATGAGAGGAAAACGATATGTTTTTCGAACTCCAATCTAAAGAGCTAAGTTTCCTCCAAAACTATCTGACGTGGCCACATCTGAGCAAAGAGGAAAATAAGCCTCGAAGCCATTAAGTAATTTGCAGATTTCAAACCCCAGGCCTCTGCCTTTTCTAGAATATCATTTTAAAGAATAAAGGAAAATTTTCCACTTAATTACACAAAATTTGAATATGCATTTGGTGTCATCTACTCATATGCTGCCCACAGGACCGTGAGTACATCTCAGGGGTCTACACGAGAGGTACCTAAAGCACTTCCCCTATCCCGCTCCTTCGAATGCCTGTGTCTTCCTTGCCACTGCTTCCTCCAGCCTGAACTCCCTGTATCTGTGAGTTCCTTTTTCCTTTTCCACATGAACGCATGAAATAATTTTTATATATGTACATAGCCAAGTGCACTTAAAACCTCAGATGCTATCTTTATGTTAAATCAACAGAGACCTTTTTTAAGTTTATTGCTTAAAAAAGCAATATGTCATAATGTAAACTATAATAAAATGAATCCTACCCACAACAGGATTAAACTTTGCTACAACAATGAGACCTGCTTTATAAAAATAACCCTCATAATGATGTGGCCTGTTGCCGAGACCCTCCTACGGCAGATCCTGTCCTTGTTGGGGACAAAACAAGCCTTAGCACCATGCCAACATAACAGCTGCCAAAAACGAATTCTTCCTAATTCTGCAGAACTGTCACTCCAGTTTCTCACCAAGGTAGTGAACACTGTTTGTTGTGACCATGTTTCTTATACAAATATTTTATACAACTTTAATTAAACAGTTGTTGTAGCACAGTGGAGGCCATCTCTGTCATAGTGATCAATAAGGAAGACTTTATTTCTA
Source organism: Paguma larvata (assembly GCA_030068075.1). Classification (NCBI taxonomy): domain Eukaryota; kingdom Metazoa; phylum Chordata; class Mammalia; order Carnivora; family Viverridae; genus Paguma; species Paguma larvata. The sequence continues at coordinate 28,439,063 of CM057826.1, read as the reverse complement.
AAAGAATTTAGAAATACGGATTTAGAGATTGACCAAACTAATCTTCTCTCTCGGTTTTCTATATTATTAACTTCTATTTTTCTAGAACTTTGAGAGGGGCTATAGAGAATATAGGAAGTTCAAAATATCCTTGCTTTCATGGCACTTAAAGTAATAGTTAAGAGATGATATCAACAGAGTTTAAAATAATTCAAAAACACTGAGGCAGCTGGTACTATAGACTTTATTTCCTAATGATCTTTCTCCTGCAATACCCAGGAGGCGAGACAGGGTGAATCTACAGTAGCCAATCACAGCCATCCTTCTTAGCAGATCTCCCCACCCCATCCCCCACGGCAGTACGTGTCATAGACCACTTGTCCCAAGTATGAGGTTGACACAGTAACAGGGAACATACGCACGAGCTTGCCAGTTATAAGTGCTATGTACCACATAGCTGGCAAGCTGAAGACAATGGCTGACTACATAAACTGCTCTGAGTTGGATTTTGTTTCCTCAAGACGATTTCCATAAGCCTTGTTCAGGTACTAAAAGAAATGATTAATAGCTGGTGGTGGTGCCCTGGAAACGTCTAGTGACTGCAATTGTCACAAAGTTTCTAACAGACATAGCTGGGTGGCTCAGTTGGTTAAGCACAGACTCTTGATTTTGGCTCAGGTCATGATTTCACAGTTGTGAGAGCAAGTCCTGTGTGGGACTCCATACTGGGCATGGAGCCTGCTTGAGATTCTCTCTTCCTTTCCCTCTGCCCCAGTCACACCCCCAGAGTGCAAGTGCACTCTCTCTCTCTTTAAAAAAAAAAAAAAAAAAAGCAAAGCTTCTAACATGACTAGTCTTTACTTTTTATAATGAATTATTAATGCATCTCAGACTATTTCATTTATAATTTGAGACATGCAGTAGCCTAAGTTTGAATAAATTAGGGAGGAGCAATAGCTAAGAAATACAAATACATGTTCAGCCATAGAGGATGTATTTTAAAGATCAAAAAGAGCACAAAAGATAAGGAAAGATGTCAATCTGATATAGACAGTTAATATTTGACTTAGCAGACAGACTCTCATGATTGACTTGAAGTTAGGATTCCAGGGAGAAGATACACTGTAACTTATAAAGCATTCATCTTACAGAAGGAGCTAACTAGATGACCTAGCTGTCAACAAAACTGTATAACTTTAAGCAAGGGAAAATATATGGCACAATACATTAGAGAGAAGCCTTGAGATAAAGAGAATGAGTCACTGAAAGGCAGTGCTTACTCTATAATGATTTTGAAGAATATCTGATTGAATCCCCCAAACCACTATTATAATATCATTTTATAATATTTACATCAAAAATAAATGTAGTATCTGTATGTCCCTATCTTGTTATATAAACTCAAAATTCAAGTTACTTTAGGAATACTTAATTATTAACAGGTTTTCTTGTTTTGTTTTGTTTTAATGTTTATGTTTGAAAGAGAGAGGGTGAGCAGGGTAGGGGCGAAGGGAGAGGGGAACAGAGGAACCTAGTGGGTTCTCCGCTGAAAGCAGGGAGCCCCGGGCAGGGCTCAAACTCAAGAACCACGAGATCATGACCTGAGTCAAAGTCAGACACTCAATCAACTGAGCAACCCAGGTGCCTCTGGTTTTCTTGGTTTTAAATTCTGCCCATAATTAGTTTTGTTTGTACTAGTTAACTAAAGTATCAAAATTTTCTTTTACTATCAAAAATAAAGTATATAAAAAACTATAAAAGTTATCTTCCAGAAGTTGAGCATAAGCATAAACACAGTGAAAGTTTCATCAGTCAAAGTAAAACAAAATATATAACTAAAAGAGGTGAAATTTTTTAATGTAAGAAAAACAAAATGTATTTACTGTTATTAAAAGGGCAACAAGAACCAATCCCTAATCTCCGAAGGCTTTCAAAAAGCCTGTTTTATTTCTATTTATTAACGCATTTTGGTAATCAAATAAATCAGTAGTTCATATGACTTTACAGGAGTATGCTCTGGGTTAATTTTGTTGCTGAGAGAGATGAAGGAGGAAGAGGATGTGTGAAGGAAAGGGACGAAGGGAGGAAAGGAGAAGAAGAAAGTGGAGTGAGAAGAGAGGAAAAAAGGAGAAAGGGGAAGAATAAATGGCAAATGATAAAGTGATGCTACAGAAACTAAGAGAAAAGTTCAATACACCTTGTTTAAAGACAGGGTAAGAATATATTTCATCGTGAGAATAAATATCAAAGGAAGATGATTTATTAGTGTTCTAACTGAGGGGTGGGGCCGGGAGCAACGGCAGGTATAATCCAAAAAAAGGGCAACAGAATTAAGCCTACTGGCCTACCACTGTGGAGCCACCTGCTTTTCTCTAGAAAGGTAGTAAAAATTATTCTCTGTGAGTAATAGCAATGGCTGGAAGATAATGCAGATCAAGCAAATACACTTCCACCAAGAAGGAGGTAGTTATACATCAAAGAAAAATATTAAACATTCTGAGTTCAAAAAAAAAAAATTGAGGTTAACAGATATTAACATGGCGCCCACATGCAATTCAGCAACTTTAAAAAGTAAACCACACACTATGTCTGAAAATCTAGACAGATTATATCATAGTAAGTATTCCTAAATAAATGCCTGATATCCCTTTGAAATCTGACATTCAGAAGGGCTTTCTTTGTATCTAAAAATGACTGAAATTCTTATATTACATATAATATTATATAATGTTACTACTGCTAATGGAACTTAAATAGCCAAGGCGGTTGACATTAATTTAGAGTGAAACAGAGTGGTCATTCTAGTTCTTATAGGAATTATAATATTCTTGATATTACTAATGTTAAGAAATTAATATAACTATAAATTAATATACATAATACATATCTCAAAACAAATTCTAAGTGGAAATCTAAATTAGATGTTCAGACAATGCAAATTTAAATAATTCATTTTTTATTATGTAGTCAACTCTTATGGGATAGGTTACTGGATATATAGCTTAGTCACAGAAAATATGTTAATTGAATAAAATATTTAGAATTACCATGAATAGGAAGAAAATCCTTATTAGATGTGTTTAAGATGTGAAATTATATATATAGTTACCGAAGATTTACCACTGACCCCGTTATAACTTTGAAACTTTCTTCCTACCACTAGTCAATAGCACTTCCCATCTTTAGCAAGTATATCCCTAGAACAACACAATGATTTCAGATTTCCACACAAAAAGGAACAGAAGAGAAGAAAAAAAGGAAAATTGTCCAATCTGTCTTGTTATGAGAAAATTAAATGAGTTGATACATACAAAGTGTTCAGAAGAATGCATCTGGCACATAGCAAGCATTCAGCAACACTGACTATTTCCCTCGCACAAAAACACAGTTTTACAAAAGTCCTGGTCTCCATAAACTATCTAGGAAGAATAAATAGCCCATATTTGGTAAACTCGTGGTTGATCTATTCAGGGTCAGTGCTTGCCTATGCTCTTCAAGGCCCATCATCATTAATTACAACAACTACTTGGGTGGTCATTAACATCGGTGATTCTGTGAAGCTTTTTTCAAAATTAACTTCATAAATGTCAAGCACTAGATCTGCTGTTTTGAAACAAGAGCTGAGTTTTCATGCTAGCTGCTTATATAGTTCATTCCATAATACAAGTACCACCAGATAAAGCCTATTCAATTAGGCTTTTCTTTGCAAAGTTACTGGGGTTGTGTCTAAAAACAAAATCTCAATTATTTCATTTCTAATATATAATTCCATTTCAGAAAGGAAAAAAACATACTAAATCCAGTGAAACTCCTTGATAATACTTCCTTCCTTAACACTGTGGGTATAAAGCAATGGGTGGCTGGCTTCCATCCTCCGTAACAGTCTCACCACAGTCATTTCATCACTCTTATAATAACATGTCTGTGTTTGATGGCATCCCACCAAACTGAATTATTTGTGGTTCCACTTACAGTGTTACAGGAGATTTTACTGTATCAGAAATTGACACAGAGCATTTTTAAGTTTGAATGCCACACAAAAGAATTTACTTTTTTTTTTTTTTTATTATAATAGTTTATTTTCAAATTGGTTTACATATAACACCCAGTGTTCATCCCAACATGTGCCCTTTTTAATGCCCATCACCCCCTCTCCCCCCTCCCTCATCCCCCTCACCCTCAGTTTTTTCTTAGTCTTTGAGAGTCTCTTATGTTTTATCTCCCTCCCTCTCTGTGTCTTTTTTTTCTTTCCCCTCTTCCCCTCCCCCTGGTTTTTGCTTAGTTTCACAAAGTCCACCTATTCGTGGAAACATATGGTATCTGTCTTTTTCTGACTGACTTATTTCACTTAACATAATACCCTCCAGTTCCATCCATCTGGCTACACATGGCCAGATTTCATTTTTTCTCATTGCCACGTAGTAGTCCATTGTATATAAGTACCATAACTTCTTTATCCATTCGTCAGTTGATGGGCACTTGGTCTCTTTCCATGATTTGGCTATTGTCGAAAGTGCTGCTATGAACATTGGGGTACACGTGCTCCTATGCATCAGCATTCCTGTGTCTCTTGGGTAGATTCCTAGCAGGGCTATTGCTGGGTCATAGGGTAGCTCTATTTTCATTTTTTTGAGGAACCTCCACACCGTTTTCCAGAGTGGCTGCACCAGTTTGCATTCCCACCAACAGTGTAGGAGGGTGCCTACTTCTCCACATCCTCGCCAGCATCTATAGTTTCCTGATTTGTTCATTTTAGCCACTCTGACTGGTGTGAGGTGGTATCTCAGTGTAGTTTTGATTTGTATTTCCCTGATGATGAGTGACATTGAGCATCGTTTCATGTGTCTGTTGGCCATCTGAATGTCCCCTTTGGAGAAGTGTCTATTCATATCTTCCGCCCATTTCTTCACTGGGTTGTTTGTTTTTCGGGTTTGGAGTTTGGTAAGTTCTTTATAAATTTTAGATATTAGTCCTTTATCCGATATGTCATTTGCGATGATCTTTTCCCATTCCGTTGGTTGCCTATTCGTTTTGTTGGTTGTTTCTTTTGCCGTGCAGAAGCTTTTTATCTTGATGAGGTCCCAATAGTTCATCTTTGCTTTTAATTCTCTTGCCTTTGGAGACGTGTCGAGTAAGAAATTTGTGCATCTTAGGTCAAAGAGGCTTTTTCCTGTTTTCTCCTCTAGGATTTTGACGGTTTCCTGTCTCACATTCAGATCTTTTATCCATTTAGAATTTATTTTTGTGAGTGGTGTAAGAAAGTGGTCTAGTTTCATTCTTTTGCATGTTGCTGTCCAATTCTCCCAGCACCATTTGTTAAAAAGGCTGTCTTTTTTCCATTGGATACATTTTCCCGCTTTGTCAAAGATTAGTTGGCCATATACTTGCGGGTCCATTTCTGAGTTTTCTATTCTATTCCATTGGTCTATGTGTCTGTTTTTGTGCCAATACCATACAGTCTTGATGACCACCGCTTTGTAGTAGAGGTTAAAGTCTGGGATTGTGATGCCTCCCACCTTGGTTTTATTCTTCAGTATTACTTTGGCTATTCGAGGTCTTTTGTGGTTCCATACAAATTTTAGGATTGTTTGCTCTAGCTTTGAGAAGAATGCTGGTGCAATTTTGATTGGGATTGCATTGAATGTGTAGATTGCTTTGGGTAGTATTGCCATTTTGACAATATTTATTCTTCCAATCCATGAGCATGGGATGTTTTTCCATTTCCTTGTGTCTTCCTCAATTTCCTTCATAAGTTTTTTATAGTTTTCAGTGTAGAGGTCTTTCACATCTTTGGTTAGGTTTATTCCTAAGTATTTTATGGTTTTTGGTGCAATTGTGAAAGGGATTAGCTTCTTTATTTCTCTTTCTGCTGCTTCATTGTTGGTGTATAGAAATGCCACCGATTTCTGTACATTGATTTTGTATCCTGCAACTTTGCTGAAATCATGAATCAGTTCTAGTAGGCTTTCGGTGGATTCTGTCGGGTTTTCCATGTAAAGTATCATGTCATCTGCAAAAAGTGAAAGTTTGACTTCCTCCTTGCCAATCTTGATGCCTTTTATTTTGTTTTGTTGTCTGATTGCTGATGCTAAGACTTCCAGCACTATGTTAAATAGGAGTGGCGAGAGTGGACACCCCTGTCGTGTTCCTGATCTCAGGGGGAAGTCTTTCAGTTTTTCCCCATTGAGGATGATATGAGCTGTGGGCTTTTCATATATGGCTTTTATGATGTTTAAGTATGTTCCTTCTATCCCGACTTTCTCGAGAGTTTTTATTAAGAAAGGATGCTGTATTTTGTCAAATGCTTTTTCTGCATCTATTGACAGGATCATATGGTTCTTATCTTTTCTTTTGTTGATGTGATGTATCACGTTGATTGATTTGCGAATATTGAACCAGCCCTGCAACCCAGGGATGAATCCTACTTGATCATGGTGGATAATTCTCTTTATATGCTGTTGGATTCGATTTGCTAGTATCTTGTTGAGAATTTTTGCATCCATATTCATCAGGGATATTGGCCTGTAATTTTCTTTCTTTGCTGGGTCTCTATCTGGTTTGGGAATCAAAGTGATGCTGGCTTCATAGAATGAGTCCGGGAGTTTTCCTTCCGTTTCAATTTTTTGGAACAGCTTGAGGAGGATAGGAATTAACTCTGTTTTAAATGTCTGGTAAAATTCCGCAGGAAAGCCATCTGGTCCAGGGCTTTTATTTGCTGGGAGGTTTTTAATAACGGATTCTATTTCTTCACTAGTTATGGGTCTGTTCAAATTTTCTATTTCTTCCCGTTTGAGTTTTGGTAGTGTGTGGCTATTTAGGAAGCTGTCCATTTCTTCCAGATTGCCAAGTTTGGTGGCATATAATTTTTCATAGTATTCTCTGATGATTGCTTGTATCTCTGAGGGATTGGTTGTAATTTCTCCCTTTTCATTCACGATTTTATTTATTTGAGTTCTCTCTCTTTTCTTTTTGAGAAGCCTGGCTAGAGGTTTGTCTATTTTGTTTATTTTTTCAAAGAACCAGCTTTTGGTTTCATTGATCTGTTCCACTACCTTTTCTGTCTCCATATGGTTAATTTGAGCTCTGATCTTTGTTATTTCTCTCTTTCTGCTGGGCTTGGGTTGTTTTAGTTGATCTGCTTCTAGTTCCTTTAGGCGTGCTGTTAGAATTTGTGTTATTGATTTTTCTTGTTTCTTGAGATGGGCCTGGATTGCAATATATTTCCCTCTCAGGACTGCCTTTGCTGCATCCCAGAGCGTTTGGATTGTTGTATTTTCATTTTCATTTGTTTCCATATATTTTTTAATTTCTTCTCTGATGGCTTGGTTGACCCAGTCATCTTTTAGTAGGTTATTTCTTAGCCGCCATGTTCTTGAATATTTTCCAGGCTTTCTCCTGTGGTTGATTTCAAGTTTCAAAGCATTGTGGTCTGACACTGTACACGGTATGATCTCAATTCTTTTATATTTATTCAGAGCTTCCCTGTGCCCCAGAATGTGGTCTATCTTGGAAAATGTGCCGTGTGCAGATGAGAAGAACGTAAATTCCTTTGCTTCTGGATGAAGGACCCTAAAGATGTCTGTGAGGCCCATCTGTCCTAATGTGTCATTCAGGGCTATTGTTTCTGCGGAGATTTTCTGTTTTGTTGATCTACCCAATGCTGAGAGTGAAGTGTTGAGATCCCCTACTATTAGGACATTTTTATCGATGAGGTTGCTAATGTTTGTAATTAGTTGTTTTACAAATTTGGGTGCCCCTGAATTCGGTGCGTAGATATTTACAATTGTTAGCTCTTCCTGCTGGATGGTTCCTGAGACTATTATATAATGTCCTTCCTCATCTCTTATTACATCGTTCATTTTGAAGTCTAATTTGTCTGATATAAGTATGGCTACTCCGGCTTTCTTCTGACTTCCAGTAGCATGGTAGATAGTTTTCCATCCCCTCACTTTCAATCTGAAGGTGTCTTCAGGTTTAAGATGAGTTTCTTGAAGACAGCAAATAGATGGGTCTTGTTTTTTAATCCATTCTGTTATCCTGTGTCTTTTGATTGGCGCATTTAGTCCATTTACATTCAGTGTTAATATTGAAAAATATGGGCTTACAGTCACTGTATTATCTGTAAGTTTCATGTTTGTAAGGCTGTCTCTGGTAGTTTGTGTTCTTTGCCTCCTTATTTTCATAGAATGCCCCTCAGGATCTCTTGCAGTGCTGGCTTATTTGTGATAAATTCTTTCAGTTTTTGTTTGTTGGGAAAAACCTTGATCTCTCCTTCTATTCTGAACGACAGGCTAGCCGGATACAGAATTCTTGGTTGCATGTCCTTCTTGCTCATCACATTGAAGATATCCTGCCATTCCTTTCTGGCTTGCCAAGTTTCCGTAGATAAGTCTGCTACTACCCTTATAGGTCTCCCTTTGTATGTTAGGGTTCTTTTGTCCCTAGCTGCTTTCAGGATTCTCTCCCTATCTTTGTATTTTGCCAGCTTCACTATGATGTGCCGTGCAGAAGGTCTATTCAAGTTACGTCTGAGGGGAGTTCTCTGTGCCTCTTGGATTTCCATGCCCGTTTCCTTTCTCATGTTGAGGAAGTTCTCAGCAATGATTTGTTCCAGAACCCCTTCGACTCCTTTCTCTCTCTCTTCTTCCTCTGGAACTCCTATGATACGGATATTGTTTCTTTTGAGTGCATCGCTCAGCTCTCGAATTCTCCTTTCCTGTTCCTGGATCAGCTTCTCTCTCTTTTTATCTGCTTCCTCTTTTTCAATGATTTTGTCTTCTAAGGCACTAACTCTTTCCTCTACCTCTTCAATCCGTGCTGTGGCTGCTTCCAGTTTCCCCTGTATTTCTTCCAATGTCTTCTTTAATTCTTCTTGACCGTTTTTAAGGTCTTTGAACTTTGCCTCGTGGGACTCCTTGCATTCATCTAAGCTTTTTTCAAGGCCAGCAATTAGTTTTATGATTAACATTCTATATTCAAGTTCTGTTATGTTGCTTATATCTGTTTTCATTAATTCTTGAGCTGTCACTACTTCTTGTAGACTCTTTTGAGGAGAATTCTTCCGTCTCGTCATTTTGGCTGGATGTGTTATGGGTTGTTTCTTGAAGTTGCCCTGGAAAGGAAAACTGACAGACACACAGAACACAGAAATACTCAAACGTACCGACAAATGGTCCAGACAAGCAGTTCACAACAGAAAAAAATAACAAGTGACTCTCTGAGGGCAATGTCCTGAAGTAACCGCTACACGTTAAGGACAGGGTATGTAGTGTGCTGGTGGCAGAGCATATATAGACAGAATAATGACTGGTGCAGGGAGAAGAAGGAAATGGACTTTGCCCAGGTAGAGCGACTAAAGGGTTTAATCCAGACTGATAGAAATCAGAATAAGGACAGGTGCGAGGGAAAAGGAATAAAGATTGGTGTCGTCTAGATGAACTTATACGGCCTGGTTATTCCAGAAAAAGGGGGTTTAGTTGGGCCGTGTCTGTTTCCGCCTTAGTTTCTTGTCAGCTCTAGCACCTTTTCCCCCCGATTTTTGGAGTTGAGAGAGAGACAGTGGTTTCAGTCGTCCCCCTTTAAAGGGCAAGCGAAATACTGGAGCCCCCTACTCCTCCGCCATGTTGCCTGCTTAAAGAATTTACTTTGACTCTCAAATAGATAGTATCATCTGAAAATGGGTTACATTGTTCCTGCTCTCCAAGCCTGACAAGCTCACCCTTCCTATTTTCCCCTAATCGCTACTGTAATTTCTCAGTCTCAGGATATCTGCTTGCATAAAATGGATATTAACAGGTATTTTTAAAAGATTTTAACATCTGACTAAAATTATAAAATAAATTAAAGGATTCTTAAAAAGAGTGCCCTGTTGAAAAATGTGAAGAAAGCATTAATGAAAATAAAGCATTTGGAATTTCACGACATTAGTGAGTTTCTTTAAGATCAAGGACCACTAAAAGAAAATGTCATTTGGGAATGAAGACTATATAATGTTATGTGTATTATGATTCAAATATATAATCTAAATATTTTGATTATAAATGCTAGAAGAGCAACAGAATATTAAAAAAAATTTTCCCAGAGTCAGTAAACTAGTTTTTCCAATAATTTTCATGTCCAATACAGATAAATTAAAGAAATCCCTCTGGGATATTCTACCTACTTCTCTGATGTGTCATATTACAGGATACAAAATGGATTGTAGTAACTATCACAGGTTTGGTCAAACCATATATTCAGTCAAAGAGAACTGGTACACACAAAAAATTATTTATCAAGTACAACTTGTTTTCCAAACATTTTTCCACATGTGATAATAAGTGGAAAATCAGGACAGTGATAATAAGTATTATTTTTAAAAAAAAGGGAAGAAAATCCAAAATATAGAATAACTTGTAAGCATGATAACATTCGACACACTATTTACAATAAAGAAAAATAGAAAATAGAATGGATGATAAATGATGGTACTTAAAATGGAGTATTATGCCGCAACTAAAAACTACAGTAATAAAAAGTACCTCAAAGCAGGGAAAAAGTTTTAGTATAAATTTATATAGCTTTTGGTATAAAGTTAAGGGGGGAAAAAGTAAGATTTTGTGCAAACTATATTTAAGTACATATAAAAGTAAGGTATTTCTTCTTCTCAAAACATCACTAGTTATATTACAGCAATGGAAATCAATAAGTGAGGGTTTGCTTCTGTGAATTGCCTAAGATTTCTTCAATGTTGTTAAACATACACCTGTATTTTTTTTTATTTAACCAATAAGGAAATACAAAGGGCACTAGAAAAAATGGCATACACTTATAACGTCATAACCTTGAGAAATTTGTTGGTCAACCCAAGCATTTGAGAACTTCATCTCTTACCATGTTTGTATTATCAGAATATTGTGAGATGAAAGTAGGGATAAGATACAATTTATTTAATGCTTATAGTTAACTATGCGTACTTAATTATTGTTAATATGTGTTCAAAGATTCTATGAAAAAATATTAACTCATATCACTGTGTTATACTAATTATTCTGTGAACCAGGTTGGGCTTTTCTGGTCAAATCCTATGAATTTTTCTAATGCATGTACTGTCTGCAATTCTAGCAGATGCTATTAGGTGGTACCTGCTAATGGAAGCAAAGGCCCAGAAGAAGAGAAGAGAAGACATAAAGCATGCAATACTACAATTATATAAACAAAAGACTATTCTATCAATAAGCATCATAATAGAATGTAGTCATTCACTATAAGATATGCTTGACTATATAAAACGTACAATTTAAAAAAATACAAACAAATACGGGTGGCTGGGTGGCTCAGTCGGTTGAGCATCAGACTCTTGATTTAGGCTCAGGTCACAACCCCAGGGTCGTGAGATCAAGCCCTGCATCAGCTCAGAGCCTGCTTAAGATTCTCTCTCCCCCTCTGTCCCTCTTCCCTGCTCGTACACTCACTCTCTAAAATAAAATAAAAAATACAAACAAATAATTCTCTAACACATATTAACTTTTGTTTATTTTTTTATAGTAAGTTCTTAAAAAGATCTGCAACTTATATCCTAGAAGGTAACAGCTAGAATTTCTTCTGTTCTCTGCTTCTGCTTCTGCTTGCCTTTCTATGCCCATTTTAAGACTTCCAGGCTTCGGAGCTTGGTATGATACCTTACTGGTGCCTAAAATTATTTTCCCTTAAATACTTTCCTAGAAGACTTATATTCAGCCTTCAACACAAACTCACATATTATTTCCTTTGTGAAGCCTCCCTTGATCACCCAAGCAACATCTTCCTCCAAACCTGTCACAGAGCTCAAGGCAGGTGGACCTGGGTATAGTCCATTTTTAGACCTCTAACACATATATTTTATAAGCCAGCAACCCTGGCCTATGACCAGGATTAAATCAGCCTGTAACTAGGCCAGCCAGTCTTCACAGGCCAAGATCTGGCAGAGTCAGGCTCACAATTTTCCACAATAACTCTTAAACACTTACATGACTGAGTAGCTATCTCAGCTTTCTTTGGTGGGGTTGGCCAAATAGGAACACTCTGAATATATAAATAAAAGGGGTATTGCACTAAACCGGCTGCAAAGTTATCATTCTTGTAGCTTATGAAAGTTTTGCAAGTTAATTAACCAAATGAACCAACTGTCTGCTGTGGAAGGCTGTTGTTAAAGCAATATGTCCATAATCCCTCTAAGAAAGTTACAGACTTTTCAACAACACTAACAATAACAACACTAATAGCAGCAAATAACTTATGGAGTGCTACTACCAGACAGACACTATTCTAAGCGCTTTAGGGATATAAATTTATTTAATGCTCAACCCCATGTACAGAAGACAAAACAGAGGTACAAACACACAAAATAATTTGCCAAAAGTCACACAGCTAGTAAATGGCAGAGCCTGGATTCAAAGATTCTCCAGAGTCCATGCTGTACATCTTGCTGCCTTATAACTAAAAGAAAAATGTAATGTTTGTGAAGCCGGGAGAAAAGAACGCATGACGATGTCTTACACCCAAAAAAGAGAATGCTTTCCCATTGGAGGAAATACACTATATTAAGATCCAGCACATGTACACACCCACTTATCTCCCACGCCTCCCTCCCACGTATCACTGAAGCCAAAATTTCAGGAAACTACTAACTGTGACAAAGTCTGACAATTTCTACTCTATTTTGCAAAAAAAAAAAAAAAAAAATGCTGGTCATAACCCAAAAAGGGACTCACAATGCAGTATGGAAAACACTTCACTACCCCAAGATCAGTTTTGCATTGCAACCGTCTCTTCTGAAGGAAGATATAAACAGGATAAAGATTATTGTTGAGGACATAAGATAACTAAAGCTAGGGAGGGGACATGGTATAATGGATCCAGACATGAGTTCCAATCCCTACTCCTCCCCTAAATAGATATGTGACCTAACAAGTCACTTTATTCTTTGACCCAATGCTGGCAGGATTAAGTGAGACACACTATATAAAGCTCCTGGCTAATAACATATGTAAAGGGCTAATTTTCTTCCCCTCACACCAGCTCTTGGAGTTTAATCTGTTGGTTTAAAGTAGATTTCATAAAAGCAAAGGTTGGGTTATTTTGAAACAGGAAAAGATTGAGAAATTAATAACTATAACTTAATTACTGCAGACTCAAGTACCATCTTATCTAGAAAAAACTTTCTTTCCAAGATGAATCTGAGCTAACTCTGAGGCTGAAAACCTGGGAAAATCTTGCTCTTGGATCAATTATGGGATCTTAGCCCTCTTAGCAAAGAGGGCTTCATATTCCTTTGACAAAATAATTCAGAATGAGCTATCCCTATCCCTTTGCTGTAAAACTTAGTGTTACAGGTGCCCAATGAGCCCAAGAGACTAGGAAGTACCTAGGAGAGTAAGTGCCATGTTGTATTTATTTCTGTGTAATCGGCTCAAAACGTGGTGCCTAACCCAGAGCCTGACCCACAACAATAGATGTAAAATAAATGTTTGCTACATCGAACTAAAGAAAAATTTTCAGCTATGGCTTATGGAGAAAAGATCCACCAAATGCAAACCTACATCATCTGTTTCATTTCTGTACAACTCCCCTTTTGCCTCTTCTTCCGGCATTCCCACAGTAAATATTTTACATCACCCACTGTTTTCACTCTGCCTTCCTAACCAAAATCTACTTAGCATTAACTTACTTCTCTGTAGTTTTGGAATTGTTCATCACATGGATAACTGGTAACTCTTGAAAACACAGAATTAAAGTAATGTAGTCAAAGGCTTTTTTTTTTTTTTTTAACAGATAAGTACACTGGTCCAGGTGGTGGACTAACAGGTTGCTCTTACAATAGCAGATGACAGATGTTGAGTTGATTGGTGGTCCAAGCTTTGTACTGTAGTAACAGCAAACCAGACCTTGTATACTTTAAGTGCATTTGGGTGAAGGGAAAATAAAAACAAAAACAAAATAAGTGGAAATAAACTTGCACTGAGCACCAACTCTGTGCCCAGTACTATGCTTTCTGTGTATTATCAAATTTAAAGCTTGTAGCAAACCTACAAAGTTGTACAAATATTTATCTTGTAAATTCTCTGGGTGATATGAAAACACATAGAGCTTTTAAGATATACATAGCAATTTCTCTGCCAATGCTTACATACTGAATCTCACTACACTGTAGTAATCAGAGAAGTCCAATATGAGTTGCTGAAAATGCTGAGTTACATATCCTGAAGAAATCCAGTAAACATAGAACTTTTCATCGCATGTCACCCATAGAATTACACTAAGCATTATGGCAAAGAAATCCTTTAAAGATGGTAATGGATGGCAATTTACCAAAATACATCAATAGCCATTAAACTGTTCACATATCATGAGGAGCTTCTGTTTATATGTGTTATACCTATGGGTGTTTACCAAAATAGGTATCAAAACAAAAATTTTTAATATTTATTAACTCAAGAATATTAATTGAGTGAGAATGCAAACTAGTGCAGCCACTCTGGAAAACGGTATGGAGGTTCCTTAAAAAAAATGAAAATAGAGCTACCCTATGACCCAGCAATAGCACTGCTAGGAATCTACCCAAGAGACACAGGAATGCTGATGCATAGGGCCACGTGTACCCCGATGTTCACAGCAGCACTTTCGACAATAGCCAAATCATGCAAAGAGACCAAGTACCCATCAACTGACGAATGGATAAAGAAGATGTGGTACATATATACAATGGACTACTACGTGGCAATGAGAAAAAATGAAATCTGGCCATGTGTGGCAACATGGGTGGAACTGGAGGATATTATGTTAAGTGAAATAAGTCAGTCAGAAAAAGACAGATACCATATGTTTCCACGCATAGGTGGATTTTGAGAGACTAAGCAAAAACCAGGGGGAGGGGAAGTAGGGAAAGGAAAAAACACAGAGAGGGAGAGAAATAAAACATAAGAGACTCTCAAAGACTAAGAACAAACTGAAGGTAAGCGGGATGAGGGAGGGGGGAGAGGGGGTGACGGGCATTAAAGAGGGCATGTGTTGGGATGAACACTGGGTGTTACATGTAAACCAATTTGAAAATAAACTATTAAAAAAAGAATTTTAATAAACTCATTACATGACAGCGTTTTTATAAAAAAATATGAAAACCAAAATGTCTCATGAAAATACATTTTCCTAAACAAACAAAAATAGTAAGAAATGTGGTACTGTTCAACATTTTTGCAAATCACTTTAAAGTGTGGTTTAGTAGAGAAAAGTACTTAATACTTTTGCATTCAATCTGTTATAATGTTGTTCTGGTTAAATCACAAGGAAATCCATTACACAGATGTGTAGTGGGGAAAAAAGAGTATTTTAACAGTGCTTTCCGATAGTTGTAGATATTCTTTGATACTATGCCAAAACTCAGCAAGTGGTAGTTTTGTGAAAATCAGTTGCGGTGTAGAATCTGAAACAATTACAATATACTTTTTATATTCTTATATTAAAATCTATAGGTCAATCGTGTATTCTGAATGGATCCTTTAGCTGTGCACATTTTTGTAACATCATGCGCTGAAACTAACTTCAGCCATTTTCTGAAACTAATATGGCATTGTGGGTGAACATTTCATTTTTCAATTAATAAAAAGAAAAAAAGAAAAATGTTGGTCAATGGCTTATGCAAGCCCTCAAAATGTTGATACATTCATTGTACAATTGAAAAAAAAAAACACTAATGTGGTAACTGATCACATTAATGTAAAAAAAAAAAAACAAAAAACGACAAGAATCTTTAAGGACTGAGCAGCTGTCAAGCTCTAAGGAACATTTACAAAGTTCTACATGTTATTTGAAAGCTCAATTTTTATCACTGGACACAAATACTACCAATTGGTTTCATTAAAATGATAGGTAACTTAGTTCATTTTTTAAATAAAATATCTACCAAATGCCCAGTCTGAATGACCAGAATTTGTCTGTCAATAGTCCTTTCAAGTAAAAAGGATGCTTCATGAAAAACCAGCAGTTACCTAACAAATGGGTCATACAGTGCTTCTCCTCCAGGTAACCAGCACACTCTGATATGCAACACAAGGACTTCGTATGTCCCCCCATTCTGTCACACAGAATAGTAAAGATGTACTCAAACGCTGGGATTTAATAAAATAATTTTTACTGCTTCATCAAGGACATTCTTAAGTAAAACTAGATTTGTTTTAAATTATGAGTATGTGGCAGTAAATACAATGATTACTTAATACAGTCTGTTGCCACTGAGACACTCTTAAGTAAAACTAGCTTTTTCTTTTTTTAATTATGAGTGTGTGGCAGTAAATACAATGATTACTTATGCAGTCTGTTGTCAATGCCTTGATGAAAGCCAAGGTGCCAGCAGTTTCACCCACCATTGCTTTGGTGTCATCAGCACAAATGTCAACACAATAAAAAAGCCAAATTATGCCTTAGTGTTACTATGGAAATAATTTTGACCTTGTAGACCAGCTGAAAGGATCTCAAAGACCCCAGAGGTCTATGGATCACACTATGCAAGCTGCTATTGCAAACCACTGTTTCATTCAGCATTATCTCCCATATAATGTGTTTACATTAGAGAATTTGTCACATATATTTGATGTTATCCAATAGCCAGCCATAGTAAATACATTCTAATTGATGATGCTAGTTTCCTAGATCCAAGAGAAATTATGTGAAAAGGGCTCTAAAAGATTTTCACAACTGTGGGTTGAGGTGCTTGCTCTGCCACTGGCTAACCACCTATGTGACCTTGGGTATGTCACTTCTCAGAGCATCAAGCTTCCTATCAGCAAAAGTAGGGAAGAGCTGGAAAAGCTTAGTGATTCTCACTTCAGGGGTGGGTAGCACATGGATGAAGACCAGGTATCCTACAGATGATGAGCACTATTACTAATGGGAGTATCTTTCATATCTGAAAACTCTCCAGTCAGAAAAAAGAACCACTTAACCTAACAATATGAAAGTCAATTCATTACAAAAGTTTTAGAATATGGTTATAGCTGCCCTCACCTTTGCCCATCCAATTTACTCTCCATAGAGATGCTAGAATAATTGTTTTTAATGTAAATCTGATTATGTCACTGCTCTGTTTAAAATCCTTTAACCTCTTGTATGTAGTTGCCCTTGGAATAAAATCCAAATGTATTCAAAACGGTCTACAAGGCTCTGCATGGTTTGGCCTCCACCTACTTCAGCAAATTCATCTCATGCTGCTCTCCCTCTTGCTCTACTTTAGTGATGCTGGTTTCTGTCAGTTCCCATACCAGGAATTTCAATGTAATGCCTCTTCTGTCTAGGACGGCAGCCTCCTCTCTCTGCCTACCAATAACCATTCACCTTTCATATCTCAGCTTAAACATTATGTCCTCAGAGAAGTACTTACTAACTCTGCAGTCTACTTAGGGTCCTCCTTATATATTGTTCCTTCATAGCACCTTGCATACTTTTAATTATTCACTTAATTTTTTAATCTTAATTGTTTGCTTAATTGTTAATTATTATGTAAGTATTTTCACTATATAATGAATTCTATAAGAGCAAGAACTACCTCATTTATCCAGTCTTGCTGAGGCTGAGCACATAGTAGGTTGTCAATAAATATTTGTTGGTTAATAGACAAACCAATGGTTTTACAACAAGAACAGAATGGAATTAAGAATGTTAAAAGCTGTGTATTTACAAATGATATATTTTCCTGTGGAAAAAATTAACTACATAATGAATTACAAAAAGGAATTATCTTCAATCTATGTGGGACATATAAGTAAGAATGCCTAGGTAAGATAAAGAATGCTAACTCCAACATAGTTTTGCAATACAAACCAGAAGCTGCCCTATTTCTGTCCTATTCTAATATAAAGATAAAGCTCTGTAACCAAATTTTTGTTGCAATATAATCAGCGAACTGCCGGGGTCCAGTTCCGGCGAATCTAGGGGTCCATGAAGGACGGACGGTCAGGCGAAAGGAAATAAGAGAGCCACGAAAGAGATGTAGTCTGATGACCAAGCAGGCAGCTCTGGCAATTCTGGCATCTCTGACCTGCTAGTCTTAGTTTCTTTATTTAAAGGCAGTAAGTGATATTACATCAGTGACAAGGCATTCTTAACAACATACATTGTTGCCTCAAGACCTATGTTAGTCATCTATAGGTAGATTAGGAGTCATTCTATCCATAATGGTAAGGCCTCATGTCTGTCTATCCTTTATGGTAGTTTCTGTAAAAGTATTTTGTTATTGCCTTTTTATTATAAGGGAGTGTGGGGATGAGAATTATAAAAGGATTCGTGAAATGTTAACCTCAAGGAGGTGCTCAATATTTGCTATTGATCAGTGAAGATATGTTTAGCTACTTTTGTTTGGCTACTGTTTGTACCTTATCTATAAACAGTGTTTCTAACTTTTGGGCTAGGCTAACCTCTAGGGAAGGTCCTAAGTCTCTTTACAATCTCTCCTATCAGTCTGTTAATCAAATACTGAGAGAGGCTTTACAGAGACGTGCCTTGAGGTTTTATGGTGGGGCTGAGGGGATGATTATTAACACAATGCGATACCTGCAGGGAAAATCTAGTTTGGTTCAAGGAGTCTTGGGGCCTAATGTCTACTAATTTCTAGCCAACTCATAACTGCTACTCTGCATGATCAATTTGTGTAACCTATCCCCAAGAGGCAACTTTGAGGTTACTTCTGGGCAGATTACTCTCATACGGATTTTATCCATCAAGACATCGCACTCCAGGTCCCTTTTTCCATATGCCATAAAATCAAAGAGCATTACATCCTTTGGGCCAACGAGAGCAGTTCAAGAAATCCAGGCCTGAAAGATTATTTAGAAGGAGGGAAGACTAGGCGCCATCTTGGCTGGCAGGAGCTTTGCTTCAACCTTGTCCACAAGGGGAGGTGTCTCAACCTGCGAGCCCAAAATGGCTCCCAACAGCGAACCTCATCTCCTCCATGAAGACACAGCTATTGATTGATATTGCAAGACTTAAGTGATTATATGAAGTGTCGTTAAACAAGTCTGTGCTAGTCATATTGATAAGTTAGTACAGCTTTCCAAAAATATCATTTATTTTATTCTAATTAATAAAACCCAACCCATTAAGGCCGGTAATTAATTTATGAGACCCTTCTATTTTAGTCTAATTACTATTATAAGAATCAAAAAAGTGAAAAGTAAACTATTTCCTCTTGGAGCACTTCTTAAAAAACAGTAACAAGAGCTAACGTTTTCATCAAGGCACATTTTAGAAGTATTATCACAAGAAAGGATAGTTTACAAGACAGAAATAGTTTTACAATGTCGTGTAAACTTACAAGATTTAGAAAGAGACAACTGAAAAGGGCAAATCATTATTCACACTTCTTGCAAAGTTCCTGTTAACTTGCCACCCTAACTTCATGAACTCTGTCCATACAAAGCTGAAAAGATGAGGTGACAATTTTTTCGAAGTTGGAAATGGATTCAACAGGCTTCTCTGGCATAACAGCAAAGACCCAAAATGAAATACATATAAGTTTGCCATGTAGTTACAGAAACTTAGGAAAAGAAATGGAAAGGATAATTTAAAAAAGAAAAAGCATTTGTAGCCAGGTATTTCAGGAAAAGTTAGAGTACCAAAACAAAGAAAGATTTTAAGTTTAATTACGAGTTTTAACAATTGCAAAATCCACAATATGGAAACACCTTTAATCCCATTCTTGTAATTAAATTCGATTCATCAATTTTCACAGGAATAACATTCTTCTTCATATACAAGTACTCCATACGTGGCCAACAAGGCCACCACACACCACAAAAGTACTGGCATAGTAGTCATATATGCGGGTTCATTTAATCATGCATAGAGTGGACTGGTTGTACTGATGCTACCTTGCTTGACCTAGAAATCCCCAGAAGAAATTCAAACTATTCTCTATTATTACACTCTCGGTTAATGCACACCTAGTGAGGCCAGTAAACAAGCAGAGCCTTCAATATAGGAGACATCCATATTATTCTTTAAAAATAAGTATAAAAATGAATAAATACCTTAAAAACTGAACTGATATAACAGAGATGTACTGATGAAATGGATGGTTTCATATGGATTTCAAGATAAATTAAAAAAATACTAAAGAGGATTCTCCACAGTTTACAACTCCAACATTATTGTTCAGCACTAATGGTCCTATAGCCATAATAAGTTACCGATTAACAACTGTGAAAAGCATACAAATAAAATATAACAAACTTGGGCTTAATCAAACTTTCCTTCAACATTTTTGAAGGTATGAATATCTTATCCTTGTTACATATGGCAATATAATACATATTAGCAACATTCTGTATAAAAATTATATAAACTTACATCAAGAATAATGTGACATTAAATATTTTTATAATTCCAGAAGATACGAGATAAAGTTTTATACTATAAACATATCACAAAAAACATACGTGAGGAAATTGAAAGTACTAGGAAAATTATAAGTCAAAGGCTTTAAAGCATAATAAAAGCTTGAAAAATAAAATGTATATAAAATTAAAATGCGTAGGGCACCTGGGTGGGTCAGTTGGTTAAGCATCCGACTTAAGCTCAGGTTCATAATCTCGCTGTTCAGGAGTTCGAGCCCATGATGAGGCTCTGTGCTAACAGCTCAGAGCCTGGAGCCTGCTTTAGAGTCTGTGTCTCCCTCTTTGCCCCTCCCCCACTCGTTCTCTCTCTCGTTCTCTCTCTCTCTCTCTCTCTCAAAAATAAATCAAAACATTAAAAAAATTTTAAATGCTTAATTATAAATAACTTTTTGCCTATTCAGTAAATCAACTTCCCTACTAATATTTTGTTAGCTCATTTTGTTACAGAATATAAATGACACTGTATCTCACATGCATTTCATTAATAACACTAAAAGACTGTGCTCTAGTTTTTTCAGACATTATATACTAGGTTTGTTAGTGGGCCAAATTATGTCACCAGTAAACACAGTAATAGATAATTCAACCCTAAAGCATGACGATTCCCCCCTGCCTTTAGTCCCTACTACTTTAGACCAGCATCCAATACTATAAATCACCACAGAACCAAAATACTGTAGAATTACAATAGAATTACAATTTTTAAATTTCTAGGCTGTTTGTAATGTAGTATTTTCATATTACTTCAAAATATCTGATGATAAGAAGCTCTATTTTATACTCTCAGCAATCCCTAAGGTAAAACTAGTTCTAGAGTTCCCAATATTGGATGGTTCTCAATAACCGTCAATTTCATTCTTCAATTAAAATGTTTCCAGGATTCTTAGTATTATGTCAAAGTATTATGTTTCACGATAGAAACCAAGAACATTGACATTTTTCTGCTTAAAAGAGATTACAAACAAACAACAAAAAAAAAACCCAAACAAAATCCAACCTCAGTCTTCTCTGTGAAAAATTAACCCATGTAAATATTAACAAAAATTCTTTCTATAATTAATCAAACATTATAAATGCAGACAATAACTATAAAATTCTATGGCTGAATTAAAGGCAGTGAATTAAAATTATGATGACCACACAACCAATCTGAATGGCAGTCTTTAGAGGACAACTACAAGCCTTAATTCTAAGTTCTAAACTTGTCTTTTTTTTTTTTTTTTTTAAGTAGGCTCAGCATGGAACCCAACATGGGGCTTGAACTCACAACCCAGATCAAGACCTGAGCTGAGATCAGGAGTCAGACGCTTAACAGACTGAGCCACCTAAGTGCCCTAAAACTTGACTTTTTAAAGAATCTGTCCTGGCAGCTCTGCAATGGGCTATTATTATTACTTTAAAATCTTACAGACTTTTTACCTAGTGTATGTTTCCCAATATAACAGAAATAAATTAGGACTGAGTAAATGCAAACAAACCATTTTAAGAGGAAGTTATACAAACCAAATGAATTTGTGATAAAATTAAAAGAAGATGTACATATTTCTTTCATCCAAGCCTACAGAGAAAGTTTGTCAACAGAAGCTAAATCAAACACCAAAATGCGAACATCTCAATTAAAACAGCAATTTGAGAATGGATTCTCATACTCTCAGAACTCATGAAGAAAAAGAGCTTCAAAAAGTAGTAAATTTTGCCTTTTATTATAAGCATATTTCATCATTATTGCAATTAACATTTTCAGGATTTAGGCTCTAGTGCTAAATCCTAATTAATTTTTCAATGAAGTTACCTGTTTCATGTAAAATTTCTGTTAACAAATGTTTTAAAAATATTACATAGACAAATTTTTCATTATCCACACGATGAAAGTAAAATCAAAGCTATTAACTTTTAAAATGCTGGCAGCTGTTGAAACAGATAGTTTAAAAAGTATGCTTATGGCTTTAAAATGAAAACCTATGAGAGTATATTAAAGAAAAATTATAATTAGATTTTAAAAATCAAAGAATTTACTTAGATAAAAGCAATACCAGATACTGAAGAAACATGACTTTAGTGTATTTCCTCTTTTTATTGAGGTATAATTAACATTATACTAGTTTCAGATATAAAACATAACGGTTTATGATTTGTATCTATTGCAAAATGATAACTACAATAAGTCTAGTATTAAAAAAGTACAGTTTCTATGAGAAAATCACCAAAAAAGAACCATTAAAAATATACCCACCACCTTACTTACATGGGAGCATGGACAGTACAAAACTCCATCCAGAACCAGAAAGGAAGCAAGAAAAAGTCTCCCAGAAGCCAAAAATGGCAAAAATTAATGTGCTAACAATAACCAAAAAATCATATACTATACTAATTGCTTATTCCCTCTTCTTCTGTACAACTTCTAAAAAAACTCGGACCACCCTACCCCAGCCCCAGCTCACAGTTTATTGGGAACAAAGAACTCAGAGAAACTGAGGTTCTTATATGGTTGTAACACCAACAGCAGCAAGAGGCAACAATTAACAGAAAGGGAAAACCAAAAAATAAAAATAGTAGTCAAGAACTCTAAAAGCTGTAGATAGGCCTACATATGCCAAGACCTTGTGAGGCATTTTATACCACAATGTAATAATTGATACATTAAAAAGACATTAAATGATATTGAAAACACTCATTAGTAATATAGGAAGCTAAAGTTTGTTGTTTTTTTTTTAAGTTTCCCAAACAAAAGATACTTAGAAAAAAAATAGTTTGAGTTATAGAAAAGTTTGCTTTTCTGGGATCCATTTAATATGAATCACTGTTCCTTAGAGAATTTTATAATTACATTTATGCATGTTATTGATTATAAAAATCGAAATCTGCCTTGCAGCAAAAGCCTGTGAGATCTAACATTCCCCACACATGCTCTCAAGCAGGAGATGCTGATCAAGATGTGAGAGAAACTCTAAGAAAAACTAAAGACTGAAAATCATACAATCTCCAATCCAATTTAAATGATTCCAAGGCCAGCCCTACACACGAACACTAACTATTCACAAGGATTTACACATTAAATCCAGATTATAATCTTGTGAATCGAGGATTACCCCATTTTATAGGAATCTGAGATTCAATGGTAAATTGCCAACCCAAAGTCATGACAAGGGGTGGAGTACCCAAGTGCTCTGGGCCTGGAAATTGCATGCTCTTTCTATTTTGCCATCCCAAAACTTGCCAAAAATTTTAATTGATATAATTCATCTTTATAAACTGCCACCAAATAAAAAATGTTTATAATGTACTGAATTCCACCATGAAAAGCATTAACTAGGGGCAATCTTCATTTCCCAAAGAGTACTCCTGGGAACGCCAAACCCCCAGAGTGTAACAGGTGTTGTTGCAGTGGGAGAAAGATGGGGTTGTTTCAGTCTAGAAAATGATGGTTTCTCTTTTTAATATAGTTCTCAGGATCTTTAACATACTTATTACAGTTTTTGGCACCGTGATTCTCTAAGGAATCCCTTTTCCATGGACACCCTACAGATACTTGTATTCCCAGGAACACATTTAGGAACTCCTACTACATATAATCCAATGCAGACAATCTCTGAATACTAGGTTCTCATAATCTAAGTCAGCATGGACATGTAGAAACTTAAGATACACTGAAAAACTATCCAAGAAAAAACTTGGTCAAAGTAGAATGCAACTAACTATAATCATGACCCTTTAACTCCAACTTACATTCACCTTATAGGGAAAAAAAGATGGGAATGGGATGGATGTGTAGAAGTGCTGACAAAACTGACTCCATCTTTGGCCTTTTGTGTCCCAGGGTCCATGGAAGTTTAATGGGTGCCCTGGCTGGAAGGCAGGAAGGCTTGTTCTGATCTTCCCTAAAGTCATTTAGGTAACTAGTAGAGATAATATAGTTTCTTCCTCTCCCTCCCCTCTAGCACACAAATGGTGCCACTTCAGATAACTACCCTTTGACCTCATCACAACACTATAAAATCTGTGGAGTAAGGCCCAGACTTTGCAGAGAATAGCTGTGCAGCAACTGGATTGCCACCTGCTGATCCCCCGCTGTCAGTAAGTTACCCTAAATAAATCTCCGTGTAAACAATATGAAGTGACTTGCTTTGTTTTTCAGTCTCAAAGTGCTTTCTCAGCCTGGAGGACACTTTACTGTCCCTCCTCCACCTTCTAACAGGACAACATCCAAATAAGCCAGTATTAAGAAGATCCTCTCAACTTTTATTTTGAAAAGCTTCAAAACCACAAACAAGTTAAAAGAGCAGTAGGATAAACACCATATACCCTTTCCAATGGACACTATATACCACAACATTCTGTCACACCTGTATTCTCAGTCTCTCACTTTCCAAAGATATATACCCCCCCCCACACACACACACACCCCATGCACACAGACATATGTTATTTTTGTTATACCATTTTGAAGTAAGTTGCATTATCACATGCTACTTCACACCTAAGTTCATCAGCTGGTGTCCTCTAAAAACAAAGACGCTCTTCTGTATAACCATGATTTTACATAATTCAATAATATCATGTGTATCAGTAAACAGCTGATGTATAACAAAACATTTCCAAAATTTAATGGCTTAAAACAATAGGCCTACACTAATGCTTATGAGTCTACCAGTCAGGTGGGTGATTCTGTCCTAGCTCGGTGGCTCTGTCCTAGTTCGGTTAACTCGTCAGTTCTGCTGATCCACCTTGGGGTCTCTCACAAGTTTGGGAGTTGGCAGACTATACACTAGGATGGCCTCAACTAGGAAAACTGAACTCTGCTCCACCAGATCTTTCACCCTCCAATAGGTCAACCAGAGCTGGAACAAAAGACAATGCCATGGCTCTAAGAAAGTGGAAGACACAAGAACTCTTCAGAAGCCTATGCTCAGAAATGGTGCATCATCATTTTTGTCACCTTCTGTGAGCCAGCCCATATTTATGAGGTGGGGAAATAGACTCCATCTCTTAATGACAGTACCTGCAAAGTCACATTGCAAAGAATATGGGTACAAGGAAAGATGAAGAATTGGGGCCATTTTTTTAATCTGTCATATCACCTAATAGCCAAATTTCCCCAATTATTCCCCAAATTGTCTCTGTATTGTTTTTTTGTTTTTTTGGGGGGGGTTAGCCCTTCCTTCCCTCTCTCCCTTTCCTTTCCTCCTTCAGAAGAAATAAGATCAAACCAAACTTCACAAATTAGATGGTTTCTATGCTTGCTATGAATCCTTTAATTTAGAGCATTCCCCTAACTTTATTCTTTCATGACATTCACATTTCATAACGTTCAGTTGTTCAAAAGAAAACTAAATGGACTAGATTTTAACAGTATATAAAATAAATCCTAATATGCAGTTATGTCTTTTGTTTATAGATAAAAACACCTAATCATGGTTCACGCTATATTTTGCATGTTCTATAAGCTAACATCCTTGAAGACCCAAATTAAGATTTCCCTATATTCTTCTCTAAGTCTACCTCCTCTCTCATCACTTCCCTACTTTTCCACAAAAGGAATTTATATCAATATGGGAGTCCCCTGCTTATCTACAGTTTCAGTTTTTGTGGATCAGTTACTCATGGTCAACCTGGTCCAAAAGAAAATGATCCTCCTTCTAACATATGATCAGAAGGTGATTAGCAGCCTGAGATAGCACAATGCTATCAGAAAGCTCATATCATCTAATCGTGTAGACATTTTACCAGCTTGTATTATCACAAGAAGAAGGGTAAGTACAGTACAGTAAGATATTTTGAGAGAGAGAGAGAGCACACTCACATAACTTTTTTAATATATTTTTTAAAGTTTATTTATTTATTTTGAGGGAGGGAGGGAGGGACAGAGAGAGAGAGAGAGAGAGAGAGAGAGAGAAAATCCCAAGCACCTTTGGTACTGTCAGTGGAGAGGCTTATGCTGGGTTCAAACTTGTGAACCATGAGATCATGACCTGAGTCAAAATCAAGAGTCACTCAAAGACTAACAACAAACTGAGGGGAGAGGGGGGTATGGGAGGGGGAACAATGGGTGATGAGCACAGAGGAGGGCACTTGTTGAGATGAGCACACTGGGTGTTGTATGGAAACCAATTTGACAATAAATTAAAAAAAAAACTCAAAGAGAAAGCTCAACAAATTCAAATTAGGAAATCTGACCTGAATGATACAAATTATTTATAATAAATTGCAACTTGACTTACATAAAAGGACAATAAAAAACTATCTGAAAGAAAAAAAAAATCAAGAGTCAGACTCTTAACCAGCTGAGTCACCCACTTAACTAAGTGAGTCATCCAGGTGCCCCTCACATAACTTTTATTAGAGTATATTGCAATTTTTCTATTTTATTATTCGTTACTGTTGTTAATCTCTTACTGAGTCCTTTTTATGAATTAAACTTCATCATAGGTAATTATCCACAGGAAAAACATAGTAGGTAAAGGACTTGGTACTATCCATGGTTTCAGGCATCCACTGTGGGTCTTGGGATATATCCCCTGTGGATAAGGAGGACTACTGTACACAGATTACAAACTCCAGTATAAAACTTCCCGATTCTTTCAAGGAAGTGGCATTAGCAACTCTTCTTCTATATTCCCTGTACCTACTTGAGCCATTGTTAGTGGACATTTTTAATATTACATGAGCAACCTGACTTTCCTCAGAGCACTGCATCCCGGAGTAAATATTGGTCTTTCTCTGCCTTTTTTTTTTTTTTTTTTTTTTTCTGAAGTCTCTGGTTCTTAATTCTGCTAGCTATTGCAGAATTCCAGCCCTCAAAGATTCATTCAGTACTTGGGAGTCATTTTTCACAAGTGTTTACAAAAGGGTCATTTGGCTATTTTGTGACATCCACCAGTTCCTCCTCTTTAACTCCAGCCTAAACCCACTTTCTCTGTGCCCATCTTATTTTGTTGGTTGTTTTTTTTAACACGGGCCCGACCACTGCCTAACTATTCTTCCATATGTCCTCCCTCCCCTGACTTTAGAAGGAGACATTAGGTTGTGAAATTTTGTCACCTCCCCAGCTATTCTTACCTAATGCTGTTTTTCTGCAGCCACTCACTGTGAAATGTTTGTGCATTTCATGATTTTCCTGGTTTTTCCTCATCATTAACTGCATATAGAGGCAGGAGTAGTTATAATAGATATGAACAAATTCCTCTGAGATACAAATTCCTGAGTAAGCAATAGAAAACCCTCCAGGTATATAATGGAGCAGTACCTATGGGCAGAGCCTGTGCTGAGCTGGAATCTGCTCTGCACACATTCTGCACCAAGAACTCAGATTACACTAGTGCAGTATCACTTGTACTCTCACTCTGGGCACTACAAATTATACAGTGGCTCCATATCAGATCATATAAATTCACAAGTAGAACTGACTTCCTCTGGATAAGTAAGCATTTTTATCTCCAGGACCATCTGGTTTTCATTAACATTTACTTCCAAGTGTAATGTAGTAAGCTCTGTCTTATTATCTATGCTTCATTCTGATCAACTTGGGAAAACCAGAAAGATTCTATATCACCCTCTTCCTCCTCATTTCATTTCTAAATTGGCCTGATCTCAGGTTTGTGTTTAATACTGAAATGTATAAAATCAAAAGTTTAAGGCACTAGCATCTCCAACTCATACCCAAAGTCAACATCATAATTTAACTGGGCATACAGGAGGCCAGAACAAAACAGTGAGCACCACCTTCACCTCCAATGGAACAGTTTCTCACAAATGGTATCTGGTTCTTCACTCCTAATCTATCTAAACTTATTCATAATAGGTGTGACTTACAGGAAAGGCTGGTTTTGACCTGGACAGGATTCCCTCTCTACTCCTATACCACTGATAATGATAACCTGACAAACACGTGTTAATTAGTACTAAATACATAACACTATGATTAACAGAGGAAGTGTTGAGACGAATAACTTTCATCTAGAAGCTATCTACACCATGGTCATATTACCCAAAATACATATTTTCCAGCTGCCCAAAATGAGGGAAAGGAGGAAGAGACAGGAGGAGACTGGGGGAAAAGAGAAAGAGGAAGAAGAAGATATTACTACAATGAGCTTGATGAAGTCTGATGAAATGATCCTACTTCAAATTCTAAATAACTCCTAATAAAACCTCCAAGAAAATAGTTTA
This sequence comes from Paguma larvata, assembly GCA_030068075.1. Lineage (NCBI taxonomy): Eukaryota > Metazoa > Chordata > Mammalia > Carnivora > Viverridae > Paguma > Paguma larvata. The sequence continues at coordinate 28,410,513 of CM057826.1, read as the reverse complement.
TAGGATGTACAGTTGGTGTTCACCTCTCTGTCACGCTCACTAACAAAGAAGAGAATGAGATAAAGCTATGAAGAGTAGAGTGGCATCTCTGAGCTATGAGACACACAAAAAGTATAGTCAGATTCTGCCCAAAGGCCCTAACTGAACTAATTCTTGAACAACAGGAATATTTCTTAGGATGAACGTCATAGTATCAAACCTAAGAATTCTGATGATGCCTGATCAGATGTTAGTTGTTACTAACAATCCATGTTTTTCAGTGTGATGAAAGGTAACCAACATACCATGGTTATTCTTTTTGTTCCTAAAACTATTTAGAATATCTTCTAGCGTTATGAGGTAAAATATTGGTTTGACAATTACACTGAAATATAATAATATATATTAGTACACTTAATATAACATCAAGATACTTTCCTGAAATTTTTGCATCAAAGCATTTTCTTCTAAATTGCTCCTTACTTCTAATATTTATTCTATGTTTATTAAATTTTTTTTTTTCAAAACAATCTGAGACACTGTAGTCAAAACTGAAATAAGTCTTCTAAAATACTTTCTATATTAGAACTCTGGATGTGGACTTTAATTCAACTTGTTGGATGACTTTGACAGTTCCATACAGTTTTTTTTTATGGCCATGTTTATGAACTTGGACATAGATGCCAGGTAATAGAAAAAGAGGGAAAGCTGCTTTATTTAGGAGACCAGTGTAATCTTGTTTCCAAAACCTAATAAAAAAGAATACAAGGGAAAAGTCCATTGATTTGTCTTTTTTTTTGGACTTTGGTCATTTTTTGTTTCTTAAATTCTACATATAAGTGAAATCATATGAGGGTGCCTGGGTGGCTCAGTCGGTTAAGTGTCCGACTTCTGCTTAGGTTGTGATCTCGCAGTTTGTGCGTTCGAGCCCCACGCTGGGCTCTGTGCTGACAGCTCAGAGCCTGAAGCCTCCTTCAGATTCTGTGACTCCCCCTCTCTCTGCCCCTCCCATGTCATGATCTGTCTCTATCTCTCAATAATAAATAAAAATGTTAAAAAAAAATTTTTTTTAAACAAGTGAAATCATATGGTATTTCTCTTTCTCTGACTGGCTTATTTCACTTAGCATTATAACACTCTAGCTCCATCCACATCATTGCAAATGGCAAGACTGCATTCTTTTTTATGGCTCAATAATATTCCCTTGTATGCATATACCACGTCTTCTTTATCCATTCATCTATGTGCTGCTTCCATAAGTTGGCTATTGTAAATAACGATGCTATAAACATAGAAGTACACATATTCCTTTGAGTTAGTTTTTTGTATTTTTGGGATAAAAACCCAGTAGTGCAATTACTGGCTCATAAAATAGTTGTATTTTTAACTTTCTGAGGGAAGTCTTTACTGCTTTCCCAACAAGGGTGCACAAGGGTTCCTTTTTCTCTACATCCTGGCCAATGTTTGTTACTTCTTACTTTTTGATTCCAGTAATTCTGACAGATATAAGCTGGTACTTCAGTGTGGCTTTGATCTGCATTTCCCTAATGATGAGTGATGTTGAGCGTCTTTTCATGTGTCTGTTGGCCATCTGGATGTCTTCTTTGGAGAAATATCTGTTCGTGTCTTCTATTTTTAATTGAATTATTCATTTATAGGTGTTAAATTGTATAAGTTCTTCATATATTTTGGATACTAACCTTTTATTAGATAAGTCATTTGCAAGTATCTTCTCTCATTTAATAAGTTGTCTTTTAGTTTTGTTGATTGTTTACTTCACTGTGCAGAAGTTGGTTTTGTTTTGTTTTTTAATCTTGATGTAGTCTTAATAGTTAATTTTTGCTTTTGTTTTCCTTGCCTCAGGAGACCTACCTAGGAAAATGTTGCTAGGGTTGATGTCAGAGATATTTCTGCCTGTGCTCTCTTCTAGGATTTTTAGGGTTTTAGGTCTCACATTTAAGTCTTTAATCCTTTTTTAGTTTACTATTGTGTATGGTATAAGAAAGTGGTCCAGTTTCATCCTTCTGCATATTGCTGTCCAGTTTTCCCAAACACTATTTGTTGAAGAGACTTTTTCCCATTGCATATTCTTTCCTGCTTTGTCAAAGATTAATTGACCGTATAATTGTGTGTTTATTCCTGAGTTTTCTATTCTGTTCCATTGATCTATGTGTCTATTTTTGTGTACACAGTTTTTAATGACTACAGCTTTGTAATCTAACTTGAAGTCTAGCATTGTAATGCCTCCAGCTTTGCTTTGCTTTTTCAAGACTGTTTTGGCTCTTCAGGGTCTTTTGTGGTTCTATACAAATTTTAGGATTATTTGTTACAGTTCAGTGAAAACTGCTATTGGTATTTTGATAGAGATTGCATTAAATGTGTAGATTGCTTTGGGTAGACTCAACATTTTAACAATATAAATTTTTCCAATCCATGAGCATGGAATGTCGGTTTTCATTTGTTTGTGTCATCTTCAATTTCTTTCAACAATGTTTTATAGTTTTAAACAAGGTAGGGCTTTCACCTCTTCGGTTGAGTGTATTCCTAGGTATTTTACTATTTTGGTGGAATTGTAAATAGGATTGTTTTCTTAATTTCTCTGTTGCCTCATTATTAGTATATAGAAATGCAACAGATTTCTATACATTGATTTTGTATCCTGTGACCTTATTAAATTAATTTATCAGTTCTAGTAGGTTTTTTTTGGTGGAGTCTTTAGGGTTTTCTATATATAGTATCATGTCATATGCAAAAAGTGAAAGTTTTACTTCTTCCTTTCCAATTTGGATGCTCTGTTTGTTTGATTGCTGTGGCTAGGACTTTCAGTACTATGATGAATAAAAGTGGTGAAAGTGGACATCCCTGTCTTGTACCTGACCTTACAGGCAAAGCTCTCAGTTTTTCCCTGTTGAGTAGATATTTGCTGTGGGTTTTTCATTCATGGCCTTTATTATGTTGAGATCATTGGAAAATTTTAACAGCCTGTAAAGTGAACGTTCCTATGAAAATCAAAATCATAGGACTCTTTATTGGCTGGCCTTATAATTACATTAAAATCCTAACTCTTTATACCTTAGACTACAATACCTTATATGATCTAGTCCCTGTTTTCTTCCTCAAATTTACTTCCTGTCATTCCTACCTTTCCAATCGACAAAACCAGATTTTTCTGCCCCTCCAATGTGTTCTAATACATTCTCTTCTTAAGGTTTTGAATTATGCTGCCACTTTGGCCTAGAAGGCTCTCTCTGCTGGAGCTACCCCCTGTGCATGGTATAAGTCTCAACTAAAAGGTCATCTTCTTGGGGCACCTGGGTGGCTCAGTTGGTTAAGCAGGTGACTTTGGCTCTGGTCATGATCTCGCAGTGCGGACAGCTCAGTGTTGACAGCTCAGAGCCTGGAGCCTGCTTTGGATTCTGTGACTCCTTCTTTCTCTCTGTTCCTCCCCTGCTCACACTCTGTCTGTCTGTCTGTCTGTCTCTCTCTCTAAGAACAAATAAACATTAAAAGGTGCCCTCCTCTGAGTCTTTCTCTGCCTATTCTACATACAGAAGTCACTTCTACTTTTTATCCTTTTGCTTTACTTTATTTTATTCTCAACACTTATTACTTCATAAAACTATATTAATTTATTACTGTATCTGTACCTTATCTGTCTCCAAGCACTGACCTCTACTAAAATGTAAGCATCGTGAAGGCAGAGACTTAGATCATATGCAAGAGTATTTGCCACACAGTGAGCACACTGTATTTGCTGATTTAACTAGGCATCTGGGCTGATCTCCTACAGCTTAGCCCATTACTAATTACTACTCTCAAAGTCAAAGGCCGAGAAAAAGTCAATCTGCAAACCATCTGAATTTATTAATAATAGATTTTTTATTATTAATAAATGGTGGTAAATAAAGAATATGTATAACTGGGGTCCTATGGCTAAAGCCAACTGATCTTCATATAAAACTATGGACAAAGAAAGCTCAAGCTCAGTGTAAAAAGAAACTGGAGCACATTTTCAAAGGTACAATATATTAGTCCATCTGTGATTTGGGCAGGGAATTAAATAATTGCTCTTTCAAGGAATGGGATAAATTACATTTTATGCCCAGTAAAACATCACGCCTTAGAACTTTATCCAAACGATTGTTTAGAAGATTAACAAAGTTGAATAGGTTTCTATAAACTCTATACAAAACTATTTCTCTTTTTTTAAGTTTATTTATTTATTTTGAGAGAGAGTGTTTGTGAGCCTGCACAAGTAGGGGAGGGGCAAACAGAACGGGAGAGAGAACCCAAGCAGGCTCCATGCTTTCATCATAGAGCCAGACACGGGGCTCCATCTCACAAACCATGAGATCATGACCTGAGCCAAAATCAAGAGTCGGATGCATAACCGACTGAGCCACCCAGGGACCCCTATACAAAACAATTTAAATGTTTATTGTGGATCACTGGCCTGGAAATATAACGTTCAAAGTTTCTCAAACTTATTTGACCATGGAATGCCTTTCTTTAAACTACTAACTTACATATCCTGGAAATCAATTTGGGAAAAGCTTCCACAGGGTTCATAAAGTTACTGTGTTAGCAACTATGAGAACCGACCATTTAGTCTGTTCAGAGAACAAGTTTTTCTCTAATTGCTTTATTCAGTTGAAGCTTTTAACCAAAACTGCCGGGCTCTTCTGTGCTTTAAAAGTGTGTTTTCTTCTGACTCATATATTAACGGATTTATTTTCTTATATTACTACACTATATAAAGTCTTTAAATCTATACTGTATAAAGTCTCTACATAGTTGTGGGTATCTTTGTCTTCTTATGTAAATGCAAATAGCTTCAGTGCTTCAATATATAATATGATATTTACTTTAAATTTTAGTAAATAATTTTTTAAGAGTTTTGTTAATTTCTTCCTGTTCCTATTTTACTTAGAACATTGACTGGGAAAGACTACTAAATTTTATCAAATGTCAATGTTATCATATAATAAAATCATGCGATTTGTAATTTTTCATTTGTTGAATAATGAATTATATTAAAAATTTCTTGACAGTAAAATTTTCTAATTGTAAAATATCCTTGCACTCCTAGAATAAGATTTACTTGCTCATGAGATACTATTAATTTAGATTAGCTGCTATTTTAATTCCTGAAGAAATCAGAAAATTGATTTGCTGAAATTAGGAATGTCACTTTAAACATACATAATTTAAGTTTTGGAAAGATAAAAAGACAAAGATAAAAAAGAAGTCAGAACTACATAGTTCTATTTACCAAAAAATTTAATCATATTGTATTATCCTATTTCAGTAATATTCTGTATAGATTCCCAAATTTTAGTTCCTTTCAATCAAATTAATTTATAAATTGTGCTGTGGGAGTGAAATTGTATCTTTTGTTTGTTATCCTAAAGATTTAGTCCAGAATACATAAAATTTCTAAAAATGTGAATAGCAATTTTAAGGTAAATGAGGCAAAATATAAATAACAGAAAATAAAGATGAAAGACAAAATAACCTAAAAACAAAATCTTTTTTATCTAAAATACAATAGTGTTTCATTCACCTAAATAATGCCATCTATATTTTTTAATTTATAAAATTTTCCATTGTAATTTCTCCATAATATCATACATAGTACATTCTTGTAAACTACTCTTAATACTAAAACTTAATCATACAATTTAATAATATAGGGAAAAGCTGCTCAAATATTCCCTATAATATTCTTGAGTTCTAGGCCAACAGATACAATACAAAAGAATCTTAATAACTACTTAACCCATTTTTTCAGTTATTACTTCCAAAAAATAATTTAAACAATAAACATATATTAGCTATTAGACTCAGATCAAAATCAGTCTTTACTATATAAACTAATAAGCCATTAGTCACAACTTCAAAGTCATTTGAGTCCATTTAATAGCATCAGTCTGATCCACTGAGCACCCTAAGAAACTGTACTGGAATTTATGCCAACTCTCATTTTCATAGTTTCCATATTTATTTAAACAAATCTTACACTATCAGGTAAAATTGAAATAAAGTTACGAACAAGAATATGTATTTTTTTTTCAAGTTTTTACTTAAATTCCAATTAGGTAACATACAGGATTACATTAGTTTCAGGTGGAGAATTTAGTATTCATCACTTACATATAACACCCAGTACTCATCACAAGTGTCTGCCTTAATACCTACCATCCATTTAACCAATTCCCCACCGGCCTCCCCTCCAGTAACCCTCAGTTTGTTGTCTATGGTTAAGAGTCTGTTTTCTGGTTTGCCTGTCTTTTTTCCCCCAGTTCATCTGTTTTGTTTCTTAAATTTCACATATGAGTGAAATCATGTGGTATTTGTCTTTCTCAGACTGACTTATTTTGCTTAGCATTATACACTCCAGCTCTATCCAAGTCACTGCAAATGGCAAGATTCCATTCTTTTATTCCATTATATATATATATATACCACATCTTCTTTCTCCATTCATCGGTCAATGGACATTTGGGGTCTTTCCATAATTTGGGTATTATTGGTGGATGGATGCCATGTCTAATCACACCCAAGCAGAAGTCTAGGGTTTCATTCTCTGGAGAGGCCACTGAACTGCAGGATACAAGGCACATATCCTCATTCTGGCCCTAACCCTAACCCTCACCCTTTCCCTAACCCTATCCTGAACCCTAACCCTGGATGTGGGGGAGAGGGGGAGAAAGATGTAATATATACATATATATATATATATATATACACACAATGGAATATTACTCAGCCATAAAAAAGTATGAAAACTTGGCATTTCCATAAACCCGAATGGAGCTATAGAGTACTATGATATATAAATAAGCCAGAGAGAGAAACACAAATACCACACGATTCCACTCACATGTGGAATTTAAGAAATAAAGCAAATGAGCAAAGAAATAAAAAAAACAGAGAGAGAGAGACAAACCATGAAACAGACTCTTAACCACAGAGAACAAACTAATGGTTGCCAGAGGGGAGGTGGGTGGGAGGCTGGGTGAAATAGGTGATAGGAATTGAGGAGTACTTATGTGATGAGTACCGGGTGTTGTAGGGAAGTGCAGAATCACTATATTGTACAAATGAAACTTGGGCTCTGTGCTGACAGCTCAGAGCCTGGAGCCTGCTTCAGATTCTGTGTCTCCCCCTCTCTCTGCCCCTCCCTCGTGCATGCTCTGTCTCTCTCTGTCTCTGAAAATAATAAACATTAAAATATTTTAAAGAAAGTAATATTATACTATATGATAACTGGAATAAAAGTAAAAACTTAAAAAAAAAGAAAGAAAAAAAGAGTAAGAATATGTAAACATCAGAATTCCTAGTACTTTATCTCCTACTTTACTGGCAAGCTTTTAACAATACAAATGTGAAAGAAAATACTGAAAAACATTCATGTATCAGGTGAATTATCAAGAGTACTCACGCATCATTTGAGCAAGTCATAAATTCTCCCTTTATTTTGGGATGCCATGAGCCAGTATGAAGCATTGCTGTATGACCCTTAAAAAATAAAAATATAGGAAAAAAGATATTTTAAAAATATTTAAAATAAATAAAATGATCAGAAACTGATATCTCATGCCTTAAAGTTAAACTTTTTAGTCTTCCCAAGAGCACACTATTTTAATTACAAACATATTATGCTATGCCAATTTTATTTCATAACATGCTTTGTTTATTCCATTTTGTTTAATTTACCACATAATTCTCCTGCCCAGAAATTAACACAGTGCTTATACAGAACAGGTGCTTAATAAGGAAGGAAATAGAGAGGATACTGACAGCCTCTCTTTAGGAAAGAAATAAATGGAAAAACCATAATAAGAGACAGATATGTCCTTCTTTAAAGACTTTTTTCTCAATGGAAAAGAAGAATAGAAAGTATTTGCAAGTAAGGTAAAAGTAAGGGAAGAGGCTAAGGGGAAAAAAATCTACACTTCTTAAAAATGTGTCCACAGGGGCGCCTGGGTGGCTCAGTCAGCTAAGTGTCTGACTTCGGCTCAGGTCATGATCTCACGGTTCGTGAGTTCAAGCCCCGTGTCAGGATCTGTGCTGACAGCTCAGGGCCTGGAGCCTGCTTCGGATTCTGTGTCTCCCTCTCTCTGACCCACCCCCACTCACTCTCTGTCTCTCTCTCTCTCTCTCAAAAATAAATAAACATTTAAAAAAAAAAGGCATCCACGATCTTGATTCTATCATACATTTGTAAGAATAAGTATGTGAGAAAAGGAAAAACATTTTTAAAATGATTCAAGATTAGCCCTCCTAAGTATAGAGCATAATAAAAAAAAATACTGTAATTAAAACAATGGGATGTCGGTATATGAACTGACACACACAGAGTACATTTCAAACATAATACACACATATATACATATCCCCCTTCTAGGTCCAAAGTGAGCTAGAGGGACCTTATACAATATGATCGGATGGGGCAGAAAAGAGCCTAATACCCAATAATAGAAAAATTTCTTATTCTGAAAGGGTCCAAAATAAAACTCTGCTATAAGAAGCAAAACACACATCTTTAAATGAGTTAGAAGGAAAATAACAGTATCTCTCTGGAAAGAATGAATTGGAACTGCAGTACCCATACATAAACCTAGAGACCATCTATAGTCCAAGTGGCCCACAACACCTCAAACAGGACCTGGTTAACTCCTAACAATCTGTTATTTTACTGGGTACAAACGGGGACCACAGATGTGCAGCAGGGAAGCACGAACTGAAGTAATGGGACCAGAAGGGAAGTCTGAGATTCCACTTTCCTCTCCTGAACTTAAGCTGTATATTTAACTATCAACTTGACATTTCCATTTGTTTGCCCTAGGCATTTAAAACATAAGGAAAGGTCCAATAGGGAAATCTGGTTCTTACTGCCCACTTCATTTGCCAATCAACTTCTTCCCTAGTTGCTAAAACTACAAACATGGGGTTCATCCTTAAATACTACAGTAACCATAAACCTAAAACCCTCTCTCTGTTCACCCAGATTCAATCCCTTAGCTAGCCCTGTCAGTTCAACCCAAAATACATCTTAAATCTATCCAATTTTCTCATTATTCACCACTATCACTCTTGTAGAAGCCAACATTATCTCAGTTATTACACAGTAAACATCTCAGTTATTACACAGTAAACATGTCTGTCACTAGTCTCTCCACTTTTATTCTTGCGTCATGTGCTCTACCTAGCAATCAACACAGTCTTTTAAAAATATACTTCTGGGGGGGGCGCCTGGGTGGCTCAGTCGGTTGAGCGTCCGACTTCGGCTCAGGTCATGATCTCACGGTCTGTGAGTTCGAGCCCCACGTCGGGCTCTGTGCTGACAGCCAGAGCCTGGAGCCTGTTTCGGATTCTGTGTCTCCCTCGCTCTCTGCCCCTCCCCCACTCATGCTCTGTGTCTCTCTGTCTCAAAAATAAATAAACATTAAAAAATATATATATATATACTTCTGGGGTGCCTGGGTGGTTCAGTTGGTTAAGTATCCAACTCTAGATTTTGGCTCAGGTCATCTCACAGTCATGAGATCGAGCCCTCTGTTGGGCTTGCCATCAAGCACAGAGCCTACTTGGGATTCTCTCTGCCCCTCTCCCATTCATGCTCACGTTCTCTCCTTCTCTCTCTCAGAATAAATAAATAAATAAACTTTTAAAAATAAATAAAAATAAAAATATACTTCTAAAACCGCCACTAGTTATTGTCCTATACTGGCTCTCCAACCTCTTTACATAGTCTACAGCTAGTCACATGTTCAGGCTCTTGCTTTCTTTACAACTGCACTTATTTTGTCCTCCCTCTTCCCCAACAGACATGAATCCACTGGCCTCCTTTCATTTCCTCTAATATAACCAGTTCCTTCCCTGAATCAAGGCCTGGTCATATGCTTTTTCATTTATGGGAAAGCCCTTTAGTCTACTTTTACACGACTGGCTTCCATTCCTTCTATCTCGGTTTACATGCCACTTATTCAAGTAAGTATGACCTAGCCCTATCTCTGAATCTATCTGGCCCATTTTGTTCTCTTCCAGGGTACCTGTCCATTTCCTTAATAACAGTCACCACAATTTATAATTTTGTATCTATTAACTTCTTATCGGATTTCTGAAACTGTTGATATTTTGCATATTCAAAAACAAACAAGTAAGGCCGGGAGAAACCTAAATTCAATATAAACAGAAACAAATGAACCCTACTGTATTTCAAATGAACAACAAATACACTGAAGAATAAACTGAAGGTAATAACTCAAGTAATTATATACCCTATACTGGGTTAAATGGAAGCCCCTCAGAAAGAAATACCCACTGGAAGCTGGGAAGGTGACCTTAAAGACTCAGAAGAGGAGAAGACACAAAGAGGAGGAAGCTCTGAGAAGATGAAGGCAGAGACTGGAGTCATGCTGTCACAAGCCAAGGAACACCTGGAGTCGCCAGAAGCTGGAGGTGGCAAGGAAGGATTCCCCTAGGGCCACGGGAGGAAGCGTGGCTATATCAATACCTTGATTCCAAGACTTCTGGCCTCCAGAAATGTGAAAGAATTTCTGTTGTTAAGCAACTAACTGTGTGGTAATTTCTTACAGTAATCCTAGGAAACTAATACATACTCACAGGCTAAAGACCAAAAGAACTATAAATAAATATTAAATTCCAGTTAATACATTTGTTTCTTTTTTGCATTGGTATGCATGAACAATTCTGAAACTACTTTCATTATAATGAAGTATTAAGCAAATGAGAAAATTGTTGAAGACCATGGGAGCTGCCTTTCCTGTTAGAGAAGGGAGTTCCAAAAGTGGAAAGAAGAAAGACTAGAAAGAATTCTATGGGTGTTGACTGAAATTATGGATATCTATGAACCCATGATTTCCAACAGGTAGATACAAATATAGGTGTACATGTGTATGGAAGTTCTTCTCTAGCTTTGTATGCTGTGAATGGCTAGCAGCAATGACACCCAAGCAATCAGCACAGAGATCCTAGTTTCTAAATTGCATTCTCCATTAAAAGGAAACCAGGCTCCTTGGAGAGACGTTTGATTCTTGTTCCAACGACATGAACATGGAACATGTGGTTGTACCAAAAAATAAGAAAGTGCAAAAATGATGGGGATATGTTAAAGAATAAAGTGCAGGTTGAAGGGCTTCCACTGGGACAATAAGGGCATCAAAATAAATAATGAAAATAATAGATTATAAACCATTTACTAAATTAAGGACTCCTGGGTGTATATTAATAAGTAAGAGAAACTCTTCTTACAGTAGAATGATAACTAATAAATATAAAAAGAATGATGGCATTAGAAAAATCACCATTTTGCAATCATCACAGTAATAATTGACCCAGGCAAGAATCATCGATGGATGCTAAAACTAGCAGAGAAAGTCTGGTAATGAACAGGGTATTTCCATGCTATCAAAATCTCCCTGCAAACTGCTTAATAATCACAAAGAGCAAATGGTAAGGAAGAGATCTAGTATTACACTACCTTAAACAACTCATCCAAATTAACATCGCCAATACTGCAACACACTGGCATCACATACGTCCTGACAGGACAATGTAAAAAGAATCCAATGTCGTTTCTGTGACAGCCTTTCTAGAAATGCATACCCAATATAAACTCTCACGATGAGGCAAAACAGGCAAAATCATATCCTACATCTGTTGCTACCTATTTACAACTTCTACACATTTACAAAATAAGTGGCTTATAGTCTTCAAGTATATTGAAGTTTTTTTTTTACCAGAAGGCAGAGGAACTATTCCCAATTAAAAGAGACAAAAAGGCATGAGTACTGAACTGGTGGGAATATGATCATAAAGGAGACTGTTGAGATAACTATGGACTACCGATTAGTTAACAGTATTTCATCAATGTTAAATTCACAGTTATGTAAAAAGATCATAATGTTATTAGGAAAACCACACTGAAGAATTTAGGAGTAAAGGAACATGATGTTTGCAACTTATTTCAAAACCTGGGGAATATTAAATGCATGCACATAATTCTAATGTGTGCGTGTATACATATGAGTGTGATGAGGGGGGTATGTAAGAGTGAGGGAGGGAAAGAGAGGGACAGAATTTGTGTTAGTTGAGGAAGGGAGGAGGGGTGGGGGAATATAAAGCAATGGGGCAAACTATTAACAGCTGATGAATCTAAAAAAAGGGTATAAGGAAATTCTATGTACTATTCCTATAACTTTTTTGTTAATTTGAAATTTTATCAAAATAAACACTTAAAAAATGTCCTGGCTGCTCTGTGAAGAAAAGCCTGTTGCAAAGTCAAAAGAGGAATTAAGAGGGCCAGCTGGGAAGACAGCGATGTGGTTCATCTGAACACTAAGTGATGTGGTTGACTTGGACCAGAGCACAGCAGTCAAGTGTTCAGAAGTAAGACGACTTGGGATAATTTTGAAGAGAGAGACAACAGGTTTCTCTAAAGAACTGGATCTGGGCTGCAACCACAGATGAAGTCAAAGTCTGTGAACTAATTAAGCAACTATGTCGTGTAAACGAGTGACTATATAAATAACACATCATTCTGTCTGGCCATGGAGAACATGAACTCTCTTCTGTGTTTAGGAAATTCCCCAAAATATGACTCTTGGTAAAAGACAGAGACTACCTCTCATAGAGAAATGGAAAAGTCAGGCTCTATCTCTGCCAGCCTCCCTTACAGATGTGACACAGGAACGCAATCTAGCTCCACCCGTTACATTCCCCTGAGCTGTTGACTTAAGGACAAGGGAGTACTATCTTTCCCTGTTAGTCCTTTTGGGCCACTGTAACAAAAATACCATAAACTGAGTGTCTTATAAACAATAAACATTTGTTTCTCACAGTTCTGAAAACTGGGAAGTTGAAGATCAAGGTGCCAGCAGATTTAGTTTCTGAACTTCCTAGTTAACAGAGGCCACCTTTTAACTGTAACCTCACATGGTGAAGGGGTAAGAAAGTTTTCTTGGGCCACTTCCATAGGGCACTGATTTCATTCATGACAGCTCCACTGTCGTGGCCCAATCACCTCACAAAAGCCCCACCTCCTAATACCATCACCTTGGGGGTTATGATTTCAACATATAAATTCTGGGGGATATTCAGTCTTAAGAAACAGTCTGGGGATGGTTTTTGCCTTCTATGTTTCTTGACTTAGGCTCTGGAGCAGTCCACAACTAACAATTGAGAGCAAGAGCAGACAAAGTTCCAAAAAAGGGTTCCACTCTCCAAGGAATAGGGATAGCAGTGGAGGAGAAAGTCCTGAGGAATGAAGTTCTTGTGATCTGACCTACCCTATGTCAGCCAAGCACAAGCAACAAAGCTACCAAGTCTCTCCTCAGTGCTACCACCAGAAATGGAAGTAGTCCTAACAGGTCAAAGAATCATCAATTTCCTTCATTTCACACCAGGCAAGTGCTGGCTCTGGGGTGATGCTTCTCCTCCTCCCAACCAGCAGTAGTGGCCCTGTGAGGTCATGACAGCAGATGAGTGCCAGCAACAAAACAGTGGCTGTCGTCTCAGTAACAGGAGCAGCCCTTCAGAGAAGATACTTGCTCTCCTGACCCAAACCAGGAAAAAGCCAGCAACAAAGAGGCATGTGCCGCCTTCCCTGAACCAGAAACAACACTGACAGCAACTGCTGTGTGGCATTTTGACACTCCATGCTTTCTAGTAGGCAGGTATTAACAAGAAACCAGATTGCCTACCAACATACGGAGAACAGAACTCTTCTGATACTCTATGCTTTACATCGGGAAAATGCCAACAATGGGTACACTGCCTTTTCCCACCAACACATAGGAAGAGCTGCTGTGGGGACACCTGAGTGGCTCGGTCGGTTAAGTGTCCAGCTCTTCGTTTTGGCTTGGGTCATTATCTCACAGTTTGTGAATCTGAGCACCACACTGGGCTCTGCATTGCAGGCAAATAACTTGCTTGGGATTCTCTCTCTCTCCCTCTTTCTCTCTCTCTGCCCCTTCCCCACTCTCAAATAAACAAACTTTTTTTTTAATGTTTATTTATTATCCGAAGCAGGCTCCAGGCTCCGAGCTGTCAGCACAGAGCCTGACGTGGGGCTCGAACTCACGAACTGTGAGATCATGACCCAAGTTGAAGTCGGATGATTAACCGACTGAGCCAGCCAGGCACCCCTAAACTTTTTTTAAAAAGAAAGAAAACAGCTGCTGTGGGGTAGAGAAATTTTATTTTTCCGCCACAGTCCAGCTTTGCTGAGAGGCATTGGCTACAGTGTGGGAACAGCTACAACACATAAAAAGAGTGACTTTCCGGCAAGAACATCAGAACAGAAACCTCTGAAAGAGAGTAAAGGGAAAACCATAAGGTGAAGGGTTAAGAAAACTGGAGAAAAATATCCTTTAAATCTGAAGAAAAACTCATGCACTCACTCCTGAGGTGTACTGTGTGAGACCTACCAGAATCCAGCTAAGAAAAGCATTGAGAACCAAAGATGGTATGGACTACCAGCCAAGGTCCATATGACTCCCTGGGTAACATATACGTGGGGCAAACCAGAACAGCATACAAATGCTTTGAAAATTCATATGGCAAGGAAAAACAGCTCATAGGAGGCAGGTCAGAACTAAGAATCTAAAACTAATCAGGTTGACCTCAGCCAAAAAAGAAACCGCACATACAAACAAATGAAAACCCAGCATTCTCCAGAGGTTTTAGACAGGACTCAGAATATCATAACACAATATTCAAAATGTGAAAGATATAACCCAAAATTAATCATACAAAGAACCAGGAAAATCTAACCAGCTCCCAAGAAATAAGATAAAAGATACCAACCACAAAATGATCTAAATGTTGTAATCAACATTTTAAGAAAGACTTAAAATCGGTGTTTATGACCACGATATACAAAGGGAAAGCAAATACATCTGAAACAAATACAAAGATAGACTTGTTCAGCAAAGAGAAATAAACTATTAAAAATGGAAACTTGGTCATATTGAAAAATATAATAATGGAAATAAAAAATTCGCTGTAGGGGCCCAATAGTAGAATGGTTATGTCAGAGGAAAGACTCAGTGAACCTGAAGACAGATCAATAGAAATAATTAATCTAACAAGAGCAGAATCACAGAAAGCTATGAGACAATGTCAAAAAGTTTAGTACTCATATTACATAAGACTTAGGAGAAAAGAGACAGGTACAGACAAATATTTGAAAAAATAATGACTAAAAAATTCCAAAAAATGGTGAAGGAGGTAAGTTTACAGATCCAAGGACCTCAGTGAATGCCAAACAGTATGAATAAAACAAAAAATAAAAATAATAATAAATTAATAAAACTTAAAAAGCCTACACCATGACATAATATACCCTTAATGTCCAAAAATAAATATAAAGAAATAGAGAAAAAAATTCTAATAGCAAATATAAAAATCAATACATTATATAAAAAAAAATACTTGAATTACTGCAGAATACTCGACAAAAATAAAGCCAGAAGACAGTGGACCAACATTTTTAAAATGCTGATATAAAAATAATGCCAAGTTAAGTGTATGGAAAACGTACTTTGGGGATGAAGGTGAAATAAAGATACTGTAAGATGAAAGAAAACTAAGAGTTGTCACCAATAGACCCTGCTTTTAAAGAAATGTGACAGGGGGTGCCTGGTTGGCTCAGTCGATTGAGCGTCCAACTTTGGCTCAGGTCATGATCTCACAGCTCACGAGTTTAAGCCCCGCATTGGGCTCTGTGCCGACAGCTCCGAGCCTGGAGCCTGCTTCGGATTCTGTGTCTCCCTTTCTCTCTGTCCCTCTCCCACTCACAATCTGTCTCTCTCTCTCTCTCTCTCAAAAATAAATAGCATAGGTGGATTTTGAGAGACTTAGCAAAAACCATGGGGGAGGGGAAGAGGGGAAAGAAAAAAAAAGACATAGAGAGGGAGGGAGATAAAACATAAGAGATTCTCAAAGACCAAGAACAAACTGAGGATGAAGGGGGTGAAGGGGGGAAGAGAGGGTGACGGGCATTGAAGAGGGCATGTGTTGGGATGAACACCCGGTATTATATGTAAACCAATTTGAAAATAAACTATTTAAAAAAAGAAGAAGAAATTTATGACAACAGAAAAAAAATAAACATTAAAAAATTAAAAAAAAAGAAATGTGACAGAAATTGAAAATTGATCATATATTTTATACAGAAATTCAAAGAATAGCTAAGAAATTCAAAAATTCTTTTATTTTTTTAAGAATACTTACTCTAAAGTTAGACACCTACCTTATACCATATGCAAAAGTTAACTCTAAGTGGATCACAGAACTAAATGTAAAAGCTAAAACTATAAAACTCTTAGAAGAAAACAAGCATAATTCTCCATGGCTGTGGGTTAGACAATGACAAGAAAGGCACAAAACAAAGAAAAAATAAATTGAGCTTCATCAAATTTAAAACTTTTGTGCTTCAGAGGACACCATCAAGAACATGAAAAGACAATCCAAAGAATGAGAGAAAATATTTGCAAATCATATATCTCATAAAAGACAAATATCTAGAATATATAACCTGTAGAACTCGATAATAAAGACAAATAACCCAATTTTAAAATGAGCAAGGATTTGAATAGACATTTCTCTAAAGAAAATTTACAAATGGCTAACATATACACAAAAAGATGCTCAACATAGACCACAGAGATACCACTTCGCACCCTCTAAGATGGTTATAATTAGACAACAACAACAACATGAGAAAACCACAAGTGTTGACAAGGATGTAGAAAAACTGGAACCCTCATACGCTACTGGTGGGTATGTAAAATGGTATAGACACTTTGGAAAACATTCAAGCAGTCCCTCAAAATGTTAAACACAGAGTTACCATTGGACCCAGAAATTCTACTCCTAGGTATACATCTAAGAGAAACGACAATGTTATCTCTGCACAAAAACTTGTACATGAATGGTCATAGAAGCATTATTCACAAAAGTAAAAAAAGTAGAAACAGCACAAATGTCCATCAACTGAAGAAGAGATAAATATGGTATATCCATACAATGGAATATTATTTGGGAATGAAAAGAAATTAAATATTGATACATGCTACAACATGCATAAATTTCAAAAACATGCTAAGTGAAAGAGCCACATATTGTATGATTCCATTTACAATGAAGTATCCAGAAAAGGCAAATCTATAGAGATGGAAGTAGACTAGTAGTTGTGCAAGGCTTCAAGAGGTGGTAGAGATGGGATGCTGGCAAAGGGACAGGGAGTATTTTGTTTTTAATAGACTACTTTTTAGGACAGTTTTAGGTTCACAGCAATATTTAGATGAAGGAAAACTAAGAGGGCTATTTTGCTCCCCACATGCATAGCTTCCCCTTATTATCAATATCCCCCAACACAGTAGTACATTTGTTACCACTGATGAACCTACACTGACACATCATCATCATCCCAACTTCACTGTTCATATTCAGGTCCAATCTTGACACTGTACATTCTATGGATTTGGACAATTTATAATGGCACGTATCCATCATTATAACATCATACAGACTACTTTCATTGTCTTAAAAATCCTCGGTGCTCTGCCTAATCATCACTCCTTGCCCCTTACTCCCTGACGACCACTGATCTTTTTATTGTCTCCAACAGTTTCCTTTGGGGATGACAAAAATGTTCTAAAATGGACTGTGGTGATGGCTGCATGCTCCATGAATATACTGAAAACCAATGGATATACTAAAAGCCACTGAACATAACAAACTAAATGAGTAATTTATGATTTATGAGTAATTTTATGATTTATAAATCATATGGTTTATGATTTATGGATTCCATCTCAAAATTAAAAATTAAAAAAGAAATACTACTTCAAGTGAAAAGGAAATGATAACAAAGAGAAACTGGAATACAAGCAATGAAAGGGCAACAAAAGAAAGGGTAAATACCTGAGTAAACAGAACAACATTTTTCACCTTTAACTCGTTGAGAACGAAAATTTTTATTGTTGCCTGATAGGATTTTCGACATACATAAATGTAACATACAACTGCATCAGGATAGAGGGATGAGCCTATGTGGTTACACTATTTCTATTTTCCACTTGAAACGGTAAAATATTAATTCTAAGTAGATTATATATAATTTGATATATTTTCATAGTTCCCTAAAACCACCACTTAAAATACTATACAAAGACTATAATTAAAATCCAAAAGATAAGTAAAAATGGATTCTAAAAATACTCAGATAATGTAAAAGAAATTAGGAAAGATGAGGCATAGAACAAAGAACAGAAAGAACCAAAAATAATAAAATGGTAGCACTAAATCCAAATCTATCAATAATTACATTAAACTTAAAATGAGCTAAACACACCAATTAAAAAACAATGATTACCATTATACACTAAAATACCAGACCCATCAGTTACACTGCTTTCAGGAATCTGACTTGAAATATAATGAGAAAGAAAGATTGAAAATTAAGAACTGAAAAAGATATAACAAGCGCCTTGACGCAGGGTCTTGCATTTGCTGTTCCTCTTTCTGCAAGGCTCCTTCTCAGATTCCCAGGTACCTGGCTCCCTCGAGGATCCTTCATCCAGAACTCAGCCTGAATGCCACCCCCTCAGAGACCTTCCTGAGTACTCTATCTAAAGAAGCCCCTCATCACTCTCCTTCCTCTTAATTTGCTTCATTTTTCATCATAGCATTTATTACTCTCTGATTTTGTTATACAGTATATGTTTTTGCATATTTTCAGGTCTCCCCACTGGCATATAAACTCCATGAGGGCTTTGTCTACTAGACACTCAATAAATGATATTGAATAAATGAATGCCAAAAAAAATATACGAAGCCAACAATAATTTTTTTAAAGTTTGAGGGGCTCCTGGGTGGCTTAGTTGATCAAGCATGCAACTCTTGATCTCAGCTCAGGTCATGATCTGATGGTTGTGAGTTTGAGCCCTGCATCAGGCTCTGCACTAACAGCTCTGAATCTGCTTGGGATTCTTTCTCTCCCTCTCTCTCTCTCTGTCCCTCTGGAACTTGAGCTTACTCATGCTCTCTCTCAAAATAAATAAATAAATATTTTTTTAAAAAAAGGCATGAGTGAATATATTAGTATCACACAAGGTAGACATCAGAACAAGGAAAATCACCAGAGATAAGGAGGGACATTATATAATGATAAAAGGATCAATTTACCAAAATGACATAGCAATTGTAAGTGTATATGCACCCAATACAACAGAGTTTCAACAGGTGAAGCTAAAACTGAAAGAACTGAAAAGACCATTGAAAAAACAAGCACAGAGAAAATCAGCAAGGATACAGAAAACTTCAACAACTCCATGAATTTACTTAACCTTATATAAACAGAATATTCTACCTGGCAACAGCAGAATACATATTCTTCACAAGTGCACACAGAACAGTAACTAACATAGATCATATTCTAGGTCACAAAACAAACCTCGCCAAATTTAAATCCAACCATATCAATAATTACATTAATCTTAAATGAGCTAAACATTGCCATAAGGGAATTAAACTAGAAATCTGTGACAGAAAGATGACAGAAAAATCCCCAAATATTTGGAAATTAAACAGTATGCTGCTAAATAATCCATCAGTAAAAGACGTAGTTCCAAAGAAACTGAATGAAAATGAAAACACATCTCAAACTTTGTGGTAGGCACCTAAAGCAATGCTTACACGAAACATTATATCACTACGTGATTCTATTTAAAACAAGGGGCACCTGGGTGGCTCAGTTTGTTAGCTCAGGTCATGATTTCGCCATACACAAGGTTGAACCCCACATCAGGCTCTATGCTAACAGCTCAAAGCCTGGAGCCTGCTTCAGATTCTGTGTCTCCCTTTCTCTCTGCCTGTCCCCCACTCACACTCTGTCGCTCTCCCTCTCTCTCAAAACTAAATAAACATTTAAAAAAAGAATTAAAAAAAAGAAAAGATAAAACAAGTCGCTACAATTAAAGCATCCACCTTAAAATACTAGGAATTAGAAAAAGAAATAGGAAAAGCAAGCAAAAGGAAAGAAAGCATGAGAATAGAAATCAATGTTGAAGACAGAACTAGAACAAAAAAATACAAATGAATGAGATTTTAAAAAATTGCTCTTTGAAAAAAAAATCAATAAAATTTAAAAAATTCTAGCCAGACCAAGAAAAAAGAGAAGACGCAAATTGCTACTATAATCAATAAAAAGAGAAAAAATACGAGCAATGACCCTCAAGAAATATTGCTAATAATTCTATGTACATAAATTTGCTAACTTAGCGGAAATGGACCAAGTCCATGAAAGTCACAAACTATCATATCTCAACCCAAGAACAAATAAATAAGATGAATAGTCCTGTACTTATCAAATAAATTAAATTCATAGTTTAAATTTTTGAAAACAGGAAAAAGAAAACTCCAAGCTACACTGGCAAATTCTACTAACCATTTTTAAGTGATGCCATTTATAATGGTTAAAAAAAATGAAAATTTTAAGTGTAAATTAAGTATTAATTTAATAAAATCTATTCAGGAGCTCTATGCTAAAAACTATAAAACCTGGAAAAAGAAAAAAAAAAAAGACCTAAATAAATAAGAGATATACTATTGTTGATGGATTGAAAGATCCCAAATGGTTAAGATGTCAATTCTCTCCAAATGATCTTTAGATTCTAAATAATTTCTAACAAAATATGGGGTGCCTGGGTGGCTCAGTTGGTTAAGCGGCCGACTTCGGCTCAGGTCATGATCTCACGGTCTGTGAGTTCAATCCCCGCGTCGGGCTCTGTGCTGATGGCTCAGAGCCTGGAGCCTGCTTCAGATTCTGTGTCTCCCTTTCTCTCCCTGACCTTCTTCTGCTCATACTGTCTTTCTCTCAAAAATAAAATAAACATTAAAAATTAAAAAAAATAATAATAATTTCTAACAAAATAACAGTAGAGTTCTTTGCATATATAAATAGCATGACTGACTCTAAAATGTATGTGAAAAAGGAACTAAAATAGCCCAAAATCAAAACTAGAATGAGGTACATCACCTCACATCTGTCAGAATGGCTAAAATAAACAACACAAGAAATAACAAGTATTAGCAAAGATAAGGAGAAAAAGGAACTTTCATGCATTGTTGGTGGGAAGGCAAACCGGTGCAGTCACTATGGAAAACAGTAGGAAGTTTCCTTGAAAAGGTAAAAATAGAACTACCCTATGATCCAGCAATTGCACTAGTTACCCAAAGAATACAAAAACACTAATTCAAAGGGATACATGCACCCCTATGTTTATAGCAGCATTATCTACCATAGCCAAATTATGGAAGCAACCAAAGTGTCCAGTGACTGATGAATGCATAAAGAAAATGTGGTACACACACACACACACACACACACACACACACACACACACACAGAGGAATATTACTAAGCCATAAAAATGAATGAAATCTTGCCATTTACAGCAACATGGATGGAGCTAAAGAGTATAATGGTAAGCAAAATAAGTCAGAGAAAGACAAATACCATATGATTTCACTCATATGTGGAATTAAGAAACAAAACAAATGAGGAAAGGGAAAAAAAGAGAGAGAAACCAAGGAACAGATTCTTAATTATAGATAACAAACTGATGGTTACCAGGTGGGTGGGGGAATGGGTGAAATAGGTGATGGGCATTAAGAAGTACACTTGCTGTGATGTGTGTGTTGTATAGAAGTGTTAAATCACTATAGTGTATACCTAAAACTAATATAACACTGTATGTTAACTGGAATTAAAATAAAAACTTAAAACAAGAAAGAAAAAGAAAGAAAGAAAGAAAGACGGAAAGAAAGAAGAGAGAGAGAGAGAGAATGAACGAACGAACCTGGGACCCTTGAGTGGCACAGTCAGTTAAGCATCTGACTCTTGATCTCAGGTCATGACCCCACAGTTCATGAGTTCGAGGCTCACATGGAGTTGTGCACTGACGGCGCAGAGCCTGCTTGGGATTCTGTTTCTCCTTCTCTCTGCTCCTCTCCCACTTGTTCTGTCTGTCTGTCTGTCTCTCTCTCTCTCAATAAATAAATAAACTTAAAAAAAAAAAAGAAACTAAAATAGCCCAAACCACTAAAACAAAGAACAAAGTTAGAGCACTCACACCACCAAATTTTAAGATATACTACAAAGATGCGATAAGCAAGGCAGTGTGGTATTAGTGAAAGGGTACACACATAGCAATGGAACAGAATAGAGAGTCTCAAACTTTCTCAAATAACATCAATTTATATTTGAACAAATACGCAAAGGCAATTCAGTAAAGAAAGGTCAGTCTTTTCAACTAATGATACTGAAACAACTGGTCATTTATATGCCAAAAAAAAAAAAAAAGAACCTTGACATATTTCTCTCTCCCTATATAAAAATCAGCTCAAAGTGGATCATAGGATGAGTGTAGAACATTAAAGAGTAAGACTCCTGTAAGAAAAATGGATGAAAATCTTTGTGACACTGAGTTTGGCAAAGTTCTTTGACCGAAAACCAAAACGTGAGCCATAAAAGAAAAAAATGATAAACCTGACTTCATCAAAACTTTAAAAACTTTTACAAAGAGAATGAACAGACCGGCCACACAATGGGAGAAAATAGTTACAAGTCACGTATTTGAAAAAGGATATAGACCCAGAATGTTTTTTTGAACTCTCAAGAACAAACAGTAAGAAAATAAACATTCCCTACTCCCCCAAAATAGGAAAAAAAAAAAATTTTTAATGGACACCGCACTGAAGAAGATATAAAGACGGCAAACATGAGAAGATGTTCAACATCATTAGTCTTAAAGGAAATGCAAATTAAAGACCTATAAGACCTGTAAGAATCCTAAATACCACCAGTTGCTGGCAAGGAGGCAGAGCACCAGGATCTCTCATTCACTGCTGCTGGGAATACAAAACAGCACAACCATTTTGGTCAGATATTGGTTGATCTGACCATATGACACAGCAACCATACTCCTAGGTACTAACTCCACTGATTTAAAAATTTATGCCTACGGAAAACCTACATGCAGATGTTTACAGCAGCTTTATTCATAAAGCTCTGTTGGCAAAACATGTTGGGACAATGGGGCAGGTGTGAGGGAAAGAAAGGAGTCAAGTAGAACTCACAGGTGTTTCAGCTGATGACCTAGTGAGCGGTGACACCATTTACTGAAATAAAGATGACTGCAGTAGGAGGATGTCCAGAAAGAAAAGTCACAATTTCCTTTATGCACATTTTATGTTAAGATGCCTATTATACATCCAGGTGAGATTGTGAAGTAAGTAGTTGGTAATACTGGGCAGGTGAAAAGACAGGCCAAGAAACATAAATTTGTAATTTATCAGTGTCTATACACGGCATTTAAAACTGATGTGGGAAACAAAGGCAAAAGGAAAAATTAAATTTTCTTATAACTTACAGCGCACCTACAACCCCTTGAAACAGCAGAGTGACTTTCCCCTAGGGCCTCAACTGCCTAAATGTTGACACTTTGCTCAGGGCAAAAGGCAATCTTAGCTTAACATTATCCTAATCCCCTAGGATCCTGTGAATCTACTTTAAACATAAATTCCTTTGGAAACTTCTGTCTCTACCTCCCAAGATATATGTCAGGAATCATCCTCCAAGCATGTGGCCCACTGATACACATCTCAAGGTCTCATGACAGAGGGTTCGCTAGACAGTAATAAAACCACAGTTAGCCCCCTCAGGGCCCTGGAAACCTTGCTTCCAAAACTGCTTAGAGGCTTCGGCTGTCCCTAACCCCCTCCCAACCTGACCGTTTATAACCAGTCACCCATCACAACCCCAGTGCAGCTCTTTCTGCCCACAGGTCCTACCCCTGTGCTTTCATAAAACCACTTTTTTACACCGAAGATATCCCAAGAATTCTTTCTTGACTCTTTGCTCCGAATCCCAACATTTCCACATCAAAACCATGTGACCAGATGAGATCAATCAGGAAGCAAAGGTAAATACTAAAGACGGTTCAGTATGAGCTGGACACTCCAGCATTTGGAGGCTGAATGAGAGAGGAAGAGCAACAAAACCAGAATGAAAAGCAACACTCAATGAGGTAAGGAAACTGGGAGAGCACAGTAAGAAGGTGTTTCAAAAAGGGGAGTAATCAACTGTCAAATGCTGCTGAGAGTTATGGATGGTATCATGAGAAATGAGAACTTCCCATCAGACTCGGCATGGTGGCAGGCTGCCATGAACAGAGAAGGGAGTTAGGGTCCCTTCAATTGTGTGTACCTAAGGTACTGAAAGCTAAGATTGGCTGATAGGTTAAAATACATAGAATTATCAGGGTCCCCAGCAAGCTCTTTCCAAAACAGAAATTTGTCAGACTATGTTTATTTAAGAAAAAAAATAATTTCTAATGCCTAGCAGTAAACAGCTATCTAGTCTAGTTTCACTCCGTTAAATATGTGCCTCTATACCAGGAAAACAGCTCATGATTTGCAATAAAAGGAACACCCCAATAAACCAAGATATACATGCCAGGCTCTGAGGACTTACAGCCTAACTGCCTAGACTTCCTCAGTCTTGCAGACTCTCCATACTCCTCCTCCTCTGCTTAGCTGAGCTCCATCTCCCCTGACGTCTCTGCCGGGCCCTGTAATCTAACGCATAGTCTGCTTACCTCCCAGTTAGTTCCTACTTTACCATTTTCCTCTCCCACGCCCAGACTCAGGGACTCTACAGAGCGATGCTGCTCAGTCCAGTGCTTAGAACACCACTTCCTGTACTTTGAACAGCAACCCAACAACTCACGGACGCCATGCAGGTCCTAACGGCAGGCCCCAGAAAACAGGTCTTTTACTGACATTTGTTGATTAAGATTAAAATAGTATCTTTTAATATACTATTTAGTATATTTAATATACTATTTAGTATATTTTTTAAGAGGACCCTATTACAGAAGAAAGAAAAGATCCCTATTATAGAAGATATCAAGATAAAAGGACACGTGGTCACCTTAGCTGTTGAGTATCCAGAATACGAACACAAATAGTAGGTTAAACTGTAAAGTATCTAAAAGACTATGAATGTTGTTTCTTGTTTGTAAAGACAGGAGCATGACAAAGGCAATGGGAATGTTAAGTACCCTTGTGTTAAAACAGTGACCAAAATTAGTCATAACAAAAATCAAGTTCAACTAAGGATTCTTAAATGGATCTAAACAGATTCAGTACTAGGGCTAACATTAGCGGAAAAAATTTTAAAGTGACACCTATTAAAGAACAGCCAGTGACCAAAACAGTTTTTCATCAAATAAACTAGTTTTTCTCTCTTTCTCCTTTATCTAAACATAGATATTCCTCCAAAAGTCCCTTCCTTTATTTAACAGACTTAACTGGAAATAGCCTAGAAGAATTAAGCATCCATTTTTTTTTCATAAATATGTTCTTCTTTCTCGAAAGAGAGGACATTACTGAACCACGATCAATTATCAGTTTCTTCTAAACACACACACACACACACACACACACACACGGGGGGGTTACTGGGGGAAGGGTGCTGATTTGTACTATTCTGTATAAACTCTTGTGGCTACCGCATACGGAAAACTGTAAAACAGTAGCCCTGATGCAGTGCCATCTGTAGTCACTGAATGAGGTGAGGCTCTGCGACCCACCAGAATGAATGTACTCATGTCTTTCTCACGGTGAGCTAACAAACCGACAACTCACATGATGAAAATAAATGTAGCTGGGAATATAGTGTGAACTTTGATCCAAAAGTTCTTCTTCACCAGAATCCATTCATAGGCTGTTTTAGCAATCACCAAAGTTCCTAAAACTGTCAGCAAAAAATTTGTGTGCATACATTTTGCTGCAGAAAACATTTACAGTTTCAGTGCAGGAGTTGGCAGAGTTTTCCTCCAAAGGGCCAGATAATGAGTGTTTTAAGCTTTGTGGGCCACATGGTCTCTGCTGCAACGATTTTACTCTACCACTGTAGCACAAAAGCAGCCACAGACAATAGTAAATAGTAAATGAACAGGCATAGCTGTTTCCAATAAAACTTTTATTTACAAAAACAGGGTGCAGGCTGGATTTGCCCCACAGCTATAGTTTGCCAACCCGTTGTATTCCATACAAAGTCTTAGTCATTTTCTTCTATGAATCAAAGACTTAAGTCCAAGTCTTTCTAGTTCCTGAGCAATTTTAAAATCCATTTGAACACATTCAAGAGATTAATTCAGTCTTCTTTGATCTACTCAACTCCAGTGACCTCTTCCAATACCTTTCAGCAGCCCCATTACCACAAATAATTCCTTTTCTGAAACCATGAATTTCCAACATTTACTGTTTTAACAAAGATTTTTCAGCTGATATGTGCTAGGCTCTAGACATTCCATTTACTGGTCATATAACTTCCTATCTTCCAGTTCTTCAACTTTTTTTTTTTCAATATCAACCACTCCTTAGGCATAAACCTGAGAGTCTTCTTGCTTTAACTACCAAGAACAATCTTTATTCTGAAATAACTCCTTCCTCCCCACCACTGTATTCCATTCAAACACCCAGCCTCCTAAATAAGATTCAAAAGTATCATACAAATATGCAGAACAACTGTCTGCAAATCTACATTCTATAGCCCTAATGTTCCCACATTTCTTCTAGTCATTTTTCTCTCACAACCCTCAACAGCTATTCTAAATCTTTACTATTGTACTGAAGGCTTCATCACATCTCCCAGAACAAAATCAATGACCCTGCCAGTAGACGGTGACACTTTCAGTTTCCTACCTAAGACCCATGGCCTATAAACAAATGTGGGTATGAGCCATCCACAACTCCTCCATTCCCAGTGTAAATATATTTCCTCCTCTCACTGAAAGCCAACTCCTGCCTGCTCTTATGCATGATCACGACCACTACCACCTCCTCATGTACTTGCATTATATCTGGTAAGTTTTGTTTTTGCAGAACTGTATTAGTTATCAATGCTGTGTAAGAAATCACCAAAGTTAGCAAATAAATTGGAGGTAGTTTAAGCCCCTTAGCTGAATTCTTTGCTTTGGGTCTCATAGACTGAAATCAGGATGGTGATAGGGCTGCATCCCTCTCTGGAAGCTCTGGGCAAGAATCTGCTTCCAGACTCACTAAGTTGCTGGCAGAATCCAAGTTTCTTATAATTGTAGGACTGAGATGCCCATTTCCTTGCTGTCAGCTGGGGGCTGCTCTTGGTATCTAGAAGCTGTGGACCTTCCTTGGCACATGGATTACTCCATCTTCAAAGCCAGCAAATGAGAATTCTTGTCATGTTAAATCTAAATTAGACAAAAGCCATGCCTGCAAATGTCTGTAAAATAATCCCCTCTTTATCTATAACTCCTGTTGAAATGGCTAAGGAGTACTATCCTGAAGCTTCCTAGAGGTCACATGGTGTGGTTGAGGAAATCTGTGAGGCACATATTAATTTCTTGAAAAAAGCCTTTCGTATAACTGAGTAATCTGACCATATGATCTTTCTGAGGTTTTAGCAAAAGGTTATATATACACCCTTGGTTTCTTCTCTGTACCATACATACTTTCAGAAACAATTTCTTCATTTTAACATTATCTACCATCTGGACAGGCTCAAAATAAACTAAATCATCTAGTCCTGGTACCTCTCTAACAACAAGTTTAACTTTATTCCTCATATATTCCTATAACCAGCAAGAGGAAACCAAGCAATACCTTCAACACTTTGCTCAGAAATCACCTTAGCTATATATTCAACCTCCTCATGTAAGTCTGCTTACATCTTCAAAGCCAGCAACAGAGACTCTCCCTCAGGTCAAATCCCTCCCACACCTCAAATCTATTTTGCCAGGAATAGCCCAACCCCTTTAAGGGCCCACCAGATTAGACAGGATCCACTAAAGATAATCTTCCTTTCTCAACTATGCCATTCAGTATAATCTCATCATAGGAGGGTTGGGTCCTGCTCATAGTTCACATCCATACCCAAGGGGAGGGGCAGGGAATCTTGGGGGCCATCTTAGAATTCTGCCTACAACTATGACTATGAGTGTAGCAATTCTGAAACTACTCTCTATGCATGGTAGCAATGAACAAATGAATTAATATAGTGATGATATAGAATGGGGAAAGGCAGGAAGTTAGATTAGAATTACTAGATAGATCAGTGTGAACTCATTATTTTATATATATATATATATATATATAAAATTATAAATATATAATAACTATAAGTATTTTATATATATTTATTTTTATAAGATATATTTATATTATATATATATATTTTTTTTTCGTTGTTTGGTTTATCTCCCATCCCAGCTCTCTCTCCTGAAATAGTCTAGAAGCAATGGTGCCCCAGCATCAGTGAACATACCCAGTGCCAAGATCTAGATTCGTAAACAGAATTCCCTATTAAAAGGAGCCATGGATCAATAGAGAAATGAGTAACATTAGAGCAGGAAAAGTACAAGATGAGCCAGGAACATTCTGTTGTGCCAGAATGTAAGAAAGTACCCCAAAAGTGATGGGGATATACAAAAGGACAGAAACCAGTTTTAGGGAGTTTCTATTAGATAAAAAGCTCTGGAAATATTCAGAAATTGGAAAGAAACACAATGTGCTTCAAATCACTGCACTTTTTGAGAGTTTATATTTGTGGTTAAAACCATCAGTTAAAACTACTTACGGAAACAAAAATATACCTAGAATTCACAGTTTAAAATGTTTCACTTCTTAGGAAACAGTATTTACCATTAAAAGGATATGACTAATTATGTTTCATCTCCAAATAATAATAGCAAATTTTTGGAGTGGTTGGAGATCAGAATAACTACATGTACTATTCAAATATAAATAAATATTTGAAAACATGTTTTTCCTGTAATTATTTATAAAGCTTCTAATTTCCATAATTAAAGGATATTCAAGGAGAAATTGCCCAGTTAAAGGCTCAAGCATTCTAGGGTCCCCTTAGCCTGTCCTCTACTACTTTGGTCATGTAATTAAGAAAGAAGTGTAACAGAATTGTTTTGATGTTGAAGAGAAAAGGGTTGAAGACAATCCAAGGGAAATACACTTAACAATATCAACTCTAGATGAACTGACAAAAGGAAGTATAGTAAATGAAATTCTAGGATTATAATCATAGGCATTCACTTATTAATAATCTATGAAAACACTTTTTAATTTAACTTAATACTGATTTGTTATAGAGTTTTGATGTATAAGAATACTTCTCAGTGAAGGATAGAAATTTAATAGTCACACATTTGTGGGATGTGGGCCAAAGAGCCCCATTTGAATCTCAGGCAAAGTGTGTAAGACTTCAAAGTAAAAGAGGAAAACACTCTCTGGTTAGAAGTAATGTGCCAAAATTCTGGTTTAGAATAAATGAGTTTTAGACGACAATATAAGATTTTAAAGTATGCCTTTGAATAGTTTAAAAGTTGGTTCCTGCTTATCCCTGTCCTACTTTCTTAATGTTAAAAAAGAGACAACAGACACAAACTGGAGTCACTTATGTTAAGTCCACAGCACCCAAAAAGAAACTTTTAATACCTGACCTAAGTACTGTTTCAAACTCTCCCAGGAATGTAATCTTTTTTTTTTTTTAAGTGTTTATTTATTTTTGAGACAGAGAGAGAGACAGAGCATGAGTGGGGGACGGGCAGGGAGAGAGGGAGACACAGAATCCGAAGCAGGCTCCAGGCTCTGAGCTGTCAGCACAGAGCCCGATGCGGGGCTCAAACTCACGGACCGAGAGATCATGACCTGAGCCGAAGTCGGCCGCTCAACCGACTGAGCCACTCAGGCGCCCCCCAGGAATGTAATCTTAAGCAGTCAATCTGGAATTTCCTAACCAGCACCAGTGAGGTTATCCAAGCAATAAACCAGTTTGTTCCCCCCAAAGGGAAGGTATAACCTTGCTGGAAATAATCCCTTTTTTCCTCTTTATAAGTTCCTTGTCCCACTCTCTCTCTGCCTTTGAAAACATTCCATTTTGTACATCTCCTTGTAACTTCTTTAGACTATTTGCTGGAAGAGATGCTGCCAAATTCACAAATCATTGAATAAAAACAATGAGACCATCAAATTTACTCAGTTGGATTTCTTTTGGATTTAACGCTACTCACCTAAACCCAAAGAAGATCCCATTTTCCACACATACAATAATTAATAATCCCATGAACTCTAGACCAGTGATCTTCATGTTTAAAAAAAAAAACAAAACAAAACACACAGAACCTGATTTACAAAGGATATCTTATGAAAAACTCGAACGCATAAAACAGACAAAACTGGAACTCCTCTGGCTTAAGTGAGAAGCCCCCTGTCCCCATCCCATCCCCAGGCCTCTCCTTGAACCTACTGCAGCCCCTGCAGCACTCACACATAACCCCAAGACCACGCAGAACATGCAAAACGTGACTCCAAGCAATAACTGATGTAAAGGTTCTGCTATGATCAGAAAAAATGTTTTTCTGATGCATAAGGAAAATACGGACATACAGAAACTGAAATATTCTAAGTGATTATATTTGGGCAGTAGAACTATGAGTAATTTTTTGTTTCCCAAATTTTCTATAATTGACAGGAATTACTGTTAGAAGCCCAACAGATTTTATTTTAAGATATAAGTGTAATTATTCTCCCTGTAATGCACTGTGTTGTAGTATACGACAGAAAAAAGTGTTTCTGTACCACTATGACTATACTTAAAAATGCACACACATACACATACAGTGATGTAAAGACTAGAAATACAAATTTAACAATATAATTAGAGAGGCCTGTTTATATTTAAAGTACATAATATTTTAATCACAACAGATCAGATATATTTAATTGTTTCCTTTAATGTCCTTTTCATTGCAATTTCCAGTAAAGCCACAAGTTACTAATTATTCTTGGAACCAGAAAAGAGATTAATAAGTTAAGGAAAAAAAGTGTCCCATGAAATCTACTACTTTCAAATAATAATTCTTGCATTTCCAAAACCCATTACTCAAGCCAAAGACTGTAATTAAGATACTAGTAACATTTCCTAGACAAGTAAACAGTCAATTAATTACATTTGCTTCTACGAAATGGAAAGAGTAAATATTAACCATGATTTTGAAATCAAAATAGAGATATTAGGCAAAGTGGGGAAAGTTATAGTACATGGCTACAATATATAGTAGTTTTTTGCACACTGGTAACTAAAATTTTATCCCAGTTTTACTGAGAAATAATTGACATAGATCACTGTATAAGTTTGAGGCATAAAGCATGATAATATGATTTACATATATTATGAAATGATTATCACAATAGGTTCAGCTAACATCCCTCATCTCATACAGATACAATACAAAGTAAAAAAAAAAAAATGGGGCGCCTGGGTGCTCAGTCGGTTAAGCGTACAACTTTGGCTCAGGTCATGATCTCATGGCTTGTGGGTTTGAGCCCCAAGTGCTGTGCTGATAGCTCAGAGCCTGGAGCCTGCTTCTGATCCTGTGTCTCCTTCTCTCTCTGCCCCTCCCCGACTTGCATGCACTCTGTCTCTCTCGGTCTCTCAAAAATAAATAAAACATTAGAAAAAATTTTAAAAAAGTTCTCTTTGTGATGAGAGTTCTTAGGATTTACTTTCATAACAACTTTCCTGTATATCATACAGTATTATAGTCATAATGCTGTACATTATTATACCCCTAATTATAACCCTTAGTTATATTTATTTATTTATCTTATAACTAGGAATTTGTACCTTTTGACTACCCTCCTCCAATTCCCTCATCTCCCACCTTCAGGCTCTGGTAACCACATGTCTGATGTCCTTTTGTATGAGTCTGTGGTTTTACGCAGGGGGGCGGGGGAGCACGATTGTTTGTTTTTTAGATTCCACATGTAAGTGAGATCATATAGTATTTGTCTGGCTTATTTCATTTAGCATAATGCCTTCAAGTTCCATCCACATTGTTGCAAATAGTAGCATTTTCTCATCTTTTATGGCTGAATAATATTCCTCTCCGTGTGCGTGTGCGCGTGTGTGCGTGTGTGTGTGTGTGTGTGTTGTACCATAATTTCTTTATCCGTTTATCCATCGATGGACACTTAGGCTGTTTCCATGTATTGGTTATTGCAAATGATGCTGCTATGAACATGGAGGTGCAGATATCTTTTCAAATTCATGTTTTCATTTCCTTTGGATATATTCCCAGGAGAGGAATTGCTCGATCACATCGTACTTCTATTTTTAACTTTTTTGAGGATCTTCTATACTGTTTTCCACAGTGGCTACCCCAATTTACAATCCCACCAATACTGCACAAGGTTTCCCTTTCTCTACATCCACACCAGCATTTGTTATCTCTTGTCTTTTTGAGAATGGCAATTCTAAGAGGCATGAGGTGATATTTCACTGTGGTTTTAATTTGCATGTCCCTAATGACAAGTCATGTTGAGCATCTTTTCATGTACTTGTTGGCCTTTAGTACACCTTCTTCGGAAAATGTCTATTCAGGTCCTCTGCCTATTTTTTAATTGGGTTTGTTTTCTTTTGTTTTTACTATTGAGCTGTAGGAGTTCTTTACATAATTTGGACATTAACCCCTTATCAGATATATGGTTTGCAATTAGACACAGAAGGAACCAATCCCAACATAATAAAGGTCATACATGACAAGCTGACAGCTAAAATCATACTCGATGGTAAAAGATTAAAAGCTCTTCATCTAAGATCAGACGCAAGAGACAAGGGTGCCCACTCTCATCACTCTTATTCAAGAGAGTACTGGAAGTCATAACTAGAGAAATCAGGTAAGAAAAGAAAATATATCAAAATTGGAAAGTAAGAGGTAAAAGTGTCTCTATTTGCAGATGACATGATTCTAAATATAGAAAATCCTAAAGAGTCAACAAAAAAATTCTCAGATCTAATCAATGAATTCAGTAAAGTTGCAGGACACAAAATTAACATTAAAAAAATCAACAATGCTTCCATACACTAACAAAGAACTTCTTGAAAAAGAAATAAAGAAACCAATCCCATTTACAACAGCACCAAAAGCAAACACTTAGGAATAAACTTAACCAAAGAGGTAAAAGATAACTCTGACAACTTAATATTTTAATTTTAATTTTTTGTGTTTCTACATAGATTTGTTTATCCTTGTCCTACTTTCCTAACCATCAGTACTATAAGTCTGAGACTGCATAAACAGCCAGCAGGAGAACTAAACAAATTCCTTTCTTCCTGAAATTTTGTTAGCTAAAACTTAAATCCACAAAGTCTTAGTCTTTTTGTAATGTCAGAAGCCCTGAGTGGTTGAAACAATCAAGAAGAACTTGGAGACTGGCAAAAACTTCTCTTCCTCATACTTTTTAAGAACTATTGTCTGTGGTAAATACAGGTTAAAAAGAGAATGGACAAGAGTTTTTAAAGGTTTCATTTCCACGAACCAGTTGTTTAAAGTTTTGGATTCGCAAAAGCTTCAAATACAGCAGATATAAGCAGAACTAAGTGAGTTTAAGATAGGGAGAATGAACTATATCCCTATCTACTTTCTTTCCTTACCACCCTCACTCTCACAACATCATCTTTGGTGGAATCCTAGGGACAACGATTTTAAGGAGAGAGGAATGAGAAATTCTAGTAGAATACATGAAAAAAAAAAAAAAAAACTACTGAAGCCACCATTGCAATATAGTTGTATGCTTAAATTATATTTGAATTCTGTTTGAATCACCCAACATATACTGGGCACTTAATACAATTAGTCAAGGGGCATCTGGGTGGCTCAGTCCGTTAAGTTTCCAACTCTTGATTTCAGCTCACCTCATGATCTTGTGATTTTGTGTGTTCGAGCCCCATGTCAGGCTCTGGGTTGGCAGCTTGGAGCCTGCTTGGGATTTGCAGTCTCCCTCTCTCTCTGCCCTCCCCCTACTTGTTCTCTCTCTCTCTCTCTCTCTCTCTCTCTCTCTCTCTCTCTCTCCATCTCTCTCTCTCCCTTTCAAAACTAAAATAAACTTAAAAAAAAAAAACTAAACAAAAAAAATGCATGAGACTGTGATCCTCATTAGGGTTGAGAGGCACTTCACTGGGGTTCAATAGAAGGCAATTTGAAACATAGTATATTTATTTATTCCAATAGCTCAACCAGGGCACGTAAAGTAGATTAAAGTCAATTCTCCTTATTTGTAGTAGTTATGGTCTATAACGTTCTGCAAACACTGAATTATCAAATACAGGGTTAGGTTCCTGTAAGCCTCTGGTCACATTTTCATGAAGCAATCAATACATAACTTTGTTTACGTTTTTGTTTACGGACAACCATATAATAGTATATATTCCTGATTCATAAACATTGAACTCCTTGCCAACAGCACTGTGAGTCGTGCCTGAATGAAGCTTATCTAACATCTGTATTCTCTAAGGCACATCATGGACTTCTTACACTTAGGATCACCAGACGGTGCTACAGCACTTCAGCACTATACTTGAGGGCCATTTTAAACAGCAAAATCACCAACAAAAAGCACCCAAATAAGAAAACGCAACACTACATAGATCGCAAAAAGGATACTTGATTACAATATGAGAGCTGAAACAAGAAGAAAGAGGATCAGCTTTTTCAAATTCTTTTTTGCTGCTCTGTACAAGTGCATGTCTGCAAATGACCATAAAAGCGCTGTATATGGATTGTGGGGCTACAAAATATTTTTAGCAAATAGGTGAGCTTGCAAATATGGAAACAACAAATAGTGAGGATCCACTGTATTTTCTCAAGACAATCAAATCCCATATAAGATTATGATTTAGTTACAAACCATTAGTGTGTTTAGAAGAAGGCACTAGGACACATAGGGAAAGAAATAGTAAAAATCAAAATTAAAAATGAGGCTCAAAATTCTGCACCAAATATCCACTGACACTGTAATGTATCTGTGGTAAGTTGCATTACTGTTCCCAACCCATCACCCCTCCTGCATCCTCCAGCTCTGGCATGTGACACTGCAGTTCCTCTCGCTAAAGACCTGGGCATATCTCTCCACTGTACAATGTTACCCAGGGTCACGTGATTTGCTCTCGCCAATGGAATGTTCATGGACGCATGAGTAAAGACTTCAAATGCGCTTCCAGAGTTGGGGTTTCCTTCTTGTGCTTCTGCCATCGCCATGAGAAAAACATGCCCTCAGGCAGTTTACTAGTGCACGCAGGAACAGAAACACATGGAACAGACGTAGCACTAACTGTAACTTGGAGCCAAGCCCAGCCATCCCACAGATATGTTAGCAATTATAAATGAGCCATTAAGTTCAATAGGACTTATGCAGCTATAGTTAATTGATATTTAGTGTAATTTTAAAATATTATCTCACTAAAAATCTTTATATAAAAGGCTGAGGAGGCTCTCTTTCATTCTTATCCTAAAGCCTAGTAAGTTTGTGGTATGTTTACGAAGATGGCTGCATCCGTATCTCCCCACCCACATGGGGATCTTTTACAATGTGACCTTGTCATTCAACCACCACATGGTAGAGTCTATCTCCCCTCTCCTCAAATTTGGACTGGCCCTATGATGCTACATAAGACTTGAAGCCAGACCTTATGAAATTTGAAGTTTCCATGTTTCATCCTTCATGGAACCTAGTCCTCAAGCAAGAAGTCAAACTCGGCACTGCACTGTGAAAAAGCCCAAACTAGATATGTGGAAGGAGAAAGTGGGGAGCGGGGTGTGGGGGGGCGGAGAGAGAGGGTACGCACATTTGCACATGTACAGAGTAGGGAGGTGGGGAGGGCTGGGAGCAGGATACAGACCATGGGGTAGAGCACCAACTATAAAACATGTGAATGATGCATTATGAACCTTAAAACATCCTAGGGCCCCAGCTGACACTATATGAAGCATAAGAACTTCCTGATCAATTCACAGAATGGTGAGAAATAATTCATTGTTTAAAACAAGACACTAACTTTTAGAATGAATTATAGCAACTCAAGCAAGTTGTTAATAAGTGTGGGCTGAATTACTTATATTCGCTAGAATATTGTTTAGTGCTTACCTTGGTGTTCGCCATGTCCACAATATACTGGTCTCCCTTTATACATTCCATCACTTCAAAGCCATCTCTGTCAATCACTTTAGCCTGAGAGCTTCCAGATACAACAAGAATCATGTCTCCTGTGTTACTATACTGCAGTGACTTGATCTGATGGCTTTGTAAAAGAAGAAAGAAGAAAACAGGTGTGTAAGACACTAGGCATAATATTTATACTTTCACTACATTAGGCACTGCCGGAAAAGTCACACAACTGCACAAATGGATAGTTCTTCAAAAGCAAGATCATCAACATCAAATGGGTCCTCAACACCAGTAGCTACCCTGTTAGTGCTCTCCTCCCACTCACCACAGCGATCTGTTAAAATCTCTACTCACCAACCAACTCTACCCCCTCTTTCAGCAGTTGATTTGTCTGGCTCTTTCCCAAAAGAAACAAACAAGAACTGCCTCAACTTCCTCCCACTACTGTCATAAACTTATCTGCATCTGAACACCTCTCTTCCTCCTCCTCTTTGACTACAATGGAGGATGTAAACCTCTTCCTGCCCAAGGCAAATCTAATACTTATATTCTGGATCCCATCCCTTCCGGTATCCTCAGGAACTTCTATTGATTGTCCCCTCCTCTCTCCCCTTCACGGCTAAGGTGTTGGAACAAGCTTTTCCTCCTTTATTCCTCTAGTACTATGGTATCCCTTCCATTCTCACTGCTCTACTCACCCCCACCCCCACTCCCAGCTCCCAGGATTTGGTCTGCTGATAGCTACCCAATGAACTCTCTCATACAAGATTACGTTACAATTCCAAAGTAGCCAACATTCAATGTCAATGTGCAGTAACACGGCCCAGCCCTCTGCTTAAGTCTGAGATATGTCAGAAGAATTACACCACCTTCAGATCTCCCTGTGGGATCAGCTGCGGCTGCTTCTGCTACTGCATGACACTGCAATTTCTGCACCTTCCTAAGGGTGTTTCCCTAGCACCTCTCTCACAGGGGCTGATCCCACGAGCACTCCACAACCAACCTTCTGCACGCAAATCCAGAGTTTCAAAGTATGTTTCCGGGGAACCTGACCTGAGAGAGTTGTTACCAAAACTGGTGCTATGAAGTGAATTCCAAAATGAGATCCTGGAAGGGTATTCATGCCTGACTGGCTAGCAGTGAGGACCCCATCGCAGGTGGTACAGTCCCCACCGTGCTGCAACAGTGCAGCTGCAACTGCCACAACTTCACTGTGAAGGGAGAGACACTGGCTGGTGTGCTATTTCAGGCATCTAAGAGATACAGGAAAAGGAATAACTGAAACGACTACAGAACTGGATAGCTATTACCTGGGTAGTCAGTGTAATGAACAAAGACAATGAAAAGCTGAGACTGCGTAAACCACCAATTATATAGTGTGAAAGCCAGAGGGCCTCGCTGGCAGCCTATAAAGACTTTGGAAGCAGGACCAAAAGCAGTTGACGTTCACAGGTGACAAACAGAAGCACACACGTGCATGCTCAGGCCAGGGCTGTGTTACTTTTCTGGCCCTTTGTCTTATCATACTCAGAAGGGACCTGGACTATCTGGCCAATGTGAAGAAATTCATGCTGGCCCATCATCTAGAAGACATCATTCTAATTGAATCAGGTGAGCAAAAAATTAAGTTCATCGGTGAGAAACATCTCCAGAAGATGACAGATAAACCCTAGGAAAGATCAAGAGATGAAGATAAGGAGATGTGGGGAAGATGTTTACAGACACACACACAAAAGTGGACACCAAATACGAAGCTCTTTGTATCATACGTTAATCCCAGAGGACATCAACTTTGAAAGAGGCAAGAAACCATGCAAAGTGAGTTGGCCAGTTCAACTGACATTAGCTAGCTTTTGTCATCATTGATGCCACTGTTAATGCAACAGGCTTATAAATGAAATGGCAGTGGAAGAAGGGATGGAAGTTATGCAAGGGACCAATAGTTACTCTCCAAAGTGGACCTATTATTGCTAAAGGTCCAACCTGTCAGTAACGAAAGCCTATGATGAACCCCAATCCCAAAATCAGTACTAAACTAATGGAAAATATGGAATATGAAAAACTGTAATGAGTATATGGGAAAAAATAGAGTGGAGAGAACTAAACATGTGTGCCAAGGGGACGGAAATAAATATTTTAAGTAGAGTGGTCAGGAAGTAAGTGACTGAGTGGGCTATGAAGTGAGGGATTAGGCTATGACAATATTTTGAGGAAGAGTGTTCCAAGAAAAGGCAACAGCTATCAAAAAGGACCTGCAGCAAGAGTGTACCTGGCATTTCCCCAATGCAACCGCAGCAGAGTGCGTAAAACAAACAGGAGTTATAGAGGTGAGAATGCATCAGGTCGGGTGGTGCAGACCATGGAGGGCCATGTAGCCCCTGAAAGGACCTTGGCTTTTGTTCTGAGAGAAATTAGAAGAAACTCACCAGAGTGCTTTGAGAGGAGCAAGGACACAATCTGACCTACACTATACAGAACCATTTTTTTGTACCCAGACCATTTTGCACTCTGAAGTCTGTGGGCTCCTTCTGAGTATGTTTTTTAAACATCTTTAAAAAACTACATTAGGCATATAGTGGACATCAGCTATAAAGAAATAACTATTAGGATAATTTTTTAAATTTGTGACATAATATGAGTTTCTCTACCAATATATCAAGTCATTATGCCTAGAGGCAGATCTACTGTAATATCAAAGCAATGATGAGCATAAACAATATGTATTTCAATGTATCTGTAGCAATGATAATATAATAAGAAAGCATCTGAAATTTTCAGGTACACCTGTGACTTTTTTGCCTACTTTCATAATTAAAGGAAAGGCTAAAAGTCAGTTAGTGGCTAATGAAAACAAGTAATTTCTTTACCCAAGTTCACAGAAATTGGGAATACCAGATATTGAACTTATGAGTCATGGAACTTTAAACAACTATAATGAAGAAATTAAATGACAAGGTAGATAATATAACCACAGAATTGAAAGTCACACAAAAAAGAAATATGCAGACGTTTTAGAATGAAAACTACGATAAACTGAAATTTAGAACTAATGGATGTGTTTAACAGCAGAGAATTACTGGTTAAAAGATTAGTTTTAGACTGAAGCACGGTGAGAAAAACTGGAAAAATGCAGGAGAAAACAAAAGGGAAATATAATATATGGTGAAAAAGTCTCACATTCGATTTGCAGAATGTAAAGCGAGAGAAGCAATATGTAAAGAGGTGACCGTCAAAATTTTGGAAAAATGGTAAGACATTAACCCAGAGATTCAATAAGTACCATATACCCCAATAGGGTAGCAAAAAAACCACACCAAGGCACATCATAGAAAAAGTGCTGAAAGTCTAAGACAAAAGTAAAACCTTGAAAAAACACTTTTTTTTCAAACATGTTTTCATCAGGAAATTCAAAGTAAAACTACAGACACCACTATATATGCGCCAAAGAACTAAAATTTAAAAGGCTAACAATACCAAGTGTATTACTGGGACTATGAAATGAAAAAAAACCTACCTTCAGAGACAAAGAAAGCTGTCACATCAACAACTGCAATATATGAGATCTTATAATGGTCTATACATCATAAGACCAACACTGCCCAAAAGAACCTTCTGCGATGGGAGAAATGTTCTACGTCTGTGTTGTCCATTATCATAACCACTAGCCACATGTTTCTATCAAGCACTAGAAATACAGCTAGTGCAACTAAGGAACTTAATTTTTTATTTTCTTTAATTTAAATTTAAATAGCTACATATGAACAGTGCAGCTGTTAACAATATGAAATAAATATAAAACAGTCTCAACTTTAGAACAACAGAAGATTCTTACTGGCTCATAAAACAGATGAAAAATGAAATACTAAGTAAAATGGACTTTAAAAAAAAGAAAACCTGGGGAGCACCTGGGTGGCTCTTTTGGTTAAGCATCCGACTTCGGCTCAGGTCATGATCTCACAGTTCATGGTTTCGGGCTCCACATCCTGTTCTGTACTGACAGCTCAGAGGCTGGAGCCTGCTTCAGATTCTGTCTTCCCCTTTCTCTGCCCCTCCCTTACTTGCTCGCTGCCTCTCTCAAAAATAAATAAACATTAAAAAAAAGAAAAAAAAAAAAAAAAAGAAACTCTGAGGTGCCTGGATGGCTCAGTCAGTTGAGCATCAGACTCTTGATTTCAGCTCAGGCCATGGTCTCACAGTCCATGGGTTCAAGCCCAACATCAGGCTGCTTAGGGATTCCCTGTCTCTGTCTTTCTCTGTCCCTCCCCTGCTTGTGCTCTATCTCTCTCTCTCTCAAAATAAACACACACACACGCACATACACACACACAAAACCTAATGAAATCTATTAAAATCTATTTGGACGATAATAGTACCCGTACTAAAAAAAAAACCAGTGTAGAGTCCCTCAATGTGATTTCCAGTTACAAATTTAGAAATGATTGTTGAAGTAAATTTGCCAGGTAAAAATTTCTTATTCGCCATGCTAAAAAACAGTCTACAACATTCTTCAGTGATAGATAGTAAAGCATCACGCATCAGAGCAATTTTAAAGGAATGCTATCACAGGTTATCATTCTCTCAAAAAAGAAATCACCAAATATATATGAATTGAAAACAAGTAATTAAATACCTTAAATAGATATTAATACACAAACCCATAAAGAATTCTGTCTGGAGAACCAACTTAACACAGTCCCAAATATAAAATTTCTCTATCGAAAATAAAATTGAACATCCATTTTTTTCAAGCTGTCTTCATCTTCATAACTTCCTTTATGAATATAACTCTCTTGGCAAAAAAAAAAAGGCAATCAAATTCTTTGATTTATTCTAACAGGTCAATCTCAAAATAAAATAAATTTCAATAATAAGACAATTTTAACAAAATTTTTGGCTATTTAGTCTTATTTAGATTTACTTTCTAAATTTATAATTTCAAGACTGAGAAATAATACTTCAGGGGGAAAAACTATTATGGTAACTTTGTCTTTTAGAAACAGAATATACACACAAAAAAAAATCAAAATTTAAGTGTACCCGGCTAATCCTCAAAAGAATTATTCTTGCTGGGGTGCCTAGGTGGCTCAGTCAGAAAAGCATGCAACTCGATCTTGGGGCAATGAGTTCGAGCCCTGCACTGGTTACAGAGGTGATAAATAAATAAAACTTAAAAAAAAAGAATTTCTTAAAAAAAAAGAATTTTTCTTCCTGGCTAGCTACCAAATCCAAATCAGGTATTTACCAATGAAACAGCTCTTTTGCACAGCTACTGCTAATTAGAAACTGGTACTCAAAAATTATACTGACCATTTCTCCTAAAATGTTGAAATTCTAGCTGATAGTTTTTGAAATATTTATTCTTAAAAAAGCCATTCTTAATGCACTGATTCAAAGTTAACTCCAATGCAAAGATAATTCAAACAAAGGTCCGAGTGTGCTGAGGTTAGACTGTGTGAGTGTGAGGAACTTCACAATGCCCCAGATCAAAGGGTCAATCAAGGATCAAGGTAGAGGAGAAAGTGAAGCTCCCACACCAGACGCTCATGAGAAAGAAACCTAGAAAAACAAAGACAGTGCTATTGCCTAGTACTTCCTTCTTAATAAGAAAAGCCTCTCTGTCCTATCCCATCCTTCCTAAAATGCTGGGAAGGAATGAGGTCCTTAGCAAAATTCTGACCAGGATCCCAAATTTAAACATTAACTCCATTAGGAGACACCAATAATAAGAAGATATAAAATTGTATATATATTTCATCACCAGATGTGCCAGTTGTCCACTTACTGCCTCTTAGTTCCAAATTTATCCTTCACGGGCTGCTCTGCTAAAATAAATTTGGGTCCTCTAAATATTTTTCCTTTGCCCATTGGCATCAAGTTTTGAGGTAAAGGGTACTATAGAGATGTCGCAGGAGGAAGGGGCTTTCCTCCCTGGGTCCAGCATGCTGCTCCTGGTGGGCTCCGGCACCTCACATGGCTTCCCTGGGTCTGGCTCCTGCAGCGTGTGCAGCTGGTCTACACCAGGCTGCTGAGGTACCTGGTAGTCAGCAACACCCAGCAGCTTCTCGCTCTATAACAGAGACTCTGGCTAGATAGGTTTTGAAAAGTTCTCCTGTCACAACAACTTCTTTATCATTCAGTGAAGCAAATCCTTATCCCCTTGAATGTCTGGATCTCAGTCTTGGAGGCATCTACTTTGAATGCTCTATCTCTACCCTAGGGGTAAAAGATGTTGTTTTTATCTGCTATTCCTATCTTCTCTAGAGTACTGTTACTTTGGGTTAGCCATCTCTCATTTCTCCAATCCCCTGTTAAAGTTAGTAATCTTCATATAAACTTTCCCTTTTCAAGTTGTTGTGTGATTTCTCTCTACAAATTAGACCTTAATTAATATACTAAATTTCAAGTGATTAACTAAAAACTGAGAGAAGTATTGGCTGTTTAGTCCAGTGTGTTCATATATATATTTGTATATAAATTCATATGTGTACAAATGCATATATAAACACATTGGACTAAACAGCCAATGAATACAATTACATATGTGTGTAATATATATATAATACATATATACGAGTGTAATATATATGTGTATAAATATATGTTTATATGTGTTATGTATATAAATATGTAACATATATATAATACCTATGAGTATAATATATGTATATAAATGTTTATATATGTTATATATAAATATACAATATAAATATATACATATATATGTTTATATGCATACAAACAGATCAGACTTTTGATAATTAGATAGTTCAGACTGCTAAAACAAAGTAGTTCACGGGGTATATCCTTGTTAACAGTACTCTCACTTTGGAGAAGTTGATTTTCTTCACTAACCATAAAAGATCGAGTACTACGTGAGATCACGTTGTCTTTTTCTGGTGAATCATTTTTATTTCTCTTTAGAAGTAACAATCTAAAAAGCAGAGCAAAATTTAAAAGACAAGGTAATAAAAACGGTGGCTCCATTTCTCTGGCTATGTGCTCTCTGAAATTGCTCAATTTATATTTGGAGGGAAAAACAAAACCTCAACGATCCCACACTAATATTCACCTCATTTTAGCTGTATAGGCAAACTTCATGCTTTCCCTCTGCATCACTGTTTCATGTGCTCTCTTTGTCGACATTAAAATGAAAAGTGAAGCATCAAGCTCACCATTCCTGTCCCACTTCGCTCCTAATTCTGCTAGCCACAGAGTTAAAAGGACAGGATTAAGAGTCATTAGACACAGTACTAAGGAGAATTAAAAGGCTTCTTCAAGGGGTATAACATCTGCTCCTCAAATTCCTGCCTAAACAACTAAGATTCCGATCAAAGAGAAAAGAGGGAAAGCCAATCTGACAGTAAACTGGAGTCATGAGGAAGTGAATGTTCTCTCAGGGAGTAACTCTGACACCAGAGGAAGGCTTAGTGACATTGCACAATTCTTTCTGTGAAGTTATTCATGGGGCAAGTGGGAGTACATGAGTGTAAGTGGAGGGGAATGGGAAGGTGAAGATTGAGGATCCTTTTAAGTAGTTTTTGCTCGGCTAGCAAAACAAGCTGGGACATGCAAGACAGATAAACACAGCTGTCTGGGGCTGTCACTTGGGGCTCAGAAGCCAACGTGTCCTGATGTCGTGAAAAGTGCACCGGAATGTGAGTCAGGAGGCCAGGGATCCAAGTCCTCACTCTGCTGCTAAGTAGCTGTGTGATGATGAACAAGCCCTCCAGCCTCACTAGGCTGTCTCCCCATCTTTTGGAAAATTAATTGATGCAACTAGTTGGCAGCACCATGCAGAGGCGCTCCTGAGACAGAGGTCATGTACTCAGTTTGCTTACTCCTGGTTTTTTCCACTGGAAAAAAAAAAAAACACAGGAGAGGGGCGGGCGC
The DNA here is from genome assembly GCA_030068075.1 of Paguma larvata. NCBI lineage: Eukaryota > Metazoa > Chordata > Mammalia > Carnivora > Viverridae > Paguma > Paguma larvata. The sequence continues at coordinate 28,366,545 of CM057826.1, read as the reverse complement.
CTGGGTGGCTCAGTTCATTGAGCGTCTGACTTCAGCTCAGGTCATGATCTCACAGTTCATGAGTTCGAGCCCCAAGTCGGCTCCCTGCTGTCAGCACAGAGCCTGCTTCAGATTCTCTGTTCCCCTCCCCCACCCCTCTCCTGCTCTCATGCTCTCTCTCTCTCTCAAAAATAAATAAACATTTTTTAAAATTATTTTTAAAAAACAAGAGAAATAATACAGAATTAGGGTGAGAATTTTTTTTTAATGTTTATCTATTTTTGAGACAGAGAGAGACAGAGTATGAGTGGGGGAGGGGCAGAGAGAGAGGGAGACACAGAATGTGAAGCAGGCTCCAGGCTCTGAGCTGTCAGCACAGAGCCCAACACGGGGCTCGAACTCACAGACTGCGAGATCATGACCTGAGCCAAAGTTGGATTCTCAACCGACTGAGCCACCCAGGCGCCCCTAGGGTGAGAATTAAAAATACTATACTTAAAGACACTCTGACACAACATGTGAAATGAGTAGTTGCTATTATTATTACTTCTTAATTTCCAAGGTCTCTTTAAGATTATCTGACAGGTATAAAATCTTGGTAGCCAACTATAATGAATACATTCGAATTGAATGCATTGAGTATTTCGAATTCATTGCAAGTCAACTTAATGTAAGTTTATCACGTTTTAATTATCTACTAACTAAAACACTCGTGAAAAATGTTCTTACATCTTTTCTGATTTCTGCATCCACTCCAAAACTCACGTCTTAGGTCAAATGTGACTACTACATTCTTGGAAATGAAATACAATAATAATTACAGAAAATATAGTTTCAGATTTATATGTCATTTTCCAGGTATCAATATATATTAACCAGTTCTGGGAATAGAGCAAGGAAGCAAGAGACCTGAAGCAGAGCCATCAAAATTTTCCAGATGAGAATATCAGAAAATATTAATCTATTCCATGCCAAAATAAACCTTCAGCTACTTCAATATTTTAGCTTTAAATTTAAGAATAGATTTCCAGAGAGGGAGAAATGTGTGATAGGCATTGAGGAGGCCACTTGTGGGGATGAGCACTGGGTGTTGTATGTAAGCGATGAATCACGGGAATCTACCCCCAAAACCAAGAGCACACTGTATAAACCGTATGTTAGCCAACTTGACAATAAATTATATTAAAAAAAAAAAGAATAGATTTCCAATGCAAAATTAATTAAGAATATATCACTAACCAGCTTAAACATACCAAAGGTTGGAAAGCTAGTAATAACGTTACAAGATACTTTATCTGTCAAAAAGTAAAGCCATAGAAAATTCTATCCAGGACTATATAGATAAATATATACGGTTTTACTAAAGTTACTCTATAACCCTTCCCTTCTGTTAAAACACATATTCTTATTTAGAAATGTGATAAAATTACTCTATCACTCAATCAAGTATAGATTAATAGCTTCAAGACTTTATAAGATTTCACAGTCAAGTTCCATTTTAAAATAGGACAATCAATCCAAAACAAACAAAAAAAGCCAAAGGCCAAAATATCTAAACAATATGTTTTCATGTCTTGTGAGGATCAGAGAAATATGATCAAAAACAGCCAACCAATGAGAATGACTAGCAAAACCTGAGGCTTTGTTCTGATTATTCTCAATAGTTTCCTTTATGATAATGTTGATGCTAGTCTTAATTCTAGTAGCAGAACTACCTCAGGATTTCACACTGAATAAAAAGGTGTTGACATAGCAAATATGAGAGAGCCCTACTTTATTAGAGAGCCCCTCTGGAAAAGCAACGTTTGGGTGGAGACCTAATCATAAGGAGCTACATGTTTGTGAGGGCGGAGCAGGTAGCAGCAGAGAGTAGGAAAGCATTCTAAGAAGAAAACAAAGTACATACTGTGTAAAAATCTCTCAGCCATTCTGCTAGGGCACAATGGGGAAAGGGAAGAAATAGGCAGCGGCCAGATCACAAGGACCATTATAAATCATGGCAAGGCATTTGGGTTTTAGTCAAAATGCATCAGAAAGGCATGACAGGGATTCAGCAGGAATAGTTGGGGAAACAGTAAAGAGATTGATGCAGACTTCTAAGTGAGAAGTAAGCTTGAGGTGAACCCTGAGGGAGGGACTATAAAAGAAACTGTAGAGGCAGGAGGAATAGGAGCGTGGTACCTAGGGAATGGAGGACAGGTACAATGCACATAATAAGTGTTTTTTTCTCCAAACCTCTTGCATCAGAATTCATACTTTATGGACTGTTCTATGGGGGAAAAAGTTTAGTAAATGATGTCCTGTCTTTGCCTTCTCCCCACATTGGACAGTATGGGTTTTTTCCTTCTTTGCCAGTCTTAGAGGTGACAAGTAGTAGTACCTCATTGGTGTTTTAATTTTCCCTTCTTTTATCATTAGTGAAGTTGAGTGTCCATTTTCAGTTTATTGGACAGTTAGATTTCTTCTGCGGTTATCTGTTAATTCATTTCCTTTGACCAGTTTTAATTTTCAAATATCCCTTTCTTTATTGATTTGCAGAAACTATGTATTATGGATAGCGGTCCATTACTTTCAATATGTATTCCAACTGCTTTTGAGTTTATAATTTATCTTTTCATTTTCTTTATGATTTCTTTTTTTTTCTGAAGTATAAAAAGATCCTTTTAATTATAACAGCCTTTAATACTGTTTTGCCATGCCATGTAAAAGTAGAAAGTGAAAATGCCTCTTTTCCCTGCCAGAGTACACTTCCATTCCCAGGACAGAACCTCCCAAACTTTCCCTAGTAACCGAAAAACATACATATGTAAGTTAGATATTACAAAAAGGGAATTTTTTTTGAAAAATGTTCTTTTATATTTAATAAACATTTGTGGAAATCTTTCTATCTAAAAAAATTTTCCAGAAAACATGGTTTAGAGTAACAAAAGCAGAAAATAGGCAAGGACAGAAAACAATATTTAAAGGTACATTAAAGTTGCTTTTCAAGACATTAATATAAAAATGAAAAGCAAGCTGCAAACTGAGAGGAAATATTTGTGATATACAAATCTTACAAAGAACTGTATCAACCAACCTGAAAAAAACAACTCAATTTTTTAAATGGGCAAAAGATTTGGACAGTTAATTCAAGAAGACTTAGCAAAGACCTAAAAAGATATTCGACATCACAAATCATGGAAATTCAAATCAAAAACATTTACATATTACTACATACCAAAAACAATGGCTAAAAATTTTTAAATAGTGATACTACTAAGTGTAGCTAGGATGTCAATTACATAGAACTCATACATCGCTGCTTAGAAAGCAAAATAGTACACACACTTTGAAAAGTTTGGCAATTTCTTATAAAGGTGACATGCATATACCATATAAGCCAACCATTCACTCTAAAGCATTTGCCCGAGAATGTTAAAACATCTACTCACAAAAACACCTGTACAGAAATATTTACAGCAGTTTCCTTCACATATCTAAAAACTAGAAGCAACCCAAATGTCTGTGAATTGGTGAACAGATAAACAAACCTGTAGTGTATTTATACAAGGAATACTACATAGCAATAAAAACGGGAAATCCTACTAAGAGAGGCAAAACCAGAATCAGATCAGTGGTTGCCTGGGTGTCAGAAGCAGGGATTGACCACAAAGTGACTGGAGGGAACTTTGAGGGATAATGAAAATGTTCTTTATCTTAACTGAGGTACCAATAATGTGACTATATGCATTTCTCAAAACTCCAAGAATTGCACACTTAAAAAGAATAAATTCCACTGTATAAATTATGCCTGAATAAATAGGACTCTTAAAAGTTCATTAAAACCAAAGAGAAACTGGATTAAAACAGCAAGAAATTAGTAGAGTAGGTTGGTTTAAGGGATTTTTATTGAAAATGAGAGAGAGAGAAAGAGAGAACAGAGTCGACAAAAAAAGGGAGGAAGGACAAGACAACTGGGAATCAAAATTAGATAGTCAGTACTCTTAAAGAAAGGAGATCAGGAGACAGAACTGCCTGAACAATGTCCAGATTCCTAGAGGTATAATCTAAGTTTATGATACTAACAAAAACTTAGTAATGGGAAATAATACTTGAGAATATGAGAGATAGCAGCTTGTGAGAGTTTGTCCACTAAAACTCCTTCATGTTAAATCACTAAAATAATAAGAACTAGCACCCACGAGTGCTGCTTGACCAAGTGCCAGGAACTGTGCTGCGTACATTATTTCATTTAATCATTATCACAACCCAAAGAAATGGATATTGTTAAATCTATTTTACAGGCAAGGAAGCCAACCGTCAAAGTGATAAAATAACTTGCCTAGTCATTCAGCAACGGACCTGGCCAAGACAGAATTTGAGTTCAGACTGACAGGATTCAGAATCCATGCTCTTACCCATCACGCACATTGACTCTATAGTCATCTTTAGTTGTAAAGTTTAATTTTACATAAGTTAGTCGGCTATGGAAAAGAGAGAGAGAGGAAAATAGTAGAATGGAAGCCTGGGAAAGTAACGACATGCCCCCACGCCACTGTAACTGACAGTTATGACACAAGCTCAGCTGAATTAGCAGAGAAGATGGTGTATAACGTTCGATGGCTAGAGCACTGATTCATCATTCTAATATGTAGTTAATAGAAATTTTTAAATTTCTGAATCTAGGATTAACTTAGGAAGGCAAAATACTAGAAAAAGGTATTAGTTTTCTTTGAACTCTGAATTGTTTAATCAAAAAAAGGAACAGGTATGCACCAAGAAATGCATATGCCACTTCCAAAAGTAAAAAATCACTGCTCAGTGGCAATCAGTTTTAATACAAAATAATGGAAATCATAAGATGCAATAAAACTCATTAACCAGTTATCTTAAGAACACATGCCCTGTTTTATTTGTTTGTTTGTTTGTTTTATAAAAGAGCTAAACAGATCAGCCTGAAGCCTGATGCCCAATGCCATCACCAACAGTGCAGAGCCATGCATTTCAAAAGCTGCCTGTTCCTACTTGCCCTTAACTGATAGGGTGGGTTTACGCCAAAGATTCTAGGTCTTCCAGGAAAAGAAATATTTATGCTCCTTTATTTTTGAAAAGACAGGTACACTTGGTAAAAATGGTGTTTAATTCTATACAAGAAACTGTTTAAGAAAAATGACAATATTATTTGCAACTTATTTAACAAAGAATAACTTCCTACTATCTGCCCAGGAGTATTCCAGGTGCTGGAATACAAATGTGAAAAGCAAATTATGTCTAATAATAAGTCCTATAAAGAAAACAAATCAGGGCAATGAACAGAGTAAACGGCAATGGACAGAAGCTACTTTCTGTTGAGACGGTTAGGAAAGGACTCTTAGAGGAGCTGACCCTTAAGCTGAGACACAATACAAGAGGTCACTGATTTTTAATTAACAAGAAAAAAATTCACAAATTATGTAACTTGATGACAGTTACAGAGGGCAGCAAAAACACAGAAAATTAAATAAAATATATTCAGGTATGTACTGTTTATCAAAAATTTAACTGTGCTTTGTCGCACATACCTTTTCACCTTCTTTTAAAGCTTTCGGTTGATGCACATGGTCTCATTTGACCTTCATACAGACCAGGTCAACAACTTCCTCTCCAGTTAGTAAACCACAAGAAGTCTTACTCCCTGGGACTACCCTGACATACATGAGAATAACTTGTGATTTTTATCAACCTGATATTACAACTGAAGGCATCTTACTTTCAAACTTTATTTTACTGGTGATACCCAAGATTACTTAAAAACAATTAAAAGCTTGTTATATGCAAGGCTGAAGGAGGCAAGATGGATGTGATATTCTACTTTGCATCTCAAGTAGAGCCTAATTAATAATGCCACTGATCAGTGATATCTATGGGGGAAAAGCCATATATGGCTTTAAAATTTTAAATTTGCAAAATCTAATAGTTTTAAAAATAATATTAATAAGGAAAGTCATAAAGCAAGTTTAACAATTCACTAATAAATATAAAAAGTTCAAATATAGTTTGTCACTAATCTGAATTCAATTAATGAACTATTATCAAGTGGAAAGAGACAATTACAATGACGTGATTACTGAAAGTTATGAAACTCTGCTTCCTTATATATCAGCTCATACAAAAATCATGGATCCAGTTTTGTAAGGGGAATCTATGCCCACCTTCAGTTTCTTTTTCAGAACTAACTGATAAGGTACACAGAGAAAGCCAAATGCCTCAACAAATCACTTATCTATCATACAGTTGTGTGAAATGAATAAACTATTATACTGCATACATAGTAGGTATAAAGTAATAAGAAAAACTTCCCCTAAAAGCCACAACAGTATTATTTCAGTTACGCAGCATGGGCAGTGAACAAAGATTGAGATAAGAATGCTCACAAATAAACAAACGTAAACCAACACACATATCCTGGACTCCTTCTAATGGCACTTACTCCAAATGGTTTCGATGTCTTCTGGGCCTTTGTATAACATAATGATTAATGGCACATGCCCTACGATTAGAATGGCTGCATTGACATCCCTGGTCTACCACTTTGTATGACCTCAGGCTAATTAATTAATCTCCTTAAGCCTCCATTTCCACATTCATAAAAAAAAAAAGGAAAATAAATGTACCTATGACCCATGGCAATTAGGAAAATTAACTGATATAAGAACTCAGCCAGACTCAATAAACTATTATGCAAACAGAATAAGTCTTTTTTAACAAAAGAAAAACATTTATTCCTGGATTAAATAGGTTGTATATACACCTAGTCGGTAAAACTCAAAAGATTAAGGACAAGTAACAACACATTTTCCTCTGATCTTGGTCTCCCAGATAACCAGTTCTTTTCCCTATAGACAATCAGTGTTATTGGTTTCTTCTACACATTTCCAGAAAGATTTTATGCATGTCTAAGCAAATAGTACATATTGTTTTTTCCAAGCTTTAAAAAAAAACCGTATAATATTCTTAAAAAAAAAAAAGAAAAGAAAAGAAACTCTATACTGTGCTTTTTTAACTCAACATATTTTTAAGGATTTTTCCACAACTGCATATTTTCTCAATGCCTGAGGTCAGTATTTTACAAATGTGAGTAATAATACCTTCCTTTTGATGGGAGAATAGCTTAGAAATCACTTTGTGATAACAAATTTTTATTATATCACTTTGTGATAACAAATTTTTATTATATTACAAATTTTTATTATATTATCATTTTATTTTGTGATAACAAAATTTTATTATATTATTTTAAATGTGACGAGGGTCCTTATATTTACAACTCTTATAAAACTTAGATTCACAATGAATTTAAAAGTAAACACTTGGGACGACTAGGTGGCACAGTCGGTTAAGTGTCTGCCTCTTGATTTCAGCTCAGGTCATGATCTCACAGTCATGAGATAGAGCCCCACATTGGGCTCTGTGCTGGGCGTGGAGCCTCCCTGGGACTCTCTCTCCCTTTCTCTCTGCCTCTCCTTTCTCTCTCTCTCAAAATACATAAATAAGCTTTAAAAATAAATGAATGAATGAATGAATGAATGAATGAATGAATGAAAGTAAACACTAACCACTCCACACACACAGGAATGACTATCATCAAAAAGAAAATTAACAAATGACGGTGATGATGTAAAGAAACTGGAACACTTATATTGCTGGTACAAATATAAAATGCTGCAGTCACTGGAAAACAGATTGTCAGGTTACTAATATATATATAGTTTTCTAATTTTTATATATTTATTTTGAGAAAGAGAGAGAGAGACAGACAGAGCGCAAGTCGGGGAGGGGCAGTAAGGGAGGGGTGGGGGGACACAAAATCTGAAGCAGGCTCCAGACTCTGAGCTGCCAGCACAGAGCCCAATGCAAGGTTCAAACTCGCATGCCATGAAATCATGACCTAAACAGAAGTCAGATGCTTAACCGACTGAGCCACCCAGGTACCCCCTAATATATCTTTTTTATTTATTTATTTTGAGAGAGAGAGAAAGAGAGAGTGCGCATACATACACGTGCACAAACGGGAGGGGAAGAGAGAAGGAGAGACAGAATCTCCACCATTGCAGAGCCTGATGCAAGGCTCGAACACACAAACTGTGAGATCATGACCTGAGCTAAGACTGAGTCAGTCGCTTAACCAACTGAGCCATCCAGGCGCCTCAGGTTACTAATATATTAAACATAAATTTACCAGGGCACCTGGGTAGTTCAAGCATACAACTCTTGATTTCAGTTCAGGTCATGATCTCCTGGTTCCTAAGTTTGAGCCCTGTGAGCCCTGCATTGGGCTCTGCACTGACAGTGTAGAGCCTGCTTGGGATTCTCTCTCTCCCTATCTCTCTCTTCCTCCCCTGCTTGTGTGTGCTTTCTCGCTCTTTGTCTGTCAAAATAAATAAATAAATATTTTTTTAAAAAACATAAATTGCCCGTTTGGCCTAGCAATTCCTCATCTAGGTAGTATCAACCTAAGAAAGATAGTTGGAAACATGTGTCCATCCCAAGACTTGTACACAAATGTTCGTAACAGCCTTATTTGGAATACCCAATATGTGGAAATAACTCGAATTTCCAACAAATGGCGAATGGACAAAATATGCCATATATATATTAAAAAATGGAACACTGTATTAATATTAATATAATGTTAAATATAATGAAATATTTTTTTCATTTTTTTTAACGTTTATTTATTTTGAGAGACATAGAGACAGAATATGAGCAGGGGAAGGACAGAGAGAGAGGGAGACACAGAATCCGAAGCAGGCTCCAGGCTCTGAGCTGTCAGCACAGAGCCCGACGCAGGGCTTGAACTCACAGACCGTGAGATCATGACCTGAGCCGAAGTCGGCCGCCCAACCAACTGAGCCACCCAGGCGCCCCTAATACATATAATGAAATATTTAACTGCAAAAAGGAACAAAGTACTGATGTATCCTACAATACAGATGAACCTCAAAAACATTACACAAAGAAGTCAAACACAAGAGATCACATATTGTATGATTCCATTTATATGAAATGTCCAGAAAAAGCAAACTGATACAGATAGAAAGTACATTAGTGGCTGCCTAAGGCTGGGAGTGGAAATAAGGAGGGACCACGAGTGAGAATGAGATTTGATTTTAGGGTTATGGAAATCAAAATTGTGGTAATGGGTATACAACTCTTTAAGTTTACTAACAATTATTGAATTACGCACTTAAAATGAATGAATTTCATGATATATAAATTAAACCTCAATAAAGTAATTTCTTAATATTAAAACAAGGAATCCAATATTATTCAAATTAATTTTAAGATGTTGTTTGCTGGAGAGGTGCCTGGGTGGCTAAGTCGGTTAAGAATCTGACATTGGCTCAGGTCATGATCTCTTGGTTTGTGGGTTTGAGCCCTGCATCAGGCTCTGTGCTGACAGTTCAGATCCTGGAGCCTGCTTTGGATTCTGTGTCTCCCTCTCTCTCTGCCCCTTCCCCATTCATGCTCTCTCTCTCTCAAAAATAAACAAACTTTGGGGCGCCTGGGGGGCTCAGTCGGTTGAGCGTCCGACTTCGGCTCAGGTCATGATCTGATCTGTGCTGATGTCTCAGAGCCTGGAGCCTGCTTCGGATTCTGTGTCTCCCTCTCTCTCTGCCCATCCCCTGCTCACTCTCTGTCTCTATGTCTCTCAAAAATAAATAAATGTTAAAAAATAAAATAAAATAAAAATAAACAAACATTAAAAACTTAAAAAAAAAAAAAAAGATATTGTTTGGGGCACTTGGGCGGCTCAGCCAATTAAGCACCTAACTTGATTTCAGCTCAGATCATGATCTTTTGGTTAGTTAGTCCCTGGGATTCTCTGTGTCCTTTTCTCTCTGCCCCTCCCCAACTTGCACTCTCTCTCAAAAATAAATAAATAAGATGTTGTTTGCTGAGGGATGCCTGGGTGGCACTGTTGGGTTGAGCATCCAACTGTTGATTTTGGTTTGGGCCATGATCCCCCAGGGTTGTGGGATTGAGCCCCACGTCAGGCTCCAAGCTGAAAGTGGAGCTAACTTAAAATCCTCTCTCTCTCTCCCTCTGCCCCTCTCCCCCACTCACGCACTCCCTCTAAAATTTAAAAAGAAATATTGTTTGCTGAAACAATATGAGACAGAATGGAACAACTTCTTTATTGTGGAACAAATTAATTCTGTCCCTCTACCTAAGCCCTCTAACTATCCTTCAGATCAGTCGGTTAATGAATATTTATTGCCTGGTATAGCACCTATGTATTTTACTGTGTTCCAGTGGTGATTCAATTTTCTCTTTTGTCTCTTTTATAAATACAGTGAAAAATTTATTCAAGCATCATTTTATAACAAAATAAGCTTTCACTTGGTGCCAATGCATCATTTATGTATGACACTGGTCTCTGCTCCTTTCTCATTAGACCATGGCAACTAAAAGTGAAAGTAGCACTTGAGCCCAAGTGATTTTAAACAGACAGATAAACAAATACAGGCTTTAGAGGGGGGCCAAAGATTATCAAAATGAAAAAACAAAATGTTAAAACTAATGAAAGGAATTCATGAGCCCCTACGAGTATGGCCATAAATCCCAGTTTAAGAAATTGGTAATGTGCAGTCTCACAAGTTACTATAAAGTATGAAGAGCAGTCAGACTTCACACTGAATGTTATCCATACAGCGAGCAGGTCTGGCAAGTGTCCATTCACAAAATGGCTTTGCAAAGATGATCCCTAATGCATGACCAAAAACAACCATGTCTTCAATTGTGAATCTTTGGTGAATTTCAGAAATGGAAATTTATTTTAACATTTATAAGTCAAATACGAATAATAATTTTAAAGCAAGAAATACTTGATAAAAAAAAATAGAAGTCATCTAATGAAGCATTTAAGACAAATGATTAACAAACATTGAAAACCATAGCACGTGATACTAAAAACAGCAAACGATTTTCTCGCAAGTGAAGATAATTAATTCATAATCACTTAAACCAATATGTATTGTGTATCACACTGTGTTGCATCTGACTAAACAACACTTGGTTGACTGAAATATCCTAGAAATTAAGGCAAAACACTTGGCTTATAAATCTCCAAACTAATCATTAACTTACTGATCTGTTAGCACATATGACCAAGGTGAGGAATAAGTTTTTTCCGCGATAAAATAAACTACCGCAGTCTACATGTCCCATTGAGTTTTCTTTTTCTTTTTTTTTTTTTCATATCAAATACAGACTATCTTTAAAACAATCTTGAGAAAGAAGAACAAAGCTGGAAGTATCATAATCCCAGATTTCAAGATATACTACAAAGCTATAAAATCAAAATAGTATGGTATAGATCAATCAAACAACAAAGACAGCACAGAAATAAACCCAAGATTATATGGTCAATTAATCTTGGGCCAAGGAGGCAAGAATACAAAATGGGTGAAAAAGTCTTTTCAATAAACGGTGTTATGAAAACTGGACAGTCATAACCCAAAAGAATGAAACTGAACCACTTTGTTATACTATACACAAAATTAACTCAAAATAGATTAAAGAACTAAATGAACCATGAAACCATAAAACTTCGAGAAAAAAATTTAGGTAACAATTTCTTGGATATCTGCCTTAGCAACATATTTACAGATATGTCTCTTCAGTCAAGAAAAACAAAAGGAGGGGTGCCTGGGTGGCTCAGTCAGTTAAGTGTCCAACTCTTGATTTCAGCTCAGGTCATAATCTCACAGTTCGTGGGATTTAGTCCTACTTCGGGATCCATGCTGACAGCATGGACCCTGCTTGGGATTCTCTCTCCCTCTCTTTCGGCCCCTCCCCCTCTTGCACACACTCTCATTCTCTCAAAATAAATAAGTAAGTTTTAAAAAATAGAAAAAGGAAAAACAAAAGGAAAAATAAACTATAAGCTACTATTAAAAGCTTTTGTATAGCAAAGAAAACAGCCAACACAACAAAGAGGCAACCTACTGAATGGGAGAAGATATTTACAAATGACAAATCCAATGACAGGTTAATATCCAAAATATATAAAGAACTTATACAACTCGACACCATAAAAACAAACAATCTGATTAAGGATTTTTCCAAAGAAGACACACAGATGACCAAGAGACACATGAAATGATGCGCAACATCACTTAACATCAGGGAAATGCAAATCAAGCCCACAAGGAGCTATCGCCTTGTGCCTGTCAGAATGGGCTAAAGTTAAAAACACAAGAAAATAACAAGTTTTGGAGAGGCTATAGAGAAAAGGGAACACTCATGCTTTGTTGATGGAAACATAAATTGGTGCAACCACTGTGGAAAACCAGTATGGCGGTTCCTCGATAAATTAAAAATAGAAATACTGTAGAATCCAGTATCCCAATACTGGGTATTAACCCAAAGGAAACAAAAACACTATTCAAAACAAAACAGAAAACAAACACAAAATTCCAGAAGATATATGCAACCCTATGTTCACAGTATTATTTACACTAGCCAAGATATAGAAGCAATCCAACTATCTATCAATAGATGAATGGATTAAGAGGATGTGGTATATGTATATAGATATGTAGGTATGTATGTATATATGTGTGTGTGTATGTATGTGTGTGTGTGTATATATATACATATAATGGAATATTATTCAGTCATTTAAAAATTGAAATTGTGCTATTTACAATAATGTGAATAGACATAGAGACTATTATGCTAAATGAAATAAGTCAGTCAGAGAAAGACAAATAACATGATTTCACTTATATGTGGAATCTAAAAAACAAAACAAATAGACTCTTCAATACAGAGAACTCTTGGTTGTCAGAAGGAGGTGGGTGGAGGGTATGTAAATAGGTGAAGAAGATTTTAACAGATCCAATTATAAAATAAATTAAGTCACAGAGATTAAAAAAAAAGGTATAGCATAGGGAATAGTTAATATTATTACAATAACGTTATATCATGATAGACAGTGACTACACTTACCATGGTGAGCACTGAGTAATGTAGAGAATTACCAAATCACTATGTTGTACATCTGAAACTAATACAACATTGTATGTCAACCATAGTTTAATAATAAATGTTTTTTTAAAATACAAGCAATCAGCAGCATTATTTACAATAGCGAAACTACAGAAACAGCCCAAGTGTCCATTGACAGAAGAATGGATAAAGAAGATGTGGTATACACCTGAAAAACGAATAACCCAGTGAAGAAATGGGCGGAAGATATGGATAGACACTTCTCCAAAGATGACATTCAAATGGCAAACAGACACATGAAACGATGCTCAAAATCACTCATCATCAGGGAAATACAAATCAAAACCACACTGAGATACCACCTCACACCAGTCAGAGTGGCTAAAATGAACAAATCAGGAAACTATAGATGCTGGCGAGGATGTGGAGAAACAGGCAGCCTTTTGCACTGTTGGTGGGAATGCAAACTGGTGCAACCACTCTGGAGAACTGTGTGGAGGTTCCTCAAAAAAATGAAGATAGACTTACTGTATGACCCAGCAACAGCACTGTTAGGAATCTACCCAAGAGATCCAGGACTGCTGATGCATAGGAGCACGTATACCCCAATGTTCACAGCAGCACTTTCGACAATAGCCAAATCATGGAAAGAGACTAAGTGTCCATCAACTGATGAATGGATAAAGAAGATGTGGTGTATATATATATATATATATATATATATATATACACACACACACACACACACACACACACACACACACACACACACAATGGAATACTATGCAGCAATGAGAAAGAATGAAATCTGGCCATGTGTGGCAACATGGATGGAACTGGAGGATATTATGCTGAGTGAAATAAGTCAGGCAGAGAAAGACAGATGCCATATGTTCCCATGCATAGGTAGGCTTTGGAAGACCTAGCAGAGAACCAGGGGGGAGGGGAAGAGGGAAAGGGGGAAAAAAAAAAGCCGCAGAGAGTTAGGAAGACATGACATGAGAGACTCTCAAAGACTAAGAAAGAACTGAAGCGAGAGATGGGTGTGGGAGTGGGGAGAGTGGGCGATGGGCACAGAGGAGGGCACTCGTTGGATTGAGCACTGGGTGTTGTATAGAAACCAATTTGACAATAAATTATTAAAAAAATAATAATAAAAATAAAAAATAAAAATAAAAAAATGTGGTATAAATATTAAATGGGATATCACTCAAACATTAAAAAACGAATGAAATCTTGCCATTTGCAATAACATGGAAGAAGCTAGAGAGTATAATGCTAAGTGAAATAAGCCAGTTAAAGAAATACAAATACCACATGATTTCACTCATATGTGGAATTTAAGAAACAGATGAACAAAGAAAAATAAAGAGATAAACCAAAAAGTCTTTAACTATAGAGAACAAACTGATGGTTACCAGAAGTGAGGTGGGTGGGGAGATGGGTGAAATAGGTGAACGGGATTAACAACACACTTATCTTGATGAGCACTAAGTAATATTTGGCACTGCTGAATCACTATATTACATCTATAATGTAGTATATTTCATATATACCTGAGACTAATGTAACACTGTATATTAACTATCCTGGGATTAATTTTTTTTAAAAATACAGGCAATTTTTGCTTGGCATAATTCTGATACGTATGAATTTCAGTTACCACAATTTAGAAAAATACCTGCCTCACCAGCATTGTTCAAATTTCAGTTATTCTCACGCCACATTAGCTCTAAAGAATTAGAAATTCTAAAGGTGCATTTAACATTTTTTAAGTTTTTATTTAAATTCCAGTTAGTTAACATACATGTAACATTTGTTTCAGGTGTAAAATATAGTGATTCGACAATTGCATACAACACCCACTGCTCATCACAACAAGTGTACTCCTTAATCCTCATCAGCTATTTAACCCATCCCTCCACCCACCTCCACTCTGGCAACCCAGTTTGTTCTCTGTAGTTAAAACTCTGTTTCTTGTTTTGTTCCTCTCTCTCTCTCTCTCTCTGTCTCTTTTTTTTTTCGCTTCAGCATTTAACATTTTAACAAGCCCTTCAGATGGTTCTGAATTTTGGTAAGTTATACATAATATGCTATACGGCACTTAGAAAGAATATAGTAAAATGCATGAACATGATATTAAAAATCCCAAGCCATATTGTGAATTAGAAAACAAAAACAAAACATGGAATAACAACCATCTGATATCATTTACGAAAATAAATATAGTATATACTCTTTTGATGGGTACATATATTTGTTGATGACTACAATTAAAAAAAACCTTAAAGAATATGCACCATAATGAAAACTGAGAAAACCTGAGAAAGAGATCTTTTAAAAGATGATCAAGGAAGAACTTTAATTTATAATGTTTCAATTTCTGCATTAGAACATAATTTAATGTATTAATTAATGTAAATGTTTTAGGAGCATCTGGGTGGCTCAGTCAGTTAAGCATCTGACTTTTGATTTCAGCTCTGGTCATGAACTTGGGGTCATGAGGTTGAGCCCCATATTGGGCCACACTGGGCATGGAGCCTGCTTAAGATTCTCTCTCTGTCTCTTTCTCTCTCTCTCTCTCTCCCTCTCACCCCCATCTGCTCCTCCTCTGCTCACATTCCCTCTCTCAAAAAAATAAATAAATAAATAAAATGTTTTAAAAAGAAGAGAAGAGAGAATATCCAGTTTTAAATGGGCAGAAGATAAAGAATTCTTTACTTGGAGCTACATAAGTGATAAAAAGCTTCTTAATATTTTATGAAAAATTTTACTTCATGCATATTTTTTTGCATAAAGCATACATCTGAAGGATCTATCAGCCCAAGGATTCTAACTCTTATGCTTACATATATAATTATTGATAATTTGGGGTGCCTGGGTGGCTCAGTCGGTTAAGTGGCCGACTTCAGCTCAGGTCATGATCTCATGGTCTGTGAGTTTAAGCCCCGGGTGGGGCTCTGTGCTGACGGCTCAGAGCCTGGAGCCTGCTTCAGATTCTGTACTTCCCTCTCTCTCTGCCCTTCCCCTGCTCACTCTATGTCTCTCAAAACTAAATAAACGTTAAAAAAATTTTAAAAAAAATATCGATAATCTGTGAAGAAATAAAGAAAGCAAAAAGTGTCGAGCAGACTGGATTAGAGAAAATGCAGTACTGATGATTCTCATTAAATGGGACAAAGAAAGACTTTAGAAACTAGAGATCCACAAATCTGATACTGATGCTGGCTGGGCAAAAGTCCAGAACAAATTATTAAACATACTTCAAAATAGAAGATCCATCAAAAAGAGGTTGAACAACAAAAAAAGAAAAGTATTTCGAAAAATCTTATTTTTATACTGTTAGATCAAGAAAACATTTTACTTCAAAATATTTTTAAGGTGTCCCAGGGAAATGAGAGCAAGTTCAAGAATACCAAGAAATTCAAGGCCGCCTGGGTGATAAATGTCTGACTTGGTTTCAGCTCAGGTCATGATCTCACGGTTCGTGAGATGGAGCCCCGCATCCGACTCTGTACTGATGGTGCAGGGCCTGCTTAGGATTCTCTCTCTTCTGCTCTGTCTACCCCTCTCCACCCTTTCAAAATAAATAAAATAAAACATTAAAAACAAAAACAAACAAGGGGCTCAGTCAGTTAAACATCCAACTTTGGCTCAGGTCATGATCTCACAATTCCTGAATTCAAGCCCTGCGTTGGGCTCTGTGCTGACAGCTTAGAGCCTGGAGCCTCCTTTGGATTCTCTCTGTCTCTTTCTCTCTCTCTCTCTGCCCCTCCCCAACTCATGCTCTGTCTCTCTCTCTCTCAAAAATAAACATTGAAAGAAATTTAAAAAAAAAAAAAGAAAGAAATAGAATACTAAAAAACTCATCAGTGATGGCCCAAATTTAAAACACCTATCTCAGTCTCACTCCTAATTTTAGGACTTCTGCCTCCTATTCTGAATGGCTATAGGGGTCTTTGTGTGGATGTCTCTTTGACACCCACTTATTCACAATGGTGAAGAGATGGTCTAAAAGTGGCACAATGTGCTTTTATACTTTCAAGACAATCAACAACTCCCTCAAGTTTTCCTTGTAGACAACACAGGAACAACGCAGATGAGTGACACAAGGTATGGGAAAATTTAGCTCTGAAACCGATGTATATAGATTCTCATAGGGACAAAGAATTGAATCTAAAGGGTTGTCTCACAGATCAACATCAAAATACAGAAAGGCTTCTAACAGCAGACCAAAATCTGACTCTGCCACATTCAACCAGCACTGTCTGAATAACAACTCACTGCACATTCATCAAACCTCATTGGCAAAAAAACAGTTTCATCATTAATATGTCAGATGTCAGAATCTAAAACTGGAACAATTAGCTAACAAAATACAGACAATAAAACTGAATGCCAAAAAAAGGAAACACCTCCACCGCACTGTACTTTTTCACTTAAAATTCTAATGTGTATTTAATATTACATAATATATAGACACACATGCACACACAGACAAATTTAGCAAATATCATTTGTAGCATATAAGGCCTAAAATACTTAACTATCTAGCACTTTGCAGAAAAATTTTGTGAACTCCTGGTCTTGACCAGTCAGTGTTTTCTCAAAAATATGTTCTATCTTTGATTTTGAGTATAAAATTCAAAGACATTAAATAGTCTGTAATGTTAAATTTAAATTGGGGCAGGGGAGCCGGACACTCCTTGGGGTAGGCAGCAAGGGTCCAGAGGACACAGGCAGTGGCTAGCATAAGCTAAGGGTGGCCAGCTTCATCTCTGAGATATTTATCCCCAAGATCCATACTTCTAGTCTAACTATGAAAAAAAATCATAAAAAAAACAAATCAAGAAACACTCTAGAAAATACCTGACCAAAACAATCAAGGTCATGAAAAACAAGAAAAGACTGAGAAATCATAAACCAGAGAAGACTGAAGAGATAGGAAGAGTAAAGGTAATGCGTATCCTGAAAGGCACATTAGTGGAAAAAATGGTGAAATCCAAATATAATTTGGGGTTTGACTAATAGTAATACACCAACATTGGTTTACTTGCCATAAATGTACCATGGTAATGTAAGGTGTTAACAACAGAAGAAATCAAGTTAGGGTTATAGCTGAACTGTGGGCTATGTTTGCAGTTTTCTGTAAATTAAAAACATTTTGAAGTTGTTTGAAATGGTAATATCAATATGATCTTGTCACTTAAACATGTACACACAGACACACACACAGACACGCACCTGTGTTTTCCACCTCTTTCCACTGAAAAGGTCAAAAAGGAATGATATCCCCCTATTAATGAGCAGGTATAACATTCAGATTGGGTCTCTAAATACCATTCCCACTTAAAAAAAAAAAGTGGTTTCCCAGGGAAATGCTGATTCTAGGACTTAGATAGGAATGTACCAGTAAGCTTACATCATGTTATGCCAGAAAATAAGTAAGCTTTTAAAGTCTAATGAGTACATGTCAAAACTACATAGCCATCAAGGACTCCCCTGGCCAAAACTGGGACAATTTAAGCATCAAAAAAGAATAATGACTGCAATTGACTGGAACACATGAAAACTTAAAAATCATAAATACTGACACTTGAAAGGGAAAAAGAAAAAAGAAAAAAACATCACCACCAATAACAGCAACAACTCATTTATCACCACCGACCCCTAAGCTGAAAATGGGTAATTAAAGAAATAACCAAGTACTTATCCTGCCTTTACTGTATTACTATATTTTAGGGTGATCGAATAATATAGGCTAATAAGAAAAAGTTCTGTGGCACATACACAGATACTCAGATCAAAGGAACAGAACAGAGAGCCCAGAAATGGACTCACAGATGTATGGCCAATTAATCTTTGACAAAGCAGGAAAGAACATCCAATGGAATAAAGACAGTCTCTTCAGCAAGTGGTGCTGGGAAAACTGAACAGTGACATGCAGAAAAATGAACCTGGACCACTTTCTCACACCATACACAACCATAAAGTCAAAATGGATGAAAGGCCTAAACACAAGACAGGAAGCCATCAAAATCCTAGAGGAGAAAGCAGGCAAAAACCTCTTTGACTTCGGCCACAGCAACTTCTTACTCAACACATCTCTGGAGGCAAGGGAAACAAAAGCAAAAATGTCCTATTGGTACCTTATCAAAATAAAAGGCTTCTGTACAGCGAAGGAAACAATCAGCAAAACTAAGAGGCAACCGACGGAATGGGAGAAGATATCTGCAAATGACATATCACATAAAGGGTTAGTATCCAAAATCTATAAAGAACTTCCCAAACCCAACACCAAAAACCAAATAATCCAGTGAAGAAATGGGCAGAAGACATGAATAGACACTTCTCCAAAGAAGACATCCAGATGGCTAACAGACACATGAAAAAATGCTCAACATCACGCATCATCAGGGAAATACAAATTAAACCCACAATGAGATACCACCTTACTCCATTCAGAATGGCTAAAATGAACAACTCAGGCAACAACAGATGTTGGTGAGGATGCGGAGAAAGAGGATCTCTTTTGCACTGCTGGTGGGAATGCAAACTGGTGCAGCCACTCTGGAAAACAGTATGGAGGTTCCTCAAAAAATTAAAAATAGAACTACCCTACAACATAAATCATAAATACTGACACTTGCCCTACTAGGTATTTACCCAAGGGATACAGGTATGCTGTTTCAAAGGGACACATGCACCCCAATGTTTATCAGGGGTGCTATCAACAACAGCCAAAGTATGGAAAGAGCCCAAATGTCCACTGACAGATGAATGGATAAAGATGTGGTATATACATACAATGGAGTATGACTTGGCAATCAAGAAGAATGAAATCTTGCCATTTGCAACTACATGAATGGAACTGGAGGGTATCATACTAAGCGAAATTAGTCAGAGAAAGACAAATACCATATGACTTCACTCATATGAGGAATTTAAGATACAAAACAGATGAACATAATGGAAGGGAAGTAAAAATAAAAACAGAGTGGGACAAAACATAAGACTTTTAAATTTAGAGAACTACTCAGAGTTGCTTGACGGGCTGTGGAAGAGAGGTATGGGCTAAATAAGTAAGGGGCATCAAGGAAGACACTTGTTGGGATGAGCACTGGGTGTTATACATAGGGGATGAATCACTGGAATCTACTTCTGAAATCACTGTTGCACTATATGTTAACGAACTTGGATGTAAATCTAAAAATTTTTTAATCTTAAAAATTTTTTAAAAATAAGGAAAAGTTCTTCTTTTAGAAGAATGTGAACAAATAAATGTAGATGAAATAATGGAATTTAGAAAACCACCAACTTACAACCCTCAATGATGTAACTGGTTCAGGTACAAATAATCAATGGATGCTAAACTTCAGTGAAGGGATGAGGAGAATGTAGATATTTCCCATGCTACTAAGTATCTCCCCACAAAGTCCTTGCCTATATCAAGTATATAATATTAACTTTACAGTGGAGGAGTCAGATGTCACCAACTTAATCCAAGAATTAATCTGAACGGCTAGTCACAAATAGCGGCAACAACTAGACAATGCGTGCCACTTGATGTGGTACAGTGTAGATTACGATCCAGGCTTTGGACCGTCTATAGGAAACACTGGAGACGAAGAAATAAGTTAAATGATACCATAAAGAAGCAATTAGAAAATTCAGAGGGGAAGAACCTTGTAAAGGACAACTGGACCTATTTAATAAAGTCATAAAGTCATGGGAAAGAAAATGCTTTGGAAAGAGACACTGTTTAGATTAAAAGATATGGAAGAGAGGGACAAAAGAAATGGGATATGTATTACTTGATTGGATCCATGTTTGACAAGCCAGCATTACAACACATATGAGAACAAACTGGAGAAATTTAAATCTGGAATGATTATTAGAAATATTAAATTCTAAATTTTGTTAGAATAATTGGAGATGTATTTGTAGAAAGAAATGTCTGTATTTTTTAAAGATTCAAGAGGAATTATTTCAAAGTGAAAGCTATGTATGTCTTTTAAATACTTCAAAAATTACAAAAACAAGGTGAAGCAAAGATAAAAAAATGTTTGTTAACGCTAAATCTAGGTAGAAAATGGCTATTACTCTTCTCCAAGTTTGAAATATTTCACAGTAAAAAGTAAATTACAGATGGATATACAAATAGATAACAAAATGTACATTAAGTAACATATATATTGTCATAAAAGGTACAGTCACCTTTCTTAGAGATTAGGGGCAAATAATAGCAAAGTTAAACAGTTTTCATGATTTAAAACAGTAACATTCACAAAATGCTTGGAGTACTAGAGCTTATATTAATCCTGTAGGGACTGTCAAAAAATCCGTTTATTCCCATCTACCCCTTGATAGCTCACTATTACATATAGGATGCAATAATTTAATTATGGAAGAGAAAATCAGATTTTTCTTGGGCTTTTCTCTATTTTCAATTACAACAGTGTAGCAAATGACACAGTTCGTAAAAGAGTACCGGCTTGAGACACATAAGACATGATTCTACTCAAAGCTGATGATTAATAGAGCACTGGATAACCCCGAACAAGTGAATTCATAGTTGTAAAAGCAGAATGGGAAGGATGCATGGGTGGCTCAGTCAGTTAGGCATCTGACTCTTGATTACAGCTCAGGTCCTGATCTCACAGTTCGTGAGGCTGCCAGCACAGAACCTGTTTGGGTTTCTGTCTCTCCTGTCGTTTTGTCTCTCTCTCTCTCTGTGTGTCTCTTTCTCTCTCTCTCTCTCTCAATATAAACAAATAAATATTTAAAACCAATTTGAATATAAACTATTAAAAAATAAAAAATTTTAAAAATTTAAAAAATGCTAAAAAAAAATAGTCATCATACTAACTCAAGACACCAAGTTATTATTTTAAATAACGGGAGCTTTATTAAATACAGCCATCACTGGGGATACCCTGTTTTAAATTTTTTTTTTCCTTTCCAACTGATCAAAGATCTGCTATGTTCATTTAGGGAACCCCCAAATCTTTACTAAAGATAGCTTAAGAGTGGGGTACCTGGATGCCTCAGTGGGTTAAGTGTCTGACTTTGGCTCAGGTCATGATCTCATGGTCCATGGGTTTGAGCCCCACATCAGGCTCTGTGCTGACAGCTCAGAGCCTGGAGCCTGCTTTGGATTCTGTGTCCCCACTTTGACCCTCCCCTGATCGTGCTCTGTCTCGCTCTCTCAAAAATAAATAAATGTTAAGAAAAATTTTTTTAAAAAGATAGCTTAAGAGTTATGACTTCAAAATTTACAAATCAGTATGATCTGTACAAAACTGGCCAGAGCCACGTTTAGATACAAACTCCATTCATGCAAGAGTAGAAAATCGGTCTATGTTAATTTCATCTAATTCACACACCTTGAATATCTTCACATTTAGTCAATGAGAGCTCATTTCCAACATATACTGTGCAAGTTAACAAGATAGCAGTTTCATCAATAAAAATCTATTTTTGATATCCAATATGCTAAAAGATCAGATGTGGTCAAAAACAGAAATAAGAGGGTGGCTGTGACAGCAACACGTAAAGCCTTTTCTTATATAATGCTAGCTGGCCATACCTACACAGTGTAGCACTGGCTAGCACCTCGTTATTGGCTTAACATATGTCATACACATACACATGATATTTCACGGTATTTAATGGAGTATTAAACTAGGCAAGGTAATAATCTCTAAATATAAATATGTTTTACAAACCACAAAAGACTGAAAATGTCTTTAAAATTTGGGTTAATGAAACTAAAGGAAAGAAATTCAAGGTACATTTTTCTTTCATTTGAATAATGAAGGTAACATACGGTAATATAAACAGTGTGTTTTCATACAAAGCATTATGTATGGAATTCAAGTGATAACAGTGCTCTGCCTTCAAACATGAAGATATTAAGTTGTGCAATACACACCATTCACAGGGCTGAAGGGATCGAAATGCCTTAAAAGAGGCATCCATTCCAGCAAAATCCCAAAACTTAACATCATAGTCATATCCTCCAGTCACCAAACGGGCACCTGAAGGATCCAGACCCAAAGCAGAAACCTGGTTAAAGAAAAAAAAAAATTAACTGGAGAAAAGCTACTTATATTCTATGATAACCTCCATTTCCTTTCTCTAACCCACCTCCTATCTAACAGGCATTGGAAGTACAGACCACAAGTTGTTGTTACTTCTAAAAAGTGGGACTGGATAGCATCTTCCATATTATTTGACTTTGTTATTATTATGAATACTATTTCTTTTGAAATAAAGAAAATAATATTTTAACCTAATGTAATTGCCATCTTTGTCTCAATTTATCTACCAAACCCACAAATAATTCAGCTTTTTCAAGAAAAAAGATTTTGAGGAAACGTTTTGAGATATTTTAACTACCACTAACTTAATACTACATGAATCTAAAATTACCAAAATGAGAAAACGCCAATGGGAATGTTAAGAAATCTATTTCATCAAGTAGGACAAAGTAGAAATTATTTTCTTGTGTGTATGGCTAAATGACTCCATATAATCACCTTAAACAATTACTTTTAAAGCTGAATTCATAAGTGACTAACTACATTATAATAGCACTTTTATATTGGTTCCATAAAATATCTGGCTTCCCTATGAAGTTTCCTAGGTCCAAAGCACATGTGAGTGCCCAACTGGTAACCTACTATTCTTAAGCAGGAAGTCCCTGGATCTACTGCCCTCTGAGAAGGAAAAAAAAAAAATGCATTAGAAATAATTAATGTGTAAAACAAAATTAAAAAAAAAGAATTAATATGTGGAATGAATACAACAAAAAAAGAAATAATTAATGTGATTATCACATATATGAGATAGTAAAAGGATCGAAGTTTCATATAAAGGAAGCAACTATAAATCAGTTCCCCTGATAAACCGCCTTGGAATGTTATTAAATGTAATAGAATTACTGCAATTAAAACCAGATAGTTACAAATAATTTATACTCACTTCAGTCACTACCTGTAAACACTGATTTCAGAAGATTCGGGAATTATACATAAATATAACTAATAAATTGTATGTTTAAATTAGATATGTACTACTTTAAAGGTGTTAAAGAACGCATACGAATGAGAACTAAGTCATTTTTTATGTCTGAACAATTATATATCTTAAACCTAAAACGATAAAAAATAAAAATGAACAGTCGCTTTCAAAGTCTAAGAAGTGACTCCTGCTATTACCAACCACATTCCTTGCCCCCATGCCCACTCTATCCTTCCACCCTTCTATTACAATTAAAGGGGTGTTCTCTCCCTGATATGACTAACCACATCAGTGTTCATCCCATTACGGTACAATTCGAAATTGCAAATTCATTTGTGGCTTGTCTCTCCCCGCAGGGGTGTAAGCTCCACCTCCTCGCTGCAGTGTCAGTGTGTGCAGTCAGTGTGTGTGCGTAGTCAGTGTGGCGCAGCAGGGGTGAGGGCCTGCAGTCAGGGTGGGAGAACTGATGGCTGGCTGTGGGCATCCTCTGCTGGGTATCCCTGGAGAAGCGGAAAGGGATATGGGGAGCCAGCAGCCTTCAAATTCCAGGGAGTCATTTGGAGTTCAGTGCAAGCTGGGAAGAATGTGCTCAAAGGAAAACCTGGAAAGAAGCAGCTCTTCACCTAAAAAGTGTTCTCTTTCCCCAGGTTATGAATTCTTTCACTAAGAAAGAGAAATTAACAGTATGTCACTATATTAATGATAGAGGAGACGTAGATGTGACTCATGACTTTGAACCAAATTACATACGGCCTTCAAAAAAGTTGGAACTGGATACCTGAGGTAAAATTTCCTCCATGAACCAGTTCTTCTGGGCTCTACATTGTTAAAGGAACACAGCTAAGAAATGATTTGGAACATCTGGTAGGAAACAAAGGAAACCATCTCTAGGTCCTGTTAGGGAATGGAAAGGTGGGTAGATTGGTGGGAGATACCAGAAATATAAAGTATAGGAAACAAAGACTGGCCTTACGTAGAGAACTGGTGAGGCTCAGAGGTAAATACAGGGGGATTCCCTTTAGTATCCTCTGTTGTTCTGTGAACGTGTAAATATTTTACAATAACTAGTTGAAAAAACCAGCCAGGCAAAAGAGTCACCTTGCTAATCTCTGACATATTTAAGACCAAATAAACACAACGCAAATGCAGGACTGCAAAAAGATTAGGTATCCTCACAGTACAATTAGAAGCTCTAATTGATTTTTAATGTGTAAAATGAGTTGGCAGTATATTTCTAATTTTATTTCTTTTTTAAAAGATAAAATTCTACTAAAAAATACAAACATTTAAATAAAACGTGTGAAACCCATGAACTCTCTCAGTTGTAAAAAATCTCTGAAGTGATAGGGAAGTTTCTGTTTACGTACTAACAGTCTATAACTCCTTTCCTAATTTACATGAAAATTAGTAAAATTCCACCATAATTTAAGGATAAAAATACCAGAAGTCTGATTTCATAAAAAGTAGATATAATATCACAAGTTAGATGGAAATGGTTTCCTAAGGCAGCGGTTCTCAGAAACTTTGGTTTTAAGACACTTTATACTATTTAAATCTATTAAGGACTCCAAAGAGCATTTGTTTATGTGAGTTATGTGTTTCAATACTCACCACAGTAAAAATTTTAACCAAGACATTTAAAAATAATTATTGTTCATTTCATTTAAATAATAGGGGAACCTGGATGGCTCAGTCGATTGAGCATCAGACTTTGGACTTCAGCTCGGGTCATGATCTCACGGCTCTCATGGGTTGGAGCCCCATGTCAGACTTTGGGCTGATAGCACGGAGCTTGCTTCAGATTCTCTGTCTCCCTCGCTCTCTGCCCCTCCCCTGCTTCCCCACTTGGGTTCTCTCTCTCAAAAATAAATAAACATTAAAAAAAATTAATAAAGAAAATAACAATAAACCCACTATACTGTAACAAATATTTTCATGAAAATAATATTTTCGAAAGCAAAAAATCTGGCAAGAAGAATGTCACTCTTTTCATATCTTTATTAATTCTATCATTTATGTCATTTCCAGGTCTATTTCTACTGGTTGATGTTTTCCTTATTATGGGATGTATTTTATTACTTCTTTACATGTCAGACATCTAGAAAAAGGCAGTTTCATTGAAAACAAAGAGAAAAATAATTTTATTCTTTCATTTGTGAGCATGTTTCATTCATTCAACTACTACTTTTTAATGGTTTTACAATAAAATGCTTTAATCTTAAACTCAAAATTTTATATAATTAATCTTTAAGTAACATAAATATAACAATACAAAAATAGAAATCTGTAACTCTAAGTAATATAACCTTACAGCAATGCAGTAACTATTTTGTTCATTTCTTATCTCGATGTACATCTAAAAAATGAACTCAGGCCTTTTGCTGATACAGAAATAAAGCTAAGGGTAATGAGAAATTTTCCCACACCATAAAAAGGAAAACTGTATTTTAGTTTCATTTCTTTTTTTCACTTGTAATGTTCCTATATCAAAGACAAAGGTTTTAAAGCCAACAATAACAATGACAATAATAAACGTTCCTATTTTAAATGAAACACAATGGTTATTTTGATTGAATAGAAATGTAATCTTTCTTTTACTTTAATGTCTATGCCTGTTGTGTTATCAGTTGATTGTATAATTAGCCTTAATACAAATGTATCATTGGTTCACTTTTCCATGAGAGCCTTGTTATTGAAAGGAAAGAATCAAATTTTTTAAACTTACTGTTTTAGTGCCATGCTTTAGAGTTATTTCATGCGAGTCAGGAATCTTTTGGACAGGATTCTGAAAAAAAAAAATTCCATGACATCAATGAGTAACCAATGTATTTAGGGCCTAGGGGAGAACTACATACTACATTCACAAGAGATACAATTTTTAAAAATTCTATCACTAGCTTTTTAACACAAAGCTTTAAAAAAAAAACAGGAAATAAAAATTGTGAAGATAGCTTATTTCTATACTTCTAGATAAATTACAATTGTTGAGCTGATAATAAATTTATCTTAAATCTCAAAAATGATAAACCCAAGAAACTTTTTAGGTTGTACGAAACCATAAGGTCCTCTCAGCATCCAAAATATTTAAAGCCCTCTCGCCTCTGAAAATTGAGCATAATTTAAAGTGCTTATGTACCTAATTTAAAATAGGCAACAAAATCTGCACAGGGTAGATATACATATTCCAACCCTTGAAAGTTTAGAAAACGAAAAACTGCTGCTCAAAAATGACACAAATAAGGAATGGAGTCATTTATTGACTCATCAATTCAATAAGCATTTATTTAAAGTGAGATTATACCAGATGGGCAGCATTAAACATAGCCTCTACATTTCTCCCTCCCAAGAAGCATATAGTCTAGGAGGGAGGGGATCAATCAGCCTAATTCAATACAAGAAATGCTATGACAGACAGGGTGTATGGGCAGGATAATCGAGGAAGAGAGAAGATGGATGCATAAATCAGACAAAAGGAGTCACAGTAATCATTTGAATTAGAAGTTTCATTGTTTAGTCAAGGTTCCATTATCCAAGAGCAGAGTAATCATACTCAAATTTTAGGACCATTACAAATTCATGTTAGGATCATCTTACAATCTACTTAACTAAATATGTGCAGTCTAACAGACTTTGGTCCCTGTCTCCCCTCATTCTTTAGCGTCCTCGATGAATCAATCAATCTCAAGTTCTATTTCATCATAAACTTTCCCTTTGCTATGGCTCTTTCTCCTCAGCACATAAACAAAGTACTTCCCGTATTACACACACACACACACACACACACACACACACACACAGAGCAACTTCCCCCACATTTACTGCTGTATCGTTATCTTTTCCTTTGCAATCAAGCTTCTTTACACAACAGTTTTCACTCAAGCGTCTCTACTTCCTCTCTTCCCTCTACCTCTACCACTCTGGCACATGTCCTTTTATACCTAATGCCTAGCACAGTTCTTGGCACTTAAGAGACTCCCAGTAAATATCTATTGAATAAACAAACAAGTCACTATAAATGCCCCTGGACACTTTTCAGAACTTAACTTGCATAACTGACCTTTCAACAGCATAACTACTTAACTATTTCCTCCATCCTGAAACTGGTTCTCTCCTGAGAGGAAGCAGCCTAAACAAGAAGCCAGAAGAGCTAGGGTTTTTATTTGTATGTTTACATAAGGTCGAACATTTTTTAATATTTTATATATATATATATATATGTAAGTTATACATCTAACATGGGTTTTGAACTCATAATCCTGAGACCAAGAGTCACATGCTCTACTGACTGAGCCAGCCAGGTGCCCCAAGAAAAGCTGGGTTTTTTAATCTAGCCCTGCCACTCCTTAACCTTGTCATAACAGCAGGATAGTTATGACTCTATTTCCTCATTTGTAAACTGAAGATAATAGCACTTGCCCTTTAGGTTACTGGTAAATGGTTTAAGACTTATAATGCAGTGTTGGGCACAAAGTAGGTACTCAATAAATGATAGCCACCGTTTATCCTTAGGCTTACCTCTTATCTCTCTGGTCTTATCAACTTAATCTATTTCCAGGTTTCTCTTCCTCCTTATGAGGCTAATTCCTACTCATCCTTTAAGACTGAATTCAGATGTGACCTGCTACTGGAAGCATTTCTCAACAGTTCACACTCTGGGTTAAATGGCCCTTCTGAGGCACTCTCATGTCTCAGATAAGGAGACAACCTCTCCTTATCTCTATCACAGAGTTTATCAAAATCCCTTGTAATTTTTTTTTAATTTTTTAAGTAGGCTCCACACCAAATGTGGGGCTTGAACTCACGACCTTGGGATCAAGAGCTGGATGCTCTACCAACTGAGTCAGCCAGCCACCCCAAAATCCATTGTTATTTTTTCCAGTTTCTCTCCCAACCACTCTCTAACCAAACTGCAAAATGGACACTGTTCAAAGATCGTGTATATCTATTATCATCTCTGGATCCCCAGTCCAAAAAACAGGTGGTGGATGGCAGACACACACAAAAGTGTTTTGGAATTAATTAATAGCCTAATATCTACCATGTAGATCACATTAGATTGTAATTTTTACTTTACCTTCAAACATTAATGTTTATGTCCATAAAGAAGAGCAGGTGCCATCCACCAGATCAGCCAGGTAAGTGACAGTCACAAAAAGTAAAAACCGAGGTGCCTGGGTGGCTCAGTCTTGGTTAAGCATCCGACTCTTGGTTTTGTCTCAACTCATGATCTCACGGTTCATGAGTTTGCATCCCACACTGGGTTCTGCACTGACAGCATGGAGCCTACTTGGGATTCTCTCTCTCCCCTCTCTCTGTGCCCCTCCCAATTTGCTCTATCTGTCTCTCAAAATAAATAAACTCAAAAACAGTAAACCTTTGACAACCAAATGATCATATCCCAGACTAAAAAACAGATGAAAAGTTACAATTTTACAGGTACCTGGCTGGGTAGAACTTGTGACCCTTGATCTCAGGGTCATGAGTTCGAGTGTAGAGTATACAGTGTACAGTGTACAGTATTGGGGTAGAGACTACCTTAAACATTTTTTTAAAATAAAGTTGCAGGCATAGAGAAATAAAGGCAATTTTGTTTCAGACTGTCTGCATCTGAGAGATTACGATAATCTATTACCACCATAGCCCATTTAAGAAGGAGATTAGGAAACAAAAAGGCACTGAACAAGAACCTCAAACTCATAGTAACCTAAGGAAGTGCTGGAGAGTTTACAATTTATTTCAGACCAGATGTTACAGTATGGTTTACTATGCTTTGAAAAGTGCTGCACATACCTTGATTTCAGAGATACCAATATCCAACGCAAATTCCAAAACAATTTTAAAGTCAAACAAATGAATTCTGGACTACCCCTATATGAAATTATGTAAGCCACTGTTCCCTCTGCAGTTGACAACATTTGTAAGCAATAAAATCTCATGTACAAGTACTAAGTACTCTTGCAGAAAACAGGAGAACAGTTCAAATGTTTCACTTGGAGAAGATTCTATTATAGTCAGTGCCTCATTTCATAACTAATTACTTTATCATCGCTCAGGAAACAGAAACACTGCCACCAAAAGGAGGGATGAAAATTATTTCATTGAACTCAATGCACAATATCCCTATATATAGACAATTTCTGACATTTCAAGTAAAACTTACAAGAACACAGAACAATTTAATATTTACATAGGCAGTGAATTAAATGTTTAAATAAGTGTTGTTTACATTTAAAATCAAAGTTGTACTGGAAATCATGTACAGCATAACTCATAAAAGGCCCATATAACTGGCACAACTAAATCATCTGAAATAGTAGCAATCCATCTTTTACTAGCATATCACTGGATGGTGACTGTTCTTTTTCCAGAACTTCTACTAATGGCTTTTTGAAATATGGCTTAGTGTGAAATTTGCTATCACAGTAAAATATTTTCATGATTTTCATGCCAGGGGACATCATAAGCTACAAGACTTCAATGAAGTCATTTATTATAAGAATTCATAACAAGAGCTAGTTTTAATGGAAGAGGGGAAAAGATACCAGCTTTTGTTTTGGTTTGGTTTTAAATGCCAACCAAAGGATTATTTCCCAGGCCCTCTAGTTTGCCCTCAATAACAACGATAGCAAATACATCTGGAATAACATGAGCAATTCCATCTGACACACATCCTTAAAGTGTTTTCAAAAGACTTGCAAAACAAAAATAACCTTTCTAAAGTTGTCATAAGTTTAAAAAGTTGTATATGTATGGTACTATAAGCCATAATCAAAAGTCTACCCAGTAACAAAGATGTGCCACAAAGTGGCTATGAATTGTGGGAAGAGATTGGGGACTGCCAACCAGGAACTTGAAAAGGAGTGCTACATTCTCCCAGAAAGATTTTGTTAATAGTTGCCAGTGTGGTATCATAGAAAACCAAAATTAGTCTATTCTAGTGTAACTCTGGAGGTCCAACAGACTGACAACAATAATTACTCATCTTCACACATTCACTTAACAAACATCTATTGATTAGTTAATTACATACCTTATACCAAGGACTACAGTTAAAGATTTAAAAATAACAATAATAATAATAACAAAGACTCAGCTCACAAGGACTGTCAACCTAAGAAAGCAAAACTGACAGGTAAACAAACAGGCAACACTAAAATGTTTCAGATGCTATGACAGAACTATTCAGTGCTCAATTCCATTCTGCTTGGGAAATAAGAGGGTGACTCGAAAAGACTATACAGAAGAGACGTCTGAGATGCCTTTGGGAAAATAAATAGAGATTCCCCAGGTGAAGGTGGGGGGCATCCAGAAGAGAATAAGACAAATCCTGACAGTTACTGAACTGCAAATATTTTGCCTGGACGGAGTTTACATTTCTGGCCAGGAAAGTGGGAAGGCTGTGGGTGTTGTGTGTATATACATAGAAAAAAAATTTTTTTCTTACCAAGAGAGTTAGGAATCAGATTGTATACAATGCCAAGAATCTGAAATTTAAGCTCTGAGCCATGTAATTTGATAACATTTGAGTTTTCTAAAAATCGCCAAGTTATTTTTTTCTGTGCATCAAAAGACACAATCAAGGGACACCTGGATGGCTCAGTCAGTTGAGTGCCCAGCTCTTGATTTCAGGTCATGATCTCATGGTTTGAGAGATCAGGCCCTGCATCGGGCTCTGCACTGGCAGCGCAGGGTCTGTTTGGGATTCACTCTCTCTCTCTCTCTCTCTCTCTCTCCCACTTGTATGAGCTCGCTCTCTCAAAATAAATAAACATTTAAAAAAAATTTTTTTAAAGATACAATCAACACACTGAAAAGGCAACCTCTAGAATGGGAGAAAATGTCTGCAAATCATATATCATACATCATATAAGGGGTTAACATCCAAAAAACAAAACTCGTACAATTCAACAACAAAAAAACAAACAACCCAATTCAAAAATTGGCACAGAGCCTAAATAGGTATTTTTCCAAAGAAGAAATACAGACGACCAACAAGTACATGAAAAGATACTTAGCATTACTAATCATCAGGGAAATGAGAATCAAAACCACACTTGAGATACCAGTAACAGGACGGGTATTATTTTACGAATAGGTAATTAAGAAAAGAAATGTTGACAAGAATGTACAAAAAACGGAACCCTCCTGCATCACTGACAGAAATGGTGCATCTTCTACGGAAAACACTATGGTAGTTCCTCAAAAAATTTAAAATAGAATTACTTTACGATTCAGCAATTCCACTTTTATGTATACACCCTAAAGAACTGAAACCAGGGTCTCCACAGATGTCCATAGCAGCATTATTCACAACAGTCAAAAGATAGGAGCAAACCAAGGGTCCACTGATAGAGGAATGAATGAACAAAACGTGGTACATACACACAATGAAATATTATTCTTTAAAAGGAAAGAAATTCTGGCACATACTACAACATGGATGAGCTTGGAGAAATTACGCTTAAATGAAATAAGCCATAAAAAGAAAAATATTGCAGGGCACCTGAGTGGCTCAGTCGGTTAAGCATCCGACTTCAGCTCAGGTCATGATCCCCAGTTCATGGGTTCGAGCCCCACATCAGGCTCTGGACTGACAACTCAAAGTCTGGAGCCTGCTTCAGATTCTGTAACTCCCTCTCTCTATGCCCCTCCCCCACTCACACTCTGTCTCTTTC
This sequence comes from Paguma larvata, assembly GCA_030068075.1. Classification (NCBI taxonomy): domain Eukaryota; kingdom Metazoa; phylum Chordata; class Mammalia; order Carnivora; family Viverridae; genus Paguma; species Paguma larvata. Next base: position 28,333,891 of record CM057826.1, on the reverse strand, counting down.
TCAAAAATAAACAAACATTAAAAATTTAAAAAAAAGAAAGAAAAATATTGCATGATTCTACTAATATGAGGTATCTATAGCAGTCAAATTCATAGACAGTAGAATAGTGGTTACTGGAGTCAGGAGAAAGGGGGAAATGGGGAATTATTGTTTAATGGCTGTAGTTTCTGCTTTGCAAGATGATAAATTTCTGGAGACTGAATGTACAACAATGTAACACTACTTAACTGTACATTTTAAAATGGCTAATAATGGGGGCACCTGGGTGACTCAGTTGATTGGGCATCCAACTCTCAATTTCGGCTCAGGTCATGGTCTCATGGTTTGTGAGTTCAGGCCCCATGTGGGGCTCTGCACTGACAGTGCCGAAAAATTTTTAGGGGCGCCTGGGTGGCTCAGTCGGTTAAGTGTCCCACTTCAGCTCAGGTCATGATCTCGCAGTTCATGAGTTTCACACCCCATGTCGGGCTCTGTGCTGACAGCTCAGAGCCTGGACCCCACTTCAGATTCTGTGTCTCCCTCTCTCTGCCTCCTACCCCTGTGTACTCTCTCTCTCTCAAAAATAAACATAAAATTTTTTTTTAATTTTTTAAATAAATAACTAAAAATAAAAACGGTTACAACTGTATTTTATGTTTTATGTATTTTACCAAAGCTAAAAAAAAATTGTTCATAGATAATAACCCACATAAGCAAACAAAAAGATTAAATGATGCATAATATTACTTCTTCTTAATATTACTTAATATTACTTCTTACTACTTCTTAATGTTCTAATAAACTTTAGGTAAGCTTCAAAATAAATCATTTATCAAATGTTTAAAATCTTCCTCTAAAAATGTAAAGTTATATGTCTAAAATAATGCAGGAAGGAAAGACAATTTCCTATCTAATTCTCACAGCTGGTTCCAATCCTTCAATGAGTAATGTTCCCAAACCACCTCTAAATTACCCTCAGATTATGCCCTATTGTAAGCTGCAACCTTGAAGAACATTTCTCAGTAACATGACTTAAAAGTACATTGTTAAATAACTTTTTATACTTGTTTAAACGAGGCCTGAAAAACTCAAAAAAGATGGATCTCTTTTTTTTAAGATTTATTTATTTTTGAGAGAAAGCACAAACAGGGAGGGGCAGAGAGATGGGGGACGGGGGATCCAGAGCAGGCTCTGTGCTGACAGCAGCGAGCCTGAGGGGCTCAAACTCACAAACTGTGAGATCATGACCTAAGTTGATGTCGGAGGCTCAACTGACCGAGCCACCCAGGCGCCCCAAAGGAGAAGTCACTCTTATATTTTATCAGAAATCATATTATTTTGGGGTGCCTGGGTGGCCCAGCTGGTTGAGCGTCCAGCTTCGGCTCAGGTCATGATCTCGCAGTCCATTGGGTTCAAGCCCCACATCAGGCTCTGTGCTGACAGCTTAGAACCTGGAGCCTGCTTCAGATTCTGTGTCTCCTCTCTCTCTGCCCCTCCCCTGCTCATGCTCTGTCTCTCCCTGTCTTTCAAAAATAAATAAATGTTAAAAAAAATAAAAAAATAAGAAATTATATTATTTTTTTAAAACTCCATGACATTCTCAATAAACACAAAGATGACAATTTTGTATGTTTATCATACAACAATGGCAGGTAATAAGCCAACAAGATTTATACCAGAAGAAACACTTATTTTCAAAAGCTACCATGAACACATGCCTTATCATTCCCTGATAGCATAAAATTTTATGAATATTTCCACTCTTATTCTTATTTGTTATTTCTGAAGACTTGAAATCTAGAAGGACTCTGCAACTAACTCCACTTGTAATCTTCACTAAGCCACTCAATTGTATAGAAACTTAGCTTTTCCACTTATAAAAGTGATAGAGTCAGAATAGGTAATTCATACCACTCTATAATGACATGGTTTACCTTAAACTATTCACATCTGAAACTATGAACACCCCCTATGTCACTGAAAAGTCCTTCCCTGACTTCTAGCTTCTTCACTTCTCTCCACTTGCTCACTACCATGGAATTACTCTGCCTAGGTTGTTTTTCATGGAAAAACAATGGCTCTCCATTGCCGTTAGTAGCAATCAATGACTTTTCACAGCATTCACACATTTTTCTAAAAGAAATTTTCTGCAACATCTGACTAAACTCTTAACCCAAGTTAAGTTTTAAAAAAAATTAACATTCTTAACAAGTTTCTGGTCAAAGGATACAGACTTTCAGTTATGGGTAAGTTCTATACAGCATGGTGACTATAGTTAGTAATTCTATGTTGTTTACTTGAAACTTCCTAAGAGAGTAGATCTTAAGCATTCTCACTATACCAAAAAATAAATTAATAAAGTAGCTATGTGAGGCGATGAATGTGTTAATTAACTTCTTGACTATGGTAATCATTTCACAATTTATACATATATCAAACCATCACATCATACTCCTTTACTATAAATAATTTTGGTCAATTATACCTCAATAAAGTTGGAAAATTAATATCATTTAAGAAAAAAAAAGACTGCCCAGCTAGCTCAGTCAGTAAAGCATGTGACTCTTGATCTCAGGGTCGGTTGTGAGTTCAAGTCCCACTTTGGTCATAAAGATTACTTAAAGAAAAAAATACCTTGATATCATTAAAAAGTGAGAGTTTCTTATAAGACACTAATCTCTAAAGAACCTAGCAATATCCTTATCATTTGCAGTGGTACCTTTTAATTTAGTATTTATTAATGTACATATTAATAGCCCACCTTCACCCACAGCATTATCCACTTGGGGCAAGAATGGAGGAACAAAGGAGTTGGGCTTGCCAGGAGGGAACATGGTTTGTGGGAGAGTGGTATGAGAGAATTAAAAAGGAGCAAACTCGCTTGCTTAGAACACCTATAATGAAACTCCTCCCACCCACTCCTTCACCCCCACACGAAAAAGAAGGCTTTCTTCTACTACAAACAAAGCAGAATTTCACTTGTTCAGATTGGGTCCCTGGGTTTGTCTTATTCCTAAAAAAAGGCCCGCCTCCACCATGTCAGTGGCAACAATGTACACACCATTCTCAAATCTACACAACTTGAATTAATTATCCACTCAAAGCCTCAGTCCTTAGCCTCCTGTCTACATAGAATAAGTGTTTATCAGAATGATTCATTTGAGAAACAAAGCACAGAGTTGCTGTGATAACCAAATGAGTTAATATGACAAATGCTTTATAATTATAACCCATTTTAAGTAAGAAATTATTACGAGCCTATGGCTACAAAAGTTTTTTTTTTTGAAAGTACACATTTCAGAAACTGCTGGAGACCAGGTACAAAATGCTTTGAGATAAAAAAGTTACAAAAAAAAAAAGTTTCACCAAGTTAGAGAATCTCAGCTATGTAGGGCACAAATTACTTCAACATAGGTTATGTACTATACTATTTTGAATCATGGTTAATATTTCATATCTGTTATTTAACAAAAATTGAGTTATTGCTTAGGCAATCTTTATTTGGTTAAAGATGCACAGACTTTTACCAACTTTAATTATAAAACGTGCCATGGTCTCAGTCCAACTGGGTAAGAATTAACTTATTTGGGAAAACAAAAGAAGCCTGGACCATAATAAATTTTTATTAAACCTACCTGATGCTGAGATATCTTTATCCTTTTTTTCCTTTACAGTTCTTTTAAAAACCTTAACACTGCAGAATGAATACCATATCTGATTTAATGTAACTTTCCATATGGGGTCCCTTGCTGGCTCAGTGCGTTAAGCATCTGACTCTCCATTTCTGCTCAGGTCATGATCTCATGGTTCGTGGGTTCAAGCCCCATGTCCAGCTCTATGCTGACAGTGTGAAGCCTGCTTGGGATTCTCTCTCTCTTCCTCTTTCTCTCTCTCTGTCTCTCCCCCACTCATCCTTTCTTTCTCAAAATAAATATTAGGGGCATCTGGGTGGCTCAGTCACTTAAGCGTGTGACTTCAGCTCAGGTCACGATCTCACAATTCATGGGTTCAAGCCCCACGTAGGACTCTGCTGACAGCTCAGAGCCTGGAGCCTGCTTTGGATTCTGTGTCTCCCTCTCTCTGTGCCCCTCCCCCACTTGCACTCTGTCTCTCTCTCTCTCAAAAATAAATAAACATTAAAAAATTTTTAAAAAAAGAAATAAAAATACAAATAAATAAATAAACATTTAACTTTTCATACATGCAAAAGCATGTATATGCTTCAACAGGGACAGTGAAAATTAGAAACACTTTAAAAGCCAATCTATGTTGTCTTGGAACAATTCTACAATTCCGGCTCTAGCAATTATACCTCCAGTTCATCCCACCAAATACAGAACTTCATACTTGCCATAACGTCTAAAGCCACCACCACTACACCAAGCATTTAATTTTTTTTTAAGTTTATTTATTTATTGAGAAAGAGAAGGAGAATACACAGAAGGGAGACAGAGAGAGAGCAAGCAGAGAGGAGGGGCAGAGAGGGGAGCAAGAGAATCCCAAGCAGGCTCCAAGCTATTTGCGCGATGCCCAACACAAACCCTGAGACCATGACCTGAGCCCAAATCAACAGTTGGATGCTTAACCGACTGAGCCACCCAGTCGCCCCACAGCCAAGTATTTTAAATCACCTTTGGGCATTTCTTGCTAAAGAACAAAAGCAGATAGTTTACTTGCCAGGTCCCCATTAGTCCTTGAGATCCTTGAGAACAGATACTATGTCTTATTTGATTTGCAATACCTAAAGTATACAAATACAAAATATATCTTCTTGGGGCGCCTAGGTGGCTCAGTCGGTTAAGTGTCCAACTCTTGATTTTGGCTCAGGTCATCACTTCATGGTTTGAGTGTCTGAGTCCCACATCAGGCTCTGCACTAACAGCATTGAACCTAGTTGGGATTCTGTCACCCCCTCTCTCTGCCCCTCCCCCACCTCAAAAATAAACATTTAAACATATATATATTCTTAACTAAAGATAATAAAGATCACCTACTAATGACAGTTTGTCTTTAAAAGAGAATAAGTAAAGGGGCGCCTGGGTATCTCAGGCTCAGTTGAGCATCTGACTCTTGATTTCAGCTCAGGTCATGATCCCAGGGTGGTAGGAGTCTCTCTCCTTCCCTTTTCTCCTGCTCTCTCTCTCTCCCTCTCTCTATTAAAAACAAAAAACAAAATACAAAAATAAAAGACTCCTTGGGCTTTTGGAGGTCATATAAAAATAAATAAAACAAAAGAAAGTAACTATGAAATCTGTAAGAAAAAATAATACACAATCATGTTTGTACTTATAGTGTGTTTATATATCCTTCTGTTTTTTTAATATTGCTTCAACATGTATTTATTTTTGAGAGAGAGAGGGTGCAAGTTGGGGAGGAGTGGAGAGAGAGAGAGAGAGAGAGAAAGAGAGAGAGAGGGCAGAGGATCTGAAGCAGGCACTGTGCTGTTAGCACAAAACCCAACGTGGGGTTTGGACTCACGAACTGTGAGATCGTTACCTAAGCTGAAGTCAGACATTTAACCGACTGAGCCACCCAGGTGCCCCTACATATACATCCTTCCGAAACACAGGTACATACTAGGGCACCTGGCTGGTTCGGTCGATAGGAGATAAGACTCTCCATCTCGGGATTGTAGGTTCAAACCCCATGTTAGGTGTGGAGATTAAAAAAATAAAATCTTGGAGTGCCTGGGTGGCTCAGTTGGTTAAGCGTCTGACTTCGGCTCAGGTCACGATCTCGCAGTTTGTGAGTTCACGCCCACCATCGGGCTCTGTGCTGACAGCTCAGAGCCTGGGGCCTGCTTCAGATTCTGTGTCTCCCTCTCTCTCTGCCCCTCCCTTACTTGCGTTCTCTGTCTCTCAAAAAATAAATAAACCTTAAAAAATTTAAAATAAAATAAAATAAAATTAAATCTTTAGAGGCGCTGGGTGACTCAGTCTGTTAAGCATCCAACTCCTGATCTCAACTCAGGTCTCGATCTCATGATTGTGAGTTCAAGCCCCAAGCTGGGCTTGGGTGTGAAGCCTACTTAAAAAACAAAAAAAAAAAAACAAATCAAAAAAACTTTAAATAAATAAGTAAAACATAGAAACATATTTATTAACTATTGATATTTCATATCTACTCTTTAAATTTTTCTGTGTACTTCCAGATAAAATATTTGAAGCCACAGGCAGACTCAATAAAAGCTGTATCTAGTAAATACTTAGACTCTCCATTAAGGAAGACACGGGTACTATACTCATGAGCTCAGAAAACTATGAAAGGCACACACTAGTTAACAAATCACTGTATCACAATTATGATGATTTTATCGTAGTTGTGACAATAACAGAAGAATGCCCTATATAAATCACACCCAAAAATGATCTCAAAATGTATCAAAGATCTAAATGTAAGAACAAAACCATAAACCTCTTAGAAAAAAAACAGGAGGAAAACTTTCTGACCTTGAGATAGGCTTCTTACATATGACACCAAAAGTACAGACAACAATAAAAAAAATAAACTGGATTTCACCAAAATTTAAAGTTACTATACTTCAAAGTATATCATCTGAAAAGTTGATGGTACAACCCGCATAATGAGAGAAAATATTTGAAAATCATATATCTGACAAGGGACTTATGTCCAGAATATTTAAAGAACCCTTATATTTCAACAATAGACAAATTAAGCCAATGGAAAGAGGAAAAAGATGTGAAGAGACATTCCTCCAAAGAAGATACACAAATGGCCAATAAGCACATGAAACAGTGCTCAACACCACTGTTCTTTAGAGAAATGCAAATTAAAACCACAATAAGATGCCCCTTCACACTCAACAGGACAGCTATAATCGAAAAGACAAACAATAACGTGCATTGGTGAGGATGTGAAAAACCGAATCCTCAGAGGCTACTGGCGAGATTGAAAATGATGTAGCCACTTTGAAAACTGTTCTTCAAAATGTGAAATGCAGAGTTATCATACGACCTAGTAATGTCCACTCCTAGACATAAACCCTCCCAAAACAAAAATATACATCCATATAAAAACTTCTGCACAAATGTTCATAGCAGCATTATTCATAATAGCCAAAGTCCATCAATTAATGAATGCATTTAAAAAATGTGATCTATCCTACAATGGAACACTGTGTAAAAAGGAATGAAGTACTCATACACGCTACAACTAAAAGGAACCTTGAAAACATTATTCTATGTGAAAGAAATCAATCACAAGAACACTTATTGTATTATTCCAGTGATATGAAACCTGCAGAACAAACAAATCCATAGACAAAGTAGATTAGTGAATGCCAGGCACTGGGGGTAGAGTAGTGAAAAGAAATCAGGAGGTGAAAATTAAAGAATGCAAGGTTTCTTTGAGGGAGCATTTAAATGTCATAAAATTAGGTGGCAGTGATCGTGGCACTACTCTGTGATTTATACTAAAACCCACTGGATTGTATATGTGAAAACTGTGATTTTTAGTGCATATGTTATATAGCTCAATAAAGCTCTTTTAAGAATATAAAATAGGCGGGGCACCTGGGCAACTCAATAGGTGGAGCATCCAACTCTTGATTTCAGCTCAGGTCATGATCCCAGGGTCACGGCGTTACGGGATGGAGCCCCACATCAAGGTGTGTGCAGAGCATGGAGCCTGCTTAGGATTCTGCCCTTCTCTTTCCTTCTACCCTTTTCTCCCACATGGTGTGCTCTCTCTTTCTCTAAAATAATTTTTTTTTAAATCTATTCCTTTGTTAAAGAAAAAGAATATAAAATAGGATGCCTGGCTGCTCAGTCAGTAGAGCACACAACTTTTTTTTTTTTTTACATTTATTTACTTTTGAGAGACAGAGTGAGATAGAGGGCGAGCAGAGGAGGGTCAGAGAGAAAAGGAGACAAAGAATCCGAAGCAGGCTCCAGGCTCTGAGCAAAAATTCAGCACAGAGTCAGATGCGGGGCTCAAATCCACAAACCGCGAGATCATGACGCGAGCCGAAGTCACGCGCTTAACTGACTGAGCCACACAGGCACCCTACCACACGACTTTTAATCTCAGGGTCCTGAGTTCAAGTCTCATGTTGGGTCTGGAGACTACTATATTAAAAAAAAAAAAAATAGAATATACGAGAATACAGAATAGAGGAATAGAGGAATATAACTAATATAGGAGTGGCATAAAAGAGGAAGTATTTAACTCTATTTTTGTGGGTCAGTGAAGGTTTTTACAAAGAGAAAATGTTCTCCTTTCACAAGGAGTAAAGCTAGATCCATAAAACTAAATGGGTTCTTTCCTGATGAAGGAGACAGGTCTGCTACGATGTAGCCACAAGGGTCAATGCTTACACAGACTGGCAAGTTAACGGAGTTGTACTAAGTGCTGGCCAGCATCCAGAGAGAGGGAAAAGCATACCGGAATGCATGAAAGAGTTAGTCATACGAAGACTTCATAGTTTATACAGATGGGGCATGAGGTAAGTGTAAGAGAAAGGCAAGAGGTGACTCTTGAGAAGCGGGATAGGTTACAACCAGAGGCAGAGGAGAGTGTAATGGCTAAGTACACGGACTCTGGAGTAGATTCCCAAAATTCAAAAGCTGGCTCCAACGTTTACTACTGGGTGGCCTTGCAGGAGTGACTTAGCATCTGAGTGTCCGTTTCCTTATCTGTCAACAGAAGATAATAGTACCAGGAGGATTAAATGAGTTATTTCACCTTCAGTGCTCAGGACACTGATGGACAAAAGAAGTATCCACTGTCAGCAATATTATTCGGTTCTAGATTTGAGCATCTACTTATTTCTTATCATATATCAAATAAAAGGAGACTGCAGAGACAGAAAATTGTGGTTTAACAGTGAATTCCTGGTTTATTGGAGCAGCCCATTCTATGATAGTAAAAAAATCAAGACGGTGCCAACTAACTTCCTCATTTAATCAAAGAAAACATTTAATCCCCAATTATACTCTGCAAAGCTCTCGGGATGCACAACTGAATGAAGATCCAGATCAGTAGTGAAATGGCAAAATTACCATCCAACAGCTGCCTGCCAGGCCATGTGAATCAACTTGGTGGTCTTGGTCTTATTTCAAATTCACAATTAGCTGCACTTCTAGAACTCGGCACAAATAATATGAGAAAAACGTCTTTCCAAATAAGGACCAGGGTCTATAGAAGAATAAAGAAAGTAAGCTCTGTTGGAGCTATGTCGACATGGACTTAGACGCTACTCTATCAACTTGGTATTTAAAAATGTAAAATTTATTCAAATATAAACCTTATAATCATGGTTACAGGAAAGTACCTAATTCTACCAAAAGATAAATTACATCAATTTTGGTAAATATTCAGATTGTCTAAGAATTCTTTATAATAGCACTTTTCTAAATTTTAAGATTAAAGCATTGAGAAATCTTTCTCAAAATTGACATAAGTAAATCTCCCACTTTTACTCATGTAAATAGAAAGGGTGAAAGATCAAGAGAGCTGTTTTATTTTCAAATATTCTATTTATACCTACTAAACTGAAAAAAGGATGTGCTTTTTCTGTGACTACCTTAACATTTAGAGGAGTACAAAAGCTAGTTACATAACCCTCATTTTTAATACTTACTAGTTTGGGCGCCTGGGTGGCTCAGTCGGTTAAGTGGCAGACTTCAGCTCAGGTCATGATCTCACGGTGAGTGAGTTAGAGCCCTGTGTTGGGCTCTGTGCTGACCGCTCAGAGCCTGGAGCCCGCTTCGGATTCTGTGTCTCCCTCTCTCTCTGCCCCTCCCCCATTCGCACAGTATGTCTTTCTCTCTCAAAAATAAATAAACGTTAAAAAATTTAAAAAAATCCTAATTGAGAAGGCAGAAGAAAAAAATGAGATCAATAAATACAGCAACTCAAAGCAAAATTTTGTTTTCTTGTGTTTTTTTAAAGACTCTATTTAAAAAAATAAAAAGAAAATAAAAATAAAGATTCTATTTTTTTTTATTTTTTTTATTATTTAGAGAGAGAGAGAGAACAGGGGAGAAAGGTAAAGGGAAAAAGAGAGAATCCCAAGCAGGCTCCACGCTCAGCACAGAGCCCCACACAGGGCTCGATCCCACAACCCAAGGATCATGACCTGAGCCGAACTCAAGAGTCAGATACTCAACCAACTAAGGCATCCAGGTGGCCCCAAACCAACATTTTTGAAAAATAAACTGAGTGGGGTACCTGGTTGGCTGATGGTAGGCAGATGTTAGGATCCAGAAAGAAAAGTGAAATTAAAACAAAAGATAAAAAAAGGAGGATTCCACATAGACAAATAACAAGTGAAGGACACTGGAAAGGCCAATTACGACAGTATTTTTTTAGGGTCAATTATAACAGTATTAATAGAACTCTGGAGTATGAATAATTCAACTCTCGGAACCTAGGATGAAAAACTATAAAGTGTGAAAAAAAATAGCAGTGTTATGAGCAGAGAGAGAGAGGGGAGCAGAGAAGAGGATGGGGTCATTTTTCCAACTAAAATTTATGACAGTGTAACGTGGCATCACAGACTCTATAAGACTAATTTCAGCAAGGACTATTAAGAGAGTTGCTTTTGCAAAAAATATTCAAGGCCTTCATCAGTTTTCTCAAAGGCTCTGAATCCTATGATATTCAAATCATTTATCACCTTTGTCAATTTTCTTTTTTTTCCCTTGACAACCGGTGTAACTCAGGGCACCTGGGTGGATCAGTTGGTTGAACGTCTGACTCTTGATCTCAGCTCAGGTCATGATCCCAGGGTCGTGGGATCAAGCCCCACATGGAGCAATCCACTGAGCACTGAACCTGCTTAAGATTCTCATTCCCTCTCTCTCTCTCCTTTCTCTCTCTAAAAAAAAAAAAAAAAAAAAAAAAGAACTGTCGTAGCTCAACTAGATCCTTATTTGACAATGGCTTTGGGAGAGCAAAGGACATCCCTAACATTACTTCCATAACACTTAATGACATTTTACATCTGTAAGACTTGCAATTCACTGTATAAATTTACCAGAATAAATACTGATATGTTAAAACAACTTGTAATTAAGGAGACCGCAATCAAACAGTCAGATAAAAAGTATCCTCCTGCCTTCCTCATTGTCCTTACATTAGGCGTTGTATAATTTGCATAAGCTAGTCTATCTTTGCCGCTACACACTAAGTACTGCAAATAAGGAAAATGGCTCATGCCAGCAGTGCCATTCACATTACAATTACATAAAATATTTGTTGGGGAAAAAAGTCACTTCTCACAGGCAGAATGAACACATATTGGTGACTGTTCCCGGCAGCCACTTGAAAGGATACAAAAGCCTACCTGGCGATGGGAGCTTAAAGGACGGCAGCCTTTCGACAAAGGAATTGTGCCAGGACTAGCGGGGAAACGTAAGGGTGAGTATTGACTCCCGAGCTTCTAAAGAATAATGGTGATCACATCAGAAGCTAGCTGTGATTATTGCAATGAAATGTTTAGGGTAAAAGAGTAACTATGACCACAGCCAAGAATGACCACTCACTGACCAGATATTTCCTTGAGCATCTCCTACGTGCCAGGTACTAGTCAACCCACTTGGGGATACAACAGTAAAATACACAATGTAACTGCCCTCAGGAAACTTATTATTACTGTGGGGAGAAAGACAACAAACCATTAAACAAAAAAAGTCAAGTAACAGTAAGTACAATAAAAGCAGTGTCAGGAAAAGCAGTGAGGTAGAGTGGAGGTACTTATATAAGGTGGTTAAAGAGGTAACACACAAAGACCCAAATGAAGTGAGGGAGTCGCCTAAAGCTCTCAGCGCTATTACGTGTATATGAACGAGTAAATAGAAAGGCCTTGTGACAGAACAAGCAGAGCTGCTTAAAAGAAAAGCAGAAAGGTTACTACGGGTAGAGAAGAGTGAGCAAGACAGGGAGTGCAAGGGGATGAAGTCAGAACGATGTGAAGAGGCCAAGTCATACAGGCCTTAGAGATCAAGGCAGGGAACTTAGACTTCGTAACATTGTGACAGGAAGAAACTGGAGGGTTTACTGACAGGAAAGTGACAAGGGAAGCAGGGAAGTGACAAGACCTGATATGTTTTTAAAAGTTTGGATTACTCTGGTGATCAGAGAAATAAAAACTTATTTGACCTTATAGACTTAAATCTTATATTGTAAAGAGACTATCCTTAATATTCCTTCACTAACCCTTATCATATAGTTATTGATCTAAAAAGCTTAAAGATACAAAAATAAAACTGTAAACATGTCTGTTAAAATACTGTCACATCACAAAAGAATACGAAAAAATTTTCTGCATTATTCTTTAAAAAGTAATTATTCCAGCATTAATCTCAACCTAAACCTCACTTGTTTCAATTTCTAAAAGACATTGTTTATAAAATTCTTTTTTTTCCTTCCACTGTAGACAAGAGGCAGTTGAAAAAAAATGGATTTTTGCCAAAAGTCAAAATGTCTCTATTGCCCCCTAGTGCCCATCTTACAGAATGAAGACCTTCACAAACTTGCAGTTTGGAAACGGTAAGGAACATTCACTGGATTTTGGAATAGAGCTTCTAGCATCCTCTGCTGACAGAACCTTGCAGGTGTAAGAAACTGCTCTGTTTTAAGGAACATTAATTTCCTCTGAAGTTAAAATCATTAAGCTTCCTCACATTGTTTTTTTAAGACTTTTCTTTCTAGTCTGCTGCAATTAAATTAAAATTGGTCATTAATCAAATATTGGTAATGATGATGAAAACATTGATAAAGCCCAGCAATTGTGAGTGCTTAGTTATGTGTCAACCCCTAAGTGGTTATTTAAATCATCTCATTCTCTTATCAACGTCTGAGAACTAAAAGAGAATTTTTATCCACTTTTAATTCCTCAACCTTTCCCTGTGCCTGAGAGAGAGACTGACTGATACAGGTGGTTGGCAGTGACCAAGGCCAAAGGGATGAGAAGTCTTAGACCAGAAGTTAGAGAAGCACAGTGGTGGCCCAAACTTGGACTCTCCACCACAGAACGTGCCAGCCAGGGAGTCAGAGAAAGTTCATGGAAAACAGGTGCTCACAACTAAAAAGTCACTGTTACATCCAGCCTTTAGTTACAGTCATAAAAATGCAATTTTCAGTTTTCTGGGGTAATGGGAAAGAGGATAGCAAGAATAATGAAAATCCTCAATAATCCCAAAGCCTTCACTTAATTATAAGTTACAACCTTCTTCACATTTAATAAAAAGTCAGAATCAGGCACAAGTAATAGATATGGTTTACAAATTGGGGCACTTGGCTGGCTTAGTTGGTGGAGCGTGCAACTCTTGATCTCGGGGTCATGAGTTCAAGCCCCATGTTGGGCATGGAGTCCACATAAAATAAAAAGTCTAAAGTAATAAAATAATAAAAATTATTTTTTACCTCTTTTCTCTGGCCCTACCAACCTGAATTTTTGTTCATCTATTAAATTCAAAGAAAGATACCATTAATAATAAATCTTTGAATACTAAATAGTTCTAATTAGTTGACAGTTGGTGTAGTTTGACAAATCCCAAGCAGGCTCATGCTGTCTCCACAAAGCCTGATGCAGGGCTCAATCTCACAAACCGTGAGATCATCATCTGAGCCAAAATCAAGAGTCGGACGCTTAATGAACTGAGCCACCTAGGCGCCCCTATGTTCCTTGCTTTTCTATTTTCCTTCATTCTTCCTAATTTATGCTTCCTTGTAGCATCTCACTTCATTAAATCCTTTTTGGAACAAGTTAAGATATGAATTTACTCATAATACTTAAGATTTATTTTACATTCATTTTCAATATTTTTCTGTTTGGAGGTTTTTTTCTCTATCTGTTATACTTTTTAAATTAAGATCTTAACTGGCTTACAATGAAAGAATGTTACCTGAATGTAACCCCATTATTTGTTTTTTTTTTAATGTCTATTTATTTTTGAGAAAGAGATACACAGAACACAAGTGGGGGAGGGCCAGAGAGAAAGGGAGACACAGAATCTGAAGCAGGCTCCAGGCTCTGAGCTGTCAGCACAGAGCCTGATGTAAGGTTAGAACTCACAAACCATGAGATCATGGCCTGAGCTGAAGTCTGATGCTTAACCGACTGAGCCACCCAGGTGCCCTTCCATTACATCCTTCTAATCAGAGACACAACTTAAGATCAATATGGAAACTGGAAAAGAACAGAAAAATGCAGTGGGGAAAACAAACCCATTATCCTTAGTTCCCACAATCCAGAAATAAGCAACGGAAATACTTTGTTCCATACATATACATCATTTAAATTTTTGAAATCATACTGTGTGGACAGTTCTACATCCTTTCTCAGTGCTACTAAAAACTCATATTAAACACATTTAATGACTACATAATATTTTATGACTACACAACAATTTACTTGTCCTTCCTCCTGTTATTTAGACATGTATTCACTTTATTTCTAATTATTCTGATATTTCATTTATATCTATTACCTTCAAACATTTTTAGACATGGGATCTTTCTGATTGAGAAAGCTCTGAGCAAGTCCAACATAACATAAATCAAACACTTTTTTGATAAATTATAAAATGTATTTACATTTTGCCTTTAAAAGCCAGAACAAATTTCACTTTCTGGACAGTCAGCTTATTAGAAACATATGAAGTGCACTTAAGAAAAGGAAGTCAGTTTCCTGGCACCACCAGTGATACGGACGTGCCCTCATCAGTTTTCTCAAATGAAAACAGACGTGAGATCCAACGCCCCCACCTGTCACTCCCAGGTAATGTTCCATGGAACACGTTCTGAAAAATCACTATTATAAATCGTACTGTGATAAACACCTTTGGGCACGAAGCTTTTTCCAAATTTCCTCAGGATAGAATCCCAGAAGTGGTATTACTGAGATTAAAGGAAATAACATTTTTAAGGCTCTCAATACTTAGTAACATAGTTTCAGTAATAAAAACAACTACTCGAGCCTTTGGCCAGTTCCTAGCCTATTTACCTGTTCATAGTGCTTTACAGACTATGATGGTTATGACTTAATGAGTAAAATTCAAGATAGGCATAAAAAGATATAAAAAAGGATATGAGACAAAAGGCCAGGAGCTTACCATCGCTCTCACATCGTTCTCAAAAGCAACTAACAGTAACACTTCTAAAGACATGAACCACCACATATTACAGAAGAAATATTTTTCACAAAATAATAATCAAAACAAATACTACTTCTAGGTTATTTGGGAGAAGAATATTCTTGTAAGTCTTACATGAAAACTTCAAAGTGGCTTCACCGTCACAGAGAAACAAGGCAGCAATTCCATATCCTTCTTTTTGAGAAATAAATTTTGTTAGCACTATCCCATGTCCTTAAATATCCATGACACATGATACAGATCACAACTTACGGAGGCACCTAAGAGAGTTAACCTCGCTGAGTAAGCAGCCACAGCAGGCTGGGAAGTGGTGCTGCCACAGGCGGACTGGGGAGAGGCTTACCTGTGCAGTCTTTTGTTAAACACGGATTGCAGATGTTGGGACAGGGTCTGCCTCAGTCCTACTGAATCCATCTCCAGATTACAAAGGCTAAGCACACTTAATTTTTAATTGCACCAAAGATGATTCTTACGTTCAGACTAAGAACCACTGGGTTAAAAAAATAAATAAATGAAAATTTAAAAAATTTTTTAAAAGGTTAGGTTAAAAATATTTTTCCATTAATTTCAATAATACTTATTGAAATATTTAGCCAGTCAAGTATGTGAACTTGGCTGCTTTCCTACTAAGTAGAATGCCTCTCTCAAAAGCCACAGTGCTTTGCAAGTTTCTGAGCAACAAAATAATCAAATTGTATTCAGGAATCCCCAGATGGAGTCCTGCCTGCTGTAGTGGTTTATTTTCCCTCAGTCAGGGAATGAGTACTATTATTTGCAATGTGACTGGTGTTACAAATAGTTTAATCGTGAAGCAGTGAGGAAAAAGAATTGAACAGAAGATCCTAAAGGCAAAGAGACAAGTGGCTTCAGCAAAAGTTTAAGTGAGAGAAAATTAAAGCCTGAGTTTGATCTTGGAAGATGAATTTAGAACACTGTTGGAGCTTAAACATGGACATGTTTCACGAGTCATTCGAAACCATGAATTGAGGGGCATCTGGCTGGCTTATTCAGTTAAGCATCCAACTTCAGCTCAAGTCATGAACTTATAGTTCGTAAGTTCAAGCCCCGTGGCAGGCTCTCTGCTGTCAGCTTGGACCCCACTTCAGATCCTCTGTCTCCCTCTCTCTCTGCCTCTCACTCGCTCTCCCTCTCTCTCTCTCAAAAATAAATAAACATTAAAAAGAAAGAAAGAAAGAAAGCTGGACCTGAAGTTCAAATGAGCAATGCTTATAGCTGCTCTAAGTGAACAGGAGTCATGAGGACAAGAAGATGGAAGAAACTTCACCCAGGGGCATCTGGGTGGCTCGTTGGTTAAGCGTCTGACTCTTGGTTTCAGCTCAGGTCATGAGCTCATGGTCTCATGAGTTCGAGCCCCACATCGGGTTCTGAGGCCAGCACAGAGCCTGCTTGGGATCCTCTCCCCTTCTCTCTGCCCTCCCCCACTTGCGCTTTCTCGAAATAAACTTTCTTTAAAAACAAACAAAACTTCACCCAGGCCAAACATGAAATGATAAGGCAAGCAAGGATGGGTCCTCAGGGAATGCTTATGGGTGAGGAAATGTGAGGAAATAATGAAACAGTGAAAGAGACTTTCCAGAAATATAAGCGCCGCTGGAGCAGGGATTTGTTAGCTTTATTCACTGTTGTATCCCCAACACCTAGAAAGTACCTGATTCATAAAAAGTGATGAATATCTGTTGAATAGAAAGCAGCAAACCAATAGTATAAATAGCAAAGAAAGAGTTTCAAGAAAGAAGAAATCAACACTGTCCAATATTTCAGAGGTACAGAATGAGAATGAAGAAAGGGCCTTTTGATTTGGGATATTTTGACTTCGTCTGTGAGGACAGTTTCTGACAACAAAGATTTCCAGAGAAAATGTGGTAACAAAGCAAGTGCTTTTGAAACATTTGGCGGGAGAGAAGAAATTAGACAGTAGCTTGGAGGGAAACCTGGATTAAGGAAAGATTTTAGTATGCTTGCAAGCTTAGAGCCAAGAGTTAGTAGAAAAGAAAAGGGCTAAAAACACAAAAGGAAACAAATGGCACAAAACATTGGTGATGATGAAACCAAGCATGGGCAAAAAAAAGGAGAAGAAATCAAGGAGAGGAGGGAAAATTCTGACATGTCCCAAACTGTTAAAATATGACTAGCATGCTGATGAACAAAACAACCTCCTGGGTGCCTCACTCGGTTGAGCGTCTGACTCTTGATTTTGGCTCAGGTCACGATCCCAGACGCATGGAATCAGGCCCGGCATCAGGCTCCACACTGAACTTGGAGGTTGTTCAGGATTCTCTTTCTCTGCCCCTGTCCCCTGCTCTCACTCTCTCTCTCTCTCTCAAATAAAAAATAAAAATAAATAAATAAAACAATCTTCTATAATTTTGCTTAACATTACCCCAAACTGATTTCCCAAAGGCACTAAATTCAGTTTTTAAATCAACAAAGAGTTATTACCGCTGAATTCCAACTAACCATAAAATCAAGATTTCTTCAAAGGCCTGAAACATTTAAACTCAGTATTGAAACATAGGCCAAACATTGTTATGCAAATAATGCAAAATAAATCATGCTAATTTGTCTGGCTAGATTTTACAACATTCACATTCAAGACAGTCATCAGCAGATTTCCTTTGCCTATGATCCCTGCCGCTAGAGGCTGCCAAAATCCCACGTATCAAAGACAACCTAAGTTGTAGTCAAAAAGTTGTATGCTCACTCCGAACCTAAAAAACAGCCTAAGGTTGCCTCCCTTCTGCTACTATTAAACCACAGTCTGAAAACTGAAGGACTCCATTCAAGGCCAATACCCACATCTAGGAAGGCCACTGCAAAGCCACACTCACACTTCCAAATTTCCACACTGTCTGCTTTACCCACCATCTCTGCCCTAGCCTTGGAAATGCTAGTTATGATATACATCCAAAAGATATTTTTCTTCTTGGAAAAGAAATAAGGAATCTCCCACTCTTCTTTTGTCTCCCTTGCAAAGGCTTAGTTAATCCATTAACAACGCTAACAAACTTTGCGTTATAATCAGTGCACACCTTAAAATTAAAGCTGTTATTGATACAATCATCGACAGCCTTGCTTTGACCTGCATATAATTTTATCAGCATTTTCTTTTACTATGTTTATAAAAAAAAAAAGTACACCATAAAAAGATAATTTTCTTTCAAAAGATGCAACGGGTATAATCTTATAAAAAGAAACAGAAAACAAACAAACAAAAACAAGCACAGAAAACTGTTATTCGGTCCCCGGACATGCTTTAATTACAGCCATAAAAGCCTAAAGCTTACAAACGAGCTTCTGGGTCCCACACCTCGCCATGCTTTTACTTCTCTGCACGGCTGCACTTCGGGCTTACTCACACATCAGTCCCACACCAAAAGTTTGGCCTTCTTTATCAACTTTCTATTCCAGGCTGAAAGTTGACTTTCACATCATCTGGAATCTAACCTTGTACATATTGCCTCTGTCCCTGCCATTTACTCTTCACGGACAGCATGTGGCCTACGAGCACCCTGCCCATCAAAATGTAACCCTCTTCAAGGTTCATTCAAATTCCACGTCCTCAGAAAGGTGGTCTTCTCTGTACTGATCTCTACGCTTGTTCTCAGCAGCCTCATCTTTCCACCTCCCCCTCACAAGAAAACTCCGCCACGTGCTAATCCCATGACGTTTCACCACCATATCATACGCTTGCATACATTTGAGCCTTCACTACAGCAATTTTTTTCTTGCTCATATCGCCCTTCTTTTTTTTCCATTCTCTGTTCTCCAGCTTCTTGTCAGCCTTGCAAACCTGTGTTAATCAGCTGAGGCTACCATAACAAAATACCACAAACTAGATATCTGAAAGATCAGAAGTTTATTTTTTCCTAGTTCTGGAGGCTAGAAGTCCAAGATCAAGGTGTCAAGAAATTTGGTTTCTGTTGAGAGCTTTCCTCCTGGCTTCTAGATGCCTACCTTCTTGCTTTGTTATATGCAGACCTGGGTCTCTAGTACCTCTCTTTTTTTTTTTTAAATGTTTAAAAAAATTGCTTTTTTATAGAGAGACAGCATGAGTGGAGGAGAGAGGCAGAAGGGGAGGGGAAGGAGAGAGGGAGGGAGGGAGGGAGGGAGGGAGAGAGGGAGGAGACAGAGAGAGAGAGAGGGAGAGAGGGAGGGAGGGAGAGAAGGAGGGAGGGAGAGAGGGAGGGAGAGAGGGAGAGAGACGGAAAAAGAGGGAAAGAGAGGGAGAGAGAGGGAGAGAGAGGGAGAAAGAGGGAAACGAGAGAGAGGGAGAGAGAGAGGGGGAGAGAGAAGGGCAGAGAAGGGGAGAGAGGGGGAGAGAAGGGGAGAGAGGGGGAGAGAGGGGGAGAGAGGGGGAGAGAGAAATAATATTTCAAGCAGGCTCTGCGCTTACCACAGAGCCTGACACGGGGCTCAATCACATGACCATGAGATCATGACCTGAGCCAAAACCAAGAGCCGACACTCAACCAACTGGGCCACCCAGGTGCCCCAGTGTCTCTCTTCTCATAAGCACACTAATCCTATAACACCAGAGTCTACCCTTATGACCTATAACTTAACCTTAATTATTTCCAAAGAGTCTCACTTCCAAACACAGTCACATTGGGGGTTAGCGCTTCAACATATGAATTTTGAAGGCACACTAACATTCACTACACAACATCCACATTTCATGATCAACCTAAATGTTACCTACTCTGTGAACTACCCAAAACAATTAAGCCTATCTTTCTCATGTCCGTAGCATGTTGTGACCTAGATGTGACCTTCTTGTTGCTTCTGATTTATCTATGTGTGCTTGTAAAGAAAATGTTAGATAAGGGTTCTATATATACACATAAATAATATTGTTCAGTACTATACTCTTACTAATTGTCTTAACAATTTCTGAATCTCCCATTATGCTTGTAGATTTGTCTATTCCTCCTTGTAATTCTGTCAATTTTCACTCTGAATATATTATGTTAAATTCATGAAGATGAAGAAATGCCAAATTTTCCTGGAGAATAAACTTTTCCTACTACCATTAAGTAATGGCACTCATTTTGCTAATTAGACTAAGACATAAAGATTATTTTGTGTTACATTAATTTTATATGACTAATCAGTTACCTTTTGGTTAGTATTTTCCTGCTATATTCTAATCTTTTTTTTTTTTAAGTTGGACAATGGAGCCCAACGCAGGGCTTGAACTCACAACTCTGAGATCAAGACCTGAGCTGAGATCAAGAGTTGGACACGTTACTAACCAACTGCCAACTGAACCAGCCAGGCGCCCCTATTCCTTTCTTTTAACCTTTCTATGCCATTACATTTTAGGTAAATCGCTCATAAACGAATATATCTAAATTTTTAAATCTAATCTGAGAATTTTAAGTGGCAACTTGAGTCCACTTACATCTTCCGTGAATACTGATATACGTGTATTCATGCCTACCATCTTATTTTATGATCGCTATTTACCAAGATTATCCTCTACTTCTTTTTACTCCTTTCCTGTCTTTTACTGCAATGATTGAGTTTTCTTCAAAGGTATTTCAAGAGCATTGCAGTGGAAGTGGTACAGACAATAAGGGGGTGCGTTTCCTGTAAAGAACCTTAAAACAATATATAAAATCAACTGAAGATGAGTCTGTTTTTCATTATCACCATTTGCTGGCAGTTCTAAAAATGTCAGTTCGGAAATTTGATTTTTATTGTTTTTTATTATGACTAATGCTGAGTTTCGATTAATGTATACGTAGGCTTCAAATTAGCATATTTTTATTGTTTCAATAAGCATTGTATTATACATGCAGCTAATTTAGAGAACTCCCAGTTACACAGTCTGTGCCACATACGTGCACATACACACTCAGGTACTTATGTTTACAGATAAGGTTTGGGTGGTTCGGAATCATTCAAGCTGACTTTAAGGGTAGTTTCACATCTCCAATCCTTGTTGTACTACACATCTCTGCATTTAACAGCAGATTCAAAACAAACTGATACATTAAGACAAAGAAACAATATCTGAGTATCTTCCATTTTGTTATTCTTTGAGAAAAAACAAAAGATGGGAGACTAGGTTGGCAGAAGAATTCCAAAGGGCAGTGCTTAAACACTTGCATTGCTTTTACCAAAAACATTCTAAAGCAGATAATTTGATGATAATCTTTACCGTAATCTAGCCATTTTCTGATTTTTACAGAAGAAATCTCTAGAAGTTATTTCAAATGCATTAGAAAATAATATTTTTCTAGAAAAGACATTTTAGTGAAAACAAGTATTTTTTATTTTATTTTATTTTTTTATTTTTTTATTATTATAATAGTTTATTTTCAAATTGGTTTACATATAACACCCAGTGTTCATCCCAACACGTGCCCTCTTTAATATCCGTCACCCCCTCTCCCCCTCCCTCACCTCCCTCACCTCCCTCACCTTCAGATTGTTCTTAGTCTTTGAGAGTCTCTTATGTTTTATCTCCCTCCCTCTCTGTGTCTTTTTTTCCTTTCGCCTCTAGTCCTCCCCCGGGTTTTTGCTTAGTCTCACAAAATCCACCTATTCGTGGAAACATATGGTATCTGTCTTGAAAACAAGTATTTTTTAAAAGCCACTAGAATTGATAACAAAATTAAAATATATATATGGTCAACACTGCAACTATTATAAAACAAGATTTTTTATGAAACTGCCAAATTTATCCTTATGTGCCTTTTTTAAAATTTCACATACATGTGCACTGACACACGTGTACATGTGCATATGTGTATGTATGTATATATACATCTGTCATTTCATGGGAAAAATTTTTCAAAATTAAAATTAAAAGATTTTTTTTGATCAACTATGAATAAACACATAGATTGACAAATTTCGTATACTGGGTACTAAACAAGAATACGCAAAGTATGCCCGTTTTGTGAAGTCACTGACAGATTTGCAAAAGCTGTTTCTTTTCTGATCGTTATTTGTTTCATCTCATAATCATTACTGAAAATAATTTGTCACACAGAGGATAGTATTAGAAATTTACGCACTCCAGGTGTCAAATACATAAAGTATACCAATGGTTTCTTTTACAATTTTGGAGGTTATACAACTTATTTCTATTCTTTGGGTGATTACTCTTAAAATTTTAACTTGCATATTTGACTTAAACTAATCCGAAGTTAACGAATATCTCTGGCTTCCTCCCAAATGATACAAGGACTTCAAAATGAATGAACTGATTCCACTCTCCCATCTTCCACATTGTTGTTTACAATAATTTTAGATCCACTTTGTTTTTATATCCCCCCTGAATTTATTCACTATCATTATGCACACCTGATGCTTATAGATATTTTGCAAAATTGTATTAATTCCTTTTTTTTAAGTTTATTTATTTTGAGAGAGCATGCACGCCTGCATGCACACAAGCAAGGGCGGGGCAAGGCGAGAGCGAGTGTGCGAGAGAATCCCAAGCAGACTCCTCACTGCCAGCATGGAGCTCAATGCAGGGCTCAATCCCACAAACAGTAGATCGTGACTAAAATCGAGAGTCTTTACCTACTGGACCACTCAAGTGCCCATTAATTTCCTTTTTAACACACTGCTTCCTACTGTCCATCTATTATTTTTGAGTTACACAGCCTTGTTCCTAAATTACACCCTTTCTAGTTCTTTCAACCAGGGTTATCAGTAGTACACTCAAAACTATTCCTTATTTGCTCTCACGCATGAATAACAATTAGCCGGGAACTGATCTCTACACTGTTCCAACGAATTGGTAAATTACTACTGAAATACTTACTTCCTCCTCCTCTGAATCACCGTCGTCATCATCATCATCATCATCATCTTCTTCTTCATAAAGAGGTGGAGGTAAGGGACCAACGATATCTTCCTCAGTGGGATTACCTGGCTCTTTCACCATTTGAAGAGGCAAAGGAGGGCCAATTAACTCATCATCAGAGGAACCAGAACTCTCTTCACTTTCACTGCTGCTCGTATCCCTGAAAATACAGAAACAGAAACTCTTTGCCTCTACCACAACAAAGAACATACTCTAGAGATAATTTCCCAGGAAACTCTGCCTCTCCTTTTAACAACTAAGTTTTTATTTATTAATGAATTAATGTGTAGTTTGTTAAAATTGTAATTCAAACACTAAATGCATAACTCAGGTATTATTTTATCTTAAAAAGTAAAAGTTTCTTTTATCTACTTAACTTACTAAACATAAAGTCAGAGTTAAAGGTCACAGCAATTATATTACAGGCTCATTAGATAATCCTCACTTATGAAGAACAGGCAGAACAACTGGAATGTGGAAGAAAAACTACAAAATACTATATCCATAAGAAAGAAAAACTCTGAGGTAACCAATGCCTGTTTCCTATATCTGAAGCCAATCACTGTTTTTACCACAGGGAGCAACATTAGGCCAGACCTGTAACAAAGTTAGTATTACTCCCATAATGTTTCAACATATTTTCTGAAACACAAATTGTTTCCCAGTTTTAATTCAAATGTCTTGAGTTGCTAAAATGGTTTATGAAGCATCCCTGGATTCTAAAACTCTCTTACTCTAGGGAGTATCCTACTGATTCTCAAGCGTTTTTCTACCCAGCGCACCTGAGGACCATGACACACTTTCCTTGAGGTCTTTATCATGTACCTCTAGGCATCTCGAAAGCCACAACCATCCGCCGTATCCCTCCACCTCTTACCCCATCCCAAAGGGTTGAGAATTGTGTTCATAATTGTGCGCATTAATCTGTCAAATAGTTTATAAAACTCAAAGTATTATTGCCCTCTAATGAAGTATTTCTAGTATGTAAGTTCCATGAAAGCAGAGATTTCTGTGTGTTGTGTTCATTGCTGTCTCTAGCACCTAAACGAGGCCTGACATAATTAATAGGCACTCAATATCTACTGAAGAAAAAAATGTGATGTTTCTTTTCATTTTCATCTAAGTTCAATACTGAGAGGAATACATATTTAAACACATTATTCATATACAAAGATAGGAGCAAGGTAAACCTCCCCGAAGTGTTTCTCTTTGTTTTTGCAATGGTTTAGCTCATGGTGCTGCAGCCCTACAGGCTTTCTTTCAAACTGTATAGGTTAAGCTTGGTCCAGCATGAGGGTCTTTGCACCTGCAGTTCCCTCTGCTGGAACTGATTGTTAAATGGCCTTTCTTGTCTTTCAGGTCTCATCACATGTGGCCTTTCTCGAAGAGGCTTTAATGGCCTCCCTTTCTCAACTTTTGAATATATCCCTATCGGTCACCATTATCTTCATTCTCTTAGTTTATCTGTATTAAATACCTCACTAAGTTATCTTATTTGATCAGTTACTTAGTTGTTTATAATCTGTTATCCATCTCCTCAAATATCCCAACAATACTAGCTCAGAGATCTCATCTGACTTGCTAATTGCTGTGGCCCTGGTGCCGAAAGCAGTGCCTAACCCACAACAGATGTTCAATAAATAATAGTTGAATGACTGAATAGATTTGTAGTAAAGTAGTCACACTCCAAAATTTTCTCCCTTATGACTAAATCATAAATTCCCAACTGTACTAGTTTAGAAGTCACAGACTTTCTTAATGCAAAATTATTCAGAGTACAGAGAGCTGAATTAAATAAGATGTGTAATTACACACAAACTAAACTAAACTGTTAATCCTTAGCACCAATGCTTTAACCGAGTTAACTAGTTCAGAAGCAAACACAGAACTGAGAAATGAATCCGTGTTGATTCCATGGCTGCGTATGCAGTCCTAATACCCACATGGAACTGGGTGGAACGTACGAGCTTCTATGCAGCTTCTAAGTCCATTTCTGTCTTTTTGCTTCTAATGTACGCAAGCCAAAAAAAAAAAACAATTTTAACATATTTTCAATTTCTGAAAAACAAAGTCTGTAAAATTATGCCCGAAAATGTCTGTGACAGAAAACAGAACACATTCCATGTTTAAAATATGCTTTGACTCAATGTGGTGCCAAAATATGAACCAGAGCCTGAGAAACAATACGCATATGAGAAAACAGAGGAGTCAAAACCTAACATTTTTCTCAGCCGACTTTTTAAAAGAGAGCTTAGCCAAGCATTAAATAAGATGTGTAATTATACGATTTCAAATTAGAAATTAAATTCATAAGCAAAATTCATTATTTCTGGTACTAATTTCTTTAGAAAAAATGCAAATACCAAAATGATTCCTACTTTACAAATTTGGAGTGCATCAATATATCTCTCCAATCCTGCAGCTATATTTCATAGAATAAATGACACATTTCTTCCCAGTATTTGATTTTGAATGGCAACTTACATTCATATTCTATTTCTTTAAAGCCAAAAAAAGGGGTAGCCTTAGGGGTGCCTGGATGGCTCAGTCAGTTGAGTGTACAACTCTTGACTTCGGCTCAGGTCCTGACCCCAGGGTTGTGGGATCGAGCCCTGCATGAGACTCCATGCTGAGTGTGGAGCCTGCTTGGGATTCTCTCTCTCCCTTTCTTTCTCTCTCTCTCTCTCTGTCTCTCTCTCTCTCTCTCTCTCTCTCTCTCTCTCTCATCTTCCGCCACTCTCCCCCACTTACTCGTGCTCTCACTCTCTAAAATTAAAAAAAAAAATTAATGTCTTATGTTTATTTATTTTATTTGAGAGAGAGAGAGAGAAAGAGAGTGCATGAGCACGAGAGGGTCAGAGAGAGAGGGAGAGAGAATCCCAAGCTAGCTCCACACTGTCAGTGCAGAACTGATGCGGGGCTCCACCTCACAAACCGTGAGATCCTGACCTGAGCTGTAATCAAGGTCAGATGCTTAACTGACTGAGCCACCAGGCACCCACCAAGATATTAACAAGAAATTTTTTTAATGGTAGTCTTAAATGACTGCCTTCCTCTAAACCAAATTTTAACAACATTGTAGATTTTTTTTTTAATTATTTGTGGGCACTTGGGTGCTCAGTTGGTTAATTCCACTCTTGATCTCAGCTCAGAATTGATCTCAGGGTTATAAGGTCAAGCCCAGCATTGGGCTCTGTGCTAGATGTGAAGACTAATTAAAAATAATAATAATGAATAAAAAATAAAAGTGGTTAAAGGACTTCAATAGTTATTTCTCCAAAGAAGATATATAAATGGCCAATAAGCACATCAAAAAATGCTCAACACCATTAGACATTAGAAAAATGAAAATAAAAACTACATGATACTAATTCACACCTACTAGGATGACTATATTAAAAACATAACAAAACAAAATGGAAAATAACTAATGACGAGAATGTGAAAAAATTGGAACCCTCATATATTGCTGATTGGAATGTAAAATGGTGCAACCACTGTGGAAAACCGTTCGGCAATTCCTCAGAAAGAAAGTTAAACAGGGGCACCTGGCTGGCTCAGTCAGAGGAGCATGCGACTCTTGATCTCAGGGTCGTGAGTTCGAGCCCCAAGTTGGATGTAGGGATTACTTAACATAAATAAAATGGGAACCTGGCTGGCGCAGTCGGTGGAGCATATGACTCTTGATCTTGGGGTAGTAAGTTCAAGCCCTACATTAGGTGTAAAGATTACTTAAAGTTTTTAAAAAATGAATCCTAAATAGTAAATGAATAAGAATGTTTTTAAAAAGTTAAACATAAAATTACCATATAACCCATAAATTCCACTCCTAGGTATATGTGGAAAAGAATTAAAAGCAAAGACTCAAAAACATATACTTGTCCACCAACGTTCATTGCATTCACAGAACTCAAAAGGTGGAAACCCAAAAATGTTCATTAACGAACGGATAAACAAATTGTGGTATATACATACAATGGAATACTATTTAGTCATTTAAAGGAATGAAGTTCTGATACAACAAGAACCTTGAAAACATCATCCAAAGTGAAAGAAGTCAAATACAAAAGGAAAAAACAGTCTATAATTCCACTTATATGAAATATCTAGAACAGGTAAACTCAAGGAGACAGAAAGTATATCAGACGTTATCAGGGGCTAAGAGGAAAGAACAGTGGGAAATCATTGCTTACTGGTCAAATTTCTGTTTGGAGTGATAAAAATTTTGGAAATAGAAAGTTGCCACAGTATAAAAAAAAATCAAGACAGTAGTAAAAGGTTACAATTTAGAAATATGAAGGTAAATAAAAAATGAAAAACAAAAAAAATTTAAGTAGTTTTTTCTGGGAAGTAAGAATTATGAAAGAGAAAAACAATGTTTGACTTTGTAAGGTCTACAAATTCTTCAACAAAAATTTAAAGATCAGTGGTTGTTGGGAATTAGGGGGAGGGAGGAATAAAAAGGTAGAGCACAGAGCTGTTTAAGCCACTGAAATTACTCTGAGTGATATATAATGGTAACTACATGTCAGGACACACTTGTCCCAACCTATAGAATGTGCATCAGAGACTGAACTCTCATATAAACTACAGATGCTGAGCGATAATGATGTGTCAGTATGGGGTCATCAGTGGTAACAAATGTATCACTCTGGGGAGGGGGTGTTGATGAAGGAGGGAAGAGGGCAGGGGCTGTATGAAAAAAAAAAAAAAAACCTCTGTACCTTCTGTTCAATTTTGCTATGAGCCTAACTGATCTAAATAAAGTCTTGGAGGGCCTGGATGGCTTAGTCGGTTAATAGTCTGACTTTGACTCAGGTCATGGTCTCACGGTTCATGTGTCTGAGCCCCGCGTCTAGCTCTGTGCTGACAGCTCAGAGCTTGGAGCCTGCTTTAGGTTCTGTTTCCCTCTCCCTGCCCCTCCCCCACTCATGCTCTGTCTCTGTCTCTCTCTCTCTCAAAACTAAACATGAAATTTTTTAAATTAAAAAATAAACAAATTAAAATTAAAGCCCATTAAATAAAATTTTTTAAAAATTAAAAATAAAGGGACAGGAGCAACTGATTATCCATATGGAGGAGAAAATAAAACTGAATTACAACTTCACATTACGCACAAAGTTTTGACAACTTTAGGAAAAAACATAGGGAGTTATCTTCATGATATCAGAGCAAGGACTCATTTCTTTTTTTTTTAAGTTTATTTATTTATGTGTGGGGGGAGAGAGAGAGAGTGCATGAACGGAAGCACAAACATGAGAGACGCAGAGAGAGAGAGAGGGAGAATCCCAAGCAGGCTCCATGCTCAGCAGCTCAGCACAGAGCCTGACACAGGGCTTGATCCCATGACTGCAAGTTCACGACCTGAGCTGACGTCAAGAGTTGGACAGGCACCCCAGGACTCATTTCTTAAACAAAACACAGAGCACCATGGAAGAAAAGATTAATAAACTAGAATACATTAAAATTTGAAACTTGTGTTTATTTAAAAACACCATTAAAAATTAAAAATAATAAACTATCAGGCAACCCAGTATAAAATCTTGCAGAAGATACAGTTCTTTTTGTATCTTCAGAAGAAAAAATGTATTTCCAAAAAGCTCTCAAAATGATATACTATAACCAGCAAAATATGAATGAACATCACAAGGCTATTACTTCACAATAACCAGATTGGCAAAAATGAAAATGTGTAACAATAATGAGTGTTGGCAAGGATGTGGAGCAACAGGAACTCTTACACTCTGCTGGGGGTAATGTAATGGGTACAAACTTCAGAAAATAATTAAGCCAAATCTAGTAAAAGTACGTATGTACTTAACTCAAAGACCTAATACGCCTACTACTAGATACATACTCTAAGGAAACTTTTGTACATATAAAACAGAGGACAGCTACAAGGCAGTCACTTAGAACAGTTTTTATAATAATACAGAAAAACAGCAACCTAAATTGATTAGACAATGGAAAAATTATAGTGTATTTCTAAAAAGAAAACCAAACTGTATTGAAAATGAACTATAGCCTCACTTGTGAACATGAATGAATCTCAAAAACATCTTGAATAAAAAAAAAAAAAATTAAGAAACATCAAATTGAAAAAAAAATTCATGACGGCATTAACAGCATCAATATAAAATAAGAAATCATGGGGCACCTGGGTGGCTCGGTCAGCTGAGCATCCGACTCTTGATTTCAGCTCAGGTCATGATCCCACGGTTTGTGGGATCGAGCCCCAAGTCAGGGCCCTGAGAATGCAAAGCCTTCTTGGGATTCTCTCCCTCTCTCTCTCTCTCTGCCCCTCCCCCACCAATGCTCACTCACATGATGCACTCTAAATAAATAAATAATAACTTTAAATAAGAAATTATATAAAACAACATATCATTTAGGAATACACTTATATCTAATAAACTAATAAAAAAAAGAAGGAAGGATAAACAGAGTGAGGATCTCCCCTACGGAGGAGAGAGAAATATGAGCAGAGAGGACTTCAAAGCTCTGTCTCCCAAGCTGGGTGTTCACTTCATCATTCTCTTTACTTTAAATGTAGGATATATAGAGCTTTATATGTATGATATACTTCCTAACAAAAATTTTTTGTTTAATTAAAGGGAAAAGTCCCTGACCTTACGATGTCCAGAATCTTATGAAAGAACACCCAACAGAAACAGTTTACACACTAGTGTATAATATGCTAAGTGTTACACTAGATATGTGAGGGGAAAGGTTTTAAAATATGCAAAACAATATTACATATATCTTACGGATACAGAGATACACGGTAACATCATAAAGAGATACATGAAGAAAATTTAAGTTTAGAAGATTGATTACTTCTGCCAAGAAGGGAAGGGGAGGCAATGGAAAGCAGTTCTGAGAAGTGTTCACCATAATAGTAAAAGTTTCCTTAAGTTGTCTAGTGGATACTGTCCTTTATCGACTTTTGAAAAGTCTTAAATACTTCATAATAATTTCTTACTTAAAATTTAACTTTTATTAAATCTAGAAAAAAAGAGAAAAGCATAATAATCTCATATCTGAGGAAAAATAATTGCCTAAGAAATATATCTTAGAGAGCCTAGGTGGCTCAGTCCATCAAGTGTCGGACTTTGGCTCAGGTCATGATCTCTCAGTCTGTGAGTGTGAGTCCCGTGTCAGGCTCTGTGCTGACAGCTCAGAGCCTGGAGCCTGCTTCCAATTCTGGGTCTCCCTCTCTCTCTGCCCCTCCCCTGCTCAAAAATAAACATTAAAAAAAAATTAGAAATATATCTTGAATAAATTAAAACATGCTCAAACACATGAAAAAATGTTTGTACGATGAAATGTGATATAACTAAGATTCTTTAAAAAGCTAGAGAATGAGAAAAATATCAAATCCAACAAGTTTACCAATATACATTATGAGGTCCAAATTCGAGTGGAGAATGAAATAATCAGATTTATCTTTTTAGAAAAGACATATAAATCACAAGAAAAAATGCACAGCCTTAAGGCAATTAAAACTATGCAGAAATCATATAACTTCGAGTTGCCGCAGTGAAGAAAAAAGTCATTTAACAGTTTTCCCCACCTACGTGTTCTAGCACTTTGTCCTACTACATGAAAGCCACTGGAAAAGGGTCTCTAAAAGTCCTTAGCCAATGTCGGGGCACCTGGGTGGCTCAGTTGGTTAAGCATCTGATTTCAGCTCAGGTCATGATCTCATGATTTGTGAGTTCGAGCCCCACGACAGGCTCTGTGCTGACCATTCAGAGCCTGGAGCCTGCTTCAGATTCTGTGTCTGTGTTTCCCTCTCTCTTTGCCCCTCCCCTGTTCATGCTTTGTCTCTCTCCATCTCTCTCTCCAATAAATAAATATTAAAAAAAAATTTTTTAAAGTCCTTAACTAATGTGCATTTTCTTATTTATCTAAAAATGTGTACTAGTTTACAAAATTTCAAGAGAATTATTTTTAATCATGGGCTATCTCCCCCCGAGGAAAAGGTCACCATGTCCCTTCTCAGGACCAGTAAAAACTGCTTCCCATAGTGCCAATGCAGTCATTGTGGTGACTGACAAAAGCAGCTGCCACTTGCTTTATATTTCTGAGAAAACTAACATCTGATAGTGTTTACTTGCTGACCTCCAATTAGGACTGAAGATTTTTAATTAAACAAAACAAAACAAAACACTGAAGATCTTTAAAAAAAATATGTTTCTTAGAACAAAATCACTATCTTCATCCTCTTTTTTTCTTTGCAATGACTACTGGTCTCAATTATCTAAGATAATCAATTATCTAGATTCAATTTAATCTAAGATGAAACACCTAAAGGGTGTGATAATTTAATAGAATCCTTTTGAGAAAGTCAAGCACCTGGAAGATGATTTAGAGCAATCTCTGACCACATTTGAGCCTGAAGATGTTGGTTCAATATCTTCGTTTTGCCTTCTTAATTCTTTCTCTCTGTTCATTTCTTCCTCTTTTTCTCTTGCTTCTGAAAAGATTAAAGACAAATTTCCAACAGTTAGACTTCAAAATTTGTCACTATTAATAAAGGCTAAAAATTAATATAGTCACAGCGATGTAATTTAGAGTGATCCCAGTAACAGGAAAAAATTACCAACCTAAATGTCTAACAATGGGAAAATAACTGAACCAATATAAATCAACATAATATAAAATACATCCAATACAAATAGTGATGGAAAATTTACAAATTGGGGAAAAATAGTAACAGATATGCTAAGCAAAATTAGTATGTGATTAGTATATGAACCACAATGCACTATCTAAAAAGATACAGGGGGCGTCTGGTTGGCTCAGTCAGTGGAACATGTGATTCTTGATCTCGGGGTTGTGGGTTTGAGCCCCACACTGGATGTAGAGATTGCTTAAAAATAAAATTTTTAAATCAATTAATTATCAATTAAAAAGATGTGGAAGGTTAGAAGTAAAAAATAAAATATCTAAAAGATTTTAGATAATTTTACTTTTCATTTTCAATGTTTTAAACTATAAACTTAGAATTTTGTTCATTTCTGGGGCACTGAGTGATTCAGTCAGTGAAGCATCCAACTTTGGCTCAGGTCATGATCTCGTGGTTCAAAAGTTCGAGCCTTATATCAGGCTCTGTGTTAAAAAAAAAAAAAAAAAAAAAAGCATTGTGCATTTGTTCATTTCTGAATTTCCCACACTGGATTTGTGGTCGAGGACTTCTCACAAAAAAAATGAGAAAATTTCAGATTTCTAGAGATATTTACCTTGGAAAGACCAAAAAAAAAGTATCCTAAGAAATTAAATCTTTTTCCTCTGATAATCTTACTATACAATTGAGGGGCACATAGGTAGGAAATGAATTATATGAATAGTCTGGTTCTTAACGGTCATGATCCTCAATAACCTAAGATAATCTTTAACATTTTCCCTTAATAATGAAAAAACAATACAACTAAAGTTAGGCAGTATTAAAAGGCACTTGTTAATTGGAATGTTGTACTCTTTAGGGTCTTTTGTTGCTAGGATATGGAGGATGAGAAACAAGGAGATAATAAGCAAGTGTCAACAAGTAACTAGATGTCCTCTTATTTCAAACAGGGAAGATAAAACTCTCCAGGAAGAGGTAAGGCAAATATATACTACAGCTCTAACTCCTGTTGATACTTTTTGTGATCACCACTGGGCTAAGGTGCTTTAGAAGTCAACAATTCTGCACTCTGATGCTGAGGTTGAAAAAAATAAAAAAGAGGAAGATAATGTCCAAATATCTTAAGAGTTGCCCTGGGCACCTGAGTGGCTCAATCAGTTAGGCTTCCGACTCTTGATTTCATCTCAGGTCACGGCTTGTGAGATCGAGCCCCCTGAGCTGGGGCTCTGTGCTGACAGCCTCTTGGGATTCTGTCTCTCACTCTTTCTCTCTGCCCCTCCTCTGCTCTCTTTCAAAGTTAAATAAACATTTTCTTTAAAAAATTAAAAAATCAGGGGCACTTCGGTGGCTCAGTCAGTTAAGCATCTGACTTCAGCTCAGGTCATGATCTTGAGGTTTGTGGGTTTGAGCCCCGCGTTGGGCTCTGTGCTGACAGCTCAGAGCCTGAAGCCTGCTTGGGGGTCTGTCTCCCTGTCTCTCTCTGCCTTTCCCTGCTCACTCACGCTCTGTATCTCTCTCCTTCAAAAATAAACAAACATTAAAAAAAAAATTTTTTTAAAGAGTTGCCCTGCTAGGCTCCTACTCTCATCCTGCGTCTCCAGGCAATCCCTCAGTACTCTCCAAGGTGGGAGGAGAGGGGTTTGGGGGTGAAACCACACTTGGGCATTTGATCCTAGGCTCAGGTCTTGGGGCAGTTCTGACCTTACTCAGTAAACCATACCTCGGCATACATTATTAGCTATCCAACAGCCATTTCTCCCCCTTTTCCCTGCTCAGAAAACCACAATTTTCTCCAGACAAGAGCCAGTGCTTCAGCAGATCCAGGGCCCCTCCCTGTCCAGAGAGGGTTAAGTTAAAACTTGATTCTGACTCAATTATATCACTCTTGCCAGTGGCTGTTTTTTGGAACTGATGTGCCACACTAATACTAGTTAATTAAGATGTGAGGAAAAGTCAGCTGGAAGAACACTTGAGAAAGGTTTTCTTACTTCTTTTAGGTTTATTTATTTTGAGAGAAGAGAGAATCCCAAGCAGGCTCCACACTCGAAGCGTGGAGCCCCCTACTGAGGGCTCCATCCCATGACCTTGAGATCATGACCTGAGCTGAAAAAAAGAGTCAGGTTAATCACTCAGCCACCCAGGCGCCCCCTACTCCTAAATGTATATACATAAAACAGTATCCTCTCGGCCTGTGGAGGCGATCATCTGCATGTAACAAAGTTTCACTTGTAATTTTAGGTCATGAGAATACAGCTAGCTTAGGACAAGCCAATAGCCTACAACTGGCAAAGCAGAAAAAGCAGAAAAAAACTCAATATTCTTCATGTCAGGACTCAGAAGATGGAAGAGCCCCATTCCAGAGTTGTTGTCATGTGCAATAGTAAGTTTTTCTTATTTGAGCCATTTTTAATTAGGTCTTCTAAGACTTCTTTGTAAATAACAAAATGTATCTTAACAGGAATCTTAATTAACAAAAATAACCCCTAATACTTAACAAGGAACTATGTATGATATATTGTTTTAAGCACTGCCTATAAATTAACTCCTTTAATCACCACAATGACCTCTGTAGTAGTTACTATTTTTTAGCTCTATTGGGGTATAGTTGACAAATAAAACTGTTAAAGATTTAAAATGTACAATGTAACTTAATATACATTATACATTATACATTATAAGAGGAGTCCGCCCCATGGAGTCAATGAACATATCCATCATCTCACATATTTACCTTTTATTTTTTAAGTGAGGACATTTAAGTTTTACTCTCCTAGCAAATCTCAATTCTACAATACACCTAAAGTAGGCACTATTATTCTTACTCTACACTTGAGAAATCTATGCCATAGAAAAGTTAAGGATATAAATACTTATAACTTTATAAACTATAAAGTCCCATAACAGTGAACTGAGGCTCGAGAACTGGATCTGAGATGTTGTGACCAGACTTTCTTAAGAGATTAAAATTATCTTAAGAGATTAATAATTATTTAATTATTTAATTAAAATGAAAATTATTATTACCACCTACCTTAACAACTTGCCTGCCTTTCTCTCCAAGGGGCTATAAGACCCACCCCCCTTCATTGCATGCTAGTCACCAGACTATCTGGAAACTGACCCACCCACCTGTGCAACTAGAGTTCCTCAGCAGAGGATAACTACTCCAAACTACTTGTCCCTAGTGAACCATCTAATTTTTTAACTTAAAATTTTAACTTTTTTTAACACTAGGAAGGATTTCCTAATCAGAGAGGTTCTTGCCATCACCTGATGCTTCATTAAAGCAAAGGATAAAGATAAAAGCAGAACTCCTTATTGTTAACTGAGGACAAAAATCAAAACCAAACAGAATTCACTAGTCTCTAACTCCCTGACAGAGGGTATCATTTCATGCACTTTGAATCCGATGTGGAACCAGGCACACTGTAAGCGCTGTAAAAATGCTCTATATCTTCCCTCAACCAAAATGAATTCATCTACTACTCAACACTTAACTTTAAACTTCCAAGCATCTCACTTTATTGTTCTCTACCTTCAAATGGTTACCAACTATGGATGGCCATTTCTGAAAAAGCCCCTCCAAATGTACCCAATTTTTGTCTAGGTTAACAGAAACTATCCAAAACTCCCATGTCCCATCTGGGCTGATTCACACAAACTGCAGCCTCAAAGGAATGTGTAATTCGGCAGCTGAAAATCTCAGAGCCAATCATTCTATCAACGACTTACGTTGAAGAAATGAGACTTAAGATAAAATGTAAAAGAAATAAAGGGGTGCTTGGATGGTGCAGATGGTGAAGTGCCTGACTCTTGACCTCAGCTCAGGTCATGATCTCAGAGTTTGTGAGTTCAAGCCCTGCATCAGGCTCTGAACTGATGGCACATGGCCTGCTTAGGATTCTGTCTCTCCTCTCTCTGACCCTTCCCTGCTTATGCTTCCTCTCTTTCTCTGTGTCTCTCTCAAAATAAATCAACTTAAAAAAAAAGAGATAAAATTATCAGAAATAATAGCTAGAATAAATGTTCTCTAATCATGAGACTTTTTACCCATGGGACTTAAATCTTCCTAAACGTTTTTGTTATTCTAATTTAAAACAATTCATTACCCTACCAATTTCATATAAATTTACACTGAACTTAATTTTTAATGTTTATTTTTGAGAGAGAAAGAGCACAAGCAAGAAAGGGACAGACAGAGAGAGAGAGAGAGAGACAAAGGATCCAAAGTGCGCTCTGTGCTGACAGCAACGAACCCTGATGCAGGCAGGGCTCGAACTCACAAACCACGAGATCATGACCTGAGCCAAAGTCGGACACTCAACCGACTGAGCCACCCACGTGCCCATAATTTTAAGTATTTATTGCCAAAATACCAGTAAGCAAAAAAAATAACATTTTAACTACATTAATGACATAACTCCATTAAATATTTAGGGATGTAACCATTATGTACCCAGTTCTGTTACGCACTGCAAGTATAAAAGTGAAGAATAAGGTTCTTACCCTCAATACGTGAACAATACTAAGATAAAATTTATAGTGTTTTTTAAAGTGTCATGGAAACATAACCATTATGTCCAAACAGGTTTTTAAAGAACACCTAGAAAAGTAAAATATGAGCGAGGCCTTAAATGGTGAGGTAGGACTAACAAGGTAGAGAGACTATTTCAAGTATACCAAAAAAAAAAAAAAAAAAAAAAAGTCTTTAAGCTTTTTTAATTTCTAAAATCTGTGAGACAGTTTTTCTTTTCAGGATCATTAAATCATTCATTGAAATCATATTCAAATTCTTATGTTTTTTCAGACATTTTTTTCCAGGCATGTAACTGAGAAAGTTCATAAATCTATCTAAAACATAGGCACAACGAAAATAAGCATTTGAATAAAAAAATTTGGGGGGATGCCTAGGTGGCTCGGTCAAGTGAGCATCCAATTCTTGATCTCAGCTCAGGGCCCTGATCCCATGGTCTGGGGATCAAACCCTGCATCAGGCTGCTTGCTAAGCACGGAGCCTGCTTAAGATTCTCTCCCTCTCCCGGGGCCCCTCTCCCCAGCTCACCCTCTCTCCCCCTCTCGAAAAAAAAAAAAACTAAATAAATAAATTTTTCAAAAGAAATTTTTCCTATTTATGCCCTTACAGTATTACAGCTCTAAAAACAGGACCTTTCTCATGACCTAGACGAACTTAGAGCTTTCAAAAAATTAAAAACTTAAAAAAAACAATTGCACCACTATTTCCTGACATTTTACATAATGCATACTTTATTGAGGTTTTATAGCAATTCATTTTTTTCTACTAGAGCACTTGCCAACCAAAACAGTTCATATTCATAAACACAAACTTGCTATTAAAAGGGACCAAAATTTTTATTCTCCTCAAGTTTCATGTCAATTCTCACAGAAAAACTCTGATCCAATCACAAGATAAATTATGCCCATATCACAGTTTTTGAACTTTCAAGAAAAATAAGTCAAGCTTTGGATTCATGTGTTTAGATCAGGGGTAAAAACAGCAGTCCAAGGATGATCCTAAATCCAAGTCCAAGGATATAATACCAAATCGAGGAAGTGCAACACATTTAATTCATCCACAAACATCACAGAAGAACTTGGTCTTGAAATAATGTTACAAATTTTAAAAATCTAGTAACTCTTCACTGTAAGTCCTCTATGTTCTAAATGCATATGTGCTTTTACTAAGAAAAACTCTAGCAATTAAAAGTGATGTTTTTAGGGGCACCTGGGTGGCTCAGTCCGTTGTTAAGCATCTAACGGCAGCTCAGTTATGACCTCACGGTTCATGGGTTCCAGGCCCGCACTGGGCTCCATGCTGACAACTCAGAGCCTGCAGCCTGCTTTGGATTCTGTATCTCTCTCTCTCTCTCTCTCTCTCTCTCTCTCTGCTCCTCCCCTATGTGTGTTCTCTCTCTCAAAAATAAATAAACTTTTGAAAATAAATAAATAATAAAAGTGATATATTTTTTAACTACTTAAATATTTAAAAAGTACTATGCCCAGGGTACCTGGGTGACTGTCGGCTAAGCATCTGACTCTTGATTTAGGCTCAGGTCATGATCTCTGGGTTTGTGAGATCGA
The DNA here is from genome assembly GCA_030068075.1 of Paguma larvata. NCBI lineage: Eukaryota > Metazoa > Chordata > Mammalia > Carnivora > Viverridae > Paguma > Paguma larvata. The sequence goes on along the minus strand of CM057826.1, from coordinate 28,296,219 downwards.
GCCCCATGTTGGCCTCCTTGGGATTCTCTCTCTCCCTCCCTCTCTCTGCATCTTCCCCCCTACCATGCACGTGCTCGCTTGCTCTCTGTCTCAAAATATACTTTATAAATAAAAGGTACTATGCTCAACACCTTAATTGCTTCAAGGACCTTCTAAGGAAGACCTTATTATCACTTCCACCTGACAGATGAAGAAATTAAGGCTCTGAAATTTGAAAATCCATCCAACATTATCTCTAGTCTGATGTGGCTGCCCCTCAACCTAGGTCCTCCAACTCCAAATCCCAAGCTCTATATCTTTAAAAAGGATGGGGGCCATTTTAAAACATTCTCCAAAGAAGCAGGGTTTTTCAAAAGGCAGTATTACAATTCTAAATTCAATTTAATCTTCTCAAGTATATATTGAGAACTTATTTTGCAAGGCATGGTATAGAGAACTATAAAATTTACTTAGGTGAATAAGACAATCCCTGTGCCAACTGTTTCATCATCACATGCTAAAAGAAGTAAACACAAGAACGCTATAATAGTATAAGCATTTACTAAAATGTTTAAAAATCGAGTGGTTAAAACATTCGTAAATATGCCTCGAATAGCAGGTCTTTGTATCTTGTCTGATGATACCAAATTATTTAATATTTTTAAGTATGCTAAGGTATTTGTTAAGTTTTTAAGAGGATCAGGGGGCACCTGGATGGCTCAGTTGGTTGAGCATCCGACTTCGGCTCAGGTCGTGATCTCACAGTTCACAAGTTTGAGCCCTGCATCGGGCTGGCTGCTGTCAGCACAGAGCCCATTTCAGAACCTCTATCCCCCTCTTTCTCTGCCTCTCCCCAACTTGTGCTCTCTCAAAAATAAACATTTTTTTAAGGATCTGTATCTCTTAAAAACATACACTAAAATATTTACAGGTGAAATAATATGTCTCAGATTTATGTCAAAATAATCTGAGAGAGGAAGTAAATGGAAATAACACTAGCCATGAATTGTGATAGTACTTAAATCCGTGTAATAGGAGTTCATTACTATACTTTTGTGGGTGTGTGTGAGATTTCACACAACAGTTTTTTTTAACAGTATATGTACATAGTGGGCTTCTCGTCACACAAAAATACCTATTCTTCCAAACACCTAAATAATTCACATTAAGCTCACTTTCCAAATATTAGATATTACTGCTATATAATTTATCAATTCAAACCAAAAGGACACAGGCAGAATCACATTCACTTAAATTTGTCTAAAAGGCCTGTCTCTGATTTCTAGCCCTTTTTACTCTCTCAGGATACTTCTATTCCTTCTCCCATGTAAGAATGATCTGATTCAGATCCAAAGAAAGCAGTAGAGGAGTTAGTCTACTGGAAGACCCTAAGGTGCTTTCCAGAATTGCCAACCACCTGGTATCAAGTCAGACAATCTGGAAATTAAGGCCTTCATTAAATGTGTGACACAATTCATTAATGCAGGGGTTCGACAGCAGCAGCCACATTCACTGTATGTCTCAATTTTCTATACTGAGCCAACGGTCAGTGGTATACACAGCTCTGAGTGCCACCTCTCGCCCAGCCTTCCAAGTACTGGTTCCGCTGTAAGCAGGAAAAGAAAAAAATGAAATGAAAATCAGATAAAAGTGAAAGAAGAGGTATTAAAGAAACTGCTATTCTGATTCTTACAAAGTAATTTAGAGTCCTTGCTTGTCGATAGCACGCACTTCAAAAAGATGCTAGCATTCGGACTTTTTTACCCTACTTAGATGCAACTTTTTACGTTAAAAAAAAAAACAAAAACCTCTGCTTCCAAAGGAACAAGCACATGTGATCTTTTAACAATTTTGAAAATTTTTTTAGAGAGAAAGTGCACGGGAGAGGGGCAGAGGGAGAGAGAGAGAGAATCTTAAGCAGACTCCACACTCAGCAAGTAGCCCAACGCAGGGCTGGATCCCACAACCCTGGATCATGACCTGAGCCCAAATCAAGAGCCTTGGACGCTGAATGGACTGAGCCATCCAGGCACCCCTTTCTCAGTCTTATGTAACTGTCGATATAGTTGTTTAAGGCCTATACAGTATTTAAACCAATAAAAAGGCACATAACTGAACTTCTTACCCAACGTTTTCCGACTTCTCTCCACAGCTGTTCTTCGTGTTTGTTCAAACATTGCTTCCAAATCAAATGTTCGAGCTTTTTTTCCTATACAGAAATAAGTAGCAGACTGTGATCTTCTTGCATTAAGCTGGCCAAACTTTAGGTACTCAATAAATAGTTACAACCATTTAGAGTGTTTCATTCATAGCATGGCTACAAGATTAATATCTAAAAAGAAAGAGTTTACTTCAGAGAATTTTTATTGACAGTCTCATCATTAACCAGCCAACTTTCCCATCCTCCTCTCCTCCACCTGGACTCTACCCCTTAAAACTAACACTGGTGTCATAGGCAGAATGGAGAATGTTCACACCCTAATCTCTGGAACCTGCGATTATGTTATATCACACAGCAAAAGGAACTTTGTAGATGCAATTAAGGTTATGGCTTAAAACAGAAGATTATCCCAATCTAATCACAGAAGCCCTTGCAAGCAAAGATGTAGAACAGATACAGCAGAAGTCAGGGAGATATGAAGTGTGAGAAGGACTGGAAACACTAGTTCACTTTAAGATCAAGGCAGCAAGATGACAAGCCATTCAGTTACCTTAAAGAGCTAAAAGACTCCCACCTGACAGCCACTAAGGAAACTGGGGCCTCAGCCCTAAAACCACAAGAAACCCAATTCTCACAACAACCTGAATGAGCTTGGAAGCAATATATTTGTTTTCATCTTTTTTTTTTAATAATAATGTCTACTCCATGTTGTCAAGAATATGGTAAAAATGTCATTCTTACATGATACTGACTTTTGCATAAATTGAAACAAACTTTCTGAAGGGCGTTATGACAAAATGTGTCAATTAGTTTTAAAAGACATATATCCAGTTTTTTGGTTACTTTTTAATATACTTTTTATTAGAGTCCATTCTTTAGAAATCTACTCTATGAAAATAACACATAAAATTCCTTTTACAACAAGAAATGAAATTTACAAAAATTTGAATTTTAGTATTATTGAAAAAAGAATTAGAAACTACATAGGAGAAATTTTTAAATATTAAAAATTATGCCGCTTTTATTAAATGCACTACCATTCAGCCATTAAAGATCTTGTTTTGGAAGAGCATTTTATAACATGGGAAAATCCTTAGAGTATTAAGAATTAAGTAAAACATATAATTAAGACAAATATAAAACTGTACACACATATGATCTTAATTTTCTTGATAAATACAAACAGGAAAGACTGGAAAACAAAGTTTTAAGTCTTGATTTCTAGATCGTGAGATTATTAACGACTTTTCTCTTTCTCACCTATTCTTCGGATTTCCTGTTATTAATATATGTTACTTTTCATATTAGGAAAAAAGCTAAAGAACTAAAACAAAGTAAGTACTATAATAATGCATACGTATGTAATGTTTTTGTAAACATAACCACCAAGGAGTAAAAATGTGACAGAAGACATTACCATAAAGAACACCAACAAGAAACCTGGACACATTAGCCTGATATCTGTTCTATCCAAGACCCAACAGAAATGGAAAAACAATTTACATTTCTTTCTTAGAGACAGTAATGTTTTCAACAGAGGACTACATCTCTGTTTGAAATGATTTTCTGTATCTCATAACAAGGCTCCACAGAGAGACTTAAGTAACGATTCCGGGGAAGAAAGGCTTGAATCAAAATGGATTTAATAACCGTTATAAGCTCACTTAACGGCTCACTTGTTGCCAGAAAGGCCATCTCATCACAGACCACAGTCAATGGTTAGCTCTCTGTCTCAGGACACAAAAAGACAATTCCCTACACCAACCAATACCGTCCACCGCGTGGATCACAAGGCTTTCCATACGTGTCATCTGAGCTGATCCCAACAGACAGGCGAGAATTAGAAAATGGATGGAGAAGAGGGTGCCCAGAAATTGCAAGGTATACACACTAAAGTAATTAGGACTTGGCATAGCGGAGGGTGCGGAACAGAGGTGACACCTGGGCTCCCCTCTCAACCGGCGGTTCTTAAAACCTCTGCAAAAGGAGACGGAGCTAAGCACAAGGCAGTAACTCACCGAACCCGGTGAAGCCCATGGTGACCGCCAGCTGCGGATCCGGTCCCGATGCGTCTGAGCCGGTCACTGGGGAAAGAGGAGAAGGAGGAGACCACGTTAGTGCGGCGACGCCGGCACCCCCTGGTCCTACCTACCCTGCTTGGGATCGCCCCACGGAACGCACCTTCATTGGGCCCTGGGCGCTCCATGGCTGGCCGCCTGCCGCAGAACAAGCCACAGGCACTGCAAAAACAGCTGCGGAAGACTCCCGGCAATACCAGCAGGAAGTATCGCCTTCCAGGTACTACGCCGCCGCCGGCGCCAAGAACGTCACCTTCCGCGGAGGGATCGCGGCCCTCCTAGGCTGCGCCGCCCTAGCGGGCTGGCGGGGCATAAGCATTGAAAAGACTAGGTGTTAATTCACCCCACTGGTTGTGAACATTATCTAGTTTCTGTCAACACCTTTTATTTTCTTTTACTTTCTTTTTTCTTTTTTTTTTTGTTTGCATGTGTTTTGTAGATTTTATGCAATGACTATATATGATTCCGAAACTAAACATTTATAAAAGAGAGAGAAAGAAAGTATGAGTCCGCAGGTCCTGCAAGGTACAAACCCGTGGAAGCCCTCAGACAATATTTCTCAATCTTGGCTGCATATTAGTATCACCTGGAGACATGTTTTGTTTTGTTTTGGATTTTTGTTCAAGTATAGTTGACACACAAAGTGACATTAGTTTCATATATACAGCATAGTGATTCAACAAGTCTATACATTATGCCCCCAAGTGTAGCTACCATTTGTCACCATATAATACTATTGCAATACCATTGATTAGATTCCCTTTGCTGTGTCTTTCTTCATGATGACCTATTCATTCCATAACTGGAAACCTGTGTCTCCAACTCCCTTCCCCCCTTTTTGCCCAACCTCCTGCCCCTGGCAACCATCAGTTTGTTCATTGCATTTATGGGTCCGTTTCTGCATTTTGCTTGTGTGTTTTCTCGTTTCTTAGATTCTACATATGAGTAAAATATGGTGTTTGTCTTTCTTTGTCTTATTTCCATTAGTATAATATCCTCTAGGTCCATCCATGTTGTCACAAATGGCAAGATCTCATACTGTTTTTGTGAACACCCTTTATTTTTAAGGTGCACTTACTGCCAAGATGACACAATCCTCACAGAGCTCTAAATAAAAGCCAATATACTCCCTTTCTTTGCGTTTTTGTCCTTCTCTATGAGGAAACCCTCACAATTCTCCACACTTTGGGTGTATTTTAAGCAAAAAAATCATATTTACTACATGACTGAAAAGCATGGAAGCCAAAAAGACTTGAGTTGCTAAAAGAGTTGTCAAAAAATGCTCTAAGGCTCGTATTCTTACCCCAAGCCTCCCTCTATTAGTCATGATTGGTTATAGAGCATTCTCAAAGCACTTGATTCACATACTTACTATATTTTCACTTCATATTGGTTTTAGTTTCTTCACAACACAATTCCTTATCTAAGCTACAAACTAATGGTGTATTATTTAACTATATACTTCTGAATTTTAGGAAAACCATATATAGTCCTAATAAGTGTTGCTGAATAAAATATTTTCAAAGAATTACTCATTGGCCCCACTATTACCTTAGTCTCCTACTTCAAATAATGCTTTAGCTATACTCACTAAATTATAATTATCAAGTCTAATATTTCCATTGCTCTTAAAATAAAATGCAAAATTATCAACACGGGCCCCAAAGCTTTTTGAACCTCATTTTTTCTATTTTCCACCACACCTGTCTTCTTTAAGCAGCTTCAGAACATCATGACCTGAGACCTCTGACTCTTCACCACCAATCCCTATACCCTTCATTGAATCCTACTTATTCTTCAGACCTCAAATTAAACTTCAGTGCTCTTCTAAGCATTTACAGACCTTTATAGACCTCCGACTAAATTAAGCCCCTCTAATTATCACATAATCTAGTACCCTTCCTTCATAGCACAATGCCTGGGTGGTCACGCAATATTTACCAAATAAATGAAAAAAGTGGGGCTTCTCAGTGGCTCAGTTGGTTAAGCATCTGACTTGGTTTTGGCTCAGGTCATAATCTCTTGGTTTGTGGGTTAGAATCTTGTGTTGGGTGCTGCACTAACAGCACAGAGACTTCGTAGGATTCTGTCTCCCTCTCTCTCTGCCCTCCCCCGCTTGCTCTCTATCTCTCTTTCAAAATAAATAAAAACAAACTTAAAAAATTTGAATGAAAGAAAAAAATGAATAAGAGAAAAAAAGTAGTCGTGAAGACAAAAGCTACTCCTCTTTTATGCAGGATGTTTTATAGCTTGGGACAACAAAGGTTGGTTTAATCCTAAGAGATTACTCAACCTCAAAAGTCAAAAGCCAATGTGAACTCCAGTCAATAAGGCCAGTTCATTAGGTCTTTAACGAAATGTTATTAATGCCACTGTCTCTTCTCTGAGTACAAAAAGGCAGGCCTTAGGTCGTAAAATAGGACTTTATGAATACAGCTCATTAAGAAAACCATTGCCCAAGCTTTTAACTAGCTATTTCAGCTCCTTGGTGGTCAAGGATTTATAGATGAGAACTTGCAAAAATATATAATTTTTTTCTTTTTATTAAGACTTTAATTTCTTAGAGCAGTTTAATGTCAAAAACAAAAATCAAAGGGAAGGTACAGAGATTTCCCACACATCCCCTTGCCCTTACACATGCATAGCTTTCCCCAGTATCAATATCCCCCACCTGAGTGGTACATTTTTTAGTTGATGAACCTACCTGAACACATCATGATCACCACAGTCCATAGTTTACATAGGGTTCACTCATGGTGTTGTGCATTCTATGGTTTATGACAAATGCATAATAATGTGTAATAGTCATTATGGTATTATTATTATGGTGTGCTTATCAGCCCTCCTCTCCCTCCTCCCAACCCCTACCAACCACTGGTATCTTTACTGTTTCCACAATTTTGCCTTTTCTAGAATGACATATAGTTGGAATCCTACAGTATATAGCTTTTTTCACATTGACTTCTCTCACTTAGCAATATACATTTAAGTTTCCTCCAGGTCTTTTCATGACTTAATAGCTCATCTCTTTTGATCACTGTTTAATATTCCATTGCCTGGATATACTGCCGTTTACTTCTCCTATTTCACCTACTGAAGGACATCTTGGTTGCCTCTAAGTTTTGGCAATTATGAATAAAGCTGCTATAAACATCATGTGCAGGTTTTGTGTGGACATAGTTTTCAGCTTCTTTAGGTAAATAGCAAGGAGCAGGATTTCTGGGTAGTATAGTAAAAATACGTTTAGTTTTGTAAGAAACTGCCAAACTGTCTTCCAAAGTGGCTGTGCCATTTTACGTTTTCACTAGCAACGAATGAGAGTTCCTATCCTTCCACGCCTTCACCAGCATTTGGTATTGTCAGTGTTTAAAGCTCTTGGCCCCTCTAGCAGGTATGTGGTGGTATTTTATTGTTTTAATTTGTATTTCCCTGATGACATATCTGCTCCATATCTGGAGCATCTTTTTACATGCTTAATTGCTATCTCTATATCTTCTTTGGTGAGCTGTCTGTTAAGGTCTTTAGCTCACTTTTTAGTAAGATTGTTTTCTTATTATTGACTTTTTAAGAGTTCTTTGTATTTTTGGATTACAATCCTTTATCAGATGTCTTTTGTGAATATCTTCTCCCAGTCTGTGTCTTATCTTCTCATTCTCTTGATGTTAGCTTTTGCAGAACAAAAGTTTTTAATTTTTTTAATTTTTTAATGTTTTCCTTTTTAAGAGAGAGAAAGAGAGAGATACAGACAGACCACAAGTGGCTGAGGGGCAGAGAGAGAGGGAGACACAGAATCTGAAGCAATCTCCAGGGTATGAGGTGTCAGCACAGAGCCTTATGCGGGGCTTCAACTCATGAACTACGAGACCATGACCTTAGCTAAAGTCAGCCGCTCAACGGCTCAACTGACTGAGCCACCCAGGTGCCTAAGTTTTTAATTTTAAAGAAGGGCAGTTTATCATTATTTATTTCATGGCTCATGTCTCTGGCATTGTATCTAAAAAGTTATTGCCTTATCCAAAGTCTTATACACTTTCTTCTATGTTATCCTCTAATAGTTTATACTTTCATGTTTTACATTCAGTTCAGTGATTCATTTTGAGTTAATTTTTGTGACAGGTATAATGTCTGTATCTAGATTCATTTTTTTGCATGTGGAGGTCTAGTAGTTTCAGCACCATTTGTTGGGAAGATTCCATTGTAGATATATAAAAATTTGAACTACGAAGTGCTGGAGAAAAAAAGAAAAAAAAAGGAAGATTTTTATCATCAACCAGTAGTAGATAATCATGATCATTACAGAAAAATCACAAATGTGTATTTACTTATGATTTTAAAAATAGAGACAATAATTGCACTACTGGAGACTTCTACACTGTTTTTTTTTTTTCTGGCTTTGCCTGCATGAAATATCTTCATAATAAAAGTGTTAAGTGTGCCAGAGTAACTTTGATTTTCTTGGAGCAAACAAAGTAAAATTACTTATGAATCAAATATTTGAGAGCAAGATGACATAGCGTTAAGCAAATGAGTTCCAGAACTAGAATGTCTCAGTTCAAATCCTGATTCTAATAATGTAATCTTGATGATTTACTTAGTCTCTCTGTGCTTTAAATTCTTCATCAGTTAAGTGGATAACTTAAGGATAGCACCTATCGCCTTGTAGATTTTTCTGATGATTGAATGAGTTAATTTTCAAAAAGCAATTAGAATAGTGCCTGGCATGTATTGTACACCCAATAAACGTTGGCCATTATTTTTTTTAATTTTTTAATGTTTTATTTATTTTTGAGAGAGAGGAAGAGAGTGGGAGCGGTGAGGGGCAGAGAGGAGACACAGAATCTGAAGCAGGATTCAGGCTCTGAGCTGTCAGCAAAGAGCCAGACGAACCCATGAAATACAAGATCATGACTTGAGCTGAAGTCAGATATTCAACCAACTGAGCCACTCAGACACCCCAAATGTTGGCCATTATTAAGTGCCAGATATTAGTGAAAGTAGTGAAGATAAATAGCATAGTCTCTGCCCTCATGGAATTTCCATTCTAATGAGGATATTTTTAAAAACCCTAAATGCCTAAGAGGGCTAGATAATCTACTTAAACAGAGAACTACTTGAGTAGTAGTTCTTAAAGTGTATTCTGCAGATTCTTTTAAAGGTGTTCATGAGGGGCACCTGGGTGGCTCAGTCGGTTAAGCGTCTGACTTCAGCTCAGGTCATGATCTCACAGTTCGTAGGTTCGAGCCCTGTGTCGGGTTCTGTGCTCAGAGCCTGGAGCTTGCTTCAGATTCTGTCTCCCTCTCTCTCTCTGCTCCTCCCCCACTCATGCTCTGTCTCTCAAAAATTAAATAAATATTTTTTTAAAAAGGTGTTCATGAGATCAAAATTATTTTCACAATAATACTCACACACCATATGCCTTTTTCGCTTTATTGACATTTGCACTGATGATGATGCACAAGCAATAGTGGGTAAAACTGCTGATGCCTCAGTATAAATCAAGGCAGGGACAAGCAAGCAAATTGTCGTAGTGGTTCTCGTACTCCTCACTGTTACATACTTAGCTTAAACAAAAATGAATGAAATGAGTGTCACTTTGAGGCAAACAACTCACTGTACTTGTTACTAATGAAAATTAGAGCTCTTAAGAGAAAATTAGAATCTTGAAAAATTTAACAAGATTTTATCAAGGTTGAAAAAAAAGGTTGTATCAACTACCATAAGCTCAACAATTTCCCAATATTTATGATTGTTTTTATTAAGATAGATTAACACAATCATTTTTTCTATTGGTTAATGAATTAGGTCAACATTTGGAAGTTCTGCATAACTTAGAAAACTGGTATTTCCCACATGGCCAACACGTAATGTTTCAGAATCACGCATGGATAGAAGGTCCATTCAAAATACAAGATAGACAAATAGTTCTTAATTTAACAAAGTTGAAAAAAAAATCACCGATGCCTTCAAATTCCACGTCATAACTAACCTTTAAGAAACTATACCACTCATCAAGTTCAGGTATACAATCAAAGAAGAACATTCACAACTATCTAAAAAGTTTATTAAAATACCTCTCATTTTTCCCACTACATAACTGTGTGGGGCCTGCTTTTCCTCATATACTTCAAGTAAACAACATATCGTAACATTTTGACGGCAGATGCAGATATGAAAACCTAGCTACCTTATCTTCTTAAGCCAGACATTTATGAGATTTGCAAAAATGAAAAATAATGCCATTCTTCTAATATTTTAGTTCTAGAAACTATGGTGAATTTTCATAAAGTGTGTACCATTTGTATTAAAATGGATTAGGCTTATAGTTTTATCTTTTTAGGTTCACTCTTTTAAATGACTTTTTAAATTTCTAATTTTTAGGAGATGTTAGCAATTATTAGCAACTATAACCCACACAAAACGAAAACTCTTTGAAATCCTTAATAATTGTTAAGAGTCTCAATAGTCTTGATCCCACAACCCTGGGGTCATGACTTTTGCTGAAGTCAAGAGTCGGAAGTTCAACCGAGTGAGACAACCAGGCACCTCGCAGTACAGGAATATTAGACTAGTATTGCCAGGTTATCCAATTGGTGGAATTGAAAACTCTCAATCATATATTTTGTCTCAAATTAAAAACAAACACTGAATCAGACCATCAGTTTTTGATCTATGGTCTACCAAATAAGAAAACTGACAGCTGGAGACCCATCTGCCTGTTTATCCACCAATAATACAAACCTAATTTTTCCTGGTATATTTACTATGAGGTCTTAAACTATATCTATAGATTTGTAATGTTACAGAAATTTTGATATTCAGGAATTCAGTCAATGCCTTATTTGTTAACCAGTCTTTTTTTTCTAAGTTTATTTATTTTGAGGGGGAGGGGGGATCGAGTCCCAAGCAGGCTCTGCATTGCCAGCACAGGGCCTGATTCAGGGCTCGAACTCAGAAACCGTGAGCTCACTGACCCAAACCGAAACCAGGAGTTAGACGCTTAACCACATAAGCCACCCAGGCGCCCCTCTCAATGCCTTATTTGAAGGAATAAAAAATAATTTCAAGTAGCAAAAGATTATAGTTTATCAAAGACCATAGTTTTTATCCTGGGCGCACAGGCACAAGAGCATCTGGCTCAAGGATCCCAAACATAGGTTCAGCCATTTGCCACTGACAAAATCCAAAGGCAGAGAGACTAGCGGTGGTAAAACAAGAAAGGAAATTATGTCGGTAAGGCCAACACCCAGAAGACAGCAGACTAGAGTCTCAAAGACTATCTCTCTAAAGTGCTGAAAATTACTTCTAGGTTTATATAAGGAAAATGTGAGACAAAGGTCAGTAGGTATGTGCAAGTGCGCAGTAAAGGTCAGGTCAATCATGATCTTGGGGGTCAACTACAGACGGGGTCTTGTTGGCTCAGGACAGTCCTTATTGCTTAAAGGGTAGTTTCAGTTCCCATCACAGGATGGTTTGCCAGCAGGATCTTTTACCTGAGTTAAAAGATAACCTGGAAACATGAACTTAATCAATTAGAAAGTTTGAGATCAAAATGGAGGTAGTTGAAGTCCTCTTTCAGTTTAGCTAGTCAATAAGGAGTAATGCAGTTACTATCTAAACTATAAAGAATATAACTGGATGAAGCTTACTTAAGTGTGGTTCTAAATAAGAACTAAATGAAGACAGCTACTATTTCTAAATAAGGATTGCTTTTTTTTAAGTTTTTTTAATGTTTATTTATTTTTGAGAGAGAGTGAGACAGAGCACAAGCAGGGGAGAGGCAGAGAGAGGGAGACACAGAATCTGAAGCAGGCTCCAGGCTCTGAGCTGTCAGCACAGAGGTCAACGTGGGGCTCCAACTCACAGACTGTGAGATCATGACCTGAGCCGAAGTCAGATACTCAACTGACTGAGCCACCCAGGCACCCCAGGATTGCTTTTTGAATGAGTACTTTGATTTGACCACTCAAGTTGCCTTCTGTATAAAATGAAGTCTATCTTACCTCTCCTTGCTTGTTTCTTATCCTTCTACTGCAGTTAATACACATCCCATAAAAAATTAGTGATATACTTTATTGCATTACATTGTGTTTCCCTAAGGACAGGAATGTGTCAGTTTTATATTCCCAGCACATGGCGCAGAGCATGACACAAATTATAAATTCAATTTCTATAGCTCTTGGCGATCTCTTAGGTGGCCTACTTTATACCAGTCCCTCTAATTTGTGCTGGGGAATCGAACGGTGATGGTGAATTTGGACACTCTTCCTCTCTGTAATGTGAAATAAAGGCAGCTGTTCCCAGCATGGAATGAATGATTCAGTAAACAAACAATTCTTAATGGGTTTTTTCTTTATGGTGGGGGGAAAGGGGGACACACAAGTGGGGGCAGGACAAGGAGAGAGGTAAATAATACCAAGCAGAGCTGAAAGTAGGGCTCCAACTCACCAAGTGTGAGATCACGACCTCGGCGAAAACCAAGAGTCAGATGCTTAATGACTGAGCCACCCAGGCGGCCATACAATTCTTTACAGTAATGGTAACCATGCGCAAATAGAAAAGCCTGACTAATTTTTTAAGCAGGTTCCAGGCACAAGGTGGGGCTTGAAATCAGGCCCCTGACATCAAGAGTCGCATGCTGTGATGACTGAGCCAGCGAAAAAACATTTTTAATTTACACTGAATTTTAATTACTCTGAAGTGTAAATTTTAGTTTACACTTTATACCATAAGAAATGTGGTGAAATTATGGTTCCTACGTAAACTCCTACCAACTCCTATCCACTCTCACAAGAGAAGTTATTTGGAGTACCAAAGAAGTTGACGCGCAAACGCATGAGCAGTTGCAGTTGAAGGATTCCAACCTGGGAACCTCGAGACAGCCAGGGCTCGCGATCCAGGGCTCGAGATCCCCACCAGAGCCGAAGCAGCCAGCGCTGCGACGCACTACCCAACTCCCACTTACCCGATCCCTGCTCCCTTCCCTCACCCCTCCCCAACCCTCCCAGCCCTCTTCTTTCCCAACCCTTTCCCTTTCCCATTCTTTCCTTCCTTCCCTAGACAACCTGGACAGACTTCCTACCCCACCACCCGCCAAACCTCCAGCGACGCTCAGGGAAGTGCCCCCGCCCACTCGTTCCGCCCCTAACGTCCAGCCCTCCCAACCTCTTCCTCTCCGAGGCTGCAAAACGCAGTCTTCAAATTCCGCTCCGAACGAACCGGAAGTGCGTCATACAGAGGCGCCGAGGCGCTCGTTTGGCGCGCGCGCCGTAAGCTACGGGTCTGAGAGGGTGTTGGATTTTATCCCTGTTCTCGTTGGATTTTTGAGTATTTCCGGACGCTGGTGTCTCCGAGCTTCGACATGCCGTCTTCTTTACTGGGCTCGGCGATGCCGGCCTCTACGTCGACCTCAGCCCTGCAGGAAGCTCTGGAAAATGCAGGGCGGCTCATCGACCGTCAGTTGCAAGAAGACCGCATGTACCCGGACCTTTCCGAGCTTCTCATGGTGTCTGCCCCAAGTGAGTGATCAATGCCCATTTGGCGACTGCATTTTCAGCCGAAAGGACTCGCCTGACTTCCTAACTGGCCCTTATCCCAAGGGTGGACTCGGCGAAGACATTTTGGGATTTAGGGCCCTGTTTGCTACATTTTGAAGAGCAAAAAAAAAAGCCTATTTTCAATTTCTTTTCTCACTTCACTGCAGATGTTTGAGGGGGTAGGAGTGACGAGCATTCTCCCATTTAAAGCAGAGAGAAAGACCCCAACCTTAATGAGCTGCTCACTGCTTCCAAGTGTTCATCACCGAAGCCAGATGAGTAGGATCACCTGATCTAAGTCTCATTCTTGTTAATTCCTCGTATTAACATTAAACAGACGAGCAAACGAAATTAATTTGGAATGTTACCATCTTTCTCAAAGATATTCTTTATTATGTGTAGATTTAGTGTAATATAAAGTCTTTTAATATGAAGGTTGTAAAAAGAACTACCAGTGGAATAAAGGGAGAGAACGAGGATATTAGCAATGATGATGGACAGGGAGAGTAAGGCAGTGTATGTGCCAACAAAAGAGAGGTGACTGGGAAATATTTTAACGATTTTAAATTATGACCAGGCTCCTCAAGGCATATAGAATTACATAAGTTGCTTTTCAAAAAAGAAAAAAGTGACCCTTTTTTGAGACGGATATTGGAGAAAAGCTGAGAAGTGTAAGTAAGATAGAGACAAGATTTGGGGTAAGCAATAACTAAGTAAAATACCAAGGTAAAATAACATTGACAGTCTGTACAATGTAAACCTAAACGACACTTCTGACGATTTGTAAAAAATCGTTGAGTAGGCTTGTAGTCAGAGAAAAGATAGAAACAAAACAAATTTAGTATTGTTCCTGACAGCTACTTACCAGTGAGCTTGTCTTTTAAGAACTGAGTGGCGTATTAGCAACTCTCATCTTTTTTTTTTTTTTTAAATTTTTTTTTTTTAATGTTTATTCATTTTTGAGAGATGGAGAGAGACAGAGCATGAGCGGGGAAGGGGCAGAGAGGTAGGGAGACACAGAATGTGAAGCAGGCTCCAGGCTCCGAGCTGTCAGCACAGAGCCCGACACGGGGCTTGAACTCACAGACCACGAGACCATGACCTGAGCCGAAGTCGGCCGCTCAACCGACTGAGCCACCCAGGCGCCCCTAGCAACTCTCATCTTGAACGTCCTTATTCCCTTTGACCTCCTTAAGTTTGAAAAACAGATGTAAGAACAGTGGATACATTCTTGCACTTTTTATCTGACTCCAGTCCATTCTATCCACCTTTACACATACCGTACCGCTTCAACCTAAACTCAACTTCTTTGTTCCAGTCACATTGAACTTAACATGTTTTCCATAAGAAGCCCCTTCTTCAAGATTCTATTATTCTATATGTCATCATTTACTTTATCACATCTGGAATGTTCCTTCTTTGCTTAACATTCCTCCAAACTCCGTTAGGTATCACTTACTTCGCGAGGGCTTTCTTAACCTGTCATATCTTCACCTGAGTTATTAATTCCATCCTTTGTGTTCCCACTGTCATTTAACATGTCCACTTAGCAATATCCTGTTAATCTTCTTATGTTTTAAGATTAAATGGGATGTCTGGGATTTGCTTCCAAAAATCTGTTAGAGGGGCACCTGGGTGGCTCAGTCAGTTAAGCATCCGACTTCAGCTCAGGTCACGATCTCATGGTTGACCCGCACCCCCCCCCCCCCCCCTGCCCTCGGGCTTTGTGCTGACGGCTGAGAGCCTGGAGCCTGCTTCGGATTCTGTGTCTCTTTCTCTCTGCCCTTCCCCTGCTTGTGCTGTCTCTCAGTGTCTCTCAAAAATAAACATTAAAAGAAATCATTAGAGAAGGAGTAGCTAGGGACATAAATGAAACCTGATTGGACATGTTATTGGTAATGTTGAAGCTGGGTAATCAATCAGTACATAGGAATTGATTGCATTTTTCGCTCATATTTTAAATTTCCATATACATTTAGAATTTCTTTTTCCGTTTATTTATTTTGAGAGAGAGAGAGCATGAGCAGGAGAAGGGCAGAAAGAGAATCCCAAGCAGGCTCCATGCTGACAGCTCGGAGCCCGACCTCAGGCTCCATTTCGTGAATTGCGAGATGACCTGTGCCAAAATCAAGAGCCAGACGCTTAACCTACTGAGCCTCCCAAGTACAAATTTCTTTTGTATGTCAGTTTTCCCCAACATCTTTGTACTTAGAGCCTGAAAAGGTGTCTGGATAAAAAGGTCATCAGTTAGATCTAAAGAATACCTCCCTTTTGAAGACATATGAAAGACAGGCTAAATAGATTGGCCCACTCCTGCCCTTAGTTGTCTATGTCTTAAAGCAAGAGGAAGGTTACCAAATGAGAAAACTTTATAGAGCAATCTGTGGTTCCCCCCCCAAAAATATTGCTTATGGGGTATTATATGTGTTTATCTTACTGGTGTGAGAGGGGTGGTCTAACAAAAACAAACAATTGTTTTAATCTATTAATATTTAAGTAGGAGAGGAAATAGCTATTTCCTCCCAATCGGTATTTTTTTGTCCACAGTTGTTTTATCTGACAGTCACAGGTTTTATAAATATTTTCCCATTTCAGATTAGTAAAATAATAGAAAAAAACTAAATTATTGAACTAAATATATCTGTTCTTATGGAGTCTTTGTGAAAGATAACTGTCTTGTTAGTGCTGAAACCAGTAATTACTCCTCTTTAAACACTGGATTTTCTCAGATCTCTTTTGGATTGGGTCAGAATTGCTTTATTTTCTCTAGATTTTTTTTTTTTAACATTTATTTGTTTTCGAGAGAGAGAGAGAGAGAGCATGAGTGGAGGAGAGGCAGAGAGAGAGGGAGACACAGAATCTGAAGCAGGCTCCAGGCTCTGGAACTGTCAGCACAGACTCGGGGCTCGAACCCATGAACCATGAGATCATGACCTGAGCCTAAGTCAGATGCTCAGCTGACTGAGCCACTCAGGCGCCCCTTCTCTACATCTTTATAACCAGCAGATGTACAATTTTTTTGTGGCTTGCAGTGCCTCAGTATGCCCAGCGATGTTCAGTATGTTATTATTTTAATAAATGCTTTGTTTTATTGTAGATAATCCCACTGTTTCCGGAATGTCAGATATGGATTATCCTCTACAAGGACCTGGTTTGCTGTCAGTACCCAACCTTCCAGAGATCAGTTCCATCCGTAGGGTTCCTCTCCCACCTGAACTTGTTGAACAGTTTGGACGTATCCTTTTACCTTGTTTTTAACTCCTTAAAGTTAAAAAAAAATTCTTATTATAATTCTTGCTTTGTGTTTAATTGGTGTGTTGTAGATAAGTTCATTTAAGAGTTTTATTTAAAAAACATTTTAAGTATGTCGGTAATTTGCCATGTGTCTAGAAAATGTCACATAAAATTGAGCGTTGAAAATTGAATCACGTTTTAATTCTTCTGGGAAATGGAAGAGAGTGAATCGGTTACAAGGAATTCTGCATTTTTGAATGATATTATTGCAAAGTAGGACTTTCCAGTGAAGTGCTATACAAGGAAGCCTTTTTACACCATTTTAGCTTGAAGACTCCTGATTTTCATTTTAATTTTTTCTTATATTTTAACATTTTAAAACTAGGATGTTCTAAGAATGTTCAAAAACAGGGACGCCTGAGTGGCTCAGTTGGTTAAGCACCTGACTTCGGCTCAGGTCATGATCTCACAGTCCGTGAGTTCGAGCCCCGCATTGGGCGCTGTGCTAACAGCTCACAGATTCTGTGTCTCCCTCTCTCTCTGCCCCTCTCCGCTCTTACTCTGTCACTCTCTCTCAAAAATAAACAAACATTAAACAATTAAAAAAAAAAAAACCTGCTAGGTACTTCTTTTTGCCTATCACGAAAAGTTTTTGGTATGGTTTGGCACTTACTGGTATCTTAGAATTAAAGCTTAGGTGGGCGCCTGGGTGGCTTAGTCGGTTAAGCGGCCAACTTCAGCTCATGTCATGATCTCGCGGTCTGTGAGTTCGAGCCCCGTGTCAGGCTCTGTGCTGACAGCTTGGAGCCTGGAGCCTGCTTCGGATTCTGTGTCTCCCTTGTCTCTGTCCCTCCCTCACTCGCACTCTGTCTCTCTGTCTCTCTGTCTCTCAAAAATAAATAAACAAAAAAAATAATAATAATAAAAAGAATTAAAGCTTAGGGGCACCTGGGTGGCTCAGTTGGTTTCACGTCGGACTCTTGATTTCAGCTCAAGTCATGATCTCATGGTTCGTGAGATCAAGTCCCGCATTGAGCTCAGCGCTGAGTGCATGGAGCCTGCTTGGGGTTCTCTCTCTCTCTCTCTTTCTCTCTCTCTCTCTCTCTCTTCCTCTGCCCTGCACACATTCTTTCTCTGCCTCTGTCCCTACCCTGTACACACTCACCGTCTCTCTCAAAATAAATAAAATTTTTTTAAAAATCTTAGAAAGAGTTAAAATTATAAGTGATTGCATTTTTAAGGATCACAATAAGAATGAAACACTGATGGCATCTTCTTCATAGACTGAATTGCTAGAGAGGTTTTCTTACCCTTAAAAAAAAAAGATTTTATCTGATTTTCTTAAAGTATGGCATACCCTATAAAGGCATTAGATTTATAGTTATTTGCTAGGAAGCTTCTTTATCAGTCTACAGCCCTCATAATATAGACATTAAGATGATACACTAAAATTTAATCTCAGACTTTTAAAAGTATTACTTTTAAAAATTAAACTATTTTAAAGGAAAAAGTTAAACTATTTAAAGGAAAAGTGTTTTAAATTTCAGTAGTCTGATTTAGAAAAATAAAGGAAATGGAAAATTAAGGAAATAGTTATAAGTAGAAAAACTAGTAGAATCTAATATTTTCCCTAAGCTTTTCAGTGTTTCTCTGAGACTTTGTAAAATAATATTATTAAATATACAACCCCTCTTATCCCATACTCTACTCTTTCTTAGTTTCTTAATATTCTTTAATCTTCTGATAATACTCTGCAAAAAATTTTCATTTATTTAGGAAATTGTTTCATAATTGTTTGTCTTACAATTATATAATTCTTTGCCTATTTTTCAATTGTACTATATATAAGAAGCTTGCAAATTGTCACCTGGCATAACTTTAGCATGCCATGTGTTTTTTTTTAATCACTCTTGGCTCTTATGCAATTGGGAGAAAGTGGTCCAGTAAAACAGTTTTTCATGTCAAAATTTAATGATGTTATTCATACTCAATGTTCTTCTTAAGTTAATGATGGTAAAAACATTATATTTGTCCTTTAAAATACATTTTAGGTGGTCAAACGGCATTTTTATTTAGGAATTCTGAATTACAGGTTTATTTCTGTCATACACCATATCTTTCTTTAAACTCATTAGGAATCAAGATATTTTATTAGCTTTTTATTTTATTTATTTTTTTAACATTTATTCATTTTTGAGAGAGAGAGAGAGAGAGAGAGAGAGAGAGAGAGACGGAGCATGAGTGGGGGAGGGGCAGAAAGGGAAGGAGACATAGAATCTGAAGCAGGCTCCAGGCTCTGAACTGTCAACACAGAGCCTGACGCGGGGCTCAAATTCACCAACCGTGAGATCATGACCTGAGTCGAAGTCGGACACTTAACCGATTGAGCCACCCAGGTGCCCCTTATTTCCTTTTTCCGTTAAGAATGGACAGATCATGATTTTTTAATCATAAATTTTAAATCAAACTCTTTCAAAACAAGCTTAAGAAAGAAGATTGAAATCTTTTTACCTTACATCCACACTACTTCAGATATGCAGTGTAACTGCATGATGGGCGTGTTCCCTCCTATCAGCAGAGCTTGGCTCACAATAGACAGTGACATATTCATGTGGAACTACGAAGATGGGTATGTATTTAACACTGGTTTGCTTTAGCATGATTAGAATTTAGATGATCTTAATTACAGATGGTAGTCTACCCATCAGAAGATGCCTGTTTTGTTTTGTTTTTTTTTTTTAACGTTTATTTATTTTTGAGAGACATAGAGACAGAGTATGAGCAGGGGAAGGGCACAGAGAGAGGGAGATACTGAATCTGAAGCAGGCCCCAGGCTCTGAGCCGTCAGCACAGAGCCCGACGCAGAGTTCGAACTCACAGACCGTGAGATCGTGACCTGAGCCGAAGTCAGCTGCTTAACCAACTGAGCCACCCAGGTGCCCCATGGTTTATTTTTCATTAATCTCACATCTGGGTCAGTGCTTCTCAGTATACATACTGATCACTGAGAATGGAGTTAAAATGTGGATTCTTTTATAGCAGTTCTGAGTGAGCCTCAAGAGTCCACATTTTTAACAGTCTCCTAGTGATACTGGCAGTCTAAGTACCACTCTGAGTAGCAGGGGTCTAATTTCCAAGCTCTTATCTTGCAATAAGATAGTCTGTCAGTAATTTTTTGAGAGATGTTTTGACATCTTTAAAGACCTAGGTTTTTGATGGATTTCTATGAATTGGGAGACTCTTAATTTATTGAAGTGACTAAACAGTTTTGTTCTGTGATCTTGGCCATGTGTAATTTGAATACTCTTGCTAAAATAGTTTATTGATCTGGTAATCTCACTCCAGCTTTTTAAAGGTAAATTTTGGCATACTACCTTTTCTCTATCATAATGTCTTTAGATGATTAGTGGGATGACCAGAGGAAGGCCCTTGTTACTCTTGGCTTTGGGTAATTAAAGTACCTGTTAGGAAATGCATACACATATACAATATCATTGAATTGAAGTGACACTAAATGAGAACTTGTAGCTTAAATGAAAATATTTTTATTCACTGATTTTTTTCATTTAGAACTTTTCATAGCTATTTTTTATGGTCGAACTGTTAAATAGTCCTAATAGCAGTGGTGTATTGTTGTGACTGTTCTTCATATACCCTGAATTTTAGTTTCTTATACGATCGTAACATAGTCATTTTGATACTAAGGAATAAAACTTCTTCATTTAGGTGTGGGTCTATTTAGAAAACCAAAGGCAAAAACATTACACAATAGATAAATGTAAGGATAATTTCCTTATGAAGGTTTCTCTTTAAGAAACTTTCTGTATTTCTATCAACATGTAATGTATCCATGTAATAAAATGTTGAGTTTATTATATATCAGATGCTCTTTTGTGCTAGGAACAATATTGAATGTGGTAAGTGTAGTTCTGTCCACGTGGAACATACAGTGCAACCTTACTGTGTTCAAACGAGAACTCATTTAAAGAAAAATTATTTGAACAGTGTGCTTACTGAAAAAAATCAAGGCACAAGTCCTGGGTATATAAATCTTTAGTTAGAAATTCAATTCTGCAAAAACGTTAGGTTTCATTTCAGTTGTTCCATTAGCTTTCTATTATAGATCCTAATTCCACCTAGATGATAGGAACGTAATCTTGTTCAATTCATTGTTCTGAAACTCCTAACTTCCCCCGTATTGGTCTTAGTTTCTGGAGGTTGTGCCAGTTTTCACAGCATGGGGAAATGGGGAAATCTGGTCCACATGTGTGGCCATTTTGGAGTTTTTTTTCTGTTTGTTTGGCTCTTTTCAGGACCACCAGGAATTTTCTTCAAGGTCTGGATCGTATATATATATGTATATTTGTATATATGCATACATACACACATACATATGTATATATGTATATATCTCTCCCCCCTCCCCCCGGGTATTTATCCAGTGTAGTGTTTTCTGAGTTTCTCGGATCTTTGGTTTGATGTTTTTAATTTTTGTAAAATTTTCAGTGATTATCTTCAAATATGTGTTCTGCCCCATTCTCTTCCTCTCCCTTCAGAGATTTTTACACTTTGTTAGATTGTTTGATGTTGCTCAAAACAGATTTTGGATGCTTTGTTCTGTTTTTGTTTCTCCATTCTTTTTTTTGTTTGTTTGTTTGCTTCAATTTGGACAATTTCTATTGACCCAAATTCAACTTCTTGGGTTCTTTTGTTAACTATGTCAAGTCTACTTAAGTTCTTAGAAGTTGTTGTTCCTTTGTGCTATGCTTTTTATTTCTAACATTTTAACTGATTTCTTGTAATTTTGATCTCTCTGTTGAAATTCTTTATCTGCTTATTTATATAGTCCACTTTTTTCCATTAATGCTGACATGTTACTATTCCTATTTATTTTAAATTTCCTGGCTTGTAGTTCAGACATCTGTCACATAGCTGAGTCCATTTCTGTTGAATGCTTTGTTTCTTGACAGGGTTTTTTTTCTGTGCTTTTTTATGTTTCGTGTTTATTTTAAGCTAGATGCCATGCATAGGATAGTGGATACTATAGTAAATAGTATTTATCCTTAGATATGGGTATGTCTTTTTTTTTGGCTAGGGCCTGTCAACTGGGTCTTTATTGTGGGAAAAGTTGACTTTTTCCAAGTCAGGAGTTGAGCTGAGTTTGGTTTTGTTGTTGCCGTGTTACCCTTAGTGGACCACAGCTTGCGAATTCCTTTAGAATTACTTTGCATTTAGGGGCTCCTGTGTGGTTCAGTCGGTTAAGCGTCCGACTTCAGCCCAGGGCATGATCTCGTGGTTCATGAGTTCAAGCCCCGCATCGGGCTCTGTGCTGACAGCTCGGAGCCTGGAGTCTTCTTCAGATTCTTTGTCTCCCTCTCTCTCTCTGCCCCTTCCTCGCTTATGCTACGTCTCTATCTCTCAAAAATAAAATAAATAAACATTAAAAAAAAAACAGAATTACTTTCCATTTACAATATAGATTGGGTTGCTGGAGACTTTTTCTCAGTGTTTCTCTCCACCCTCAGCCATAGGCTTTCTCTGTGAGTCTGTTCTTCTGAGAGTGTCTTGCCCCAACAGTAGAACTACTGTTACTTGAGATTTGCAACTTGGCTGGGGAGAAGTTTGGAATGGGGAACAGTAGTCTCTGTTTGCCTGGTTTTTCGTTAGCCTTAGACAGGCCTGTGTGCCTGGGTCTTGGAACTGAAACGGTTTGTTTCCTGGCTTATTTTTCATTACATTCTGTAGTCTTAATATTTTTTAAGATAAAACTTTGTTTTCTGTGTATGTATAACGTGTTTTTCTTCACCTTTTGACAGAGGAGACCTTGCCTATTTTGATGGACTTAGTGAGACTATTCTTGCTGTGGGACTCGTGAAACCAAAAGCTGGTAAGAAATAAAAATGTAATGATTTAATTTATGTTTGTATATAATGGTTTAGGACTGAGTAATAACACATTTTAAGTAGGTGAAATTTTTATCAAAAAATTTAACAAAATTATTTGTTCTGAATTCTAATTAGAAATATATAAAGTAAAAAAGTAAAATATATATATATAAAGTGATTAGGAATATTTAGTAGTTTAGTCACTTTAATGGTAGAAATGAGTCTGTCTTTAAAATTATTAAACTGGGGCACCTCGCTGGCTCTGTTGGTAGAGCATGCAACTCTAGATCTCAGGGTCATGAGTTCAAGTCCCATGCTGGGTGTAGAGCTTACTTAAAAAATTTTTTTTTGGTGGACAGGCAGATGCCTGTGTGGCTCAGTTGGTTGAGCATCCAACTCTTGATTTCAGCTCAGGTCATGATATCATGGTTTGTGAGTTCAGGCCCCACATCGGGCTCCATGCTGGCAATGCAGAACCTGCTTGGGATTCTCTCTCCCTCTCTCTCTACCCAACCCCTGCTGACTTACTCTTTCTCTCTCTTTCTCAAAATAACTAAATAAACTTAAAACATTTTTTTACAGATAAAATTGTTAAACTATAATTTCTGCATTTTATCTTGCTTATTTTTATTATTCTTCATTGGTTTACCAAAAGTTTGTTGCATTATACATTTTTCATCAATTAGTAAATTTAATGTAAAAACCATTTTTGTCTGCATTTTTTCGTTTACTTTTTGTGGTTTTTAGTTTTCCTTTTTGAGCGTGAGAGAGAGAGACTGAATGCAAGAGCACGTGTGGAGGAGGGGCAGACGGAGAGGGAGAGAGAGACTCTTACCAGGCTGGATACTCAGCACGGAGCCCCACGTGGGGCTTGATCTCACCACCATGAGATCATGACCTGAGCCGAAATCAAAAGTTGGACACTTAACTGACTGAGCCACCCAGGTCTCCATCTCTGCATTTTTTTTTTTAGTTTTGATATCCAGTGGAAATGATAAGAGAATTCAGAATGAATCTTAAAGAAGTGACAAGGCATTATTTAATTTAACAGTTTCAACTTCATATGCAGATTTTTTTCAGAGCTAATGATAAAATAATGGATTTATTTAAATTTAACATTTTTTTAAAATTAAAAAAAAATTTTTTTTTAACATTTATTTTTGAGAGACATAGAGACAGAGCGTGAGCAGGGGAAAGGCAGAGAGAGAGGGAGATACAGAATCTGAAGCAGGCTTCAGGCTCTGATGAGCCGTCAGCACAGAGCCCGACATGGGACTCAAACTCACAGACTGTGAGATCATGACCTGAGCTGAAGTTGGCAGCTTAACCGACGGAGCCACCCAGGTGCCCCTACATTTTTTGAACATATGAGAAATCTTGCTACATTGGGAAATAGTAGACAAAATTGTAATGCCTGAATAAAATTTTTCGAGGTCACAACTGTTTTGAAATTATAATTCACATGGTACAGACTTGCAGTCTTAAACAGTTTATGTGATTATTATATTTACACTGGGGTATATATCTCTCTTTTCTTCACTTAAAAGTTTATTCATAATAACAGTCCATGACTGCCCCTGCCCCATATTGTAATATACACTGTTCATGTAAGATAAAAAATTTCGTACTACTCAAATGTAAACTTCAGTGCAAAATTAAAAATTATGGCATAGTCTTTGATATGGCAACAAAGGTTTATCTTTGGTAATGAAACAATTCTGGCTTTGCTGTCAATAATACTGAAAATTCTGACTCTTTAATGTAATGTTAAAGCTGACAAAGTCCATATATTCCTTTGCCTTTTGCAAGAAAATACTATTCTTGGGGTGCCTGGGTGTCTCAGTCGGTTAAGCATCTGACTGTTGATTTCAGCTCAAGTCACGATCTCACGGTTTGTGGGATCAAACCCTGCATCAGACTCTGCGCTGACAGTGCATAGCCTGCTTGGGATTCTCTTTCTCCCTCCCTCTCTCCCCGTCCCCCGCATGTGCACATGCTTTCTCTCTCTCTCTCAAAATTAAATAAAATTTTAAAATAAAATGTTATTCTTGACGTTAAAGTCATCGTTTTGAAGTCAAGCTTTTTGGCCTGAGTTTGCTTTATTGGTGAATTCTGTGGAAGCAAGAAGAGTTTGAATACATGTTTCAATTTTATGATTGTTTGAATAAAACATAAGAATTCTTCAGTGTTTTCTAGCATTTCCAGGTTTTTTGTCTATAGAGAAGTTGACAAGGTTTAATCACTTTTTGAGTTCAGGGAAGCATTTCTCACATATTGAAAGATTCACATGGTTGTCTAATTTCAATCTCCTCTTCCTGGGAGGTAACTTACCTGAAAGAACTTACGACTTTTGGACATTATTCATTATAGTGATTGTGAGTGATTAGTGGTTATGAGTCAATTTACCTCATCTGCATGACCCAGTGGGGCTGCCAGCAAAGTCAAATCATGTGTAAACTCCTTCCTGGAAGTTATTCTTGGAATGGTCTTTCTTTGTCTCTAGTACAGTAAACCTCTACCTCAAGTTTAGTCAATCACTTCTACCTGCCTACTTATCTATCTATCTATTTAGAGAGTGCGAGGGCAACGAGAGGGGCAGGCAGAGAGGGAGGGAGAGAGAATATTAAGCAGGTTCCGTGCTGTTGAGTCCAATATGGGGCTCAGTCCCATGATCCCAGGATCATGACCTCAGTTAAAATCAAGAGTTGGATGCTTAATTGATTGAGCCACTCAGGCACTCTTAGTCAATTACTTCTGGAAAGTCAGTATAGTTTAGAGTGGAAAAGAAGAACTTTGTATTTTCCTGTTTATGAACCAACATCTCTTAAAAAGGTGCCAATTCATACTGTCATTGAAGTTGCATTAGAAGCTGAAGGTACCATTGGCCAAGTTTTCAGTGCCAAAGCGTGCCTTTGTAAAACTGCAGTGAGTTACTTTTCTATTGAGTTTCTTCATCAAAGCAGCAAAAGCAGAGGTCTTAGCAAAGGATCGTAAGTGCTCATGTTTGTACACAAGTATTACACTTTTTCTTTCACAACTTACACTTTCAAAATTTTAAAACTTTTTCATTCAAAAGTAGTGAAACTTGGAACTGTTCCAAAGACCTAAACAACTTATGTTAACTTCTGAAAGGTGCTAATAAGATAATGCGCTTTATAGATAAAAGTGAGGGTTGTCAAAAGGGAGAAATGTCAGTCATTTAACCTTGCTGCATCCTGAAGGGAGATGGCTTCCATTCCTACTATCTTTTGTTGCAGAATACTTGACTAAATGATGAGAGGTTTAGAGAAGATGACATAATTTGACAAGATACTACTTTACTTACCTTTCTTTACTCAAAGTCGTAAACCAGCTTCACCATCCTAGAATTCCAACTTCACTAAAGTTTCTGTAATCAAAGATGACTTCTTTGGCATAGCCTGGAGGCTGAATACTTTGAGATAAGGCTTCTAATAAGGAAAACATAAATTTTCCTAAAGTCAGTTTATCATGAAATATCAGGTATATTTTGAGTTCATTAGGTAGAAGATCTCTGCCTTCAGCTTGACTGACTAGCAGCTTGATACACAAAGCTGACTTTTGTGCCCCTCAGTGTTCATCAGTGAAAGAAAAGTTTTGTTGTACTTTCTGTGGCATTTAATGCCCTTAAGTATTGGCCAATGGTTTATACATGAAGAGGTGTCCATAATTGTAACATAGGATATATTTCCTTTTATTCCTATCCATAAGACGCCATTTTTGGACATCATAACATGACGTATCATCTCATGTGTCTGTGCACTTCTTAGTGCTAATCCCAGAAAAGAAAATAAACTTAAACAGTACCTTGGCATGAATTTTTTAAAAGTTTGTACTTGGTAATGTCCCTTCTGAAACTCTCTGATTTTGGTATATAAATTCATCTAGAAACTCATTTAATATATAAACTCATATCTGTTTCTATAAATTCGACTGTAGGTATTAGACATAAGTGGAATTATGTGGTATTTTTCTATTTGCAGCTGGTTTATTTCACTTAAAATGACCTTAAGATTCATTCCTGTTATAGTATGTATTCGAATTTCCTTTTTTAAGACTGGATCATATTCTATTATGTATGTAGACCATATTTTGTTTATCCATTCATCTGTTGGTGGACACTTGGGTTGTTTCCACCTTTTGGGTACTGTGAATTACACTGCTATGAACGTGGGTGTACAAATAGAAAGCTTTATATTTTAATAAACAAACTATTTTGTAATGACATGCTGATTTTCAAATTTAAATTTTTTTAAAGTATAGTTTTTAAAATTTATTTTGAGAGAGAGCACATGTGCATTCACATGGGGGGGGCAGAGAAGGAGGGAGAGAGAGAATACCAAGCAGGCTCTGTACTTTCAGTGCATAGCCCAAAATGGGGCTTGAACTCACAAACTGTGAGATCATG
The DNA here is from genome assembly GCA_030068075.1 of Paguma larvata. Lineage (NCBI taxonomy): Eukaryota > Metazoa > Chordata > Mammalia > Carnivora > Viverridae > Paguma > Paguma larvata. Next base: position 28,268,923 of record CM057826.1, on the reverse strand, counting down.
ACTTGAGCCGAAATCAAGAGTCAGACCCTTAACTGACTGAGCCACCCAGATGCCCCACATAATGCTGATTTTAAATGACATTAAATACTGAATTCATTAATATATTGAGTTCATACTTTTCTTTTTTGCAAGTTTATTTATTTTGAGAGAGTGAGCTTGCATGAGTGAAGGGGTGGGTTAGGGAAAGAGGGAGAGAATCCCAGGCAGGCTCCTTGCCGTCAGTGTGAGGCATGATGCAGGTCTCAATTTCAAGAACCACGAGATCACGGGGTGCCTGGGTGGCTCAGTCAGTTAAGCATCCGACTTTGGCCCAGGTTACGATCTCACCGTTCATGGGTTACAGCCCCGTGTTGGGTTCTGCTAGAGACTGCTTCGTATTCTGTGTCTCCCTCTCTTTCGGCTGCCCCTTCCCCACTCATGCTCTGTCTCTCAAAAATAAAAATAAACTTAAAAAAAAAAACAAACTGTGAGATCATGACCTGAGCTGAAACCAAGAGTCCAGTGCTTAACTGACTGAGCCAACCAGGCGCCCCTGAAGTGTTTCTTTTTCAATATGGTTCTTTTTTTTTTTAATGTTTTTATTTTATTTTTGAGAGATATAGAGATATAGCGTGAGCAAGGGAAGGGCAGAGAGAGAGGGAGATACAGAATCTGAAGCAGGCTCCAGGCTCTGAGCCATTAGCCAGAGCCTGACGCGGGGCTCGAACCCATAGACCGTGAGATCATGACCTAAGCTGAAGTTGGCTGTTCAACCGACTGAGCCACCCTGGTGCCCCTTTTTTTTAATACTATTTTATTTTTTAACCAGAAAGGAAGGCAACAGGTGCTAATGATTTTAGTGGGATATTCTTTTCTTTTTTTTTTAATTTTTATTTTTTGAGAAACAGAGAGACTGTGAACAGGGGAGGGGCAGAGGGAAAGGGAGACACAGAATCTGAAGCAGGCTTCAGGCTCTGAGCTGTCAGCACAGAGCCTGACGCGGGGCTCGAACTCACGGACTGTGAGATCACGACCTGAGCCGAAGTCGGACGCTTAACCAACTGAGCCACCCAGGCGCCCCAGTATGGTTCTTTTTTACTTTATTTAAATGATCATGGGTAGTAATATTTTAACTTCAAAATTATATTGAGTTCATACTTTTCATATACTATTTAAATGTATCTTGGGGTTTTTTAAGTAGGCTCCCCATCCAGTGTGGGGCTTGAATTCACGACCTCAGGATCAAGAGTCACATGTTTACCAACTGAGCCAGCCAGGCATCCCCTTCTTATACTATTTAATCACTAGTTCATTTTAATGGTAAAGCTATTAGTCTATTAATGCTTAGATAGTCGATGTGGATGTAATGGTAAAACCATAGTCTATTAATGCTTAAATAGTGTAAGTGGATTTTTTTGGAATAATCCCTAACCTGTGTCTGCTCTATCTTAGGCATCTTTCAACCTCATGTACGGCACCTGCTGGTTTTGGCAACCCCTGTGGATATAGTGATTCTTGGACTCAGCTATGCTAATTTACAAACAGGTATAGCAATCCATATGTAGTATTTTGAAAATAAAAATGTTACCCAATTTAATATAATTAAAAGCTAATGTTTTTCACTGAGTTAACTCTCCAGACTATTTGTTGATAGCAAAATAATATTTTCCTATAGGCGATTGTTTCTTTCAGGTTAGTAGCTCCACCAAATAAGTATTCTGAATATGTTTACCATGTTAATGTACACTCATTAAATGTGCAGTATAAAAGGGTAGTAAAAGAGAAGCAATTGACACTAGCGAGTTTTTCCAATAATACTTTCAGTTTCTTCGTTTCTGGTTTTTTGAATAGCCATTGTAACATACAGAACATCAAAATATATATATTCTTTCCTTATAACGTAAGAAGACCTTGGTTTATTACTGGTATATTCAGTGGTTTCTTTTGCATTTTGGCAACCTGAGTAAAATGTGGAATTTCAGTGACTCAGATTAATTATTATTACTATCACATCCTTAGGCCCATTTCTAAAATATAATTTAGGATAGTTTTTGATGTTGCATAATGTTACATATATAAATCTTATTCTGTGTTATAAATTTTTTATATATATACATATTATAGGTTCTATTTAACTTGAATAAATTGTATCAGACTTTTTACAGTAATTTAAAAATAATGCTATAGAAGCTTTTGGCTGTATCAGTAAGAATTCAGTAAAAATACTAATTCTGAAGATGATGCAGTGATTGTCTCAAACTTTAAAAAAGCAGATAAGCTGATTCCTGTATTCTTTCTTTAAAAAAAAATAGGTTCTGGAGTTCTTAATGACAGTATGTGTGGTGGAATGCAGTTGCTTCCAGATCCCTTATATTCTCTTCCCACTGATAATACTTACCTTTTAACAATAACTTCCACTGATAATGGCAGAATTTTCTTGGCTGGAAAGGATGGCTGTTTATATGAAGTAGCATACCAAGTAAGTCTAGCATTTAAAAACATTTTTTTCATCTCGATTTTTTTCATCTTAAGGATAGAATTTGCTTTTGTTTTCTAATTATATAAGCACACTTATATATTCTTATGGAAAGTATTCATACATACAGTTAAAACCATAGTCTTCCCTAACTATACCATGCCTATAAAACCCAGTCCTCTCTTCTAGAAGTAAAAACCATGATCAGTTCTGAGTATTATTTTGTTTTAGAACATGATACACTGATAATTATATCTATATATTTATGTGTGTATGTATGCTTTTATTTGGATTATTGCTTATGTTTTGTTACATAACTGGCTTTTCACTAAATTGTGTTATGTTTTGTGATTGCTACATATTTGTCTATTAAATGATGTGCATTATTTACGTAACAATTCCTTTCTTCTGTTTTGTTTTTTTTTTAATATAATTTTTTAAATTTATTTTGAAAGAGAGAGAGAGAGAGAGGGAGAGGGAGAATCCCAAGTAGGCGGTGTGCTGTCAGTGCAGCCTGAATTTGGGCTCGAATTCATGAACTATGAGATTGTAACCTGAGCCAAAATTAAGAGTCAGACGCTTAACCAGCTGAGCCACCCAGGAGCCCCTGGTTTACTGCTTTTAAATAAAAGGGTTTTTTAAGATAACTAAAATACGAGCTTATTAACAGCACTATGAGGTTTTAAAAAAGCTGATTTCATTGAGAGCAGTGATATGATTATGGCTAAGTATGTTTTCTATTTTTAATTAAAGGACTAAACTCAATACTTATTCTGATAGTATGTCTCATTTTATTTACAATTATTGGTATTTCACTACAGTTTGAGGTTTTTGTACATGTGAGTATACAGTAGTTGCTATAACAGATGTACCTACATTCACAAGTCTTTCTTTCAATTTTTCCTTTTAAGGCAGAAGCAGGTTGGTTTAGTCAAAGATGTAGGAAAATAAACCACTCAAAGAGTGCACTTTCTTTCCTTGTTCCTTCGTTACTACAGTTTACATTCTCAGAAGATGGTAAGTAGACAACAATAAATTCTACAGAAATTTTTTTGTCAGATTGTTGACTTAACATTTTCTTCAGAAATTCTCATTTTTTTTTAAATGTTTATTTACTTTGGGAGTCGGCTGGGCAAAGACAGAGACAGAGAGTCCCAAGCAGGCTCTGCACTTAGTACACTTAGTGACTCGGGGCTCAGACTCACAAACCATGAGATTATGGACTGAGACCAGATCAAGAATTGGGCGCTAAACTGACTGAGCCACCCAGGTGCCTCCAGAAATTCTCGTTCTTAATTGAAAGTTTGTCTTCTTAAATAACATTTGGTATATCTTCATAAGGTTTCCTAAAGGAAGAAGAGATTATAAATTAGTGTGGGTTTTATTCCCAAGTTCCTATAAATGTAGCATCACAGAGCATGAGTCTGAAACACCTGTACATACTTGAACCAATACTGTGTATATGTGAGAGAGAGACAGAGAGAGAGAGAGACACCTCTAATACATGTTTTGCCCTGTCTAGAACAAATTGAATATGAATAAAAATGAATATATCTGAATTTTTAATAAAACGAGAGATTTAGGCAGGTGAAATAATTAAAAAATACTTTAGTGAGATAAGATAAATCCACTTAAACTTTGTGACTGAAATTTAAAATTTTGTCACTTCACACAGTGATTCATTAAACTAAATGAAGTTTCTTGAAGGAACACACTGAGTATAATTATTCCTGTGTTTCTAGCATATAGTAGACATTCATTAAATGTCGAATGAAGAAATAATCTAGAATTTAATTTTGATTTGGCTTAAAATTCATTGAGAAGACAGAGTAATTTATTTGTAAGGCTCTTAATCCAGTCACGGTATTTGATGCCTGCTTTTTTCCATATATTATCTGATCTAAATGCTTCTTGGCTTTGTCCTCATGTAAAAATCCTAGGACTTATCTACAAAGCAAGAGAAAAGCCCCAAAATGCAAAGTTCTAATTCAGCAATTTTAATTTGTTGTAAGTGGCTACTGTGTTTGATTTGTTAATTTTTGATGTTTTTTTTTCTTTTTTTGTCTTACAGATCCTATTCTTCAAATTGCAATTGATAACTCTAGAAATATTTTATATACACGATCTGAGAAAGGAGTAATACAGGTAAGCATTAGTATTATACTACCGTTTAAGTGGGAGAAGAACATCCCTGTTTTTGAGGAGGAGATTCAGTTACTCTTAGCCTTTTCCTATAGGCTGTGTGCTTTTTAAAAAACTACTTTCAGGGTCCCTTTATTATGAAATTTCAAATCTCTGAATGTTTCAGGATCCCTGAAAAGGAGGGGTCTGTCTAATAAAATATCATTTAAAGATTATTTTGTAAAGCACATATGGGTTATAGTTATGTTTAAGTGGGCACAATTTTTTATTCACAGGTTTATGATTTAGGCCACGATGGACAAGGAATGAGCAGAGTTGCCTCAGTTTCGCAGAACTCTATTGTCTCTGCTGCTGGAAACATTGCTAGGTAATGTGTATTTTATTGTCAGATATTTCATTTGCAGGCATAATTATGCTATTTGTATACAGCATATTGAAATTCTTTTCAAAATATCTTTAAAAGATAAGGAATGCAGAAGGAGTTTACATTGGAGGTTATGTTTGAGCTGCTAGAGAAAGCTCTTCTTTTAATTCTGATGTTGGCTGGTTTGAAACAAGACAGACTGGTTTTAAGTGTAAAGTACAGTTTGACATGTTTTTCCATGGAACTTTAAGCCTTAGGTGATTACAGGAGTTGTCGCTGAGAAACTACATGTCTCAAAGTTCCCCACTTGTAAACACTCCAAAATTTTAACGGGCCTGTGCAGTATTAGTTGGTCTGATAATTGACACAAGTGCAGTTTGGGAATACAGGAACTCTACAGTTGTGATGTCCACATTGTATTCTTGAGTAAACTGAAAATTCATGGGTGTTAGGATTTATTCGAAGTCTGACTCTTAGATAAGTACTAGAACCCAAGCTACAGGCCAAGTCTTCAGACATTATACACCGTGATTTACATATATCACAACTAATTTAGCTCAAGTGCAAAAATTCTCTTCGTGTAACAAAGGCCTCAAATTTTCAGCCTCGGTTTTCTATGTGCTTGGATCATTGCATTCAGATATCCTAGTGAAAAATCAATGTTTTCTTTGCTATTCAGTGACAGGAATTCTCAGGGCAGACCGTCTAAAACAAAGTTTTTCCTTATTCGTCTCCCAACTTTTTTTTTTTTTTGGAACTGTTTTCAAATCCACAGAAAAATCAGAAGCACAGCATGGTAAAAACCGATATACCCTTTATCCAAATTCAACAGTTGTTACCTTTTTCCCTCACTTTCTTTCTTGTGAGCTCCTTGAAAGTAAGTTGTAGACATCGTGACTTTCATCCTTACATCCTTCAACTTTCTTTCCTAAGTCTATTACATAAGCACAATACCAGTTCCACACCTAAAATAATCATTTTGTGATACTATCTTGTAATAATACAGTTCATATGAAATTACTTAATAGTCCCAAAAATCTTTCATAACAGTTTTTCTGTTCATTTTTCTCCAGGTTCAGTCAGAGCCCATGAATTACATTGGTCATTTGTCTTATTGACATAGAACAGGTGTCTCACTGTCCTTTCTCTTTCCCTACATTTGGTGGGGAGGGGCAGGAGTCTTATTTGTAGGATATCTCTTTTTCTGAATTTGTCTTTTTTTTTTTTTTTTTTTTTCATTAGATTCAGAAAATAGGGTAAATTTTCGGGGGGGCCAGTATCACATAGGTGATGTGAACTTCTTGCAGTGTTACATCAATAGGTACATATTACCGGTTTTTCCACTCTGGAATACTTGGCTAAGGTGCTTTTTACCAGGTGTCTCTGTTATAAAGTTTCATTTTTCCTTGTTTTTAATTAGTAGTAATCTTTACAGTGATAATTTGATGCTCTGAGAACGCCTTGTTCCTCATTGACCATTTACCCAATGGAGTTAGCCTTTTATGATCTTTCAGAAAAGAGTTACTTCTAACAGTGTTAATGTAAACTCATACTCATTTTGTTGGCACTTGCTGCTGTTGTATTAATTTTCTAAGAAGTTAGTCTTATTTTAGCATATTTAGATACTTAGTAGACCATTTTAAAAATAGACTTTAGTTTTTTTTTTTTCCTTCTTTCTTGTAGGACCATAGATCGTTCTGTTTTTAAGCCAATTGTTCAAATAGCAGTGATTGAAAATTCTGAATCACTGGATTGTCAGTTATTGGCGGTCACACATGCAGGTATGTGTGATAGTTTATATGTCTACTGTTGCTTTTAGAACTTGATAATCTTCAGATTTGGGAATTTATTATTAGAAATGTATTTTACTTGTGTACTATTTATTAAGCCATCTTAATAACTCATAAAATTAAGGATTTTGAAAATTGGAAGATTTTCCCTGGTTCTTTTGCCTGATTTTATAGATGTAAAACTAGGCCTGAAAAGTAAAGTGGCTAATAAATTCAGTGACAGAGCCTGCATAGGAACAAGGGCTCCCTTGGCTTAAAGTTGCAGATTCTTTCTACTAAAATGTGGATTCACCTGTCAATTCCAGGTGACACCTTCTTAGAAATCTGCTTTGGGTGATATTACACACGAGGAACTTAGATCAATCAGGAAAGTGATGTGTGGCTTTAACAGGCGTCTGGTGTTACTCTGTGGAATTGCTTCAATAATACATATACCTCAAGATTTTCATTTTCGGGGCGCCTGGGTGGCTCAGTCGGTTGGGCGGCCGACTTCAGCTCAGGTCATGATCTCGCGGTCTGTGAGTTCGAGCCCCGCGTCGGGCTCTGTGCTGATGGCTCAGAGCCTGGAGCCTGCTTCCGATTCTGTGTCTCCCTCTCTTTCTGCCCTTCCCCTGTTCACGCTGTGCCTCTATGTCTCTCAAAAATAAATAAACAAACAAACAAACAAAAAAAAGATTTTCATTTTCTGTTATTGATGTATAATTTTACTCCATCATCAGGTGTAAGGTTATATTTCAGCACTTGTCCGTTCAGACAGCCATTAGCACGACCTAACACATTGACACTGGTTCATGTTCGCTTGCCTCCTGGATTCTCCGCGTCTTCAACAGTGGAAAAGCCTTCGAAAGTACATAAAGCACTTTACAGTAAAGGTAAATTCTGAAATACTATCAGATTTAAGATTGGGTTTTTTAAATTATTAAAATTAGAATGTCTTTTGACCTCTTTGAAAATAACAAATTTTCCAATAAAATTTAGAATATTTTAGCTTTTTACATTAATTACGGTTTTATTACCTACAACCCCAGTGGACTTAAAACTGATGTCACTAAAGTCAATATAAAGGGAAGAAGTTAGCAGGAGAGGCTGGAATTGAGCACAGCAGAGTAAATTTCAAAATCGAATTGTCATGTCAACTAGTATTTCTAAGATGATGCTTTTATAATCTATTTATCTCTGCCATTCCACTAGTTTAACTTTATCGTTTTTATTCATGATCTGTTTGAGATAACCAGTATATGAAATTCTATTTCATTGAATATTAGATACCATTAACCGAAAGTCCCAGCATTTTTTGTATATTAAATGTGCTTTTTTAAAGTTAATAATTAAATTCATAAGCCCATTGATTACGAAATATATCGTAACTTTAGAAATCTTTTTTTTTTAATTTTATAATAGTTTATTTTCAAATTGGTTTACATATAACACCCAATGTTCATCCCAACACGTGCCCTCTTTAATGCCCGTCACCCCCTCTCCCCCCCCAACCCCCTCGCCCTCAGTTTGTTCTTAGTCTTTGAGAGTCTCTTATGTTTTATCTCCCTCCCTCTCTGTGTCTTTTTTTCCTTACAAATCTTGAGATGTTGGGGGTGCCTGGGTAGTTCAGTTGGCTGAGCACTGACTCTTCATATCAGCTCAGATCATGATCTCATGGTCATGAGATCAAGCCCTACGTCAGTCTCTGCACTGAGCATGGATCTTCTTGGGATTCTCTTTCTCCCTCTTTCTCTCTACCCCTCCCCCACTCATGCTCTCTCTCAAAATAAATAAATAAATTTTTTTTTAATGGAAAATTTAAGGGGTGCTGGGTGGCTCAGTCAATTGAGTGTCCAACTTTGGCTAAGGTCATGATCTCACAGTTTATGGGTTCAAGCCTCACATCAAGCTCTGTGCTGACAACTTGGAGCCTAGAGCCTCCTTCAGTTTCTGTGTCTCCTTCTCTCTCTTTGTTCTTCCCCCACTCACACTTTGTCTCTCTCTCTCAAAAATAAATAAACACTAAAAAATAATAGAATCATGGGAATCTACTCCTGAAACCAAGAGCACACTGTATACACTGTATATTAGCTAACTTGACAATAAATTATATTTAGGAAAAAAAGAATAGAAATTTTAAGATGTGGAAAAAGTAGGTGTTTACACCAAAGAAATGAAGTATAAGATCTGGAACACTTAATGAATCTACCCTACCAATAATTTTATGTCCTTTTAGGGGATTAATTTTTGTTTATTTTGTAATTTATTTACTAATAATGATGCATGCTATGTATATGTGTTATATGTATTCATATTAGTATTTAATATTACTAATTAAGATAATTAGGGAAGCATATTATTTGGCACGTATAAGATTTCATATGTTAAACTTTTAGGTATTCTACTGATGGCAGCCTCGGAAAATGAAGATAATGACATTTTGTGGTGTGTTAACCATGATACATTTCCTTTCCAAAAGCCAATGATGGAAACCCAGGTAAGTTATCCTGGGAATCTTAAAGAACTTTTTATATAATTTATTATAATTTTTAAGTGAAGAACAAAGTTGTAAGAATCTTTATGTCGTGGTATTTATTTTGAATAATCATGTATGATTGGAAATCGAAAATAAGTGAATTCTGTTACTTCTTTGTTTTTCCTCTGTGAGGTTGGAAGTCATTAATGATAATCATTAAAAATATCTTTTAACGTTGGAAACCTTTTAGAATGTTTTTCATAATGTACCCAAAAATGCATATATCTTTTCTGAATTGACTTTTATACCATTTAAATATATTGGGTTTTTAGTTATTTAATTATGAGGCCATCCACTATAGTTATGACTTAGAATTTTGCCTTAATGATGTCTTTATAGTTCTGGCTAAATTAAAAAAAAATTTTTTAATTATGAAAATTTTCAAGCATGCACAAGAATGATAAATTGAACTCCCATAATTAAAGAATTACCAACCCTTTCCCCATCTTGTTTCAAATCTCTTCCCTGCGTATACAAATGTACACACACAAACACACGGTTGTATTTTAAAAGCAGATATCACCACGTATTCCATGAAGTCGATGTGGAGTTCATAGGTTAGGTTTGCAGCCCCGGCCTGCCCTGGCCCAGTCCCACACCTGGGCTGCTCTTCTCAGCCATCAGCATAGAAGAGGCTAAGGAGAGGCCAGGACCACCGACAGTATGACTAGGGAAGCTGTCTCTGCTCCTTCCCATTGGTATCCCCTATCTACCTATATCTATTTCTCCTAAAGGCCCTACATAGCCCATGCCGCCTGCCCCCTGAGGATGCTGATCAAACCAATAAATGCACTCCCTTTGGAATCATCTCTTTAAAGGCATTTTGGTTCTAGCTGCTGCTGACTGCTTCCTAGTTATTCTCAAACTTAAGCCCTTTTAATTATGGGGAGCAGGAAAAGGGATGTAGACGAAAGGAAGAAGAAAGCATCCCCAGGGATAGGGGCATAGTTTAAATTGGCTCCTCCAAATTTCTGACATGGCCCAAGGACCAGGGGTAGGGGTAGAAGGTAGGTATGTAGGCAAGAGTCATTTTTCTCATTCTTTTTTTTTTTTTCTTTCCATTCTTTAAACTTCACTGAGCACTGACCGTGTATCTCATGCTGTGGTAGACTGTGAGGATTCCGAACTCACTAAGATGAACCCTTTCCTGATGGAAGCACAGTATTAGGGAGTGCAGGTTTGAATTCTGGCTCCATTTCCTTAAAGCTGTGGCTCACAGGGTTTAATCTGGCCCTCAGTTACCTTGTCTATAATACTTATAAGAATACCTACCTCTGTGGGTTTGTTGTAGCATTAAATGCGTTCATGTGTGTAAAGTACTTAGCATATTGCCTGGCATATAGGAAGCACTCAAAATGATGAAGATGATAACTGTTATTTTTTTAAGCAAATACTATGCATCATATCCTTTCATTTGTATACTTGTAACCAAATATGGACTTTTTAAAAGAAAAATAGCTACCAAATATAAATGTAGTCCATGAACTTTAACCAAATTATACTCACCCCAAAACAGCTATGTATAACATTAGAATAATGGGGAAATTCTATATTGACTGGGCATTAGACTACTGTTAACATTCTTAAATGTTACAATATCATGGTTATCTAAGAAAACATCCTTATTTTTAGGAGATGCATGTAAAAGTATACAGCAGTGACATATGTCAGTCACTTTCAAATGGTTAAGTTAAAAAATATATATATGGCAAAATGCTAATAGTTACTGAAGTAGATATTGGGAATATAGACATTTATTGTGCTTTAAACATTTTTAGATGCTTGAAATTTTTTATAATAAAAGTACTTTAGAAAACTAAAACACTTAAAAAAAAAGAGTATCTTAGAAGCAAAAATTTCAGAACAAAATTTATGTCAGCAAAATTTAAGTATTAAACCTATCCAGTCTATCCTGGAAAGATGGTAGAATATAGTTTTTGGTTATTGAAAGAAGTGTAATTCTGGTAAATACTTATACAGTTAATCTATTTTTTTAATGCAGTTTATTTATTTATTTTTGAGAGACAGAGGAAAGACAGAATCCGAAGCAGGTTCCATGCTGCCAGCGTGGAGTGCAAGATCACAACCTGAGCTGAAATCAAGAGTTGGACACAACCGACTGAGCCACTCAGGCACCCCTATTTACAGTTAATAATAAGAAAATTTTGGCTTTGCCTTCTAGTATAAAAGATTATTGTCAGAGAAGATGGCCTTATTAAAGGAATAGACAGAACATTAAATAGAAACGAGAATGTTCATATTCATGGATTATTAATATATGAAATTCTGCATTCCTTAGAGATTAGACCTATATGTTTTTCCTTTTTAGAAGGTTTTGCTTTACATAACTTTAATAACAAGTATAAAAGATTTATTTCTTTTGTGTAGATGACAACCCGTGTTGATGGTCATTCATGGGCTCTCTCTGCAATAGATGAATTGAAAGTGGATAAAATAATTACACCCTTAAATAAAGATCATATTCCAATAACTGACTCACCAATTGTGGTACAGCAGCACATGTTGCCTCCAAAGAAATTTGTTCTCCTCTCGGCACAGGTATGTACACGTTCTCTTAACATAGAGACAAAAAAGAAGCAATGTTTAATGTTAGATATTCTGCAATATTTGCTTAGTAGAGTCATTTACTTAAGGGCTTCAGTAATTTTTACTCTTAAAAATATTCTTAAGGAATAATTTGTAAGTACCAAAAATGCAACAAGAAGAACTTGCTGTTTATAAAGTGGTACATGTTTTCTAAAGCAGCATTTCTACCAGTGTTTAAAATAAAATAACCTAAGTTTATTTTTTATAATTCTCACATAGCTTATTAAAAAACATTTTTTGGTATTTGTTTTTTGAATAGTATGCATCAACAAAATTGAAATGGCATAACAATGAGTATGCAGAGTAAAATCTTCCTTCCAGTTGAGATCCCTTCCTTACACACCCGTGTATGTCATCAGCATCTGTGTGTCCTTCCAGAGGTGCAGATACACCAACCATAAAATAATGGGAACATACTCTATACACTGTTTTATACCTTCCTTTTTATATTTCAGATATATATTTTAGAGATCCTTCCATATTATCCTATAAAGAACTTTCTCATTTTATGTTGGAAAGGTTTTCTTTTATATGGATATACTGTATTTAACAAGACCCCTATTAATGGATTATCTTTGCTGTAATGCTGCAATCTTGTGCATGTATCATTTTCTGTTTGTATGAATAAAGCTGTAGAACTGCATCTGCTGGGTCAAAGAATATGTGCATTTCTAATTTTGATAAATGTTGCCAGATTCCCCTGTGGTCAGTCGTACATATAGGCATATATTCAGTATCGATGAATATTGAGTGCCTATTTCCTCACATCTTGTCCAACTATAATACATCATTTTATTAAGAGTAGGATGGACAGTCTTTTCAAATGTTTATTTTTCTGTAAACTGTCTATTTCTATTTTATCGAATTGTCTATTTCTTTTTGATTTATAGAAGCTCTTTATAAAGGAAACTATCATTTTAGTGTCATATTTTTCCTAGTTTGTCATTTTATTTTGTTTATTGAGATTTTCCCCCTATGGATAAAACCTATAAGTAGTCAGAATTTTCTGTTATCTTATGGATTTATGAAAGTAGTAAAAAAAAAAAAAAAAAAAAAAAACCTTTCTCATCCTGGGGTTTATAAAAAGTTCACCAGTAGTTTATTTTAGTACTATTACAGTTTTATTTTGTCATTTATATCTTGGATCTGTTTGGAATTTATGTTGGTATATGGTTAAGGGTAAAGCATAATTGTTTTCTAAATGGACGTACTTATGCCATCATGATGAAAGGATAATGTAACTTTAATCCTTGGCTTTGAGGTACAGCTTTTATCATACTCTAAATTCAAATATTTACTTGAACCTGTATCAGAACTTTCTAAATTTAATAAGAAAACACTGACCTCCACCAAAAAATAAACTCCAAATTAATTAAAAAGGTTCTGGCTCTTGTAGATACAACATTTGATTAACCTATGTTATGCATGGTAATAGTATATGCCCTGTGAATATATTTTGTGTTTTACAGAGCAGTGTTCTGAATTAAACTTCTTATGGATATATAGACCTAGTATAGGTTGGACGTTGAAATGTTCCTTTTAACCAGTTTGCTTTGTATTCTTGAAGGGTTTTTATTTGTTCTTTTGATTTTATTAAATAAAATATCAGGGTCAGTTGATCCAGCCATGCCTGATAAATCTATTTATGTATTTATGTTTTTTTTAACTTCTTAGGGGAGTCTTATGTTTCATAAACTTAGACCTGTAGATCAACTGAGGCACCTGCTTGTGAGTAATGTGGGTGGAGATGGAGAAGAAATTGAAAGATTCTTCAAATTACATCAGGTAATTATTTGTATTTTTTTTTAAATATGATATTTTAAATAATGAAACGTTGGAAGTCATAGCTCAATTTTATGTAAGTTAGGATCAAAATATTGTAATTAACAAGTAATCTTTTTTTTTCTGTTTCTAGAATTTTTTTTTTTTAATAATAGTTTATTTTCAAATTGGTTTACATATAACACCCAGTGTTCATCCCAACACGTGCCCCTTTCTTTAGTCACTATGTATGTACTAATATTTGGGAACAGTATTAATAAGTAAAGCTTATGTAGTAAGCTCAGATTTTTGTTTGTTATTATTAAGTTCTTATTAAAGTGTACTAGTAAGAGACTCACGTTCAAGTTGTGTGATAAATGCATTTTTATTAAAAGCACAGGGCATTTTGGACAAATCATTTTTTTTTTTTAATTTTATTTTTTGCCAAAAAAAAACAATTGGGGGCAGTAGCGATGGGGCCATTAGTATGTCAGAGCTATAGCTACAATTGACAAGATAAAAATCAGAAAGCTTAATATCAAATCAAAGTTAAATACAAAGACACTGGATTCAAATCACCAGCTCCACCACAGGGTTTACTACTTGAATTCTATGGGCTTCAGTTTCTTCGTGTGTAAAACATGCATTATAGGGTGCCCGAGTGGCTGAGTCAGTTAGCTTCCAGCTCTTGGTTTCGGCTCAGGTTTTAGTTTGTGAGTTCAGGTCTTACAGTTTGTGAGTTCAAGCCCCGTATGGGGGGGGTCTGCGCTGACAGTGTGGAGCCTGCTTGGAATTCTTGGGATTCTCTCTCTTTCTCTCTCTCTGCCCTTCTCACATATGCACACGCACTCTTCCTCTTGCTCAAAACAAACAAACAAACAAACAAAAACCATGCATCACAATAATATACGATGTGGGGATTGATATATGCTCTCCTCTTAAAATAGTACCTGGCATGTGACAGGTACTCAATAAATATTAGGTGCTGTTATTTTCTAAAAGGTAAAAAAGATCATGAGGGGAAAAAATTAGGGAAAGAAACTATAAACTAAAATAGAATCTAGATAAAAAGAAAGAGAGAGCACCCTTTAATGATACTGCCTACAATAATCTTTCTCCTTTTTCATACCACCTGATCTCATTCACATAGCAAGTATATAGTAAGCACCTGCTCTGTGCTAGGCACAGATTCAAACACTGGGTACAGCAGTAACCAAAACTTCTTTGTCAGTGTTTATGTTTGGGGCGCCTGGGTGACTCAGTCAGTTGAATATCCAAATCTGGATTTCGGCTCAGGTCATGATTTCTCAGTTCATGAGATCGAGCCCCACGTCGGACTCTTCTCTGACAACACGGAACATGCTTGGGATTCTCTCTCTCCCTCTCTGCTCCTCCTCTACTCACACTCTTTCTCTCTCAAAATAAACATTTAAAATAAAATATAATAAATAAATGTTTATGTTTAACATAAGACAAGATACTCTTTTTTTTTTTTTTTAAACAGGAAGACCAGGCTTGTGCAACTTGCCTCATCCTTGCTTGTTCCACTGCTGCTTGTGATAGAGAAGTATCCGCATGGGCTACTCGAGCTTTCTTCAGGTATATGTCTATTTTCTTTTGTCCTTGGCCGCTTTTTTAAGTGGTTGCATTGGCCAATATGATGGTTTAAGGGCTTGGCGAACAGTTGAGGAACTACATAGGCAGGTTACTAAAATTCTTTTGTAAAAGGTTGAAATCTGGAAAGTTTATAATGCTAATAGAAGTTGCTAGATTAGCACAATGTATGAATTGTTACCCTTGCTCTAGGTAATTCTTCTCTCTAGTATACTTTCTTCACCTCTTTCTACTCCAGTTACTATATCTTTTATATTTCCTAAAACACTATACTGACTGCTTTACTTGTGTCATTGGCATTGAGGGATTCTGGAAACTTGGTATCAAAGAGATATTTTTATTTGGAAAATATTTAGCTAAAGGTAAGAATTTGAAGTCTGATTTGTTTAAAACAATTTTTCCAATGCTGTCTAACCATAATCTGGTATGAAAATTACAGTGCCATTTACTCTAAGTAAATTCTGGGTATTACTGACCCTTCTTAGAAATTGATCGAGTCCTATATAATTCTTTCTGATAGAGATTCAAGCCAACATTTATTAAGTAAGTGTTATAAATCTGTGCTTATAGATAAACACTAGAAACACAATACATTAAAGTCTCTAGTGTTTAAAGCTTTCTTTGGGAGCTAAGCAGGACTTGGACCACTTCCAGCTTTTAAGGTGGATAATTTCACTGAATAACATCAGCCTCTGTTGTCACAAAAAACAGGTATGGTGGTGAAGCACAGATGAGATTTCCAACCACTCTCCCTCCTCCAAGTAATGTGGGTCCCATCTTGGGATCTCCTGTCTACGCTAGTAAGTATAAAACATTGAAATGAGACTATTTCTAGTAGTTTCAGTTTTAGAAACTATATACCATATTTTAACAAACAAAGCTTTTCATTTTATTTTGTTTACTACCTCGGTTTTATTGGGTGAATAATTCTATAGATGTCCGACTCTTGAAAGCGATGATTTGGTAATACTGAGTTTTTTATGTTAGTGAACAAAATAGCTCGTAACCAGTAGTATTTACAGAAGTCGTTTCTTATTCAAAAGGAAGGAAGTGAATGATTTAATAATGAGTAAACTCCCACCTCAATGTTTTCCAAAGTAGAGATAGAAAGTTCCTGGGAAATAAGAGGAGTCCCTAAATCTTGAATATGTCATGGATGGTGCTACTCCTCACTCATCCTTAGAAACAGCTTCTCTAATTTAATCAGATTTAAAAGATTGGGAAATTATTTTATAAATCTTTATATTCTTTTCTTTTTAGGTTCTCCTATTCCTAGTAGTAGTCCATACCCGAATCCATCATTTTTGGGAACACCATCTCAGGGTACCTGTTTTCTTTATTTTACATCGCTATACTATTTGAAGAGCTAACACCGCTGTTATCTTTAATGCATAGTGAGAGAAAGATTAACTTGCCCTATTCTCTTGAAAATAATGTAATTTAATAGGAATCCCATGTCAGCAAGTGCTGACATTTGGCCATGAATACCTTTGCATAGGAACACCTGTAGCAGTGTACCTGGAAAGCTCCTTATTTGGGTACGAGGATTTAATTAGCAGCCATGTAATCTGTATAATTAGCTCTCTTTGACTCCCAGACATTAAGGAGTAGTGATTGCAAGCTTTCTTTCCTTTTATCCTGCAGGCTGACACTTGAAAGCCTATCTGGGAGCACCCATCCAAGTCTAAGTCTCTCTTTCAGGGAAAACCAAATTCAGTATCTGTTTATTCTAATACTTTTGTAAATATTCTTACCTTTGGGTCTAGATACACAGGCCTGAGTTACTGAGATTTCTGAATGTTTAAGGTTAAATTTAAAGATTTGTCTTTATTACGTGCATTCAAGGTGTACACCCTCCTGCCATGTCAACACCACTGTGTGCCTCAGGAAACCCAGCAACTCAGGCCGCAAGTATGAGTTGTGTGGCTGCACCAGAGATTGTGTACTCTGGAAAACACAATGGCATTTGCATTTACTTTTCTCGAATCATGGGGTAAGTTTTCTGTGGAATAAATAACCCAACTATTGCTCACCTTGTCCAATTTTGTGTTAATTTTTTTTTAACTCTAAATTTAGGGCATCATTTATTTCTATTAAATTTTACTTACAGTTTTAGCTCATTTGTTCAATAAGTGTATTGTTTAGCTTTTTTATCATCTGACTATATTTGTTGTGCTTTACATATATGCATATGTATACATGTACATATTAATATGTAGTGTTCCAAACCACCCCATAACTCAGTGATATGTGTCTGCAAGTCAGCTAGGCAGTTCTAGGTCTTAGATAGCTCACTCATTTATATGCAGCCAGCCATGAGGTTGAAGAGAGCCCTGCCAGTCTTGGCTGGATTCTCACATGTTTAGGGTCATGTTGGTATGCTGGTCTAGAATGGTATCTGCTGAGACGGCTGGGTTTTTCACATGGTCTCCTCCTCCAGCAAGTTAGCCAGGGTTTATTTACTTGGTGGTAGCAAGGTCCCATGAAAGAGGGTAGAAATTTGCAAAGCCTCTTGATACCTAGGTTTAGAATTGGCTTTACCATCACTTTCACCTCATTCTCTGGACCAGGGGAACATCTCTAGGCCAACCTAGATTCAAAAATAGAATCCAGGGGTGCCTGGGTGGCTCAGTTGGTTGAGCGTCCAGCTCTTAATTTTAGTTCAGGTAATGATCTCACTGTTTATGAGTTCAAGGCCCATATCGGGCTCTGCACTGATGGTACAAAGCCTGCTTGGGATTCTCTCCCTTTCTCTCCACCTCTCCCCTGCTTGTGCTCACTCTCTTTCTCAAAATAAAATAAATTTAAACAAAGTCCATTAAAAAATGAGAAATGTATTCCTCATTATGAGAGACACATCAAACTCATAAAGGATAGGTATGAGGAGGGATAAAGAATTACAGCCATTTTTGCAATTAATCAGTCATAAAGTCGAGTTAATTGTCCTGTCTGCTGTATATTTGTCTTAGATTTGAGATGGATGCTTTCATTTAGATCATGTGCTCAAAATGTGAAGCACTGCATTCTTGTTTACAATTCACTGCCCATCGTGTTTTGATTTTTCTTCAGCAGTATTATGTGAAATAACTTAGATATGTCAGGTTTAGACATTTTCTTGTTTTCCATTCTTTTGGATAACTTTATGAACTGTTAAATGAAATCATTGCCGTACTTTAATAAATACACAGAAAGGAGCTTACTACGTATCGTTATTGTTTTGTTTATATGGCATAATTGTTCAAACATTTTTTTATTTCAGAAATATCTGGGATGCTAGTTTAGTTGTGGAGAGAGTATTCAAGAGTGGCAGCAGAGAGATCACCGCAGTAAGTGTGTCGTATAATAGTATTCCACTGTTACTGTGTAACCAACTTACGGTATTATTTAGATAAATAGATGGTTTCACATTTCTTGATATAGTAAAAAGATGCAGTGGTCATTCTTTTATGTACATGTTTGTGTGCATGTCCAATAAACTCTCCTTGCCCAGGTCTGTCACTTATAAAATGATGAGTAATTTTCTTAATATTTCAGTCTGATACTTCAGTAGAAAATAACAAGATATCTCTCTCTTAAGGTTGTTGTGAGGGTTGAACAGTAAATCCTAGTACTTAATATTACTCACAGCTACTATTTAGTATTTTGCTTACATGCCCCCAAAAGCTTTACAGACTCAGTACTAATTTCCACGTGTTGGTATACTTTGTAGAGTGCTTTAAAAAAAGATTCTTTAAAACTTTGTATTAACATAAATTTATGTAGTAAAATTCTTTTAACATGAAATATGAATGCAATTTATTTTAAGCTTTTTTCTTTTTAAATTGGAAAGATATAAAATGTCTTTTCAATCCTGATACTCTTTAAAGTTCACATTTCTAAGAATAAGAATGTATTTACGTAACATAATGTATGATTTCGTTTATCTGAAGTGCAAGAACAGGCAAAGCTAACCTGTGGTGATAAGAAAAGTGGTTACCCGGGATGTGGAATAACTAATGACTAGGAAGAAGCATTAGAGAACTTCTGGGTTTGGAAATATTTTATATTGTGGTCTGGGCAGTGACTGTATTAAAAATGTAAAAAGCTATCAAGATGTTCGTTTAAGATGTGCCCATTTTACTGTCTGTAAATTATGCCTAAATCAAATCAGAGCAGGACAGGAGGGATGTGGGTATCTAGCCTTTCGTTCTGGTCATCAAGCATGAATTGATAAATAATTATGTTAATGAAGATAGGATACTTCAATATTGAAACTTTATAATCAATTACAGATATAAAGAGTATGGTACACATTTTCAGTGTTTTAAAACTTTGGAAAATACGTCTTTTCTTTATAGATTGAAAGTAGCGTTCCCTCCCAGCTGCTGGAGTCAGTGCTGCAAGAACTAAAAGGTTTGCAAGAATTTCTAGACAGAAATTCCCAGTTTGCAGGAGGACCGTTAGGAAATCCAAAGTAAGAGTAAATGAGATTTATTTACCCATTTTTCCCTTTTTTCTCTGAGATATAATTCACATGTTATTCATTCTTTTAAATGTTTAGTATAGTATATGTATGTTAAGTTTAGTATATTTATGAGGTTATGCAATTATCAGCACTATCTAATTCCAGAACATTTTCATCACTCCAAAAAGAAACTCTTAACCCATCAACAATCACTCCTGTCTTGGGGCGCAGTAGCAAGAATACCATAGAATGGCTTGAACAATAGTCATTTATTTCTCACAGTTGTCAGAGCTGGAAGTCTGAGATCACAGTGCCAGCATGGTTGGGTTCTGGTAAGGACCCTCTTCCTGGTTTACAGATAGCTGTTTTCTTTCTGTGTCCTCACATGGCAGAGAGAAAACTAGGTGACAGGTTCTCTGGTCTCTTCTTCTAAGGGTGCTAGTGTCATGGTGGGGGCTTCACTGTTGTGAAGCCATCTAAACCTAATTACCCCCAAAGGCATTACATCCTAATGCCGTCATATAGGAATATGATGAGACACAGACCATCAGTCTGTACCTCGCCCCGTTTCCCTTCCAGTCCCTAACAGCCACTAATTTGTCTCTAGGCGTCTGCCACATTCTGGGTCTTTTATGTAATTGGAAATGTGTGGCTTTTTGTTTCTGGCTTCTTTCCCTTAATATATTTTCAAGGTTCACATGTTTTAGTGTGTATCAGTACTTTTTGTTTCATTTTCATTTCATCAGCTGATGCTCATTTGGGTTGTGTAGCTTTTTGGTGGTTATGAGTAATGGTGATGTGAACATACATACCTGTAAAAGTTTTTGTGTGGACATGTTTAGGATGAACTTTTTTTTAATTACAGAAATGGGCTTTTTGTAAAAATTTGACTTCACTGCCCAGAAAATTTATGATCTGAAATATAAAATATCTCAATACTTATAAAATATCTAAATATGCATTTCTTTAAAACTATATTGCAAACATAGCACTTTCACAGGTCCTCCCCCAGACAGTGGGGCCCGGATTTGGTAGCTGGTGCTGAAAGAAAACCCTTGATTGCATCCTTGTCCTGGGACTATGCCAGTGGCAGCTGTCACTCAGTGGGACAGAGAGACTGTTCTGTGACATCATATTCAACATTGTACCTTTTCTCCTGCTGCTCTAACCTTAGATCTTCTCCATAAATAATTAAACAAATAAATAAATAAAAATAGATAACTTGCAAATAGAATCGAAGTAGGCATACTTTTGTGAAATATTGTATATACTTAGTATACTTAGTATATCTTTTATAAGGTTCCAAATCAGTGGAATAAATTGTTTTTATATTGGCTGCATATTTTTCCATTATTTATAGGTGTTCAGTAATCGCCAGATAACTGATAAATTATACCAATTTTCTTTAATTTGAGTCTTTAGAACACTTCAATGTATATCTTTTTTTTTTTTTTTTAATGTTTATTCATTTTTGAGAGAGGAAGAGCAAGTGAGCACGCGCAGAGGAGAGGCGGGGAGGTGTGGAGGCGGGGGACAGAGGATCCAAAGCAGGCTCTGCACTGTCAGCACAGAGCTCAGTCTGGGGCTTGAGCTCATGAACTAGGAGATCATGACCTGAACCAAAGTCAGAAGGTTAACCAACTGAGCCACCCAGGTGCCCCTAAAGTATATCTTAACATATAAATTGATTTCTTCCCTCTTCTGTTAACTCAGTTTAAGAGTCTTTATCTTTTAAAAGGACAATTTAACTTCTTCCCCTGTTCTTGGGATTAAATGTTTGATCTTTTTTTTTTTTTTTTGAGAGAGAGAGAGACAGAGCACTAGCTGGGGAGGGGCAGAGATAGAGAGGGAGACACAGAGCCCAACGCGGGGCTCGAACTCACAGACTGCGAGATCATGACCTGAGCTGAAGTCGGATGCTTAACCGACTGAGCCACCCAGGTGCCCCTGAATGTTTGATCTTATTCTCACATCCTGAATTTGTGCTTTTTGTTATGTTTTCTGTTTGTTTTTCTTTCCTTCCGCACACCCTTATTTCACTGGATTGATCAGACCTCTCCCTACCGCTAGATCTAGCCTCTGTTTCTTCTCTTCCATAATTTCCTTCCTTCCTTCCTTTTGTTGTAGTGGTGGTCGTTCTGTAGAGGACAGAATTCCTAGAGTTGATGTTCTCAATCGTTAATTATACTTCATTTCTTTCTTTTTTTTTTTTTAACATTTATTTATTTTTGAGAGACATAGAGATGGAGCATGAGCAGGGGAAGGGCAGGGAGAGAGAGAGGGAGACACAGAATTGGAGGCAGGCTCCAGGCTCTGAGCCATCAGCACAGAACCTGATGCGGGGCTCAAACTCACAGACCGTGAGATCATGACCTGAGTTGAAGTCGGCCGCTTAACCAACTGAGCCACCCAGGTGCCCCTATTTCTTAAAAAAATGTTGTTGATATTTTATTTTTGAGAGAGAGAGAGACAGCATGAGCAGGGAGGGGAAGAAAGAGTGAGATCCAGAATTGGAAGTGGGCTGTAGGCTCTGAGCTGTCAGCACAGAGCCCGGCGCAGGGCTCAAACCCATGAACTGTGAGATCGTGACATGAGCCAAAGCCTGATGCTTAACTGACTGAGCCACCCAGGCGCCCCATCAATCATTAATTATATTTTAAATAGCATCTGTTCAGTTTCTCTGATAAATTTTTTTTCTGGTCATTATATTTTTAATTCTAAGAGCTCTTTTATTTTCCTTTTTCCCTTTTTCATGGCAGTTAGCACTTGTAATGTGAATCCCAAATTTCACTGAGATACAATGGATTTGTTTTTCAAGTTTTTCTGTATTTCATCATTAATTATTTCATTGGAGGCTCTTGGTTTCAACTGCCTGGTATAGTCTCTCTTTTCCAAGCTAACAAATATATTGTATTTGGTGGTATTTTTCTGGCTATATTTAGAAATTAAAGGTATATGCTGATTAGTATAGGTAGCCAGTATAGATCTACTCAGCAGTTATGGTCAGTGTTCAGTAGCAGACCATTGTGCGAGAAAAACTCTTGTGATACTTGCATGGTTAGTTTTGCCCTAGAATATGATAACAATATGGTAGAAAGCTGAAATTAGGTCAAGTGATAGATTTCCCTTCAGCATGCCAGACAGACTAGTGAAGCTGAGGTTTCTCTTTAAGTGAGTTGAGAGACTGTAGTAATGTCAGCCCCGCCCCCTGCATTGTTTAATGTACTATCATTTGGCTTCAGAGGAAATCTGAGCCTGGACACTAAGGCCAACCAGGTGAGATGTGATAGTCGTTTTGTTTACTTTTTGCCAATTGGCCCTTTCCAACCCTTGGTAATTGGATCTTAAGGTTCCCAGTTAGAGCTTAAAGTTGACAGTGTATTGAAAGAAAAGGCCTATATTGGCAATGGGGTACTCCAGTGGATTACCCTGTTATCTTAGTCCCATCTAATCTATCTGCTCCCCCTTCCTCATGTTTGTTACGGTAACCTGGATTTTGCTAAGGAGCAGCATAACCAGCAACAGTAGCAGCCCACTGTAGTCTTCTCCAACAAATCCACCATCTTGTTTGTGTGCAGTTTACCCTCCTGTAAAAGTAAGATATGTGATTAAACCCCACCCAATCAGCCTGCATGGTAGAGGAGACACACTTGCTGAACTGATGTCCTGCTCAATAATGGTTTTAAATCCTCCCTTCCATTATTTGGTTATCCTGATGTTCATTTTCTTCAGAAAGTCTGGGTAAATGATTACTTCTTTCTCTTTTTTTGCCAAATTTAACAGAATGAATTGGTTTCTAGCAGCCTTCAGAGATGAGCAATGTTTCGCTTTTAAGGTACATAGTAAAATCCACCCTTTTTCCGTGTGTAGTCTTATGAGTTTTGACAGGTGTGTAGGGTCATGTAACTATTACCACAACCAAGATAGGGAACAGTTCCATCCTGCCCCCAAATTCTCTTCTGCTGTCTCTTATCTTATATTCACACCCTCTTCTCACTCCATTGCCTGGTCACCACTGAACTCTTCTTTACCCCAATACTTTTGCCTTTTCTAGTGTATGCTATACATT
Source organism: Paguma larvata (assembly GCA_030068075.1). Classification (NCBI taxonomy): domain Eukaryota; kingdom Metazoa; phylum Chordata; class Mammalia; order Carnivora; family Viverridae; genus Paguma; species Paguma larvata. The sequence continues at coordinate 28,245,162 of CM057826.1, read as the reverse complement.
GATTCTGGCTTCTTTTCTGTAGCCAGAGATTCATCCATGTTGTTGCATACATCAGTCCTCTGGAGAATGTCAGTCTTGTTTGTTTCAGCAAATAATCTACCTACTTAGGTTCAGACCACAGGTTCTGTCTTGCATTCTGTGGGCACTGATTTCAGTATCAGGTTAGTTTTCAAAGCTGTTGCTGTGCTCTTTGGGTCTGTCCCTCGCATGAGCCTTTCAGGGTTATTCTAGGACTTGTGCAGTAGTTTCTATCTCAGTTCAGTTCTTAGAGTCTTTTTTTTTTTTAACTTTTTTTTTTTCCTTAACATTTATTCATTTTTTGAGAGAATGTGAGCATGGGAGGGGCAGAGAGGGAGAGGGAAACACAGAATCCGAAGCAGGCTCCAGGCTGTGAGCTGTCAGCACAGGGGCTTGAACTCATGAACTGTGAGATCATGACCTGAGCTGAAGTTGGACACTTAACTGACTGTGCCACCCAGGTGCCCCTTAAGAGTTTTTGCTGTGCTTCTTTGAGTATGTTCCATATATATATATATATATATATATATATATATATAGAGAGAGAGAGAGAGAGAGAGAGAGAGAGAGAGAGCGCGCGCTTCAGGGGTGAGCCCAGAAGTTGTGTTGATCATACACAGACTGAGGGTATCTCCTTTCCTGCCCCTTGTTCTGATTTCCCACATATTTAGCTCCCAGGAACTCCTTTTATTTGTCCTCTAGATAGAAAACTAGTGTTTCTAAAAAAAAAAAAAAAGAAAGAAAGAAAACTAGTGTTTCTTTTCATTTTTCACTACCTTGATGTCACAGTATTGTGAAAATGGTAGTACCTTTAGGGCAAAGCATCAAGAGAAAATAACTGATTTGCTTCAAACTTGGGACTACAAGTCCCCTTTTCCCAATTTCTCTGTTCCAGGGTTTCTCGACCTCAGCACTGTAGACGCTGGGGACTGGGTAATTCTTCACCGTGGGGGCTGTCCTGTGCATTATAGAGTGTTTACAAACATCCTTGGCCTCTGTCTACTAGATACCAGTAGTCTTCCCCACTCGTGACAGAATGTCTCCAGACATTGCTGCATGTTCCCTGGGAGATTCACTGTCCATACAGTTTTTGTTTTGTTTTGCCCATACAGTTTTGAAACTCAGTTCACCTTTGAATAAAGCCTAAAGATAAATACAGGAGTATTTCATACCGTATGAAAGGGTTGTCATTTGAGTTTTGACTCTCCAGCTCAGTCTGTTTGCACTTAACTGACTTCTCAGTGTCCTCAGTGAGTAGTTGCCCTTTGTGTTCCACCCAGGGTTTTGTAGTCATCGAAAGAGGCTGTAGCAGGCATACTCCATCTAGGCTGGTGCCATCAGTCAGGGTTTTTATTATTACCATCATGAGTACGTGATTTTAAATGTATTTAGTGTGTTTCATTCTCTGCAGGTTGTTTTTGTAATGCAAGATGTCACAACATTTTGCCTCTTCAGTCTGCTTGAGTCATTTCGACAGTTTTCTTTGGTAGCTTCTTTGCTTCCTCATATGACAGATGTTCTAGGTTCATTTGGTACAATTCCTGCCCTCCACCTGGAATCAGCCGTTTTTCCAGGGAACTTTGATGTCTTTTGTAGGAAAGGGTATTAGGATTATAGCCAGAGGTGTTTGTCGCTGCTAGTCATGCTATAAGTTTTGTCTATATTTTCTAATCAAGTTGTGAGTTTGTACTGTTGTAAAAGGTTTAAGATTACAGGGTTTTTGGTCCATTTCTTTTATTTTCATATTGCTTTTCCCTAAAAATCTTGTTTTTTATTAACATTGACATAATCACTCTTTGTTTCATCCTACATTATGCCTATCATAATTTCAATAGTTGTATACTTTTGAAGGTGAAAATCTTAATCTATATTCCTCTATCAGTTGTCAAGCAAAAATGTCTCCTTAAAGTTCATCATTCTTTTCTTCACATCCCCTGAAGTTGCTTTAAGAACTGAAGTATCAGATTCTTCACAAAACGAGCCCCAAATGCTCTTATTTGCTCATTTCTCTCAGTGGCCGGTATTACCTTACAGTAGGTTCTTTGCTTTTTACTTTTGTCCTGATGTTGTTTTCATCTGTAAAATGGTATTGTTAATAAGACTTACCTTATAGAATTGAGAGTATTAAATTAAATCGTTGGTGGAGGCAAAAAAGCAAGTGTTTAATAAAAGGAAGCTATTGTTTATTATCTATCTATTCTCAGTGAAACTTTAAGCATTTCGGCGATTAAAATGCTTCAGTTTCAAATCATTATCATTGATTTGCCAGTGATTATTTCACTGTTCTACCGAGGAAAAGAATATTTACAGTGTATTCCAGTATATTGGTGTGAAATAATCAGAACAGGCAAACTTACAGAGACAGAAGGTAAATTAGCAATTACTTAGGGAAGGAGTAGGAGAGATGGGGATTGACTACTAATAGGAAGTGGGTGAAAATGTTCTAAAATTAGATTGTGGTGACAGTTGCGCAGCCCTATGGGTATATTTTGAAAAAATAAATTGTGTGTTTTAAATGATTGAATTATATGATGTATGAATTGTATCTCAGTAAAGCTATTGAAAACACAAGTTCTGGAATTTCTGTTTCAGTACAACTGCCAAAGTGCAGCAGAGGCTGATAGGATTCATGCGTCCTGAAAATGGAAATACCCAACAAATGCAACAGGAGCTGCAGAGGAAGTTTCATGGTAAGTTATTCCTTCCGATCAGTTAACCGCACATGCCACCAATAAAGAGTTCTATTCAGTGAATAGAAAACAGTGGACATCTCTCTGTAAGATCTGTTTTTTGGTAACACAGATATTTTCTATTAAAATAACATCAGTGTGGTTGGGAAAAGTGGGACAATATGGATCTCTTGTATTTCCATAACTTTCAACCCATTAATATTTTTCCTTTCCTTTATTAGAAAACACGATACACACCTTTTTTTAATGAGTTTTTTTATTGTAAAATAGACATAAAATTTACAATTTTAACCGTTTATAAATATACAGTTCAGTGGCATTCAGTACATTTACACTGTTGTGCAAACGTCACAACTATCCATCTCCAGAAGTTTTTCCAGCCTCCTGTACTAGAACTCTGTACTCATGAAACAATTGCCCTTGTCCCAGCCCCTAACAGCCATCCTTTTTGTTTGTTTGTTTGTTTTTTCTCTCTGAATTTGAGTATCTTCTATACCTCCTATAAGTGGAATCATACAGTGACTGGGTTTGCAACTGGCGTATTTCAGCTAGCATAATGTCTACAGAGTTCATCCATGTGGTAGCATATGTCAGAATCCCTTTCTTTTTAAGACCAAATGTTATTCCATTGTATGTCTATATAGGTTTCCCCTGCTATCTGAAAGTTGGGTGTTCCTGTGAAACCTTTCATAGGTTAAATGGCATAAAGTGAAGAAGCAATTACCATTAACTTTTCTGGAAAAGTTTTCGAGCATTCCCAGATACAAAAAATCACCTTTCTTATTAGGCTTTTCTGTTCCTTAAGACACATTAAAAAAAAAGTTTTTTTAATGTTTATTTATTTCTGAGAGAGAGAGACAGCATGAGCAGGGGAAGGGGCAAAGAGAGAGGGAGACACAGAATCAGAAGCAGGCTCCAGGCTCCGAGCTGTCAGCACAGAGCCTGACACGGGGCTTGAACTTCTGAACTGCAGATCATGACCTGAGCCGAAGTTGGACGCTTAACTGACTGAGCCACCCTTGTGCCCCAAGACACATTTTTTTAAAGTTTACTTATTTTAGTAATCTCCACACCCATCGTGGGGCTCAAACTCACAACCCCAAGATCAAGAGTATCAGGCTTTTCTGATGGAGCCAGCCAGGCACCCCACCTTAGGATACATTTAGAGATAAAACACAGATGCCCATAGACACATTTCAAAGCTATGGTGGCTTAATGGTGAGACGCTGTGTGTAGTTTCTGGGGAAGGTGCTTGCAGAGGTGCAGGCTGCCTCTATAAAGGCTCGCTGCCAAACAAGCACTGAATGCCGTTTTGGGAGTTTTTTTCTTGAAAGCGAAAATCCTCTTTGAATTTCTTTCAGTGAACAAAACGAGGTAGTAATGTAGTCTTTCATAGAAGCAAAGTGATGTAACATAACTTTGAAAAAGCAGAGGATACCTGTACCACATTTTGTTTATCCGTTCATCCTGTTGGTGGTGGACATTAGGTTGCTTGCACCTCTGAGGTACTGTGAATAATTCTGTGAATGTGGTGTACAAATAGAGATTTTCAATTCTTTTGATGCACACCCAGACATGGAATAGCTGGATCATACGGTATTCTGGTTTTACCTTTTGAGGAACCGCAATACTGTTTTCCATGCACCATTTTACATTTCTGCATTTCTTCATGTCCATTCTAGTAGTGCACAAAGTATTTCAATTTCTTCACATCTTGATTAGTAACACACATTTTTATAGAGTTAAAAATGTGAATTGGGCATCAGGGTGGCTCAGTCGGTTAGGCATCTGACTTTGGCTCAGGTCATGATATCACGGTTTTTGAGTTCAAGCCCCACATCAGGCTTGGCACTGACAGCTCAGAGCCTGGAGGCTGCTTCAGAGTCTATGTCTCTCTCTACCCTTCCCCTGCTCACGCTCTGCCTCTCTGTGTCTCTCTCTCTCTCTCTCTCTCTCAAAAATAAATAAACGTTAAAAAAGATGTTTTTAAAATGTGAATTGAACTTTTTTTTGGTCTATTATATACAGTAACAACTAAGGAAAGAGCAAGAGATTGGAAAACTTCTTATAAACATCAATTATTCCAGAAATAAATTGGAATAATTATAAATAATTGTTTAAGTTTGGCCCGCCACTCAGTTTTTTAAATCTTCTATGGTTCAAGCTACTTATTCTGACTGATAGAACTTTGCTAATTAAAACCCAGCCATTTACTTTTGTCCCTGCTAAATCTGTTTTCTGTTTACTGTTTTTGTATATACTTTTTTCATTATTGCTATTGGTATTTCACTAAGGCCTTAAGCCTGACAATACCAAGCATTGGTAAGGATTTAAACAAAAGGGAGGATTCAAACTGCTAATAGTGTACACTGAAATGACTATTTGGAGATCATTTTGATCATATCCTGTAAAAGCTGAAAATGTGTATGTATCACATTTGAATATATATATATTCAAAGTCAGCAGTTTCACTTCTAAGGATACATCATAAAGCAGTCTTTATCAGACTTTTTTCTCCATATGAAGAAATAATTTCACATTCTGACCCTGATATTTGAAAGCATACATACACAAATGAAACAGAATTGTAGGAAGTAACTACCTGTTTTATACTGTAATGTTTCTTTGCCTTTTTATTGTTTCCTCTTTTTTTTTTTCACTCTATTTCCTTTTTAAGAGAAAAAAAAGCTGTCATAACTGGCTGATTTCATGGCTCACCAGTTTATCTTTTTTTTTTGTATAAGTGTTATTTATTTTTTTAATTTTAGTTAACATACAGTACCATATTGGTTTCAGGATTGCCAGTTTATTGTTTTTTGCCCACCTATCTTAATCTAGGATTTAAAAAACATAGTCCTAAAGAAATCTGGCTGTGCTTTCCAGAGACCTTTCTTAAGGATGTTTATTGAATTACTGTTCTAGTAGCAAAGCATGGGGATATAAATATCCCTCAGGCGGAAAATGGACCTAACTGTGGTCTGCTTACATGATGGAGCATCTAGTAACACTAGATTTACATTTATTAACATAGATAGCCTGTGAAAATACAAGTGGGCGGAAAAAGCCAACAGTGTAAATTGTTTAAAAACTGCAGTGTTTTTGTTGTGTGTACACACACACATACACACACACACACAGAAGCACATACACATAGTGACAGGATAAAATCATGAGTTCACCAAAAGCATGAATTCATGATCATGGTTGCCTATGATAAGGGGAGGGAGGAGAACAATGAGGATTTCACTGTTAACTGTAGTTGTTTTTATTGATATTAAAGTGTTGCCTTACTTTAACACTACCTATGTCATTTTTTAAAACTTCATTAGTTGTGTTTTGTAATTAGAGGCTCAGCTGAGTGAAAAGGTTTCACTTCAGGCAATCCAGCAGTTGGTTCGAAAATCATACCAGGCTCTGGCTTTATGGAAACTTCTTTGTGAACATCAGTTCACTGTCATTGTAGGAGAACTTCAGAAGGTAGGATTATATTTCCCCCTAAGATCATACTGTTAATACTATGCTTATTAGTTTGTTTTCTTTTGAGTAAGCTTTAATCTTACACTTGAGTGGGAGGAAGTTATTTTGGGAAGTATTTAGGTTATGATGATGTTAGTGTGTTACAGGAAAATTGCACTAAAGCATGAAAACTTGATGAGTGATCCACTTTGTCAAAACCATAAGTTTTTACAGTATGTCAGAACTTTATCTTGGTATGTGAATGAAATCTTTGCCAAAAACACCTTTTTTTTTATTTTTGAAAGAGAGAGAGCGTGAGTGGGGGAGGCAGAGAGAGAGAGGGAGACACAGAATCCAAAGCAGGCTCCAGGCTCTGAGCTGTCAGCACAGAGCCTGATGCAGAGCTCGAACCCATGAACCATGAGATCATGACCTGAGCCGAAGTTGGACGCTTAACTGACTGAGCCATCCAGGCACTCTAAAAATATCTTTTTAAATAGTAGATTGTAATCTTTATTTGGACTTCAGATCCCTTTGGGAATCTGATCAAAACTCGCCACCCTCAAAGAATGCATACAGACACATACACAAAATTTTTGCATGTAATTTCAAACAGTTCAATGCGTTAAACATTCTTACTTTATTTATTTATTTTTATGTTTATTTCTGAGAGAGAGACAGAGTGTGAGCAGGGAAGGGGCATAGAGGAGAGGGAGACACAGAATCCGAAGCAGGCTCCAGACTCTGAGCTGTCAGCATAGAGCCTGATGCGGAGCTCAAACCCACGAACCGTGAGATCGTGACCTGAGCTGAAGTCGGACGCTTAACTGAGCCATCCAGGTGCCCCTAAACATTCTTAGTTTAATGAAAGATGTTTACCATTGTGAAAAATGAATGGTTCATATTTTTTTTCGTTGTCCTCATTTGAATTCTTTTTAAGTATAATGGTATTTGCATTTATTTAATTGTTAGGCAGTCCACTGGGGACAATGTATCCCTACCTATATTTTAATTGTGAACATTTCTATTATTGTTTTGTTTTTTTTTTTTAAGTAGACTCCACGCCTGCTTGAACTCATGACCCTGAGATCAAGAGTTGCGTGCTCTACCTTCTGAGCCAGCCAGGTACCCCTAATTGTGAACATCTCTAAACAATTTAACACAAGAATAAATACTGTACTACATTACTGTCCCCATATACACTTGTATTCAGCATTTTCAAGATTTTATCAATTCTCATTAGTCTCTTTTTTCTTTACTGAATTACTTTAAGGATGATCCTACTCATCATGTCATCTTATTTCTATATACTTTACTGTGTAGTTGTTTTTTTAATGCTTATTTATTTATTTTGAGAGAGAGAGAGAGCGCACGCACATCCCAAGCAGTCTCCTTACTGTCAGTGCAGACGCTGACGCAGGGCTCGATCCCATGAACAATGAAATCATGACCTGAGCCGAAATCAAGAGTTGGATGCTCAACAACTGAGCCACCCAGGTACTCCTACTATGTATTTCTAAAAAATGTTGGGATATGAGAGCAACCTGGCTGTGACATCTGTCACCCCCATTGATTACCATGGTTGACTTGGCATATCTTACTGACTAGGCAAGTGTCCCATTCTTCCCTCACCAGTCCCTGTGCATTCCTTCCAAAGCTGTGTGCTCAGAGAATAATCTTCCCTGATAGAGGAAGACTGTTCTTTGGTCAAGGGTATATGAAGAGCCGTGCTCCCGTACTAAAATCTCCAAACAAGCTCTCAAGGTCCATTTTAGGAGATGTAGGTGAGTCAGACTTCCAAAGCTCCAGACATCCAAATAAGGCACTGTGTTTGTATGTGCCAGTTTGCCTTAAAACAAATAAATAAATAAGTAAATGTGGGTTTTTTGTTTTTTAAATAAAATAAAATTTTAAAAGGTGGACATTTCTTTAAGGGCACCCTACTCAGCCAGTTGAGCATCCAACTCTTGATTTTGGGTCAGGTCATAATCTCACAGTTCATGGGATCAAGCCCCAAGTCTTGGGTATTCCCCTCACTTTCACGCTCTCTCTCTCTTTCTCTCTCTAAAATATAAAAATAAAAGGCAGACATTCCTTTGAATAACAATTTCATTATCATACTTAGCAGTATTAACAATAGGGGCATCTGGGTGGCTCAGTCAGTTGGTTAAATGTCTGACTCTTGATCTCAGCACAGGTCTTAATCATAGGGTAATGAGTTCAAACCCCATACTGGGCGTGGAACCTACTTAAAATATATATATGTTAATAGTTTTTTGGTAGCATCTAAAACAATGAAAGTTCTCTGAAAAATATCTTTTTACAGATTGAGTCTTTCCAATCAGAATCTAAACAATTGGTTCACTCATTGAGTTTAATTATTTTTCTTAAATCTCTGTCAGTCTAGAGCCATTTTCCTTTTTTTCTTCCTTGCTTTTGCCAGGAAGGAATCAGGTCATCAGTTGTAGAAAGTTTAACATTCTGAAGTTGTCTTTACCTCTTTGGAGTGAACTTGTCCCTCTGTTTCCTGCATTTTCTGTAAAATGGAAGTTAAGTCTACAGAGGCTTGATTAAATCCAGGTCAGTTTATTTGAGGATGAATAGAATACTTCATATGCAGTGGTTAGTGTGTCAGACTGTATTTATTAGGAGACACAGAAAGTTTAATTGTCCCCTTTTAGTGATACTGTTGTCCCACTTTTAGTGATACTAAGATTGGTTACTGGATTCAGGTACTACCAGTGTGAAATTCCCCATCAAACTTCCATCAACCATTTGATGAATCATTACCTGAATCAATTATTTCATTTAGGATTATGAAGTGATCATTTTCTCAATCTGTGATTTCTCCCATACTTAATCACTGCAATTCTATGAAAAAAAATTTTTCCCAGGCACCTGGGTGGTTCTGTTATTTAAGCGTCCAACTCTTGATTTTGGCTTAGGTCCAGATCTCATAGTCGTGGGATCAAGCCCCGCGTTGGGTTCTGCACTGACCATGAAGCCTGCTTGAGATTCTCTCTCTCCCTCTCTCTCTACCCCTGCCCCACTGGCACACTTGCTTGCTCTACATCTCAAAATAAATAAATAAATAAACAAACAAAATTCCGTTGTGGTACCCGCATGGCTCAGTTAAATGTCCAACTCTTGATTCTTGATTTTGCTCACAGTTCATGAGATATTGAGCCCTGAGCAGAGCCTTCTTGGAATTCTCTTACTCACTCTCTCTCTCTGCCCCTCTCCTGCTCACATGCTCGCTCTGTCTCTCACAAAATAAATAAACCTTTTTAAAAAAAATTTCCCTTATCCTCTAGATATATTTGGTTACTCTGAAATATTTAATTCTTGACTTTTCAGTACCAAATTTCAAAGTTTTAAAAAGACAGTCCCCCTTGTTCTTTCTGGTAGTGTCCAATGCATAGTTTTGTTTGTTTTACACACTTACCTATTTTGCCTTTTAAAAACTTAAGCAAACGTGTTTAACTATGAAAGCCATTTCTTTCCATGCCAGGTAGATTAATGATTTTTAGTTTTATGGAGTAGTAAACATAATGTTGGTAAATTTTTAGGCTAAGTGTCTTTTTTGTGATCCATCTTCAAAGCTTCCTTCCTTGTATCATGGATTTATGTTCAAGGAATGCAAATTAAATATTACTTCAAAAAATTGGAACATAGATTGGGTTTAAGCAGAAATTTAGAAAAAAGAAATCCCAGTGAAGCATTAAACAGAATGTTTTACATAGCACAAGTCACCCGAGTACTATAGAACTCGGGTTTAATTAACACTAGCAAATTTGTTCAAAATGAGGTTAATCTGCCATGTTAGAAGGCTTTAAATAGGATTCTAACATTTAGGAAAAATAATGGAAGCCGAAGATTTTTTAATATAGCTAAGTGATTATTCTTTCCTCGTTATGACTAAAATCAGGAGACCTGGCTCTAATTTTGGTTCTGCTTAGATTTTACTTTGGTCATTTGTAAATTGAGAGATATGGAGTGGTCACGCTGTGGGTTCTTCAGCAACACTGTATGATTCTATGCAAATTGCAAAAATGGGTTGGTCTATATAGTATATTTTCTCTTTTGAATTAAAGAGTCTATTAATGTCTTAGTTAATTTAAATCATTAAGGAAATTTTATTCTGGGTGGAAATAGGATATTCCTCTATTCATGATAGAAAAAAGGATTTTTCTCTTATAGGAATTTCAGGAGCAGCTGAAAATCACCACCTTTAAAGATCTGGTTATCAGGGACAAGGAACTGACTGGGGCATTAATTGCTTCTCTTATCAACTGCTACATCAGAGATAATGCTGCTGTTGATGGCATTAGTTTACACTTACAGGATATCTGCCCCCTTCTGTATAGCACTGATGACGCAATTTGCTCTAAGGTATGATGCTTTAGGAGCTCTAGCAGTATTTCTTACAGGAGCTTTCATGGTATGAAAAGCACACTAGAACTAGAATCAGGAACCATCTTTTACCTAACATAGGAAGTTTGTCAGGTAGGTCTCTTAACCTCTCCTGGCCTCAGAGTCTTTGGGCATAAGGGGTTGGAATACATCATTTCTTAAAATTCTTGTATATTTAACTTTTTCATAAAGAATTTTGATAGTATTTCTAGACCATATACTTTTAAATGGTTAAATAATGTTTCTTAGAAATTAAAAATTACTAAAACATTAAGTCTGTAATGAATTAGAGTTAATTGGGCAATTTTTATTGATCCTTTCCTACAGGTGAAAATAATGTAAAAAATCAGTATCCCGATGGACTGCCTGCTGACCAATAATGTATTCACTAGGCAAGAGATTTACCAGTCAAAAGCTATCTTGATTAAAATATTTGTGAGAGGAATTAAGAATAGCTAGGATTTTTTGGTCAAAAATTTTTCTGCCTAAACTTAAGAAGAAGTAAGTTTGTAGAGTTTTTATTTTTTGATGATGATAAACCAGACTTATAGTGAGACATAGATCAGAACTTATGTTGATAGCATCATCTGTGTGCTGAATTTTATATCTTTTTTTTAAGTTCTTGTCATCTCTAATTCTAGGCAAATGAACTTCTCCAGCGTTCCCGACAAGTTCAAAATAAGATTGAGAAGGAAAGAATGTTAAGGGAATCCTTAAAGGAATATCAAAAAATCAGCAATCAAGTGGACCTTTCCAATGTTTGTGCTCAGTATAGACAAGGTGAGAAACAAAATGTTCATATTTTGTTCTTAACTCAGGGGACAAGTGATTGAATAACACAAATTACTGATGAAGAGCTTCTTCCCAGAGGTAAATCCACCTTCAGCTTCAATTTCCCAAGTGATAGGACACAGGCAATTCATGCCTTGTGTTTTAGTATTTGATGACTGCACTGGCCTCTGTGAAATCTATAGTGCTCTTTTTATATCTTGAAACGTAACTTTTTAACACTGGCGTTTCAGTCCTTGTCCTGTTAAACTTTCTGTATTAGATAGCTTCCTGAGTTACATTTATTTTTTCGATGCTTTAAATTCTTCTAATTTTTAAAATAGTATCTGTCAGCTTGCTTTAAAATCATTTTAGGTGCGCCTGGGTGGCTCAGTTGGTGAAATGTCCCAACTCTTGATTTCAGCATGATCTCACGGCTACTGAGAGACAAGCCCTGAGTTGGGATCCATGCTGACAGCGTGGAACCTGCTTGGGATTCTCTCTCCCTCTCTCTTTCTGTCCCTTCCCCGTGACATGCAGGCATTCTCTCTCTCAAAGTAAATAATCTCTTAAAACTTACTTTAAAATTACTATAAATCAAATCTAACATGTAAAAGTAATAACTGTTAACACAGATGTTGTTTTGAATTCCAAGATTTTTTTTCAAGGAACTGAAACCTTCCCTATTATTCTAACTATGAAATCTTTTTTTCCAATGAAGAAGATATATTTAATAGCTGCCTTTTAGGTGTATTGGTGCCTTGCTTTTCGGTAGCTTCACCAGACAAATTCTACATGATGCTGTCATCAGGGTGACTGGTGTACAAGTAGAGGCATAATAGCCTTGATCAATATTTTTATAAACCAGCTAAGGAAAAACACCTCCAGCTTAATAATAACTCATAACTTGGTCCTTTTCCTTTTCCATTAGTCCGTTTTTATGAGGGTGTAGTGGAGCTCTCTCTTACTGCTGCAGAAAAAAAAGATCCTCAGGGTCTTGGACTTCATTTCTATAAACATGGAGAACCAGAAGAAGACCTCGTGGGCCTGCAGGCTTTCCAAGAAAGGCAAGTTTCATCCCCTTAGCAGATTGTCGACTTATGGTTACAGATTTTTCTTGGTGTAAGGTTTGATTAAAAGTACTGTATTAGGAAAATAATATTTTAAGTACACTTATAAAATTGCATTTTGCTTCACTTAAAAATGTCTTGTTTTAGGAGCACCTGGATGGCTCAGTTGGTTAAGCATCCAACTGTGGTTCAGACCATGATCTCACAGTTTGTGGGTTCAAGCCCTGAGTTGGGCTCTGCGCTGACAGTGCGGAGCCTGCTTGGGATGCTCTCTGCCCCTCCCCCACTTGTACACACATGGGCTGTCACTCTCAAAAATAAACTTTTTTTTTAATGTCTTGTTTTTTTAAACTGAATTAGGATAATTCTTAGTTTAGAAGTGTTAGTCTGGTGAAAAATTTGAAGGACTTGCCTCTGGTTTCTATAACACTTTATTAATGTCAATTTTAAATGAAATAACTCAGGGTGCCTGGGCGGCTCAGTCAGTTGAGACTCTTGATACTGGCTCAAGTCAAGATCCCAGGGTCGTGGGATCAAGCTCCATGCTAAGCATGGAGCCCACTTGAAATTCTCTCTCTCTTCTCCTCTCTCCCTCTCCCCCTCCCTCTCTCTCTCTTCCTCCCCTTCCTCCCTCCCTCCTTTCCTCTCTCCCTCCCTCCCTCCCTCTCTCCCTCTCTCCCTCTCTCCCCTTCTCCCCACCTCCCACTTCCTCTCCCTCTGCCCCTCCCCCCCACCCCTCTCCCCCACTTATGTGCGCTCACTCTCTAAGATAAATAAAATAGGGGCGCCTGGGTGGCTCAGTCTGTTAAGCCTCAGACTTTGGCTCAGGTCATGATCTCACGGTCTGTGGGTTTGAGCCCCGCGTCGGGCTCTGTGCTGACAGCTCAGAGCCTGGAGCCTGCCTCATATTCTATGTCTCCCTCTCTCTGCCCTTCCCTTATTCACACTCTGTCTCTCTCAGAAATAAACAAACATTAAAAAAAAAATTTTAAAAAAAAAATAAAATAAATAAACAAATGAGATAACTTATTTGGAACCATCTCTTCCTCTGCCTAATTTCTGGTTCTGGATGAAGATTTATATTTTATTTTAAGGGGTGATTTTTAAATGTTCGCAAATTAGTAGCGACTGTTAAAGAGAAAAATGGGTATCCATCAAGAAAATATATAACCTATCTAAAACATGTTTTTCATTAATACATTCATGTTTATGACTTCACCCTTTTTTGGTTAGCCAGATGTTTCTCAAACCTAGAAAAAGTATACAATTTATATCATTTTTATTCAAATATATGTGTGTACATACATCTGTTCCCCAAAATAGTCTTCAAATTCTTCTGTGTTTTTAAATTAGATAAGTCAGTTGCTGTTTAATTAAATAATGCAATTGTTCCGTTTCCATTCTTTTTCAGATTAAACAGTTACAAGTGTATTACAGATACACTTCAAGAACTGGTAAATCAAAGTAAGGCTGCTCCTCAGTCTCCCAGTGTACCCAAAAAACCTGGGCCTCCAGTACTGTCATCTGACCCCAATATGCTGAGTAATGAAGAAGCAGGACATCATGTAAGAGACATAGCATATTTTTATTCTGAAATTACATTTTGTAAACAAGTCCTGTGTGGTAGTGGTGGCAGCTCTTCTTGGCAAAGGTACTGGCTCTTAGAACACAGCATTTCATGATTCTTGATTTCAGGATTTTATCAGGTTGATGGTCATCATGTCCAGCACCAGCCTTTAACGGTAATTTTTACTTTTTTTTTTTTTAGTTTGAACAAATGCTTAAACTGTCTCAACGATCCAAAGATGAGCTCTTTAGTATTGCCCTTTATAATTGGCTGATACAAGCTGACCTCGCAGATAAGCTATTGCAGGTAAAAAGAAAGATTTTTATTCTAATATTTTTAATTTGTTTTTTCAAGTAGCATAACAAAATGGAGTAAGCATATATATATTTACAGGAAATTCATTTTCTTATCCTGAACCTACCATTAGGTGTTAGAGTAAAGCCATGTAATCTTTTCCTAGTGGGCAAAGTAAGCTGTTGCTTTAATTTTCTCATTATTTTGAAGCTGATATGGTTTGTTTATATAGTGGGGTGAAAAATCACTGGGTTATGAATTAGGAGACCTAAATTGGTGTCACCTGTGTAACAGGTGTGTTAATTCAGTATGTGACTTCACACATGTCTTTTTACTCTCCTAAGTCTCAGTGTACTTCAGTCTGTAAAATAAACGTATGACATTCGATAATGGTAAGGATGTCCTTGAGTAAGAGTCTAGGAATCAGTAGCTCTGTTTTCAAAGTTTATTAAGATTTGTAATTGGATCATAGTTATTTTAATCAGCCTAATTCAACTATCATATCAGCTCTTTGATGAACTCCGGTAGGACAAAAGTCATACATATGTAATGAGAAAAACTGCCCTCTCTCTCTTGGATTATAATTTTGCTAATGTATTCATGAAACAAGGCACACTGTAGTCTTAAAAATGTTATAGTTACTACAAAAAGAGCAAGTAAATAGTTAGAAAATATTTCTGAGTAGAGAGGGAGGGAGATAAAACATAAGAGACTCTCAAAGACTAAGAACAAACTGAGGGTGAGGGAGGTGTGGGAGGGGGGAGAGCGGGTGACAGGCATTGAAGAGGGCACTTGTTGGGATGAGCACTGGGTGTTATATGTAAACCAATTTGAAAATAAACTATTATAAAAATAAAAAAAAAGAAAGAAAATATTTCTGAGTAACTGTATAATTTGCAGATTGCTTCTCCGTTTCTGGAGCCACATCTAGTCCGAATGGCCAAAGTCGATCAAAACAAAGTTCGTTATATGGATTTACTGTGGAGATATTATGAAAAGAACAGAAGCTTTAGTAATGCTGCTCGTGTCCTGTCCAAATTGGCTGACATGCATAGGTATGGTGTAATTTTCTCACTGGGAAGAATGGTTGATAACTGACCTGTATCTAGTTACATCCAGATTTCAGAAAATAAATAGGGGTACCTGGCTGGCTCAGTTGGTAGAGCATATAACTCTTAACTTCAGAGTTGTGATTTCAAGCCCCATGTTGGACGTGGACTCTACTTAAAAAAAAAAAAAAAATGAAAAAAGGAAATTAAAACCTCATTCAGGTTATGTACATGTAGAATTTTAATGCTTTTACCTGGACTGAAAGTTTATACAGTTTTTTATGTTTTTCATAGTGTGTAGGAGGTACTAAGTACCCAGTACCTTCTCTATCCAAGCTGTCTTCTAAATCCTTTCTTTCTTTTTTAATGCTTATTTATTTTGAGAGAGAGAGAGAGAGATAGAGGTGAGTCAGGGGAGGAGCAGAGGGAGAGGGAGACAAAGAATCCCAAGCAGGCTCTGCGCCATCTGTGTAGATGAGGTTCAAACTCACGAACCATGAAATCATGACCCAAGCTAAAATCAAGAGTCAGACACTTAACTAACTGACCTACCCAGGCACCCCCTAAAACTTTTCTTCAAAATATGTCTTTAGATTCTTTCTTACTAAAAGCAGCTAATTAGTATTCTTAATTAAAAGGACAAAACTTTTCAAAGTCTTTATAATTTTAAATGTTTTACTGATTCTACACTAGTTTTCTCTGCTCTTACATTGTTTTAAGTTACTGAAAAAGTTTTGAGCGTATATGTTGAAGATTATTAAGAATCTTGTTAAAGAAAGCATTGAAATTTCTTGTTAGATATCATATCAAAAAACTTTTTTTTTTTTTTTTTTTTTTTTTTTTTTTTTTTAAAGAGAGCAAGTGAGGGAGAGAGAAGGAGAAAGAGAAAGAGACAGAGAGAGAGAGAATATCCCAAGCAGACTCCACATGCAGCACGGAGCCTGACATTTAATTTAAGTTACATTTAATACTAGTTGGTATGAGAGGTTCTCAACAACTAAATGAATTAGTGTGTTTGTTTTAATGCCAAGTCACTTTATAATGTCAAAGAACCACATCTAATAGAATTAGGGGAATGGAAAGGACTAAAGATGGTAACCATGGAGATGGATACATGCTTGGGGCTTTCTGATGCCTGCCAGCCAGCCAGCCAGAGCCCCAGTGATGTCTGTTCAAGGAGTGGTGAGCAACAGAAACACCGTCTTTGTTCCCAGGGAGCTCCCATCCTAGTGCGCATAGACCATGCACACAGTTCAGGTTCAGTAAATACAAAAATAGGATAGTATGTTAGAAATTGCTGGGTGAGGATGAGAGGGAGGAGCTGCTTTAGTTAAGATTGGTCAGAGGAGGCCTCACAAAGTATCATAAAAATTGATTCCTAAGTGACATGAATAGGCAGCTATTAAAGAAATGGAGGAAGGGGTCCAGGCACAGAGCGGTGGTCTTTGCAGAGACGGTCTATTAGATTGAAGTTTATCATGTTTAGATACAGCAAAGAAAGCTGTTAGGGTTGGAGATGGTGAACAGGGAGCAAGTGGAGGGATCGGAGGTTGAAGGAGTAGGTGAAGGCATGTGACACGATCCGATGTTTGTTCGTAAGGGGTCAATCTAGTTGTTTTGTGGTGATCACATATAGCGTTGGCCGTATTAAGGTAGAGAAGCGAAGAACGTGAGGAGTAATCAAGAATGTTTCCCTTAATTTTAGTTTTAGAAGAATCTAACTCTTGGGTGCCTGGGTGGCTCAGTCGGTTAAGCGTCTGACTTCAGCTCAGGCCATGATCTCACAGTTTGTGGGTTCAAGCCCCCCTTCGGGCTCTGTGCTGACAACTCAGAGCCTGGGGCTTTCTTCAGATTCTGTGTCTCTCTCTCTGCCCCTCCCCAGCTCGTGCTCTGTCTCTTCTCTCTCTCTCAGAAATAAACAAACATTAAAAAAAATTTTTTTTAGAAGAATCCAAGTTTTAATATACTGAATTAAAGATTAAAGTTTTAAAATACCGAATTAGGGGCGCCTGGGTGGCTCGGTCAATTAAGTGGCCGACCTTGGCTCAGGTCAGGATCTCACCGTTCATGAGTTTGAGCCCCACATCGGACCCTTTGCTGACAGCTCAGAGCCTGGAGCCTGGCTTGGATTCTGTCTGTCCCTCTCTCTTGGCCCATTTGCTACTTCCATACTCTCTCTCTGTCTCTCTCTCTCTCTCTCTCAAAATTAATATTAAAAAAATAAATAAAATAAAATACCAAATTAAAGTTTTAAAATAGAAAGTTACTTTTTTGGGCGTAAACTTAAGTATTTCTTTATTCGTTGCCTTAAATTGTATATATCTTTTATTAGAAATCCTTTAATAGTTTTTTCAAGTTTTTTTTTTTTTTTTTTTTTTTTTAAATTTTTTTTTAACGTTTATTTATTCTTAAGAGACATAGAGACAGAATGTGAGCAGGAGAAGGGCAGAGAGAGAGGGAAACACAGAATCCGAAGCAGGCTCCAGGCTCTGATGAGCCGTCAGCACAGAGCCCGATGTGGGGCCCGAACCCACGATCTGCGAGATCATGACCTGAGCTGAAGTCGGCCGCCTAACCAACTGAGCCACCCAGGCGTCCCAGTTTTTTCAAGTTTTAAATGGCTTTTTATGTTCATTTGGTGTATAAAAAATGTCATAATTGATATATTTGTATATTGGATTCCTAAGAATTCACCTAAATAAAAATAAGGGTTTTTCCCTCCAGCACAGAAATTTCACTACAGCAGCGACTAGAGTACATTGCTCGAGCCATTCTTAGTGCCAAAAGTTCCACTGCCATTTCATCAATAGCTGCAGATGGTGAATTCCTTCATGAATTGGAAGAAAAAATGGAAGTAAGACCTAAAGATACTTAAACTTTGTCTGCATTGGGCAGTAGCCACATTTATTCCATTTTCCCTTCTTCCCTCTAGGCAATAGTAGGTCAGTAGCAGTCAGTATTATTAATTCTAGTCTCTTCTGCCTACATGTGTTTATTTTCATATTTAGTTATAAATATTTTAAAAGATTTTAAGTCTGCAGCACTTGGGTCACAGGACATTGCCGTAATTAAAATTTTTTTCTGTGACATTTCTGAAGATTGTTTCCAACTGTTATAACGCCAAAGAGATTATATCACATTTACCATTTATTCTGGAAGCGAATGAGTAGATGCGTGAAGTAGAGTAGATTAAACTGCCGTAACTGAGAGACCCAAAAGTATATAATGGTCCAAATACAAAAGGTTGTCATTCACACATACCAGAGTGGGTGTCCCTGATTGGCCATTGGCTTTCTTCCACTTGATTGATTTCAAGACCCTATTTTCTGGCTTTATTGTCTGCTATGATCTTATCTTTCTCTTCTGTTAAAGGGAGTTCGAGGAAAAAGAACATGTAAGAAACATATTCGCTCTTTTAAAGTGAACACCTCACCCCTGAAGTGACATACTTTACTTCCACTCACATTCCTTTGAAGAGAACTTAATTTTATGGCCATCTCTCCCTGCAGAGGAGTTGAGAAGTATAGTCTAGGCATTGTCTGGCTGCGGTCATGGGAAGAATGAGTGTTAGTGGTAGCACAGGCCCTCTGCCACAGTGTACTTCCGGTGAAGGCGTTTATGTTGTGATGAAGAGTTGCTGGTCTGTTAGGTCTTTATTTACACATTTTTCTTTTTGAGATGAAATTGACATTTAACGTATTTCAGATGTGTAAGTAATGATTCAATATTTTTAGATACCGCAAAATACTAAATCACCATACTAAGTCTCGTTAACATTTATCATCATACACAATCACAAGTTTTTTTTCTTGTGATAAGAACTTTCAAGGTCTATTCAGCAACTTTCATATGCAACATGGTGTTACTAACTATAGTCACTATGCTGTTATTTATACATTAGTTTAACAAATTTAAAGTCAGATACTAGGAATCATTCCTTCAAGTACTTGTTGATTTATCTTAAAGAACTTAAGACTTGCTTTTTTTAATCTAAATTAGGTTGCTAGGATCCAACTTCAGATACAAGAGACACTACAAAGGCAGTATTCCCATCATTCTTCTGTGCAGGATGCAATTTCTCAGCTGGATTCTGAACTAATGGACATAACTAAGGTAATAAAAAAGCAAGTTGAATTCCTCTAGTAGTCACCTAAAATCTACAGATGGCTTGTTTCTTTTGGATTCTACTGTTTCATGAGAAAGATTAATCTATCTCCACAAAATAAGATAAGACATTCTTGGGAGCATGTCGCTGGGCTGACAAATCACTGCTGTGGTATCTGACTCTTAGGAAGAGTTTACTTGCTCTTTGCAGGCCATTTTCTATCAAAAATCTATCAGTCTCAAATGGGGCTTTGTTAAAACTCCTGCCATCTCTTTTATGGCCTTGTTTCTGGTCTTGGAAAAGTAATTTATGTTTGCTTATATCTTAAAGCCTCTCCCACTTCATATTTCTGAGCAGTTCCTTTTTCAATTATTCTTGAACATTTCTCCAAGTACCATGAAGCACCTTGAGACTGGTCAGTATTTTCAAGGTTTTGGAAACCCTGCTTTAGACAACACTAATTATAAAAGAAATACCATTACAGTGTCTCCCTGCCAGCCAAGGGGGAGAAAAGGGCACAGATGTTGAAATCTATTTAAATGTATTTACCATGCTTTCACTATTCTTAATTGGGAGTTATGACCAACTACATGTCATTACATCTTTATATCATATATTAGGAACTTTGGATAAAATCTTTGATTATTTTTAATTTTCAAAGAGTGCATCACTGTTAATTTCTGATTGCTGACCTCTGGTTGCATGTATAATGTTGACATTTTCTCTGACAGCTTTATGGGGAATTTGCTGACCCGTTTAAACTTGCAGAGTGTAAGCTTGCAATAATTCATTGCGCTGGTTATTCAGATCCTATATTGGTGCAGACACTTTGGCAAGATATCATAGAGAAAGGTGAGTGCTCACTCACAGGTATATTAGCGTATATTACTTAGTGACTTGGTAGAGGAATGCAGGCTACTAGGGGCTCTCATGTATCTAGAGCTCATGAAAATTGTATATACCTAAGTATAGGGTGAGTGGAGGCTACCTAGACATGACGGAGGGTGGTCCTCTAGAGAATGACCTCAGTTTATATTGGAGAGGGCTCTCAGAGAAAAGGATGTGTCATTTTTGTAGTTATACTTCTTTTTTTTTAATGTTTATTTATTTTGAGAGAGAGGGAGGTGCACACAAGCTGGGAAGGGGCAGAGAGAGAGGAAGACAGAGAATCTCAAGCAGGCTCTACCCTGTCAGCGTAGAGTCTAACACAGGGCTCAAACTCACAAACTGTAAGATCATGATGTGAGCCGAAATCAAGAGTTGGGCTCTCAACTGACTGAGCCAGCCAGCAGCCCCTATAGTTGTACTTCTTCTAAGGGATTCTGAGATACTTTCCTCAGAATCCTGTAACTAGTGCCCTGGTAAGACCAAGAGTATTTCAAATACTAACAGAAACACAGTATCTGTTCATTATATTAGAATATTTCTGGGGCATTTTGTACCTTGAAACAGAGTAAAATAGCCAATTTAAACATTTCCCATTAAAAAACAATTTAGGTTTCTAATGACGTGTCTTTTTCTTGCAGAACTGAATGAAAGTGTGACGTTGAGTTCCCCAGATAGAATGCATGCTCTTAGTCTCAAGATTGTGCTCCTTGGCAAAATTTATGCTGGCACACCTCGCTTCTTTCCTTTAGGTAAGCAATAACCTTAAGTGCTTTCAGAGGTGTTTTGTTTTCTTTTGATGGTTTTCTTCATTGACATGGAAATACAGTGTTCTTCAGAGTGGAATTGTTTCTTCCTTGCTGTTTAGCTCAGCAGTTTAATTCTATGTCTCCAGAAAGAAAAACCTCTGGAGATAGCAGAATTTGTTGATAAATAGATAGGAAACTTTCTTTGACCTTGTAAGTTTATATATCTATCTGGAGATAGTGCTGATAAACCGTAATGATTACAAGTTCAAGGGGAAAAGAAAAATGGCTGGTGTTTTTCTGCATGGGCAATCTGTGACTAATTGAACTGCACTCTGTTATACTGAGGCATACTTTTCTTTAAAATAACAGATGGTTGCGTTAAAAATGCCATTTTTGAACCCCTTTCTCAACCAAATATACGGACAATAATTAGTATCTACATAGTGACTAATTATTAGCCACTCGCCAATATATGTTTTCTTCAATTGTAAATCAACATAAATACATCCATAAAGTAGAATGTTAAGCACCTAGTGTTTTTGAAAAATGTTGAGAACCAGGAACATGGTCACAACATAACATTAAATTGTTTAGTTTAAATTTTTTTTTTTTTTTTAAGAGAGAGCATACATGAGCAGGGAGAGGGGCAGACAGACAGAGAGAGAGAGAGAGAGAGAGAGAGAGAGAGGATCTTAAGCAGGCTTCATGCTCAGCACCGAGCTCGATGCCCGGCCTGATCCCACAACCCTGGGATCATCACTCGAGCCAAAATCAAGAGTCGGACGCTCAACTGACTGAGCACCCAGGTGCCCCTAAATTGTTTTGTTTTGTTTTGTTTTGTTTTTTTCTTAATGAGGATAGAGACTTGTTTATAGACCATCTCTGACTTAGGACTTATTCCCCGAAGATGTCAAGAAATAAAACAAAACAAAACATAGGCATGCCCTTTTTCTTATACATATGGTATTGAAACTGCCATGCTATTTCTTTAATGAGAAAAATAAAGAGAAAATTAAAACTTAACAATTTTAATAATTTTAAAAAGGCCACATTATACATAATTTCTTTTGAGATAGTTCTGCTTTGACTTAGATTTTTATCTTAATGTTTATTTGAAACAGAGCAAGTGAACAAGGGAGGTGCAGAGAAAGAGGGAGACAGAATCCCAAGCAGGCTCCACACTCAGCACAGAGCCTGATGCAGGGCTTGAACTCACGAATCATGAGATCATGACCTGAGCCGAAGTCGGACACTCAACCGACTGAGCCACCCAGGCGCCCCTTGGTCCATCTTTGAATGGCAAACAAACTCCCAAGGGCTTCAAACTAGAACAAGTTTAGAGTTTTTAGAATTTTGATTACCTATGCAAAATTTTTGTGCGGTAAATTATAGGGGAGGTGCAGGTTCGTGGCAGTCTTTTCGGTGATATCTCTCACACATGGATATGTGGTCTCAGATTTTAAGTATCATAAATATGAATGTGGTGTTATTGTTATGATCTCACTTATGATATAACAAGTAGTAAAAAGTGAGAATGGGGCCCAATTAGAACCATCAAAATAAGTAACTTCTGCATCCAAGGAGTGAGGCATTTAAAAAATACATTTAATATTTTTGTTTTTTTGTTTTTATTTTTTTAATGTTTGTTTATTTTTGAGCAAGGGAGAGAGACAGAGACAGAGAGACAGAGTAGGGGAGGGGAGGGGCAGAGAGACAGGAGACACAGAATCCAAAAGAGGCTCCAAGCTCTGAGCTGTCAGCACAGAGCCCTATGTGGGGCTCAAACTCAACAAGCAGCGAGATCATGACCTGAGCTGAAGCTAGAAGCTCAACCAATTGAGCCACCCAGGTGTCCCTAGTATTTCTAAAATCAGGATGCAATAACTCTTCTTTTCTGAAAAACTGTTAAATTGAGGATATATTATATCAAGATACTAAAGAAATATCAGTGGATCCTCTCCAAGAATGGGATTGTGAATGGTCTCTATTTCTTGTACCTTTATTTTCCATATTCACCAAAATGTAGTATTTTTCCTGATGGCTTTAAATTGTATAATTGAGTGGTTTTAGCATATTCATAGTTGTACAACAATCAGCACAATTAAACTTAAACCATTTTCATCACCCAAGAAAGAAACAACGTACTTATTAGCAGTCACTCCCTATTCCTTCCCACCCTCCAGCCCTAGGCAACCATTAAACTAACTTATGTCTCTGTATTTGTCTATTCTGATACATAAATTATTCTTATAAAAAACTTTTTTTAAAAAAAAGGCCTACTTTTAGTATCAGGAATTAACAATTCTATAACAAGAACAAACCAGTAATCATGCAAGGTGAGGGACATGTTAACTAACCTTACCAGAGTAAACGTTTCACAATATGTATGTGTGTGTCATATCACGCTGTACACCTTAAACTTACGCAGTGGAATATGGCAGTTTTAACTCAGTAAGCTGAGGGCAGGGGGAAAGTTAACAGTTCTAATTTCTGATCTTTTTCACTCTCCAGATTTTATCGTGCAGTTTTTAGAGCAGCAAGTTTGTACCTTGAACTGGGATGTAGGTTTTGTAATACAGACGATGAATGAAATTGGAGTGCCATTACCTCGACTACTGGAAGTATATGATCACTTGTTCAAGTCACGGGTAAGGAAAATATGAACTAAAATGAAATTAATTTTATTTCTTAATTAAAAAAATATTGTTTAATGTTTATCTTTGAGAGAGAGGGAGAAACAGAGCACAACCTGGGGAGGGACAGAGAGAGAGGGAGACACAGAATCTGAAGCAGGCTCCAGGCTCCGAGCTGTCAGCACAGCACCCGATGCAGGGCTCAAACCCACAAACTGGGAGAGGATGATGACACAAGCCGAAGTTGGACGCTTAACTGACTGACCCAGCCAGGCGCCCATGATATAATTTTATTGAAAGTAAATGAACTTTTTCTGGATAAAGGAGGGAGAGTGTTTTTACTTGTATAAGCATCTCATCTGATAAAATCGATCAGAAATTTGCTTCATTTGTTGAACATAAGAAATTATCATACTTTAGACTTCTAACACTGATAATGAGTTGTTTTTCTTTATATTATAAAGATAAAATATGTCATAATATTAGTAAACATAATTATATTTGCTTTACTCTTGGGGAAATAGGTTAAACCCATTACATTAAGAATCACCATTTACTTTAAAAGAACAAAATAACAGTGTATTTATTCCTTATAACTTCATCTAAAATATATCCAACATCTTCCTCACCACCAGAAGAGAAAACTTTTGTAACTGATGGTAATGCCTGGTAACTAGACTTATTATGGTGATCATTTCTCAGTATAAATAAATAGCAAATCATTACAGTGTACACCTGAAACTAATAGGTGTCTGTTATACCTCAATGTAAATAAAAATCTTTCTTACTATGTTGAGCCTTATCAGACTATATATTTTCTACTTTTTATTCTAAGATAAAAGATCCAAATGAAATCTTGTTGGAGTATATCATTCTTTTATGGTAGCACCATCAAAACATGTATGCAGTGCTTCCCAAGGCACTTGTATATCTCATTTAAGCCCCACACTAGGAAATGAGCAAGTAGTAGTATCCCCATATTCTGCCACATCTGACCGAGGGTTCAAGTCACATAGCTAGTAACTGGTAAAGCTAGAACTAGAATTAAGATTCTTTACCGGGTTAGGGGCGCCTGGGTGGCTCAGTCATTTGAGTGTCCGACTCTTGGTTTTGGCTCAGGTCATGATCCCAGGGTCATCGGGCTCTGCGCTGAGTGTAGAACCTGTTGAGATTTTCTCTTTCTCTCTCCCTCTGCTCTCTCCCCCACCCCTCTTCAATAAAAAAATGAAAAAAAAATTTTTTAATTAAAAAGATTCTTTACTGGTTTAGTCTTTTATTTACAGTATCAGACTAAGTCTGCATAGGTGTAAAGTAAAAGTGGTCTCGCAGTTGTCAATGAGAGAGAGATTGTTTCCTCTTAACACAGGTTCCTAAAGGAGAAGTTTGTATGCTCTGCCAAGTGGATTGATACATCAGTTATTCTTCCTAAATAACATCACAATGCAGTTTTCAGTGTTGTTCGAATATTAACTGTGACCAGATAATTTGGTGACCACATAATATTAAATATTTTTTTAAGTGTTTTTTTGTTTATTTAAGTAATGTCTACACCGAGCATGGGGCTCAAACTCATGAACCCAAGATCAGGAGTTGAGTGCTGTTCTGACTAAGCCAGCCAGGCACCCCTAAATGTTTATTTTAGTATCAGTAAATTTTGCCTGGGACTCCGATGTGGATTAACTAACATAAATGATTTAAAAAAATCAGTTGACCCAAGAGAAAAAATAAATCAGTTGACACAGTTTGCTTTACAACTCATGATGTATATTTTCTTTATAGGATCCATTCTGGAACAGAATGAAGAAGCCACTGCACCTTTTGGATTGCATACATGTGCTATTGGCAAGATACGTTGAGAATCCTAGCCAAGTTTTAAATTGTGAGAGGTAACTATCGCTGTATTATAGAAAAGTTTTCAAATGTTTCTAATAGGTATCTGGGCAACAAAGTTGGAGAGAATGGGGGAAGAAATAGAGAGATTAACTAGTTGAATGATCTCAATTAGCATATATAAAAGGTTAGAGTTTTTTTCAGTTTTCAAGCCTTGCCCTAAATCCTTTCTATAGGTAACATGATATAATTTATGAATTATTTCTACACTGCTTCTGCTTTGAATTAGTGACTTAGGGCAGTTCAATTATGTCTTTGGGGTATTATTTCAAGGTATATCTGTTTGAAAAAGACCAAAAGAATGTAAATAATTTCATTTAAGGAGTCATCCTTATTGCTTCTTTTCCATTATAATAATCTTCCAAAGGAAAATGGTGGGTTTGTGGTAATTCACCTATCTCCTGCATTTCTTGTCTGTTTTCATTTATTCACTATTTACTTAATCCTATAATCCGTATTCTTTGTGAGAACTATACTAAAATTAGCTGAAGTTGGAGAGCAGTCTTACAGGAGGAAATGTTTTTTGGGGAAAAAGAAAAGCAAACTCTTGTGTGAGATAGGGGAGGGGAAATGTTTCTAAATGTCTTGATAGTTGATCAGGTATCTTTTCTTTTACAGGAGAAGATTTACAAATCTGTCCCTGGATGCTATTTGTGGCTATCTGGTCGAGCTTCAGTCTATGAGTTCGTCAGTAGCGGTACAAACCATCACAGGAAACTTTAAATCTCTTCAGGCTAAACTCGAACGGCTTCATTAATTACTGTAATATATTTTCATTCGTGCATTTTGATCTGTAAAATAAAAGCTCAGCTGGGTCCAGATATCAGGTGCTCTAAATCTAAGAACAATTTTAATAGAAATGTGTTTTTAAAAGTGGCTAGTATCTACAAACAGTACATTTGCCAGATAAATTATTTTTTACTACTATTTTGTTTTTTAATAATCAGGTTAAGAAACAACTGAACTAAGATTACTTATGATCTTAACATAAGAATAAAAAATATTTAGAAACCCTTAGTTTTAATTTAATGCAGGCAGAAATTTTGAACTTATGCTATTCATTTTCAAGTTAGTCCAAGAATATAGATATCAAAACTTAAATAGGCTAGCTGAGCAGGTCCCATAATACTGAATTCTATAACAATCTTTTTTTTTATTATTGTTTATCTATTTTTGAGAGGGAGAAAGAACATGAGCAGAGGAGGGGCAGAGACAGAAGGAGACACAGAATCCAAAGCAGGCTTTGGGTTCTGAGCTGTCAGCACAGAGCCTGACGCAGGGCTCAAACTCACAAACCATGAGATCATGATCTGAGCCAGTCGGATGCTTAACCAACTGAGCCACCCAGGCACCCCTACAACAGTCCTAATATAGGCAAATAAACAGTCTCTTTTTTAAGATTATTTAGGTTTTGGGTTCATCTTTGGAAAGAAATTTCCTCTAACTCCTAATTTTGTCACATTTCTTAAAGGTTAATATATACCTGGCTGTTTTTTGAGCAGGTGGCAAACATGTAACTAATGCTCTATATCCTAAAAACCTACACAGAGAGATGTCGTTTTCCTTTAGGGTCTACCTACCAGTCCTTGTGACTGATTACTGACGCCATTAGAGCAGCGGTTCTCAAAATGTTTGCACCAAATGGCCACATAAGCATCATCTGGGAATTTGCTCCCTGTTTGATTCCTCCTCCTCCCTCCCCAGTCAATAACCATAACATGAGTTTTACCTGAGATACAACATGTAAGGCAAAATTGTTAGTAATGTAGTTTTTAGTCTTCAACAAATTGGAATAAACTTAACCAAGTGCCCCAAAGTCATGGCAACAACAAGGGAGGAGAACAGAGTGGGAATGACCAGGACTAACAAAAGAGCAGGAACATGGACTTCTTTCCTCTCACCTTTTATCCTATCAAGAGTAAATACCTTGTTGTCACTAAAGCATGTCTAACAATTTGTATAGTACACTTTGAAAATCTTTTTCTTTCTTCTAATTTCCCAAGATCATAGGTTGACCTTTTCATATTTATTCTCTTAGAATTTAGTTCTCTTTTTCCTATTATCTTCTAATTCATAATATTTAATAGACTGTCAAAATGTCACTCGTTAGGTACCACTACCTCTTATAATTTTCAGCTTTCAGTTCCTTTAGTGTTTTTTAATATGTAAATTTTAATGTAAGTTATGCACTGTTAATTTTATAAACTTAAAATTCTATCATGTCTACTTAAAATGAAAGTCTTGCTTAACTGTTACTTAGCTGTGACTCCAATTCTCAAAAAATATATATATATAAATATATATATATAATTAGACCATTTACACACTAGCACATTAACATATTTGTTAAATATACTCAACTCACAATATTAAAGCTACATCTTTCAAAAGGACTATACGCTAGCAGGGCTAAATGGTCCTTAGGAGTCAGAAATCTGAACCGTTTCTTTCATCACAGAGCACCTTCTGAGAAGGATTTTAAAACTTCCAGCTGCACAGCAGATGTTTTTCATACCCTTGGGAGGGTGAGACCCCAAAGAGAAATTAGGTCCTCTCCTTTTTAGCTGTCTAGAATAGTGTTTCTAAAACTTTAGTTCATAAGAATCACCCAGGTGTCCTGCAAAAATCAAATGTTCCACCTCTAATGTGATGCTGATACTGGTGGTAATTGGATCAAACTTGGAGTAGCTTTGATCTGGCACATTTATCCACTGTATTAGTATATCTTGTACTTGGTGTGTATTCAACACATTATTTCTTTATAGTGATTAAATGTTGTTTACGAAACAGTGCATTCATTGTAGGCAGTGAGGAGTCACTGAAGATCTTGATTGTGATATATTTGTTTTAGACAGGTCATTTTCATACGGCAAAATGGTCAGGAAAGAAGAGAAAAATCTATTTTGAATAAATGTGCAAGGTATGGGGTATTGACTCAAATGCATGTGACATACGTTCAACATTTCTGTAGTTACAGCTTATGTGACTTACTAGTGACTTGTTCATTGAACACACTTCTCTGCCAATCACATGCGTTTCCTCATTTATGTTTTATACTTAATTTCATCTCAGGACTCCCAGATTGCTCATTCTCTTCCTCAGGAGACTTCCTGCCTCTCTTTCCTCTTTTTCATGAGAGGAAAAATTATGAAAGTGATACAGTTGTATCAAGAAAATGAAGAACTGGAATATTGAATGTAAAGGTCTCGAAAGGGCACATAACTTTCTTTCATTTTTCATTTTTTCATTTTTCTATCAGTTTCTTCATTTAAATTCTCTTAATCATAAAACTCTTTTTCCAGATTATTTTTGAGTCTTAGAGTAAATCATTTAAACTGTGCAAACTTTTATTTTACTAATAAGCACATTTTCCCCATAAGAAGATTAAAGTTAAAAGACTTCTTGAAGTCCAAAAGTTTGTAAGGACTAATATAATCTATTTTTTATTTAGTTTTGTTCTATACTTCAAATATTAACTTAACAATATTTTTTTAATTTTTTTCATTGCAAATATCATTTCTATTTTTTAAGAGAGCTTCCCCATGTGTGAGTGGAGGGATGGACCAAAGGAGGGAGAGAGAGAGGAAGAGGGAGAGATCTAAAGCAGGCCCCATGCTAAGGGTGGAGCCCAACTCTGGGTTCGATCCCACAATCCCGGGATCATGACCTGAGCCGAAATCAAGGGTCAGACACTGACTGAGCTATCCAAGCACCTCTAAACATCATTTTTGTTTGTTTGTTTTTATTTATTATTGAGAGACAGAGCATGAGAGCAGAGAGAAGGGGAAACACAGAATCTGAAGCAGGCTCCAGCTGTCAGCACAGAGCCGGATGCGAGGCTCAAACCCACAAACTGCGAGGTCATGACCTGAGCTGAAGTCGGATGCTCAACCCGGCGCCCCTAAACATTATTTCTAAACTGCGTTATGACGTGTTTGAAATGAAATGAAATGAAACATTTGTTTTAAAACCCTCAGTTACGCTTTTTGTATTTAGGAAGCTCCTATCAGCAGGAAGAAAGAAAGACTAACCCTTTTTAAGATGAATCCATTTACCATGCGGGAGCTAGAACTGTCATAACCCACACCTCACCTGAGTTTTCGCTTGTGTGATGAACATTTTCATTTGGATGACCTCCAAAGCTCCTCAGTCAAAATGTGACCAGATGTATGTTCATTCCTCTCTCCCTGCAGTCTGCCCTTTTCTGTTGCTCCTCCGTTTTCTTCTTTTTTTGGTAAGCTTTACACCCAATATGGGGCTTGAACCCATAACCTGAGATTAAGAGTCACATGCTTTACCAAGTGTGTCAGCCAGATGTCCCTCTCGTCCTCTTCTCTGCCTCAGTCTTTATCATCTGAAATCTCCACTTGGAAATATGGGTATTTAAATTCTTCACTCTTCCAAATCCGATCAGTCACTAATATCTTAACATGTTTGTTTGTTTTCTTAATATCCACATATCTGTTCAATTATCTCACTATTTTAGGTTTTTAGGGTTTAATGAGGTTACTCTACTTCACTTGGGTGCCTACAGTAATGTCTAAGCGGTCTTCCTGCCTCTAATTTGACATCCCTTCTTTGTTCCTTTTCCACACTAAGGTTAGAGTTGGGTGCCTGGGTGGCTCAGTCGGTTGAGCGTCCGACTCTTGATTTTGGCTTAGGTCATGATCTCACAACCCTATGATTGAGCCCCACATCAGGCTCTGCACTGGGCATGAAGCCTGCTTAGGATTCACTCTCTCTGTCTCTCTCTCTCTGCTGCTCCCCCTGCTCGTGCATATGTGCACACAAGTTCTCTCTCTCAAAAAAAAAACAAAAAACCCTCTTACACGATTGGTGGGAATGCAAACTGGTGCAGCCACTCTGGAGAACTGTGTGGAAGTTCATCAAAAAAAATGAAAATAGAACTACCCTGTGACCTAGCAATAGCACTGCTAGGAATCTACCCAAGAGACACAGGAGTGCTGATGCATAGGAGCACGTGTACCCCGATGTTCATAGCAATTTTGACAACAGCCAAATCATGGAAAGAGACTAAGTGTCCATCACTTAGTGATGGTGTGTGTGTGTATATATATATATACACACACACACACACACACACACACACACACACACAATGGAATACTACGCAGCAATGAGGAAGAATGAAATCTGGCCATGTGTGGCAACATGGATGGAACTGGAGGGTATTATGCTGAGTGAAATAAGTCAGGCAGGGGTGCCTGGGTGGCTCAGTTTGTTAAGTGACCAACTTCAGCTCAGGTCATGATCTCACGTCTGTGAGTTCAAGCCCCACGTCGGGCTCTGTGCTGATGGCTCATCAGAGCCTGGAGCCTGCTTCAGATTCTGTACCTCCCTCTCTCTCTGCCCTTCCCCTGCTCATGCTCTGTCTCTATGTCTCTCAAAAATAAATAAACGTTAAAAATTAAAAAAAAAAAAAAAGGCAGAGAAACACAGATGCCATATGTTTCCACGCATAGGTAGGCTTTGTGAGACCTAAAAGAAAACGGGGGGAGTGAAGAGGGGAACGAAAAAAGCCACAGAGAGGGAGGAAGACATAAGAGACTCTCAAGGACTAAGAACAAACTGAGGGGAGAAGCGGGTGTAGGAGGGGGGAGAGTGGGTAATGGGCACAGAGGAGGGCACTTGTTGAGATGAGCCTGGGTGTTGTATGGAAACCAATTTGAAAATAAATTATTTTAAAAAATAAAGTCTGCTTTTTCTATTCCTAAAAAAAAAAAAGTTTAAAAAATAAAATGTACACTTAAATATATTATACTCCCACCTTTTCCCGCAGAAGAAATTCCAAACTCCTGGTGTGGCATTAGGACTTTATTGCAGTAGGCAAAGCAAAAAATAAGAATTTTAGTTTAAGTCAAAGAAGAATATTAGCCTTCAAAACTAACAAGTCCAAGTATGAACCTTGCATGGCTTCTACTTCTGCATGGCTAGTTCCAGAGCCTTGATATCTTCAGGGCTTTCTGTAGGTCAGTTCTGCTCTGCTCTTCTCTTCATGTTTATTCTTTGTGTCTGCAGACAGCTTACTCCATAACTCCTGGGAGAATGCAGGGAGTGTCGTGACTTTATCTCCTTCACTCTAACCCAGAGGTACAGTCAACAGAGAAGTCCTAGGAAGGGTTCTGGTTAACTCAGCTTGAGTCATGGACTCAGTCTTGGGGTGTAGTGGTGGTATAGGATCGTCACCCAAAGTATATAGAAAAGGAAAGAAGTGTTTTCTTAAAGAATTGAATGCTAGGCACATAGCATTCCACATAAGTCCACTATATCTGTCCACCTACCTTGCTTACCACTTCCTTATGCTCTTAAGATGATAAGCCCATAGATCCAAGAAACACAATGAATCCAAAACAAAACACACAAAATCACACCAAAGCATATCATAATCAAATTCTCAGCAAATAAAAAGTAGGAGGAACTTCTTCAGTCTGATAAAAAGGCATCTATGAAAAATGTATGGCTAAAATCACACCTCATGGTGGAAGACCAAAAACCTTCTCCTTGAAGTTGAGAACAAAATACAGATGTTTCTTTTCCATATTGTGTTGAAGGTTCTGATCATTGCAACTTGGCAAACAAAAGAAATGTAAAACAGTAAAGCAGATATAAATGTGTGGACAGGCAATTTACCAATTATGTAGAAAATCCTATAGAATATGCAGAAAATACTAAAACTACTAACTAGGAAAAATGGTAGAACTAATGAGTTAGATCACAGGACACAAGGTCAACATATAAAATCAATTGAATTTCTATGTACTAGCAATAACTAAAAATTTTTAAACACAAAAAACAAAGAAAAAATACCCCCTCTCTCTGCCTTAAAATAAAAGTCTGGGGGCGCCTGGGTGGCTCAGTTGGTTAAGCATCTGACTTCCGCTCAGGTCATGATCTCCCCATTCGAGAATTCGAGCGCCGCATCGGGCTCTGAGCCTGGAGCCTGCTTCAGGTTCTGTGTTTCCCTCAGTCTCCTTCCCTCCCCCACTCACACTCTGTCTCTCTCAAAAATAAACATTAAAAAAAAAAAGTTAAAATGAGAGTCTGGCTAGCTCAGTCAGAAGAGCATGTTATCTTGATCTAAGGGTCATGAGTTTGAGCCCTAATCGGGTATACAGATTACAAAAAAATAGAAAAAATATTTTTTAAATACACACACACCTAAAATAAGACTAATTTTGACAAGATATGTGTAAGACCTGTACAATGGGAACTATAAAACAGTATTGGAAGAAAGGAAACCCTAAATAAGAAAGATAAAACGTTCATGGGTTGGGAGACTGAACTAATAATTAACACATCAACTGATAGATCCAAAGCAATCCCAACCACATTTCCAGAAAACTTTGTAGAAATTGACAAGCTGATCCTAAAATTTATATGGAATTGAGAGGTCCTAGGATAGCCAAAACAGTTTTGAAAAAGAATAAAATTGGAAAACATATTCCACTGATTACAAGATTCTATTACGAAGCTACAGTAAGGTATTGGTGTTAGGATTATATATATGAATCAATAGAACAAAATAAGAGTACAGAAATACATGCATGCACATGTACCGGCAACCAGTTGTCAACAAAGGTGCCAAGGTAGTTCAGTAGGGGAAAGAACAGTCTAAGGAATGGCACCACATATATATATATATATATATATATATATATATATATATATATATATATGGAGAAGCAGCTTCTGCCAAGCAAGAGGCAGCAGAAGAGTTACCAGATTCCTGCCATTAAAATCATTGAGGAGAAAGGATATCTGCATGAACAGGTGTTTAATACAGACGCAAGTTCTTTATTCTAGAAAAAAATCCCACGAAGAACATTTATTGCTAAGGAAAAGTGAACACGAGGATTTAAGACAGGAAATGGGTAGGCTAAATTCACTGTTTTGTGCAAATGCAATCAGGTTTATGAACAGGACTGCCCTCACATATCAAGTTGCTAATCCCGGAGACTTGAAGGGAAAAGATAAACACTAGCTGCAGTCTTTTTTTTTTTAAGCTTATTTATTTATTGAGAGAGAGAGAGAGAGAGCAGGACAGGGGCAGAGGGAGAGAGAGAATCCCAAACACACTCCTCACTGTCAGCGCAGAGCCTGATGCAGGGCACGAACTCATGAGCCATGAAATCATGACCTGAGCCAAAATCAAGAGTCAGATGCTTAACCGACTGAACCACCCAGGCACCTCTCCCAGTCTTTTTATTGTATGACATGAAAATCTGGACAATAAGAATCCCGTTCCTGGATTAGTTCCATCAATGCTTTGTTCCTGAAGTCAGGAAGTACTTTGCCAGTAGGAACTGCCTTTTAAAGTTCTTTGGATATTGGATGCATACTTAAAATATAAAATGGCCACATTTCAGGTGATGGGGAAAATCTGTAATTAGCTCATGCTATTGCAGTCTTGCAGCTCACCTTGTCACAGTGATTAGTCTAGGAATGACGCTTTAACTAAACTCCAATCGATGCTTTTGTTTTTTTTCCTTTTCTTTTTTTTTAGGACAAGTGATTGACTCAAAGTGGTTATGGGACTTAAATTGTTCCAATCAGAGTGAAGCACAGGTTGGGGAAATAGATGGTTTTTGCAGGATGGTGCAGTGTGACATTTAAGATCTGAGACATCTGTAGCCTTTTGCTACCATAGCAGAAATTATATTTTTAAAGAATATTTGGAGGAGTAATTTTGTATTCATTAAAATAGTTGCCTTACATTTTATATCAGGGTCCTGAGAAAGAAACACTAGAAAATGTGTGTGTGTGTGTGTGTGTGTGTGTGTGTGTGTGTGTGTGGTATATTTTTACAGGAACTTGACATTATGCAATCAAGAGAGCAGGTTTAAGCAGTCTCTGTAAGGCTGTTTCTTTGCGTCAGATGCTAGAGCTTGAAGTTCATAGAGCAGTCAGGCAGCAAGGGAAGATGGCTGCAAAGTCAAAGACAGTTAGGACTTGCTGGACCCTGCACGCATGAGCTGGAGGTCATGAGGATGGACCAAATCCATGTTAGTCCTTGTTGCTTCTGACCTTGGTGGGTACTGGTGTCCTGCAGAAGCTGAGGCCTTCTTCAGGGAGCTAAATACTTACACCTGGCCTAGGAGTTGGGCAATTTGAAAGAGGAGCCAAGGAAAGTTAGAGCAGCTGCAAAGCCAGCAGGTAAGTGACCACATATGTGAGCTACAAGATAGCTGCTCACGTCTGCCCTTGAAATCTCCCATAACAATCTCCCTTGTGGTCTACTCTAGCTAGAAACACAGAGGGAAGGGATTGAGCCTCGCCACCTCAACACAGTGCAAAGCCAGCGCACTACCAATTCATTGAATCAGTGGCATTCACTTCTTCATATAGTAGATACCACCTAAAACAAGGTTTTTATTTTCAGCTTCAAGTCTCCAAGTAAAATTATTACTTGATTCTTTAACAAGACAGCTGTCTAAACAATTCAGCTTTATTCTCAGAAATGTATGCTAAATTTCTTGTTAAATATCAAATTCAAAACTTTAAAGTCTGAATATGGCATTTTGCCATATGCCACAATGCAGGAGCAATCTGGAGAAGACTCAGAATATGGGTAAGAGGAGTCCTATCCAGGAGGCAGGGAGGAGGGGGGGAAGGAGGAGGGGAGGGGGAGGAGGAGGGAGGAGGAGGAAGAGAAGGAGAAGAAGAGGAAGAAGAAGAAGGTGAAGAAGAAGGCCCTTCTGGCTTAGTGGAAACAAGGAATCAGATATGCATGTATTTCAAGATAAAATCTCATGAGGATGGGGTTGAGGATAAAGCTGAAAGCAGAGTAGATTTTCTCTGTCATTGGAAAAGACAATATGGGTATGACCCCACCAGAATAAACCATGGTAATGTGATAGGGAAAGAAAAGGAGCCATCATTCCTGACTGGCTCAGCTCTTGTGTCAAATTCAAGGCATATAACTCACATGCCTTCTCACTGTATCACAAAAGAAGCCAGCCTGAAGATAAAGAACAGAGCAAAGAGAATTAGGGAAAAATAGAACCAGAGCCCTGCCTCATCAAACTTGCAAGAAAGCTGTTGACCCCCTGCATTAATGAGCCAATTATTTATTGTTTGGCTTCTTTTATTGTTAAATCTAGTTATGGTTCTCTGTTACTTAAGATCTTAAAGATCTTGCTTAAAGATAAGCAATTCTTTTTTTAAAATACACATCACACCCAGCTCAGAGCCCACTGTGGGGCTTAAACTCACAACCCTGAAATCAAGACCTCAGCTGAGATCAAGAGTCAGACACTTAACTAACTGAGCCACCCAGGTGCTCCTAAATATAAGCAATTTAAATCAGCCAGTGACATCCAAACCTGGTCTCAATCACCATAACACATACGTGTAGCTCAACTGCCATTCTCTCTGCCAAATCTGCAACTACTTGCTACTCAAAGTGTGGTCCAAGGACCTGAAGTATGACATCACCTGGAAGCTTGTTAAGAAATCAGATATCTATGTGTTACGGTTCATGGGATTGAGCCTCTCGACAGGCTGTGTGCTGACAGTGAGGAACCTGCTTGGGATTCTCTCTCTCTCTGCCCCTCCCCTGCTCTTTCTCTTCTTTCTCTCTCAAAAATAAATAAATAAACTTAAAAAAAAAAAAAAAGATCTCACCTACACCAAACCAACTGAATCAGAATCTGCATTTTAATAAGGGTCTCAAGTGATTCATATGTACTTTTTTTTTAATGTTTATTTATTTTTGAGAGAGAGACAGCAAGTAGGGGAGGGGCGGAGAGAGAGGGAGACACAGAATTTGAAACAGGCTTCAGGCCCCAAGCTGTCAGCACAGAGCCCGACGCGGGGCTCGAACTCGGGAGTGGCGACATCATGACCTGAGCTGAAGTTGGATGCCCAACCGACTGAGCCATCCAGGCCCCTCATATGTACTTTAAAGTTTGAGTCATTCTTTTCTTTGCGTACTTACAGCATGTTCCTTTTTCACTTCTAGTTAAATATTCATCTCTCTCCTCACCAAACCTGTGATCACTATGTATTATTATTTTTTAAATCTAACTACTTATGATAAGTGTGCACCAAATTAATTGTCCATAATAATTATTATCCACCAAAACATTCTTTCAGTATAACTGTGTACATAGCTAATCTACTTTCCCCACCTCCCTTGAAATGTCCATGTGATCGTGATCTCTCTAATGCAACATATACAGAAATATTGTGTACTACTTCTGGGCTCAGATCTTAATATTGTGGACATACTCTCTCATTTTCCCCTTCCTTTGGCTGGAATCCACTATGACCCAGTGTGATTATGCAACAAGACACTGGAGGATGCCAGAGAAAGTATCTTGGAGGAGACTGAATCTCTGAATGAATGTATGGATGAGAGCTACTCCTCCAAAGTGAATCATGCACCTTGTAATAGTTACATTGAGAGAAATAAACACCTATTCTTTAGGCTGCTGATTTATTGTAGAGGCTCTTTGACATGGTAGCCTATTCTTATTCTAAATAATTCATCATTTTTATAATAGACCTCAGCTTAAAATGATTCCCCTTGTGATAAAATAATGGCCTCAAATATATACAAATAAGCCCTCAGCAGCCATTTCTGGACTGTGTGATCCTAGCCATAGCTGAGTAATCCAGGAGTGGGTCCCTTCCTCACTGCACTGTTTGCACTTTCCCTCCAAGAGATTTGCAATCCTGAACTGAGAATAACTGGAGTTGAGTCACATTAGTGGCAAGGCTTTACAACTGTATTGTACAATAGAGGTAATGTGCAATTCAATGTGGTTATTTGCATTTAATTAAAATAAAATAAAAAATCAGTGTTTCAGTTGTACTAGTTCATTTCAGGTGCTCGCTACCTTTGTGGCTAATGGCTACCATATTGGACAGAACAGACATAGAACCTTTTCACCATTACAGAAATTTCCTTTTTTTAAAAGATGTTTATTTATTTATTATTGAGAAGGAGAGAGAGAGAGAGCACAAGTTGGGGAGGAACAGAGAGAGGGAGACACAGAACCCGAAGCAAGTTCCAGCCTCTGAGCTGTCAGCGCAGAGGTGGACATGGGGTTTGAACCCACAAACCTTGAGATCATGACCTGAGTTGAAGTTGGATGCTCAACCTACTGAGCCGCCCAGGTGCCCTGTCACCATTACAGAAATTTCTACTGGAGAGCACTGTTCTACAGAGAATGTCTACGATCTGTCCTCGCTGTTGAAACCATTCCTTTGATTCTGTGGGATATACCAGAATCTCAATAAATTCCCTCTCTTGCTCAAGCTCAGATTTGATTTTATTATCTGCTACCAAAAGGATATCTGGCACTATAACTACAAAACATCAAAACTTGGGCTGTGGGAATTCTCAGGCTTATTTTTATCTGACCTTACTCAGATTTTCACATGGGTGTCTACTCCTTCTTAGACTCATCCTTTCTAGGCTTTCATGACACCACTCTTTTGGTTCTCTTCCATCCTTCTGACATTCTCATAATACTTGGTATTTTCCATTGAACTCTTATCATTATAGGTTAAAGGGAGGCAATCCTTCAAATGTTCAGGTAAGGCTAAAGGAGATACAGATGCTTAGACTACATATTCTGTGTCTACAGTAGCTCCATTGGGCTTCTGAACCATGTATCTAATTGTTCACTAGATAGTTCCACCTCGAATTCCAAAGGCACCACAAAACGATGTGCTTCAAACTGAACTCCTCCCTGTTTAAGACCTACCTGAAGTATTTCTGACCTTCCACATCTCCCGGGTAGAGAAAATGCACTGTGTATACTGTTATCATGGAGTTTATTACTACACTGCAATTTAAGTGTTGATGAATCTCTTTTGAAATAGGGACATGTCTTCCCCTCTTTATACCTACCATAGCGTCTGATACATAATAGGCATTCAATAATTTTTTGTTTTAGCAAATTGTAGTCATTTCCATAAATTTTAAGTAATAAATGTGTGGACAAGTCAACCTCAGAATTAAACCAATACCTGTAGGTCTGATGGCAATACGGCAGAATCAGCCACTGCTATCCCATTATCGTCACACCTAAGATCTAGAAATGGGAACACAGCAGATTGTGGGACTAGGTTAGAATTTCTTAGTTCTCAAGTTTTTCTGCTGGAGATTTTTTTGGGTGCTAAGTCTAGCAAGATTTATGTAAGATATTTGTGACTTTGAGTGGACTTGAACCGCCTCAGTTCTATAATATTTGAGATAAATGGTGCTGATTTGCCAGTATCCCTTCTGCCACTTATCCTACACAGAGACAAAGGGATACCTGTGGTTTACGACGTCGTGGGAAGTCTTCCTGCTCTGCATCCTTTGTTAAGATAAACCAACCTCACAGCTCTCTGAGAGGGCTGGGTGATTTACCCAACAAAACATACCAAGCCTAGACAAGGGTAGCAAACCAAAATGCCTTAGAAGACCAGGCTCATCACCTTATGCAGCTGCCCAGTAGGAAGCATAAGGACAGTGATTTGTGTATGGCAGTAAATCAAGAATCCTTCTTGGTGGCTTCCTCTAAAAGGCTGTGATGGTCAGTGGGGTCGCATTTGGCCTTCGGTTCCGCAGAGTGTAGGCTGAGAAGAAGAGATAATTTGAGGATGAAGTGCACTGAGTTCAAATACTGCTAAAGCACACGTGGAGATGTGAGTGCCCACAGGAGGACACTGGAAGGAGGCCACACCTGGCAGAGCAGGGGAGCGAACAGCCTACGGCATTTCTAGAGGACAACCAGAGAAACCTATTAAGAAAATGGGAGTCTCCACTGGAAAAACATCTATAATCAATTTTGGGCTGGATCTGGGACTTATGCCTCTGAAATTCAGAGATGGCATGGTGCCCAACATACAGAAGGTAGATGTTCTTCTTTTTTTTAATTTTTAAAGTTTATTTATTTAGTGAGAGAAGATGAGGAAGAGCGAGAGGGAGACAGAAGCCCGAGCAGACTCTGCACTGCCAGAACAGAGCCAGATGTGGCGCTCGAACCCATGAGATGACCTGAGCTGAAATCAAGTCAGACACTCACCTGACTGAGCCACCCAGGTGCCCCTAGATGTGCTTACTTCTTTCTCTTTTTCTTATGCCTCAAATGAATGGCTAAACTCCAAAGGCATGAGCAATACAAGTAATAGGCATTTATGTGTCTGTTAGGATGGTAATAACTAACACATGCTAATGACATAACGTCACCATTCTGTTGTGAAATAGATTTTAGTGATGAAACTTAAAAAACAACAACAACAAAAAACCAAAACCCAGGCCCATGACTGAAAGCAACCGTTTAGCTACCATCAGGGCTATGGTAGTGGTAGAGAGGCAACTATGTTCAGTTGTTCAGGAACCCTGAATTTTTCTGTTGTGGAGAAGTAGATGGAAAAGGAAAGAAGCCTTGGTTCTTTCCACTGCCACAGTAAAGAATTACAGGCAGCGAAATGAAAGGAAAGCAGAGCAGAGTTTTATTAAAGTACACTCCAAAGGATAAGGGGGGGCAAAAGAGAAAGGGCCTTGGAAACTCCGGGGTGTAGGCTTATATCATCTTTTTCTTTTGGGTGGGTCCTAGGGTGGCAACATTTGAGTGGCAGGCCTGGATTATATAATAATTAGCCAACGACTGCATGTCCTTTCCCGAAATGTATTCAAAATACCTGCAAGGGGTAGGAAACCACTTTATTTCTACTCTAGAGACACAGGCCAAATAAGAACGATCCGCTGCTTTCTGCACAAGTGCAGCTGGCGCTACAAACTTCCCTCTTCCTCTGCCAGGATGCTGTCACCACTGACTGACTGATAGATGGGTGGGATGTGGTGCTCCCTGGGTTGTCCTCTGTTGGCACTCTTTGTCAGGTCGCCTAAGGTCCATCCTCCTGTTGCTCATGCCTAGCTTTCTGAATGCCTAACACTTCCATCTTGTGTTTCCACCATTTTCTTTGCTTTCAAAAAGCAGAGGCCAAAAGAGAAAGAGAGTTTAGAAAAGGCACAAATGCCCTTAGCTGCCTTGTTCTTAAAATAACACGCATCCCTGACACACATATTGGCAAGAAATAGCCACATGGCTGCATCTAGATACAAAGGGGCCCAGACACACGGTCTTTGTGTGTTGTGGAAAAAGAAGAGATACGCACATTGGTATTCAGTAGCAAATTTCACAGGCGTATGGAGGCATTTTCCCAAATAACAAGGGTGTCCTCTAGAAATAAATTCTACAAATAAATTCAGCTCAGATGGTAAGAAAACTAATTGTTTATATGTTACATCGAAAGACATTCCATACTCTGAAATCAAAAAAATATCGAACAATATTTTATCTAGTTATTTCATGATTTCATTTTTTGTATACCCCTGGAACATATTTTGGGGTTCAGGGCAGAGCAAGCTTTATTCCAAAAAAGTGGCTGAGTTGCATTAAACCATGAAGATTTGGGGAGTGTTTGTTATAGTAGATATTCTATTCTGACCAAAATGAAGCTATGGGACTTAGATGGATCTAAGACAACGAGAGAAATATTTAAGCTGATCTGTGTTAATATTAATTCGGTGTTTGTAGAAAAAGATGTGGATTAGAAGAGAGGGAAGAGCTAGCTCTATATAGGAGATGTGGCAGAGAAAGAATCCCAAGCAGGCTCTGCACTGTCACTGTGAACGCCAACGGGGGCCCTGAGCTCATGATCATGAAATCATGACCTGAGCTGAAAGCAAGAGTCCAACGCTTAACCTACTGAGCCACCCAGGCGCCCTGAGAAAAGGGACACTCAACATTGAATGTTGTCACGCAGTTTCCCCCCAAACTCTCAAAGGTCCCTACACAAAATTGTCATCTATGATAATTAGTAATAAATTACAGAAAGATCCAAGCCCACAGAATGAATAACACCAAGAGCGAATCATAATGTAAACTATAGACTCTGAGTGATGATGAGGTGTCAGAGTAGTTCATTAATTGTAACAAAGGCACCAATCTGGTGAGGGATGTTGATAACGGGTGAGAGGCTATGCTTTTGTTGGGGACAGGGATCATATGGGAACTCTCTGCTCCTGTCCCTCCATTTTGTTGTGAACCTGAAACTGCTCTAAAAACCAAAACAAAAGCAAAACAACAACAACAACAAAACAAAGCCATAAACAAGCAAACAAATAAAAGAAAGAGGCTGGGTATTAGTTCTGGGTACACTACAAAGAACGACAATAGCCCAAATGAGATGGTGGTATGATAATTAAATTGAACTAATTCAATGAAAATGGAGCCTGAGGTGACTAAGAAAATGAATTTCTAGATGTGTGTTTTTATTTTGGTTTTAAGTATAGTGGAGGCACCTGGGTAGCTCAGTCGGTTAAGCGTCTAACTCTTGGTTTCAGCTCACGTCATGATCTCACAGTTGTGAGATCCAGCTCCGCCACCCTGCCCCTGCAACCCCATGTCAAAGCCTTTCCCAAGCGCTGCATCTGGCTCTGTACACTGAGCTTGCTTGGGGTTCTCTCTTTCCCTCTCTCTCTGCCCCTCCCCTGCTCATGCTCAAGTGTTCTCTCTCAAAATAAATAAATACACTTAAAAAAAAAAAGAATAGTGACATCGCCTAAAATTTGGCTTACGTGAGGATAAGAATAATCACTTAGTTCTCATAAGTAATTATTTACAATAAAAAACTCGAACATCACAATTGAACAAACGGTCAGGGAATATAAAGAGAATTCATAAAAGGAATTGGACAAATGGATAGTAAATATTTGAAAAATGTTCAATCTCACTAGAAATAAAAAATATATAATATAATGAGTTACAATAGTCACCTATTTGACAAAGATTCAATTGAGGCCAACATCCGATGTTCAATGTTCATGAGGCTGGAGGCCTGGGAATTAGTATTATGACTAAGGATGTCAGTTTGGTAATTTACATAGCAGGCTCTACCTTGACTTCACATTTGAATCACCTGGAGAAAAATTTTTTATCTTATTTTTTAAATGTGCGATTCTTTTCATTTCTTTAAACGTTAGTTCGAGTATAGACCTGGGGAACTTTTAAGAGCAAGAGAAACTTGGGTTCTATCCCGGATCAATCAAATCGGAATCCTCAGTAGCGGACTCCAAGTGCCAATGTTTTTTCAAAGCTCTGCAAATAATTCTAATATTCAACACGTGAAGAGGACGATGAGGAGGGAAAACAGAGCATGCCACTGCTTAAGGCATCTAATTTAAGTTACAGGAAAAAGAAAAAAAAGCTTTTCCAGGCTAGACCGGGCTCTAGAGCTGCTTGTTCGTGACGCCTGTCCCGAGCCAGTCGGCTGGACCAGGACTGGGGCAAAGGAAGCCAAAACAGTGTCATAAACGAACAAGTCACTAGGATGGCGAGCACAGACACACTGTCCTTAGTGCTGTAGGTTGCCCATCTGATCTGTGGGGGGGCCCTTTGCTTTCGGAGTCCGAGACGGACTCCCCAAGCGAGGTGACGTCCCGTGAGTGACACATTGGTCGGTTACCAAACACTTCTCTGAAAAGCGCTGCACAGTTCCCGGGCACGCAAGGGACGAGCCTCTGGAGCGCGCCGGCGAGAGGAACCCCCGGCGGAAGCTGAGGAGACCGAAGGACGGAGGGGGGAGCGGCTGGAACCCGCGAGGGAGCCCGGGAGCGGGAGGCGGAGGCAAGGAGGCCGGGAGACCGTGCGGAGTCGAGGGGCGGCTCACAGTTCGAGGGGCGGGAACCTGGAGAGCCCGGGGACGAGGAGAAGGGAAGGAGGAGCATCACGAGCTTCCCGCCCGCGCTCCCGGGCGGCTCCGAGCAGGCGCCCTGGCGGTGCCCGCGTCTCCTTCCCCGCCCGCCGCGGTCGCCAGGGCACAGCCTCGCGTCCGGGCGGCCCGCTGGGCCCGTGGCCGTCGCCCTCCCGCCTCCTCGCAGCGCTGCCCGTTTCGCCCTCGGCCTC
This sequence comes from Paguma larvata, assembly GCA_030068075.1. Lineage (NCBI taxonomy): Eukaryota > Metazoa > Chordata > Mammalia > Carnivora > Viverridae > Paguma > Paguma larvata. The sequence goes on along the minus strand of CM057826.1, from coordinate 28,201,645 downwards.
GCCTTCCTCGCCCCGGACGGGCCAGGAGTCCCGGCGGAGGTAACCGCGGGCAGATTCCTGCCGCTCTTGGCCCCAGCCCCCTCCCCGCACCGTTGGGCCGCCGGCGTCCGCGGGCTCCTCGGGTCCTACCTACCTGCACCTACTCCTCGCGTCTTGCCGGTTCGCTACCTCCCCTCGCCCCCACCTTTCCCTGCCGCACCCCGTCCCCTCGTCCTACCCTGCTGCCCGGTCCTGGCCCTTCCCTCGCCCCCCCCCCCCAACCCGCAGCCTCCCCGCGTCGCCCTCCCGGCGCAGTATCCGCAGGCTGACGGAGGTGCCGGAGCTCCAGACGCCGGGTCGCCCTCCGACCGGCGTGGGACGAGCTCCGGTCCGCGCCAGCCCTGGTCGGGACTCCCCCTGGCCGTCCCCACCTGGCGGTCCTCCCCCCGCCCCCGGCTGTCCCCGTGCGAGCCGCGCCGAGCACCTCGCGGGGGAGACGGCGGCCCCCCTGCCAAGCCTACGCCGTAGGGTCGGGTGGGAAACCCCAGAGGGGTCTCCGAAGATGACCCGATGACGTGTGCGGGGTGGTCGTGGCGAAACTTCTGTTTGGCCTTACTTTGGTGTGAACTGAGCATTGAGGAATGGATGCGATTTCTTAGACTCTTATTATCGGGAACTGTGTTCGCCAGTGTGTTTTGAATAAAGGTACTTTTTCAGGGTAGACTGATCATATTTTCCCTCCTAACGTACTTTGTATTCTTGAGTTTATTTCTTTCTTCCATTAATTAATTGTACTTGTTTCATAAAGTTTGTTATCTGTAGCTTTCGTGTTTTGAGTGCCAGTTCACCATAAGGCAGAAATAATCTTTGCCACCTAACAGGAGGTGAGAACATCTTTTAGAATTCTGAAAAATGAGAGACCATCATCATCAACTCCAACACAGGCTCAATCCCATGACCCTGGGATCATGACCTACTTGAAATCAAGTCAGACCCTCAGCTGACAGAGCCGCCCAGGTGCCCCAGTACCTCCAGATTATGTAAACATCCTGTTCCTTATTAGAATCCTCCTCCTCCCTCTGCCCGGTTTAGCATCTATTGATGGTTCTTTCCTAAATCAGTTTTTACTATGATAGTTTTAAAATAGTGATTTTCCACATCTTCCCTTAAATCAGCGTGCCTTCATTTATTCTTTTTTTTTCTTTTTTTTGAGACAAACTCCAATTATTTTATTTTGTATAAACAGGAAGGAAAGTTTTAAACTTCAAGCTTTGTTCAGCATGTATGCAGTTAGCATCCACAAAAGCACCTCATTTATTATTAATTTTTTTTTTTTTTTGCAGGGTGGGGAAAGAGGGAATCTCAGCAGGCTCCGTGCCTAGTTCAGAGTCTGACTCACACACACCATGGTGAGATACAATCTGAGCCAATATCAAGAGTTGGATGCTTAACCGACTGAGCCACCCAGGTGCCCCATATTCTTAAGAGATTGTAACCTGCTGCTCATCTTTTTTTATTTTGATGCTCCGAGTCTCAAATTTGGAGGATTTGGCCCTTCAATCTTGGTCCTGTTTCTTCTGACACGTGTCTATCATATGTTTGCTTCCTTAACTTTGGAACAAGACGTTCCAAGTCCATCTATTTCCTTCTCTATCCCTGCCCTGAAATCAGCTGTTTTTTCAAGGAGTCCTGGTTTCTTTTACTGAGGAATGGTGTTTAGAAACCAAAATCTGGGTGCTAGGTTTGCTCATTGCTACTGGAGTATCATTGCTTCTGGGCTCTTTTACAAGACAGAGCTAGAAATCATGAGTTTTTATAGGGATACCTCCAGTTCTAATCCAGCCCCTAGGGCTGGCTTTTCTTTACCTTTCCCCATTCTATAGTTGTTTCCCCTTCTACAATGAAAATGCTGGCTCCCATCAACAGCTCTGTGTGTGTGTGTGTGTGTGTGTGTGTCACACACATGTATGCACAAACATACACATATGTATATGTTCATTTGCTCAGCCCTTCAATACACAAAAAATAGCTTCATAATTTTTGTACCCCTAGAAAAAACAACTAAGAAGGATTTGACATGTGTTTGTGGTTCTTTTTATCTTTGGTTTGAGAGCATATAGTCAAAATATTCTGTTTAAAAGTTACTTGGGGCTCCTGAGTGGCTCAGACGGTTAAGCCTCCGACTTCAGCTCAGATCATGATCTCGCAATTCATGGATCTGAGCCCCATGTCAGACTCTGTGCTGACAGCTCAGAACCTGGAGCCTGCTTTGAATTCTGTGTCTCCCTATCTCTCTGCCCCTCCCCTGCTCAGGCTCTTTCTCCCTGTCTCTCTCTCTCTTTCTCTCTCTATGTCTCTGTCTGTCTCTCTCAAAAAACCAAAGGGGTGCTTGGGTGGCTCTGTTGATTAAGTGTCCGACTTCAGCTCAGGTCATGATCTCACAGTCCGTGAGTTCGAGCCCTGTATCGTGCCCCGTGCTGACTCAGTGCCCCGTGCCCCAGCTCAGAGCCTGGAACTGCTTCAGATTCTGTCTATCTGTCTGTCTGTCTGTCTCTCTCTCTTTCTCTCTCTGCCCCTCTCCCGCTTGTACTCTGTCTCATTCTCTCAAAAATAAACAAACATTAAAAAAATTTTTTAAAAAGTTACTTGAATTAATCCTTTTTCTCTTCATTGTGGTTATTTTACTTATTTGAAATATAGTCAGATTTGTTTCTTTGTATTTTTATGTACCCCCTCCATTCTCATTTTTATTAATGCGATTCCAGAAATCAAAACTATACAAAAGGTACATTAAGAAGTATCCCTCTCTTTCTAGCCTTTCCACTTTACCACCCTCCCCCAGTGGTAGGTAGTTAGCCAGTTTTGTTAATTTTTGCGTTCTTTTTCTGTTTCTTTTTGAAAAATTATGTCATTTTCATCTCCTTACGTATAAAGTAGCATACTAGCTTTACTCTTTTTTTTAAGTAGACACCACACCCAATGTGGGGTTTAAAGTCATGACCCCAAGATCAAGAGTTGCTTGCTTCACCAACTAAGCCAGCCAGGTGCCCGATGTATATTCCTTTGCACTTTACTTTTTTCAATTAACAATATATTCTAGAAATCAGAGAGATCTTCCTTATTCTTTTTTTTTTTTTTTTAGAGAGAGAGGGTACAAGCCGAGGAGAGGGGTGGGGGGGGGAGAGGAAGAGAGAGACTCGCGTGAGAGAGAATATCCTGAGCAGGGTCCATGCTCAGTGCAGAGCCTGACTTGGGGCTTGAACCTACAACCCTGGGACCATGACCTGAGCTGAAATTAAGAGTTGGGTGCACAACCAACTGAGCCACTCTGACGCCCCTAGATCTTCTTATTCTTTTTGGCAGCAGCTGCATATCTATTTCCAACTGGTTTATTTGAATTAAAGTCCAAAAAAGATCTTCATATATTACATTTGGTTATTATGTCTTTTTTTTTTTATTTAAAATAGTTTATTTTCAAATTGGTTTACATAAAACACCCAGTGTTCATCCCAACATGTGTCCTTTTTAATGCCCGTCACCCCCTCTCCCCCCTCCCTCATCCCCCTCACCCTCAGTTTGTTCTTAGTCTTTGAGAGTCTCTTATGTTTTATCTCCCTCCCTCTCTGTGTCTTTTTTTTTCTTTCCCCTCTTCCCCTCCCCCTGGTTTTTGCTTAGTCTCACCAAGTCCACCTATTCGTGGAAACATATGGTATCTGTCTTTTTCTGACTGACTTATTTCACTTAACATAATACCCTCCAGTTCCATCCATGTTGCTACGCATGGCCAGATTTCATTTTTTCTCATTGCCACATAGTAGTCCATTGTATATATGTACCACGGTTATTATGTGTTTTAACATTACCCCATATATGCATATGTATATCTACATAATATGTAACAGTTTCTCCCTCTCGCCTTTAAAATTTTTTAAAATGTTTATTTTTTAAGGGAGACAGAGAGCAGGAGCAGGGGAGGGGAAGAGAGAAGGAGACAGAGGATCCGAAACAGGCTGTGTACTGATAGCAGCGCAATACAGGGCTCGAACTCACAAACCGTGAGATCATGACCAGAGCCAAAGGCAGAAGCTTAGCCGACTGAGCCACCCAGGCACCCCTTTCTCTCTCTCCTTTAAAATACAATTTATTTGTTGAAGAAACTGTGTCATTTATCCTATAGCATTTTTTACATTCTGAATTTGGTTGATCTTATTTTCCTGATATATTTAATGTGTTCCTTTATTTTCTTTATATCTTGTTAATTGATGTTAGAGTCAGACACAGATTAAGGTTCAGTTTAAAATTTTTCATCTCTTTTTTAAATTTTTTAACATTCATTTATTTTTGAGAGACATAGAGACAGAGTATGAGCAGGGGAAGGGCAGAGAGAGAGGGAGACACAGAATCTGAAGTAGGCTCCAGGCTCTGAGCCGCCAGCACAGAGCCTGACTCAGGGCTCGAACTCATAGACCGTGAGATCATGACCTGAGCCGAAGTCGGCCGCTTAACCGACTGAGCCACCCAGGCGCCCCAAAATTTTTCATCTTTTTAAGAATATTTCATAGATAATTCTGTGTGTACTTCCTATCTATGTAGTGACATCAGGAGGGATATAATGCCTTTGTCTCATAGTAATTTTTTTAAGTTTTTTTTTTTTATTTTTTATTTTGAGAGAGAGAGAGTGCAAGCAGGGGAGAGGGCGAGAGAAAATCCCAAGCAGGCTCCCTGTTGCCAGCTCAGAGCCTGATGCGGTGCTCAAACCCACCAAACTGCAAGACCATTACCTGAGCCAAAATCAGGAGTTCAACGTTAACTGATTGGGCCACCCAGGTGCCTCTGTCTCACAGTAATTTTAAGATTAAGATTGAGTAGTGAGTGTGGGCCTTGTCAGTCCATCTGTTACAAAGTTCCCCATCTCTTTTCACCTAATAGTTTTAGCAACCACTGATACTGTTGACTAGACCTGTTATGTCATTAGGAACTGCAAATGACGTTTTTCTGATAAAATCATTCCTCTTGTATTTGGTTCACTCTTTTAAAGAATTTCTTTTATTTATTTTTGCATATAATTTTAGTTATATTTAAAATTTTTAAATATAGTGTCTCAGGAAGTAGTCATTTAGATTATTAGAGTTCTGAATAATTGGAAAACATAATGTTACAGTATAAACTATGAGGATGAGTATCTTAATAGGTCCTCTTTGCTGCACTTGAATAGTTTTTCTTTTAAAGTGTATTTTATTAAAAAGTTCAGCTACTCTCTTTTTAAAGATCTTTAATCATACTAAATAAATTCAACTATTTTGGAATTCATAAACTAAATAGAATTAAGAATATAGAATTTTAAATGTTTATTTATTTATTTATTTTTGAGAAAGAAAAAGCACAAGATGGGGAGGACACAGGGAGAGAGGGAGACAGAGGATCTGAACCAGGCTCTGTGCTGACAGCAGTGAGCCCGGTGCCAGGCTCAAACTCAGGAACCAGAAGATCACCACCTGAGCCAAAGTCGGTTGCCCAACTGAGCCACCCCAGTGCCCCAGGAATGTAGAATTTTAAAGAAAGGAGGAAAGAATATGGCTTTGATTGAATACAGTTCAGGCCAATGACCAAATTATATCGTTGTTCAAGATTTCACAATTTTAAGAATTAAAAAAAATTGTAACGGAAACTTACATGAAAATTGCATATATAGTACAGAGAACTTTTTTCACAAACCATTTAAGAGTGAGTGACAAACTGATGTTCTCTTACCCGTGAATATTTTAGTGTATGTTTTCTGCAAACAAGGACCTTCACCTACAAAAATGGAAGACACCCATCAAAACCAGAAAATTAACATTCATACATTACAACAGTATCATCCTCAGTCTCTCTTTCTATTCAAGTTTTGCCTATTGCCAATATTGCCCTTTAACATGAAAAGATAAAATTTACAATTATTGATTGCAATTTACTTAGTTATCAGATTTTCCACTTGGAACCAGTTTCTTTTTTTTTTCTTTTTTCTTTCTTTTCTTTTCTTTTTTTCTTAATTTAGAGAGAGTATGCAATTGGGGAGAGGGGCAGAGGGAGAGAAAGAATCTTAAGCAGACTCCACAGTCAGTGGAGCCTGATGTGGGGGTCAATCCCACGACCCTGGGATCATGACCTTAGCCGAAATCAAGGGATACTCAACTGTTGAGCCACACAGGCACCCCGGGACCAGTTTCTTGATCTTTTTCCTGACTTTCATAGGTTTGAAACTGTTGAAGTTTTTATATCAGTTATTTTGCAAAATGTCCCTCAATATGGGTTTGCCTGATATTTCCCTGTGATTAGTTTCAGGTTACATGTCTTTAGCACAAATGTCGCAGAGACATTTTTCTCATTTTACCTATTAGGTGATACATGATTTCCAGTTGTCCCATTTCTGATAGTTTCCATTTTGATGATGGGATTAAATGGAGTTGGCCTGGCTTTTTCATTATAAAGTTACTCTTTTTTGCAACTAATGAGTACTTTATAGGATGTTTTTATACTTTGTAACAAAGTAAGTATGCCATTTTTATCAGTTCGATTTATTCATTTACTTACTCATAATTCTATGGATTCATGGTTTTCTATGGATTTTAAATCCATTGCTATAATTTGTTTTGATCCTCAAACTGTTTTCAGTTTGGTCAGTGGGAACTTTTTCGGTATGACGTCTGTGTTTTCTCTCTGGGCTCCAGCACACGGTGCCAGGCTGTCCTGTCACACTGTGTGCACATCCTCCCAGGATTCTCCCAAGAATGGACTGTTCACTCAGAATTGTACTTTCCTCACCCTGCTTGGGCTCTGACAAACTCTTCTCGGGTTCCACTGCAACTATCTCCATACCCAGCATGGGTACCTGCTGTGCACCTTCACTTCCTGTTTTCTTGGGGCTTCATCTTTATGGGGGCGAGTGTGGACTTTCTCACAGCTTGATGGCTCAGGGTAGTTTATTTATATGGCAGTTGAAGGCTTCAAGAGTGTAATACTCCAGGGGGTAAGGTAGAAGCTTAAGCCTCTACCTTAAGATTGAGCCTTGGAAAATGTATAACACCATTTCCATTTTACTCTTGGTTAGAATAGTAAAAAATCTCACCCACTTTTAGGGGATGAGGCATGGACCAGAGCTCTCAGTGAGAGAGGTGTCAAAGTCATGGCGTAAGCAGAGTATATAGGATGGGAGATACTGTTGTGGCCATCTTTGGGAAATACTACCTATGGCACTGAGAAAAGCATATCACGTAGAAACTTAATTGTCAAGATCTTTTCCTACCTTATTTTTATCTTCATAGACTGAGAAACAACTTGTGAAAAAAGCAAATACATTTTGCCTGACTATTCAAGACATAAGATGAGATACTAAATGCATTCTTTATATATTACCTTAAAAACACAGTTAGCTTGAGCTGATGAAAAAAGTGATTTACCAAAACTTTGTGAACATTCTAAGTTAGGATCCTCAGTAAATCTTATGGGCTACTTATTATTATTGTTGTTGTTTTTACAGCATCTTTTGACTTTTTACTTAATTGGTCATTGTTATCTTAAGAAGCATGGAGATAAGATTAGAAGTTTTGACATCAACAAGTATCAAGCAGAAAAAGCCATGGCCACGAGTCTCCTGGTTAGGACAGGTAGGTTCTTCTTTCTTCATACAATACCAGCTGTAATAATGTGTTAAATGTGTACTTTGCCTCTAAGATAGAATGTTCTATGGTCTTAAAAAAAACACACCATCTTTAGCAGGGTCACCTGCTCACTGAACAGGGTTTTTTGTGTTTGTGTTTTGTTTTTTTTATGGTGAACAAGTTAGCTTCTCCAGAAAGTTAAATGGTCTGTGTAGAAGAAATATTTTATTTTCAAAGAAAATTTTTGTCCTGTTACATTTAAGGTTGAGATGGGAAATATCAAAAGGAATTTTTAAGTTTAAATACAATTAACATGCAGTGTTACATTAGCTTTAGGTGTACAACATATTCTATAATTCCATGCATTACTCAGTGCTCATCATAATAAGTATAGTCACCATACAACACTGTTACAGTGTTACTGAGTATATACCCTATGCTGTACTTTTCATATCAGTAACACATATTTTATAACTGGAAGTTTGTACTTCTTAATCCCCTTCAACATTTTGCCCACTTCCCCATCCCTCTCCCCTCTGGCAACTACCAGTTCTCTGTATGTAGGAGTCTGTTCATTTTATTGTTGTTGTTTGTTCATTTTGATTTTTAGATTCAACATGTAAGTGAAATCTTGGTATTCGTCTTCCTTTGACTGACTTCTTTCACTTAGCATTATACCCTCTAGGTCCATCCATGTTATTGCAAATGGCAAGGTCTCATTCTTTTTTATTGCTGAGTAATATTCCATTTTATATATACTACAACTTCTTTTTTTATTTTAAACATTTTTTAAAATGTTTGTTTATTTTTGAGAGAGCATGAGCCAAGGGGGGGCAGAGAGAGAGGGGGACAGAGGATCTGAAGCAGTCTCTGTACTGACAGCCGAGAGCCCAATATGGGGCTTGAACTCATGAACTTTGAGATCATGATCTCAGCTGAAGTAGATGCCTAACCAACTGAGCCACCCAGGCACCACCACCACCACCACCACCACCACCACCACCACCACTCCTCCCCCTGCTCTTCCTCCCCCTCCTTCCTCCTCCTCCCCCTCCTTCCTCCTCCTCCCCCTCCTCCTCCTTCCTTCCTTCCTCCTCCCCCTCCTCCTCCTCCTCCTTCCTCCTCCCTCCCCCTCCTCCCTCCTCCCTCCTCCCTCCCCCTCCTCCCTCCTCCTCCCTCCTCCCTCCTCCCTCCTCCCTCCTCCCTTCTCCCTCCTCCCTCCTCCCTTCTCCCTTCTCCCTCCTCCCTCCTCCTCTTCCTCCTCCCTCCTCCTCTTCCTCCTCTTTCTCCTCTTCCTCCTCTTCCTCTTCCTCTTCCTCCTCCCTCCTCCCTCCTCCCCCCTCCCCCTTCCTCCCCCTCCTCCCTTCTCCCTCCTCCCCCTTCTTCTTTCTTCTTTCTTCTTTCTTCTGTTTATTTATTTATTTTGAGAGAGAGAGAGAGTGCATGCGTGCAAAGTGGGGAAGGGGCAGAGGGAGAGAGAGGGAGAGAGAGAATCCCAGGCAGGGATGTGGGGCTTGAACTCATGAACTACGAAATATGACCTGAGTTGAAGTCAGATGCTTAACTGACTGAGCCACCCAGATGCCCCTATAGCACTTTTTTTTTTAAGTTTATTTATTTATTTTGAGAGAGCGAGCGAGCACGGGAGGGACAGCGAGAGGGAGACAGAGAATCTCAATTAGGCTCTGTGCTGTCAGCGAGGAACCTGATGCAGGGCTTGAACCCATGAACTGTGAGATCATGAGCTGAGCTGAAATCAAGAGTTGGACAATTAACCAAGGAGCCACCAGGTGCCCCATACCACATCTTTATCTATTCATCTATTACTAGACACTGGCTTGCTTCCATATCTTGGCTACTATAAATAATGCTGCATAAACATAGAGGTGCATATGTCTTTTCGAATTAGAGTTTTTGTTTTCTTTGGGTAAATACCCAGTAGTAGAATTAGTGGATCATATGGTATTTCTATTTTTAATTTTTTGGGGAACTTCCATACTGTTTTCCAGAGTAGTTGCACCAATTTCCATTCCTACCAACAGTGCATAAGGGTTCCTTTTTCTCTATATCCTTGCCAAACACTTGTTATTTCTTGTCTTTTTCTTAAAAAAATATTTGTAAGTTCTTTATGCCCATTGTGGGGTTCAAACTCACAACTTGAGACCAAGAGTCCTATGCTCCACTGACTGAGCCACAAGGTGCCCCTGTTGTCTTTTTGATTCTGGTCATTCTGATAGGTGTAAGGTGATATATTTCAGTGTGATTTTGATGCACTTCCCTGATGTTATGATTTGAACATCTTTTCATGTAACTGTTGGCCATCTGTGTATCTTCTTTAGAAAAACATCTATTCAGGTCCTCTGCCCATTTTTAATTGGATTATTTGGGTTTTTTTTTTTTTTTGTGTCAAGTGGTATAATTTCTTTGTATACTTTGGATATTAACCCCTTATTGAATATATCATTTGCAAATACATTCTCCCATTCAGTAGATTTCCTTTTTGTTGATGGTTTCCTCTTGTGTTGTCCAAAACCTTTTTATTTTTGTGTAACCAAAGGGGAATATTTAATCTTCTGAACCCCTTCTTACCAGAACAGTCAGTGGAGTGTTTCTTACCATTGTGATTTTCATGAGTATGCCTTATGCCCCTTAAAACTAGAATAAAGTTGGACCAGGATACACCAGAAATCCAGGAACACCAATAACAATATATGGAAGAGATTTGGCAAACCTATAAAATCCTCTTAGAATATGTAATAATTATGAAAATTTTAACGTTTGGTGTTTTAGTGTTACTTCTTGTGAGAAATTACATCGTTATCTTCCTCTAGTCTCTCTGTTTCTTTTTAAAGACACTGCGTTGTTTTTTTTTTAATGTTTATTTATTTGAGAGAGAAAGCATGTGGGCAAGCAGGAGAGGGGCAGAGAGAGAGAGAGAGAGGGAGAGAGAGAATCCCAAGCAGGCTTCGGATATCAGCACAGAGCTCAATGAGGGGCTCTATCTCAAACACCATGAAATCATGACCTGAGCCAAAATCAAGAGTTGGACTCTTAACTGACTGAGCCACCAGTGCTCCTAATCTAGGTAAATAACTTAAAAACTTGCCCATACTACTGATCAAACTGATTAAATTAAACAACACATAACCCAATTTGGGCTACCAGAATTGGAAGACAGTCTTATAACTAAAAAAACATTTTTTAAATTGTTTATTTATTTTTGAGAAGGACGAGAGACAGAGTGCAGAGAGAGACAGAGACACAGAATCTGAAGCAGGCTCCAGCCCCTGAGCTGGCAGCACAGAGCCGATGCGAGTCTCGAATCCACAAACCACAAGATCATGACCTGAGCTGAAGTCAGACACCTACCTACTTAACCAACTGAGCCACCTGGGCTCCCCGACACTCTTAAAATTTTAAAGGTCAAAAAGGTCTAGGTGTAGCCATTAGGACATCTTACCCAGTAATTCTGATAAATATTTTAAGATAGAATGATAAATCTCCAGGTTACCAAATCAACCTTATTTTCATTTTATGATTTGTGGCACAAATGTATAATCTTTCTTGAATGTTATTTTGTTTTCCTTTCTGGGATAATTTATTTAGATTAGAGGTTGAATTAACTTCTGGCCCCTCTTCAGTGTCATATGTTTCTTCTCTTAGGAAAATGAAGCTGTTTTCCTTTTGGATAATAAATTCATAAATGAAATTAATTTGCTATCAGGAAGAACAAAGAAGAAAATTCCTTGTCTGCAGCCTTTGTTGAAGGATGCTATTGTCCTAACAACATCCAGTAATGGTTAAGTAGTACTGATATTTTCAAAAGACTAGATTGTTTTTGTTCATAAAAATGTGGGGTAATATTAAAGGAAAAATTAGATTATAATTATTGTATTTCCTTTTTGGATACAGATGCCTGGCTGGCTGGGGTACTCACTACAGGGGAGCTTTTTCTTTGGAACAAAGATCAAGATTGCTTGAAAACTGTACAGGCAGCTGAAAAGCCTAAGAAAATGATTCAAGCTGCCGTAGGTGGGAGTTTTTTATTTGTTTAAATTGGTTTACTTGATAAATGGGAGGAAAAGAAGATGAAACAGTTTCCTATTACTATTTAACAATATCTCTATGTGTACATAAATATATCTGATGTATATATAAAAATATATATATATACAATACATGTTTTCTTGTATATATATGTTTTTTTTGATGATGTATGGTTTTTACTATTGATTTAGGTGAATGGGGGAGGGGCAAAGGGAGAGAGAGAGGGAATCTTAAGCAGTGTCCATTCTCAATGCAGAGCCTGTTGCAGGGCTCGAACCCACCAACCGTGAGGCCTGAGCTGAAATCAAGAATTGGTCACTTAACTGACTGAGCCACCCCGGCGCCCTGGTGGTGTTTATTTATGAACTTAGATTCATCTTGAAGAAAAGTCTGGCTTGCCTAACATGTCTTGATAACAATGGGTTCCTAATATCGCATAACAAGTACATGGTAAATGTTACTCTTATTTGTACTTTTAATTTATTAGTAGTGCCTTAGTTTTATCCTGAATGGAAAGGAAACATCATTTAGGTTTCTTATTGTCAGAATAGATAAATTATGTACTTTCTGGGAGAAATTCAGACTTAAGAGATTTAATTGCCTCTTTTTTGTTTGTTTTTTTAAAGCAAGCTCTTTGAGACTGTACTTGTATGTATCTGGAAATGGGAAAAGAGTTCTGCTTATAACTCCTTCTGGATGCATATTTCTTTGGGAATATTTGGAATTCAAGAATATCTTATCTTCTAAAAGCCCTTCATTGGTAGGCCAGTGGTCCCAGATCATACCTGAAGAAGCAATTCATTTGCCTTCTAATGAAGATAAAGAAGCTGTAGTGCATGCTGTCTTTATAAAAAATGAGGTAAAATCCATATCAGGGTGTTATAGAAGATGAGATCTCAGACTGTAAGAACAGACACTGTGAAGCTGTTGAGCAGAGTGTGTAATGGTATATGTCTTTATTCATCATTAATTGTCACAGTAATTGCAAAGTTATTGTGGAAAAGATATTTTTACATTTCTTGGTCATATTTTTTAAAATGTTTTTTACAAATACTTTGAACTCCACCAAAAAACAACTACTACAACTGACAAATGAGTTCAGTAAAGTCACAGGATATGAGATGAATATACAGAAATCTGTTGCATTTCTCTACACTAGTAATGATGTATCAAAGAGAAATTAAGAGAACAATTTCATTTGTAATTGCACCAAAAAGAATAAAATACCTAGGAACAAACCAAGGAGGTGAAAGATCTGTACTCTGAAAACTATAAAACATTGACAAGAAATTGAAGGTGACACAAACAAATGGAAAGATATTCCATGCTCATGGATTGGAAGAACCAATATTTTTAAAATGTCCATACTACTCAACACAATCTATAGATTTAATGCAATCCCTGTCAAAATGCCAATAGTTTTCAAAGAATTAGAACAAATAACCCACAATTTGTATGGAATCATAAAAGACCCCAAGTAGCCAAAGCAATCTTAAAAAAGAAGGACAAAGCAGGAGGTACCGCAATTCCAGATTCTTGTTTTTTAATGTTTTATTTATTTTTGGAGGAGAGAGATACAGAGCGTGAGGAGGGAGGGGCAGAGAGAGAAGGAGACACAGAATCCAAAGCAGGCTCCAGGCCATAAGCTGTCAGCACAGAGCCCGACGTGGGGCTCAAACTCACAAACTGCAAGATCATGACCTGAGTTGAAGCTGGACACTTAACCAATTGAGCCACCCAGGTGCCCCTGCAATTTCAGATTTTAAGATAAATTACGATGCTTAGCATTCAAAATAGTATGGTACTGGCACAAAAACTGACACATAGCTCAATGGAACAGAATAGACAGCCTGGAAATAAACCCATGTATGGGTGGTCAATTAATCTAGGATGAATGAGGTGAGAATATACAGTGGGGAAAAAGTCTCTTCGATAAATGGTGTTGGGAAAACTGAACCACTTTCTTACAGCATATGCAAAAATATGGATTAAAGACCTAAATGTAAGGTCAGAAGCCATAAAATTCTTAGAAGAAAGCAAAGGCAGTACTTTCTTTGACATCAGCTGTAGAAACATTTTTCTAGATACATCTCCTCTGGCAAGGGAAACAAACAAAAATATTAAACTATTAGAACTAGACAAAAAACTTTTGCACAGTGCAGGAAGAAACCATCAACAAAACAAAAAGACAGTCTACTGAATGGGAGAAGATATTTGCAAATAATATATCCGATAAGGGGTTAATATCTAAAGTAAACAAAGAACTTAACACAACTCAGCATCAAAAAACTACAAGTAACCCAATTTAAAAATGGGCAGAGGACCTGAATAGACTGTTTTCCAAAGAAGAAAAACAGATGCATGAAAAGATGCTCAACATCACTCATCATCAGGGAAGGGCAAATCAAAACCACTCTGAGATAAAACACCTTACACCTGTCAAAATGACTAGACTCAAAAGGACAAGAAAAACAAGTATTTGGCAAGGATGTGGAGAAAAAAGAACCCTTATGCACTGTTGGTGGGAATTGGTGTAGCCACTCTGAAAAACAGTATGGAGGTTCCTTAAAAAATTAAAAATAGAAATACCATATGATCCACTAATTCTACTACTGGGTATTTACCCAAAGAAAACAAAAACTCTAATTCGAAAAGACGTATACACCCCTGTGTTTACTACAGCATTATATACAGTAGCTAAGATATGGAAGCAAGCCAGTGTCTATTAATAGATGAATGGATAAAGATGTGGTTTATTTTTAAAGTGGTATATTACTCAGTGATAAAAAATAATGAGATCTTCTCATTTGCAACAACATGGATGGAGCTAGAGGGTATAATGCCAAGTGAAATAAGTCAGTCAGAGAAAGACAGATACCATGACTTCACTTATATGTTGAGTCTGAAAGACAAAATGAACACTCTTAAATACAAAGAACAAACTGGTGTTGCCAGAGGGGAGATGGGTGAGGGGTAGGTGAAGTAGATAAAAGGTGTTAAAAGCACACTTATCTTTTTCTTTTTTTTAATAATTTATTGTCAAATTGGTTTCCATACAACACCCAGTGCTGATTCCAACAAGTGCCCTTCTCTGTGCCCATCACCCACTCTCCCCCCTCCCACACCCCCCTTACCCCTAAGTTTGTTCTTAGCCTGTCAGAGTCTCTTATGTTTTGTCTCCCTCCCTCTCTGTGTCTTTTTTTCTTTCCCCTCGTCCCCTCCCCCATGGTTTTCTGCTAAGTCTTTCAAACTCCACCTATGTGTGGAAACATATGGTATCTGTCTTTCTCTGCCTGACTTAATTTCACTCAGCATAATACCCTCCAGTTCCATCCATGTTGCTACGCATGGCCAGATTTCATTCTTTCTCATTGCCATGTAGTATTCCATTGTATATATATATATATCACATCTTCTTTATCCATTCATCAGTTGATGGACACTTAGTCCCTTTCCATGATTTGGCTATTGTCAAAAGTGCTGCTTTGAACATTGGGGTACACGTGCCCCTATGCATCAGCACTCCTGTGTCTCTTGGGTAGATTCCTAGCAGTGCTATTGCTGGGTCATAGGGTAGTTCTATTTTCATTTTTTTGAGGAAACTCCACACTGTTTTCCAGAGTGGCTGCACCAGTTTGCATTCCCACTAACAGTGCAAGAGGGTGCCTGCTTCTCCACATCCTCGCCAGCTTCTGTAGTTTCCTGATTTGTTCATTTTAGCCACTCTGGCTGGTGTGAGGTGGTATCTCAGTGTGGTATTGATTTGTATTTCCCTGACGATGAGACATTGAGCATCGTTTCATGTGTCTGTTGGCCATCTGGATGTCATCTTTGGAGAAGTGTCTATTCATATCTTCCTCCCATTTCTTCACTGGATTATTCGTTTTTTGGGTATGGAGTTTGGTAAGTTCTTTATAGATTTTAGATACTAGTCCTTTATCCGATAAGTTAATTTTTATTTATTAATTTTTTTTCAAATTATTATTTAAATCTAGTTAGTTAATATGTAGTGCAATATTAGTTTCAGGAGTAGAATTCAGTGATTAATCATTTACATACAACACCCAGTGCTCATCATAACCAGTCCCAAAACCCATTCCCCATTTAGCTCATCCTCCACCCATGGCCCTTCATCATCCTCAGTTTGTTCCCTATCTTTTAGAGTCTCTTATGGTTTGTTTCCCTCTTTTTTCTTTTTTCCCCCCTCCCATATGTTCATCTTTTTTTTTTTTTAATGTTTATTTTTTTCAGGGAGAGACACAGTGTGAACTGGGGGAGGAGGCAGACAGAGAGGGAGACACACAGGCTGTAGGCTCTGAGCTGTCAACACAGAGCCCAATGCAGAGCTCAAAGTCATGAACCACAAAATCGTGACCTGAGCTGAAGTCAGACGCCCAACCAACTGAGCCACCCAGGTCCCCCTCATCTGTTTTATTTCTTGAATTCCACATTTGAGTGAAATCATAGGGTATTTGTCTTTCTCTGACTGACTTATTTTGCTTAGCATAATACACTCTAGCTCCTTCTGAGTTATTGGAAATGGCAAGATTTCATTCTTTTTGATGGCTGAGTAATATTCCATTATATATAATATTTATATATAATATATATGGGCTCTTTCTGTATATATATTATATATAATATTATATATATAAAATACATATATGGGCTCTTTCCATAGTTTGGCTATTGTCAATAATGCTGTTATAAACATTGGGGTGCATGTACCCCTTCAAACCTGTATTTTTGAATCCTTTGGGTAAATACTTAGTAGTACAGTGCTGGATTGTAGCGTAGTTCTATTTTTAACTTTCTGAGGAACTCCATACTGTTTTCTGGGGTGGCTACACCAGTTTACATTCCCACCAAGAGTACAAGAGTGTTCCCCTTTCTCTGCCTTCTTGCCAACACCTGTTGTGTCTTGTGTTGTTAATTTATGCCATTCTGACAGGTGCGAGGTGGTATTTCATTGTTGTTTTGATCTGTCATCTCCTTGGTGATGATTGATGTTGAGCATCTTTTCATGTGTTAGCCATCTGGGTATCTTCTTTGGAAAAATTTCTATTCATGTCTTCAATTGGCAGTGTTTATTTTTTTTTAATTTTTTAAAATTGTGTTTATTTTTGAGAGAGAGAGAGAGAGAGAGAGTTAGCGGGAGAGGGGCAGAGAGAGGAAGGCACAGAATCTGAGGCAGCCTCCAGGCTCTGGGCTGTCAGCACAGAGCCCGACAAGGGGCTCAAACCAACAAACCGTGAGATCATGACCTGAGCCGAAGTCCAATGCTTAACTGACTGAGCCACCCAGGAGCCCCAATGTGTTTTTTAAGACAATAAACTGCACCTTGATTTCCCATTTGGGACATGCCCCTGGCTCAGAAACAAATTACTTATTCTTTAGCCTAATGTTAAGAATAAAGATACGAGCAGGATTTCCATATGTTTCATTTATTTTATTTATGATGAGATATTTATATGTTTTTTATATCTTGGTTTATTTTCAGATTAATTATATACTAAAGTTTATTAAATTTATCTACAGTTATTTGGAGACTGCTGCTTGTGTTCACTTACTTTTTATTCTGGAGAATGTCTGAAGTTAACATTTCTAGCAATTCGGTGGCATGAGAATGTATTTACACCTATCAGGTGAGATAAAGGTTTCCTTTTCCCTTATGTTTTAAAACATTATTTTTTTCCTTATGTTTTAAAACATTATATTTTTTTTACCCATAAATACATAGTAAGATTAGTTAAATGAAATGTAAACTTGAACTTTTGAGACTGTACACATCTATTCTTCCCATAAGTACTGCTGTTATTTTAGTTTTCATTTTAATGTTTTATTTATTTTTAGAGAGAGAGAGGGAACAAGAGGGGGAGGGGCAGAGAGGGAGGAGGACAAAGGATCAGAAGCAGGTTCTACACTGACAGCAGCGAGCCCAATGCAGGACTCGAACTCACAAAATGTGAGATCATGACCTGAAAGTCGGACCTTCAACTGACTTAGCCAACCAGGCACCCTTAGTCTTCATTTTAAATGTTTACTCTAGAAGGCTTTTCTTGTTTTTATTTCCTTTCTTAGAACTGAGAACATGTAAAAGGTAAGACAGGCTGTATGGTCTTACTTGTATTAAAATTATAGAGATAGCTATTTTGGGAAATAATTCAATTGAATTTTAAAAAGGATATAACTCAGTTTACTACTGTACTTTTTAATTGCTCAAGTACTTATTATTCTTTATTTAAATTTTTATTTATTTTGAGAGCAAGAATGCATGCACATGAGGGGGTAGGGCAAAGGGAGAGAGAGAGAGAGAGAGAGATTCCCAAGCAGGCACTGTCAGTGCAGAGTCCAACTCAGAGCTCGATCTCATGTACCATGAGATCATGACGTGAGTCAAAATCAAGAGTCAGATGCTTAACTGACCGAGCTACCTAGGTGCCCTGTTCATGTACTTTTCTTCTTTTTTCTTTTTTTTTTGATATTTATTTATTTTTGAGAGTGAGAGAGTGTGTGTGAGCAGGGGAGGGGCAGAGAGAGAGAGAGGGAGACAGAATCCAAAGCAGGCTCTAGGCTCTGAGCTGTCAGCACAGCCTAATGTGGGGCTCGAATTCATGAACTATAAGATCATGACCTGAGCCAAAGTTGGACACTTAACCAATTGAGCCACCTCGGTACCCCTACTTACGTACTTTTTAAATTAAAAATAGTTTTATTTATTCTAAAAAGCCCAATAAAATAAAGAGTGCATTAAAAGCATATCATGCCTGGGGCACCTGGGTTTCTCAGTCAGTTAAACATTGGACTCTTGATTTTGGCTCAGGTTGTGATTTCATGGTTCATAAGTTTGAGCCCTGCATCGGGCTCTGCACTGACAGTGTGGAGCCTTCTTGGGATTCTCTCTCTCCCTCTCTCTCTGCCTCTCCCCCACTTGTGACCATGCACTCTCTCTAAATAAATAAATAAACTTAAAAAGCATATCATGCCTCAGTAAGATTTAGTAAAATAGTGTGGTTTTTAAATTTTTCTTAAGTTTCTTAGCTTCGGTACTTTATTAAAGTGTAATTTATATAAAGTGTATAATGAGATGGACTTTGATAAACATACGTGTGTGTAACTATCCTCATGCCAAATATAGAACATTGCCACTATTTTATTTTTATTTTTTAAAGATTATTTTAAGTTTATTTATTTATTTTGAAAGAGAGAGAGGAAGGAATCCCAGAACTATGAGATCATGACCTGAGCAGAAATCAAGAGCTAGATGCTTAACTGACTGAGCCACCCAGGCATCCCTAAAGATTTTATTTTTAAGTAATCTCTACATCTAACATGGCGTCTAGACTTACAACCCCAAGATCAAGAGTCACACACTCTCCTGACTGAGCCCTTCACACACCCCAGAACATTGCCACTATTTTAAAAATCCTCTCTTCTCTATTTAATTTCTGTGAAAATATTTACTATGATATAGAATATGTATCATCTAAATCTTTCATCAAAACAAATGCATTTGGGGTTGACTGTGGAACATGCCATTACTAAAAATGCTGATACTGAACTTGTTTAACTGGCAACTGCTGTTTTGTGGCTTGGATGAATATCTGAGCGTTTGCTAAGAGGGCCTCTAATATTCATGCACATGGAGGAATTGGACACTTAAGTTTTTTATGAGCTAAATATCAAAAGTTACTATATTTCCTATTTTCAATTATTTCATTACTTTCTTAGATCATTTGCATACCGTGTTCATTGGGCACAACAAGACTGTGTTCTGTGCCGTCTGATTCCCAAATGTGAATCGGTAAAGTCCAGAGGAGCTCTAATTTCTGCCTTTTCAAGAGATGGCGTTACCCTGGCAGTAACTCTTAATCAGAAAGATCCAAAGGTCAGTATATGTAATCTGTCTTGAAAGTAACCTATAATAGAGTTTAGTTCAATTTGGAGTTGTTTTGTAATGCTACTTTGTGTTCTTTTTATTGGTGTTTTCTGATCCAGTTTAACATTGTGGATTGGTAAAGTTATTTCAGCTAGCAGCTATAATTTTAAAACTTGGCCTTCAGAAGTGAAGAAAGGGTAACAAAAAGGAAAAAGAAGGGCGAAGTGGTAACTTCGCATTATCCTTAAAATACACTATAAGAGGGGCGCCTGGGTGGCTCAGTCGGTTGAGTGTCCGACTTCAGCTCAGGTCATGATCTCGCGGTCTGTGAGTTCGAGCCCCGCATCGGGCTCTGTGCTGACAGCTCAGAACCTGGAGCCTGCTTCACATTCTGTCTCTCTCTCTCTCTCTCTCTGCTCCTCTCCCACTCATGCTCTGTCTCTCTCTGTCTCAAAAATAAATAAACATTAAAAATTAGAATATATATATATATATACTATAAGAGAGTGAGGAGTTTTAGTTTTCAGTATTGTTTTGCCAGTTGGGAAAGACTCCCAAGATAGTTTATTGACATAATAATAGGTCTCTAGATCTCTATAAGTATAAGTAATGATTAAGGTAAGATAATTTTAACTTTTTTGCCTTTTTTTCTCTTTCTAGGCAACTCAGGTATTATTTATAAACACGTTGAATTTTGTCACTCTCTGTGGTAGCCTGAGAGGATGTAGTAATAAGAATCCTGTGGTTCCACCTACACTTATCAGGTATGAACTCTTGTGTTTCTGCATAGCATTTTTATTTTCTCTTCTAATAGTTTAATAAGTTTAAGGCTCTGATAATTCAAAAGATATCTAAATAGGTATTTAGATGGATAATGCAATTTACTTTCAGCATTTGTGCTTGATTAATTGCTATATGTAAGGAAAATCTTACTTTAAGAAGGGGTCTGGTGGGGTGGAAGATATATGAATATGTTTTCTTTTCTCTTTTATTTTTTTCTGTGTTGTCTCAGGAGGAGTGGAATCATAACTGGATAGGGAATATTGGGCTTAATTAGAGACTGAAATGAGAAAACCTGGATTGGGAAGACCATTATATACTTGGGGTGGTTGAGGTGTTTATAGCTTTTTAAACAAAGTTAGCATGCTCTGCATTTGGGCTAATAGCAATAATCAGGATTTTTGCATAGCACAAGAGCCGCTACCAGGACCTACTTGGGGTTATAGAGTAGGAAGTTTTCCTTTTGGACTTCCTAATTTACTTTTCTGAACATTTTTCTTTGCTGTTCTCTGAATTTCTAAAGTTTTCAGGTCTTTCTAGCCTTGCCTCTTCATTTCCTTTCGCTACCCAAAAGTTCCTTTCTGAAGGGATTACTACTCATTCTTACACCTGAAATTAATGTAACATTGTGTATTGACTATACCTCAATAGAAAGAAAGGAAAGAAAGAAAGGAAGGAAGAAAGAAAGAAAGAAAAAGAATTACTGGTCTCAATGGAGTCATCTGTTTGACTTAGAGTGTACATCGTTACTTACAGAAGAAGCTATTTTTTGTCTCCATGAAAGATTAATAGTACTAGATAGTTAAGGACTAGTAAGGATGACTGCGGGAGGAGGGAGTCTGCTGCCGCTTGGAACTCTAGCAAGCTGCAGAGAGGACAAGCAAGCCATCAATTGACCTTTAAACCTCTCAGTAGATTTGAGTTGTAGACACCAATAGAATTAAAGTTGTTCTAATTAAAATGTGAGTAATGAAAAAGCTTAACTCTTTTAGGGAGTATTTTCATCTTATCATTTGCTTATGTGTCTGCATAAATTTCTAATTGGTATGTTACATGGAGTAGATGTTGGTAAGAACACTCCTTTTTTTCTTTACCTTTTTTCTGGGAAGTAAAATACTCGAAATGTATGTGGCAGTTTCCTTCTACTCATTCTTTTCCCTTTATTTTTGAAGTGTTTCAACCCTGCTTGGCCATTTTAAATTGTCAAAGACATTGTAGAGAGTCCTTTCTAAACATACTGTCTTGCTTTTTCTAGGTCCTACTGGGTAGGTGATATCAGCTGGACTCACGATAGTCTTTTTCTGGCTTGTATGTTAAAACGTGGCTCCCTGGTTTTATTGACCTGCCAAGGTGAATTGGTAAAATTAATTACGTTTGGTTGCTCTATAGAATTTGGGCCAGCAGAATTTATTCCTTTTCACCCACTCATAACATATAGGTGAGACATTTGAATTGTTTTAATTTGTTTACAGAAGGCTTTCTCTTTCAGTATTACTTTATCGTGTATTTTTTTAAAAATAATTTCATCTTTCGAATTGTCTTATTCTTTCTTTGAGTCTGTCCTCTCAATATCTGTTTCTTATTTATAGTTTTCTTCTATTTCTTTTTGTTGCTAAATCCTGGTGAAAATTTGACAATGTGACTATGTAAGTATAAGTTATTTAAATATTCAATAGCACTAAAACATTTATCTTCTTTTATGTAAAAATTCAGTGAAGTGTGGTATGTCTTTTATTGTTTTAAAAGAAGGCCCCTTATATAAATGAGTAACTCAAAATTAACTTGGCACATGGATTTATCTGTTTTTTTCTCCAAAGGGAAAAAAGGAAAAAGTTGTTGGAAATGGATAGAAGACTTTAGAATTTAGCCATGTTTTAATTTTTAATTGTGGGATGGGGTAGCAGTTTGGCTTTGGAGTCAGATCAAAATTCACATCTTTCTTCTACTTATTAGTTGTATGACTTTGGGTAAGTTATACTTGAAGCCTCTTTTTCTTTTACTGGGAAGTGAAGATGACTTCACTCTTCACTCTTGTCCCTTAGGGTTGAGGGAATGAAGTAAAATAATAAATGGTTATAAATAAGTGCAGTTCTGACATAAGTGCTCAGTGAATATTTGTTATCATTGTTAATATTAGATATGACCTGACATATACGCACAGGCATTTACCAAACAAAAACATTGGAAAGGATTTTGAAATTAATCCATTGCCATTGCTTCACAGAAAGGAAATTGAGGGATTATCCTTGATTTTTTTTAGCAAAAAGTGATGCATAATTTTTAGCACTAGAAAATTCTAAGTGAAAAATTTGTTGGAGAACCTGGCTGGCTCAGTTGGAAGAGCATGCGACTCTTGATCTTCGGGTTGTGAGTTTGAGCTCCACGTTGGGTGTAGATTACTTAAGAATAAGATCTTTTAAAAATATTGTCACTTCCTGCAGTGAAAATAATTTTTTTTTATTTCTTTCTGGTCCAATTTATAATTGACTTGAATGTCCTCATATTCTTCTTCATTTTTTAAAAATATTTTTAATGTTTATTTACTTTTGAGAGAGAGAGACAGAGTCAGAGTGAGAGTAGGGGAGGAGCTGAAAGATAAGGAGACACAGAATCTGAAGCAGGCTCCAAGTTCCGAGCTGTCAGCAAAGAGCTCAACACCGGCTCAAACTCTTGGACCTCGAGATCATGACCTGAGCTGAAATCAGACGCACAACCGATTGAGCCACCCAGGCACCCCCCTCATATTCTTCTTTAAAATTAATTTAAAGGACTCCTGGGTGGCTCAGTCTGTTAGGCATCTGACTCTTGATCTCAGCTCAGGTCTTGATCTCAGTGTTGTGATTTCAAGCCCAGTGTTGGGCTCTGCACTGGGCATGGAGTCTACTTGAAAAAAAACTAATTTAGGACCTTTTTTAAAAAAGAGTTTATTTATTTTGAGAGAGAGAGCATAAGTAGGGGAGTAGAGAGAGAGGAAGAGAGAAAATCCTAAGCAGGCTCCACTCCATTAGTGCAGAGGCCTATGTGGGGCTCAAAACCACTAACTATGAGATCATGACCAAAGCCAAAACCAAGAGTCAGATGCTTAACCAACTAAGCCACCCAGGTACTCCAATTTAAGACTTAAAAAAAAAATTGTTTTTTAATGCTTATTTATTTTTCGAAAGAGAAAGAGAGTCGAGCGGAGCAGAGGCAGAGAGAGCGAGACACAGAATCCGAAGCAGCTCAAGGATCCAAGCTGTCAGCACAGAGCCCAGTGTGGTGCTCAGACTCATGAACTGTGAGATCATGACCTGAGCCAAAGTCAGACGTTTAACTGACTCAGCCCACCCAGGCGCCCCCCAATTTAGGACCTTTTAAAATGGATTATTTTTTCAGATTACATAAGTGATACATATTTATTATTTAAAAAAGTAAATTTAGAAAAATGCCTGTAATGAATACAGGCATTATTTTGCTAAAAATAATCAAGGACAATCCTGTTATTAAGGAGGAGAAAGAAAAAACTGAGAAAGACATTTGGAGAAGATGGTAGTGGGTAAAATTTTATCAGCTAAAGATTAAATTTGACAGACTTTCTATGTAAATGTACTTATTTACTGTTATGGTGGTGTACCTGATTCTGATTATTTAATATTACCTAATTTTGTATTCATAAGTCATAATTATATTCTTAGAAGTATATTTAAATATATACTAAGAAGGAAGGTTAACTACTTAACTCTGTAATAGTAAAAATGAACTGCCTAAATTCTTTTTTGAAATAGTTTATATAAAACTAAAGCAAAAACCAAATAGAGTAAATGCCACAATTTAAATATATTTTAAATATATTTAAATGAATATAATATATTGAATATTTAATGAATATTTAAAAAACATATAAACCTACATATTGTTTAATTGCTTATGTCTTCCTGACAGATATATACAATTTAATGTTAGTGTGTTTAATTGGCTGTCTTATCATTCCGTAGCTTTTAATTGTTGTTTTGCTTTTCTTTGGAATAATCTGATTGTTTCCTTTAAGATTTTTCTTTTACTAATTCTTCAATTTTGTGTTTGTTTGCTAGACCACAGCAGTTTACATTTCAAGATTCAAATAATTCTGTAGATTCATCAGCTTCTGATAGTGACCCTATGAGACAGAGATTTTCTATAAAAACACATTCAAGATTACCCTACCTCATTATTTCTGATGGATACATGGTCACAACCCTTCGATTTCTTGATAACCTGTCTCCATCAGTGCTCATGAGGTCCCTTCTACTTGATTCAACCCAGAGGCTTGAGAAAACGTACCAAAGTATGGTATTGTCTAAGGTATTGTGCTTTTGATATCATTCGTAAAAGTTGGCTTGTCTTTTCAGATCTAAAACCATACCAACAGTTACATCCTTGGATTGTATATAGTTGTCTATAGAATTTTTAATTGCTTATGATAGAATTACAGATAAAATTTTGCTCTTGGACATCTTTTATCTTTTCTTCTACAGCCAAAGGGCAAAGGGCTGAACTTGCGATCACTGGATTCCCTAAGGTCTAGCCTGTTAAAACACCAAGGAAATAAAAGTTTAGCTGATTCTACTGTCCCCAGATTCTTACAGGCAGAAGAAACAATAAACTTAAATGAAAAGGCAGCAGATTTTCAGGTACTTAGTTTTATTTACTTTGAATAGTTACGTATTGACTTTATTCCAAGAAACATATTTTATTTTTCTCTTGTTCAAGGGAGAGAAATTTGAGAACACCATTGATTTTACTTATAAGATATTAAATTAAGTATTTTCTTCACTCATGTTTTAGGATTTTGAAGCAGAAGAGACTAATGAAGGCAAACACTTTCCAAACAACTTAATCTCACTTTGGAACCAAAAAAATGAGCCATTGTTTAGTAGTGTCAAGGAGGGAAGATTGGAATTTGCGTCTATGTTTGATACGATACATGCGAAGGATAATACGGAGGAGACAGACAGAACCATTACAGAACTGCATTCTGTCCAGAAAAATCTCCTTGCAGCATGGAATATAGGAATTTCAAAAAGTGTAACAGAAAAAAATTTAATGTTAAATTACACAGTAGTTTGTATCACTCATTTTTTCTACATTCTTCAATTTATAAAATGTCCTTTCCCCAAACTTGATCATTTTTTAAGCAAGGGCACAAGACATAATGCATGGATACTTTGTGTCTTTCAACTTTTTCACCAGTGTTTGTCAATCCAGTATTGGGATGTGAGATACAAACAAGATGCGGGACATTTGGTAAAGCTGACCTCAAATACTATAAAGCTTTTGCTGATTCAGCAACAACAGGGTCAGTTATTTTCAGAGAAGTTATTGGCTTGTTTTCATTTACTCAAAATGGTAGCTGCTTATTTAAATGGCATATACATTCTGCAACCTGAAGTTATTTCAACATCAGTAGATGGAAGTAGAACAGGAAATCAAGACAAATTGGTGGTACCCATTTTTCAAATGTTTCAAGGTAGTGGTTCTCAGGAAAACTGGTCTTGGAGTTCATGTTTCAAGATTCATCCTCAAGTATTAAATCTTTCTCAACAACCAGGACACAGGTATAATTACCTTAAATTAGGGTATCATAAACATTATAGATGGTTTTCATTTTGAAAAATTGAGATATAATTCTTATGCTGTAAAATTCAATATTTTAAAGTGTAAAATTCATTGATTTTTTAGTATAGTCACAAGGCTGTAGGGCTCTTAGTGCTGATTCCAGAATGTTTTTATAATCCCCAAAGAAACTCTGTATCCATTACCAGTCAGCATTAATAGATTTTTATGTTTAAGCCAAATGTTTATTCAACAGACGTATTTAATTAGTCTTGGGCAGCTATGATACATACCCAAGTATTGAAAGATTTTGGTTTAAGTAAGCATTATAGAAAAATGACCATGAAGATTTATGAAGATTTAAAAAATGTATTATATGTTTTTTGATCAGCATACTTTGTGCTATATTTAAATTTGATCAGTTTGTATATATATTATTGTATCAATGAAGAATACAGGCAGAAATAATAAGACTAAATAGGAGGCTGTACATATTTTTATTCGTAGTCTGAAATTTGGTTTTGATGATTACTTAATTTTGTGTGCAGATTGGCTGGTCTCTGGAAAGTGTTGTACAACAAAACTTTATGGTATCAAACACAATTAAATCAAAGACTTCCTGAAGGTGACAGACAGTTAACTGAAAAGATGACACAGGAAGCATCGACTGTCAAGGCTCTGCTATGTCATATACAGGCTAACTTACAGACTGCTGGAGTTCACTTGAACCAAGCATTAGAACTTAAATCTATCAATGGTCAGTAACTTACAAACATTTTTTAACTCTGTGAATAAGCAATATAGGTAACTGGGCTTTGATTTTATTAATTAGTTGCAATTAGTGTTTTGCAAAATAGTTTCTGGCTGAGCTGTATTCACTGATTTTTAAAATGAATTAAATTTTTATAAAGTAATTTCATTAACTGTGACTGATCATTGGCTTAAAAACTTTGTAGGTGAAGAGTGTTTCCTATTAGGATCATATGAAAAGTCCGTTCAACTGTGGAAGAAAGCTCTACAAGAAACCCAAGAGAAAGGTAGGGGAGTGATAAAAAATAATAGTTACCGTAATATTGGTAGGAACATATTTTGAAATTCTGTAGAGGTTAAAAATAATTCCAGATTTCTGAGTGCTCACAAGTTTTTAATGCTCAAATGGGATGCATATGGTAGGCATCTTGTGTGTCGGGAATGCTTATTTAAAATTATATTTGGTCTTGGGGGGCGCATGAGTGGCTCAGTTGGTTAAATGTCTGACTTTGGCTCAGGTCACAATCTCACAGTTTGTGACTTCGAGCCCTATGTCAGGCTCTGTGCTGACAGCTCAGAGCGTGGAGCCTGCTTCAGATTCTGTGTCTCCTCTCTCTCTGCTCTTTCCCCACTCATGCTCTGCTTCTCTCTCCTTCAAAAACGAACATTAAAAAAAATTTTTTTTAATAAAAAAATAAAATTATTTTTGGTCTTGGAATTTGTAACATCAAGAATTTTTTTCTATTATATATAGATAAGACTCTGTCTGTCCTTTTGCTTAGTGATGGAATCTGTGATTGATTATTGATGGGGAAAAATGAGCTTTAGATACTAAATAAAATAATGTTTTTCTGGGCATTTACCACCTTTTTTTAGACTTAGAGAAACATGAAGCTAAGGCTCTCTGCTCTTAGGCAATTCAACTTCAAGAATTTCCTGTGAGTTAGACTTATTCTTGGGTTAAGTTTGGGCTTCATGGGGTTTTTGATGAGACAGTAGGGATGTAGATTCTAGAAACTGGTGATGGGTTTCACGATATTGAGAATGTGGCAGGATGACAGAAGTTCTCAGCTAGCGACCTGGGAGCTAGCCATGACTGTAACGACGACATGGTTAGGTTTGGCCAGTTATTAAATTTGTTTTCCAACTGCTGTGGCTTTGTATATTTCACTCATTCACCTATTTAACCAGTATTTATTGGGGTCCTGCTACGTCTCTGGTACCATATTAGGCATCAGGAATGAAAAACAAGTTGCCCACAATTTGGAAGAGAGATTACATAAACAACTAGCACTTCTCTTGCTGGAGAAGCACAGAAGAACATTTCCCACGATCTGAGGCTGGAGCATAAGCATTAGTTTGGGGAAAACCTGGAGGAGGAGTTGGCATTTGAAATTGAGTATAAATTGGCCAGTTAAAGTAGTGGTAATGGTTTAACAAAGGAGATAGTATTATAGAAGCAAAAAGACACAAGAAACCATGGCAGTATGGTAAACTGCAAGTTGTTTCATAGGACTAGATCAAATGACATATGTATGTGCTATTGGGGGTGGAGTGATGAGAGGTTGGTAGGTTAGAAGAGGTGATAAAGGAGCCTACTATGCAATATAAAGGGATTAAAATTTTATCCTGGAGACATTGGGATCAGTTAGATACTTTATGTATGTAGGAAAGAGAACTTTTCAAATGAATATAGGCCGTTTGGAAAGATTGCTTTGGTACGATGTGGAGGGTCATTTGTAGGAGTGTGGTGTAGATATGTGGGTTTTACATTGAATTAGGAAAATCAGTGAGTTGAGGAGGTCCTGAATCAAAGCAGTATAGGAGTACTAGAGAACAGAGGTAACACTTGACAGATCCCTAATAGACTTGATCAGCTGGACTTGTGACTGAGTAGATCTGGAGAAAGAAGTCTATTGTAGTTCTCAGGTTTAGGGATTATACAACTGGATGAAGAAGAGTGACATTCAAGGGGGTGAAAAGTTCTGATGAAGAAAAGTTTTCATGAGTTCCATTATGGACCTTACTATTTAATTTCATTTCTAACTACACACTAGGAATGGCTTTTAATAATGCAAACTGAAAGTACTAGTGACTTCAACAGGAAAGAAGTTTATTTCTCTTTCTTATGAAAGGAGACCAGAAGTTGACAGTCTGGGGCTGATTTGGTGTTTCTTTGGTCTAAGTAAGGATTCATTCTCCTTTAGTTTTTCTACTCAGTCATCCAATCTTAAGGCATTTGCATTGCTTCCAATCTTAAGGCCTTTAAATGAGCTAAGATTGGTACTGGAACTCCAGCCATCACATGCATGTTCTAGACAGCAGGAAGGAGGAAGGCAGGAAGGGCAAGAAAGGGTACACCTCCTAGCTGAGTTACCTCCTTTTGGACAGCTTTTCTGGAAGTTCTACATAATGTGATCTCTTGGTTCCGAGCTTAGTCATTTTTTCACATGGCCACATCTAAGTGAGAATGTGATCTGGGTACAATATTAATCCCAAATAAAATTGGAATTGTTTTACTCAGGAAGAATGCATAAGGGGCAGGCAACTGACAGTGTCAGTCCTAAACACCCTCCAGATATTTGAAGGGAGTGGTCAGGGGCTCCTATCTCATTTGGGAAGTCTCTTTGACTAACTGTTTGATAGATATATGGTTTCTTGGGGTTTCCTCTTTTATATCTGTTTTATATCATGTGTACTTGAGATGTTGTTCGTGGATTTTAGTGCTGGGATGATAAGGATTTGCAACTCTCTTGGGATAAAATCTTAGTTGTCCTAGGGTCTGATGAAAGATGATAAAATCATTCAGAACTTAAAATGAAAAAGAAAAAAGTATTGGTGACTTGTTTTAAGAGAAAAACTCTTATTAAAGTATAAAACAAATACAGAGAAACAGTCACATAACTTGAGTGTGTAATAGGTTTCATAAACTGAACATTCCTGTCTACCCAGTAACAAGAACATTACCCAGATCAAGAACATTACCTTTTGGGGAGCCCAGCTGGCTCAGTCACTAGAGCATGTGACTCTCCATCTCAGGATTATGAGTTTGAGCCCCACATTGGGTGTAGAGATTACTTAAATAAATAAACTTTATTAAGTTTGAGAGAGAGCCAGAGCAAGTGAGCCAGAGAGGGGCAGAGAGAGGGAGAGAGAGAATCCCAAGCAGACTTTGCTCTGTCAGCGTGGAGCCTGACATAGGGCTCCAACTCTCGAACTGCAAGATCATGACCTGAGCTGAAACCAGGAGTTCTACGCTTAACTGACTGAGCCACCCAGGTGCCCCTTAAATAAATAAACTTAAAAAAAAAAAAAGAACATTACCTTGTTAACATGTTTTTTTTTGTTTTTTCGGATTTTCTTTTTGCTAACATGTTATTTTATTTTATTATTTTTAATATAATTTATTGTCAAATTGTGCTAACATGTTTTTAATGTCAACAATTCTTGTTTAAGGAGGAAGAAGGACATGTTTTCTTCAGATACGCTACTATCTCTCTCTTTTATACTGCTACCTCTATAGCTATAATTTAAATGATGCTCAGGGATTGTGTGATCAGCTAGTAAGAGAAATATTGAAGTGGTCCCACCTACCTGTAAAAGAAAATGAGGATTGTTCAGGTATGGATTTCAGCATCAGTATGTTTAATCTCATTAATTTGTATTCATTCATTTAGATTTGAAATTGCTTATATGTAAAAGTTGCTTGCTCTGACTGAATTATGTTATGGTGAATTTTGGCCTGTCAGCTTCTTAATAGCAAGGATCATGCCTTATTTTTGCTTTTGTTTTTTTTAAATCTTTGTCTCCTCAGGGCTTAGCAATAATTGCCGGCTGAGGTAATAGAATTATTTTTTCACAGCCATATTTGTTAGGCATAATATCAGGTATCTGAGTATTTTTCCTTAATATATTTTAACTGTTGCTTAAGGTGGTTTAATAAAGTGATGACAATCACTTTCTGAGGTTTTCTGAGTCTTTTTTAAAATTCACTTAAGAGACTGCAGAGTATCTGAGCTGCCCTTTTTAAAAGAGGTATATTTAAGCAATAATGAGAGTGAAAGGTATATATGAAGATCTAATATCTCTCTAATGGGTATAAGTAGTGACCGTTAGCTGTATACTATGCATGCGAATGTGTCTGAAAGGCCCACCATATCAGAACTTTTAAATGGAGTCCATGCCAACGTGGGTTTTTATTATTTGAGCCCACTGTTCAGCACTTTCTTGCTCTTTGTGATCTTTATCTTTTAAAATCTTTGTGTTCGTTAGGGAAGTAATACATGTTTATTTTAGATAATTTTGGAAATATGGAAAAATATAAAGAAGAAAATAAAACTACTTATAATTTTACCATTTTTGTCTGTATACATTTATATATGTATATTATTAGAGCTGTATATTGTTTTTTAATCTTTTAAAATTTAATATTTTGATGAATATTTTCCAATGTAAATAATACTCTTTTTTGAAAGCCTATTAAACCTTTTCCCCATTATTGCACATTTTAGTTGTTGCCACTACGAACTGTTTTAAACAGTGCTTCAGTGTACATAAATTTTTGTGAGCATTGCTAATAATTTCTTTAGGATAAATTTCTGAAATTCCTCTCCAGAAAGGTCTGCTAGCTGTGTATTACTGAAAGGCCTTTATATGTGACTTTTTAACTGATTGGACATTCTTCATTTTTTTTTCAGTGGTGTTATCATTACATGATTAACTTTTTAAATAAATTGAAACTATAGTAATGTATGTTTTAGTTTTTAATGACTATTGTTTAGAATATATTAAGCCATCCTTACTGGGTTGGGGGTTCTCAAAGACTACCTCTCACGTTCGGTGTTCACAGGGAGGACACATGGACTCAGCAGATATTTGTACTCAAGGCTATTAGCTACTACAGTGAAAGGATCCAAAGCAAAATTAGCAAAAGAACAGGTGCATGAGGTGAAGTCCAGAAGAAGCCAGGCACAAGCTTTCAAGACTCCATTCCTAAGTAGAGTCACACAGGACACACTTAGTTCCTATAGCAACAGGTTGTGTCAACATGTGTGAGATTTATTGACGAGGGAAGCTCAGAGACTCAGTGCTCAGGGTTTTTTTATGTATATTTATTTAGTTTGAGAAAGAGAGAGAGAGATCACAAGTGGGGGATGGTCAGAGAAAAGGAGAGGCAGAATCCCAAGCAGGCTCCACACCACCAACACAGAGCCCAATGAGGGGCTTGAACTCCCAAATTGGGAGATCGTGACCTGAGCAAAGATCAGGAGTTGGATGCTTAACCAACTGTACCATCTAGGCACCTCAGTGCTCAGGGTTTTTAATTAGAGGCTGGATAGTCATGTAGTCCTGTAGTCACCCCTCTGCCTAGCCCAATCAAAATTTTACACTCTCAGAAGGAAAACAGGTGTTCAGCATAAACCACATTGTTTGTACAAACAGTTAGGTCTAGTGAGCCCCTCTCATCAGTTAAGGTGGTAGGAATCTTCCCCAAATCCAAGTTCCCAGATGGTATCTGAAGGTCAGCATTATAAACAAAACTTTCAAGTAGTCAGTACTGCTATGTTATCTTTTTCCTGCACACTTCCTCATTAAATCATTTATACAGTTATAATTTAATTTTTATTGCATAAGGTTGCCATTATTAGCATCATCATTGTGCCACACACAGAATTACCCTTTCAAAATTTTTTTACTTCCGAATTGATACAGTTTTATTCTGCGATCATCTTTTAGAATTAGGTTGCTCTCCCTTTAAGCTTATTTCTGAGATTTGCATAATGAATTTTGTATGATTAAAATTACCAGAAATCTTGCCTTTGTATAATTCCTACAGTAAGTTTTATCCAATAGAGAATAATTCTTACTAATGTATTTTTAACTTTAATGTGAAGAAATAGTAGGATTTTTCCAAATGTTTAATGACCAAATGAAGAACACTGCTTGGAGGCTGATAAGATTTTCTCAAGATCCCCTTTATGGAAAAAAAACAAAACAAAACAAAAACGTTCATTAACAATAATCCTGAGTGCCTACTCTATGAGAAGAGGAGTGTTAGGTGCTGAGATATACAGTGACAAGATAGAAGTGGTCCATATGCATATACAACTTAATATCCTTATGAATATGTATCAAGTGACTTATGGTAAAGAAAAATATTTTGCTACTGTTGGGGCCATAAATTTCATAAAAATTGTTACCTTAGTATTTATATCTAATAGTTTTGTTATTTTCAGATTTCTTTTTTTTTTAATATTTATTTATTGAGAGAGAGATAGAGAACAGGAGAGGTGCAGAGAGAGAGGGAGACACAGAATCCGAAGCAGGCTTCAGGCTCTGAGCTGCAGCACAGAGCCCATGAGCCATGAGATCATGACCTGAGCTGAAGTCGGATGCTCAACCGACTGAGCCACCCAGGCGCCCCATATTTTCAGATTTCTGAAAAAACTGAAACTGAAAAACAGTTTATATTAC
This sequence comes from Paguma larvata, assembly GCA_030068075.1. Lineage (NCBI taxonomy): Eukaryota > Metazoa > Chordata > Mammalia > Carnivora > Viverridae > Paguma > Paguma larvata. Next base: position 28,168,525 of record CM057826.1, on the reverse strand, counting down.
TGAGTTTTGATTCTCAAATAGGGATGACCTGTTTGATCCTGCTGAAATCCTGATGTAACTCCCACTCCCCCACGCATTTTCTCTCTCTACCCCACACATTCCCTTTGTCTCCACCTTCCAAAAGAATCTTATAATAATGAGCCACTCTTACGAATGGGAGTGTATTGTAATTCCCAGATTTAATGGTATAGAAGACAGCATTATGAATCAATGTTTTGGTGCTTTTCAGAGTATATATGTAGTAAGCTCTGCCTCCTTTCATCAAAGAAAAAAAATTGGAAAGGGAAGGAAGAAGGGAAAATAATAAAATCTAAGCTTGTGAATCCATCATGGCTGGATTGTTTTGTATTTATCCTTCTGTGTTTTAACCTAAAACTGGTAACTTAAAGTTATCAGCATTTCCTAAATGCATGTGCTTATAACGTTGGGAACTTAAATATTATTACTTTCGATGGTTTGATCAGAACCTCCTTTGGTCAATTGTTGTATTCCTTAGTTCCTGAGAAGTCTCATTGTGGGTTTGGAATGACGAGAAGTGCTCATCCTGAGGCGGCAGTGAGGGTTATCCAGTCCATGGCTCGCTTCATGGCCGCCTATTTCACCAACCAGCCGCTTTGCATTCTGCCACCTCACAATGTGAACGTTCTTCCTCCCCTTCATACAAAAACAGGTAATATAGTAAGCAAATAATTTTCTCACTTTGTTTATTCACATAATACTTAAAACCATATACAGTGATCATTGTTCTATGGAAATAATACTGTTCTAGCTTAGCGTATGACACATAGGAGATGATCAGTGACTGTAAAGGAATAAAACCTGAGAAGGGTAATTGCTTGGGTTTGTTTTTATTGAATATGGATTTTTTAATTACAGTATTACAGTTGACCCATGAACAATGCAGGGGTTAAGGATGCTGACCCCCTGCACAGTCAACAATTTACATATAACTTCCAACTCCCTGGAAACTGTCAATAAACTACTGTTGGCTGGATGCCTTACCTATAAGATAAACAGTTAATATGTATTTCGTGTATGTATAATATACTGTATTCCTAGGGCGCCTGGGTGGCTCAGTTGGTTAGGCGGCCGACTTTGGCTCAGGTCATGATCTCACGGTCTGTGAGTTCGAGCCCTGCGTCGGGCTCTGTGCTGACGGCTCAGAGCCTGGATCCTGCTTCGGATTCTGTGTCTCCCTCTCTCTCTGCCCCTCCCCTGCTCATACTCTGTCTCTATGTCTCTCAAAAATAAATGTTAAAAAAAAATTTTTAAAAATAATTTACTGGGGCGCCTGGGTGGCTCAGTCGGTTGAGCGTCCGACTTCGGCTCAGGTCATGATCTCACCGTTCCCGAGTTCAAGCCCCGCGTCAGGCTCTGTGCTGACAGCTCAGAGCCTGGAGCCTGTTTCGGATTCTGTTGTCTCCCTCTCTGTCTGTGGCCCTCCCCTGCTCATGCTCTGTCTGTCTCTCTCTCTCAAAGATAAATAAACATTAAGAAAAAAATAATAATAATAATAATAATTTACTGTATTCTTATAATTTTGTAAACTATAAAAAAGAAAATGTTAGGAAAATTATATGAGGGGCTCCTGGGTGGCTCAGTCGATTAAGCATCCAACTTCGACACAGGTCACGATCTCACAATTTTTGAGTTTGAGCACCGCGTTGGGCCCTGTGCTGACAGCTCAGAGCCTGGAGCCTGCTTCAGATTCTGTGTCCTTTTCTCTCTGCCACTCCCCTGCTTGTGAGCTCTCTCTCTCTCTCTCTATGTCTCTCAAAAATAAATAAACATTACAAAAAAATTTTTTTAATTATACAAGAAAATGCATTTATATTACTGTATTGTATTTATCAAAAGAAATCTGCATGTAAGTAGACCTGCACAGTTCAAATCCATGTTGTCCAAGGGTCAACTGTATTTATTGTTATTGCAGTGGGTTTATGTTTAAGCTATCTTTTTTGTTACAACCCTAGGTATTTATCTCTCGTGTTCTCAATCTTTGGTACTAATGTTTCTGATGACCAATCATATCCTTAATCCCCATTATTTTACTGAAGAGAAGTAGCACTCCATGTGGTTTTTAGAAAAACCTTAAAAAAAAAAAAGGTCAAATCCTGATTTAGAAAATTTGTCTCAATTTCTTATCTTTCATATCCCTCATTATTTATAAGTTTTGAAGCCATGTGGCACGATCTTTATCTTTTCATATCACTTTGCATACCTAGGGAACATTGATTTTTTTCACACCATATGAAGAAAGGTGATAGAATTACTGAATTGATTTTGGACATATTCACAAACATTTATAAAATCTCAAAGACACACCTTTTAATTCCTTGTGTAAATATCTTCCCAGTGAGAGGAGAGGCTAGGAAAGAAAGTTTTGTGATCTCTTCCTAAGCCTGAGACTGTGAATACTGAAAATCTAAATATTTGAAACTTGGTATATAGCTTTTAGTTTTTTTTAATTTCCTCCTGTCTTGGAAAAGGATGTCTATAGGCTTGACTTAGAATAGATTTCATATTAACCTTTTAAATCAGAACTGGTGGCAGAATGTATTAGGGATTTTTGTTGCTTATTTGAGGCAATGTTTGTTGTATGAAAGCAATAAAATTTTCAGAAAATTAAATCATTCAAGTTCTTTGAATGTACAGTACCTTGATCATAGTAAATAAAAAGGTGGGACAAATTTAGTCAATCTCCTGACTCTTTGCCTATGCAGACTCAAACATTCAAGTGAATGATGAAATTTTTTGTTTCTATATAAATGTGTTATTCAAAGAGCTAAAGTGTTAGTGTTTGGTGTGGGCAGAGACTATGTTGGTCACATGAGAAACTAATCTTTCAAAAAGCAGAAACCCATGTATACCATTTGGCAGTTTTATTTTGAGGGAGTGAGTGGAAATCTTAGCAATATGTATTTTTATTTTATTAGTTTTTTAAATGTTTATTTTTGAGAGAAAACCTGAGTGGGGGAGGGGTAGAGAGAGAGGGGGACAGAGGACAGCAGAGTTGACAGTGCAGGGCTTGAATTCACAAACTGTGAGATCATGACCTGAGCCAAAGTTGAACACTCAACCAGCTGAGCCACCCAGGTGCCCCAGTAATATGTATTTTTAAAAAAATAGCAGACCCTTTGTATTTAATCCCAAACCAGACTGAAATCTCGTCATTTAGTCAGGACTATTGAAAATCACTTTTTCTACTCTCTTAGAAACACTAATATACTGAATACTTACTGCTTAAATTTTACCTCAAATCAGTTTTTTATTGTATGACACTACAAGGAAGGCAAAGTCATGTAAAATGCAGTCTCTGCCTTCCAACTTTCCAGTAGGAGAAATAGAGATGTATTTCAGAGCAGCCCAGAATAATAGTTTGCTGTGGCCCGGTACATTTAAGTACGCATTTGTGTGTTTATATTATCTGACACAAAGTTTTCATTAAACTGTTTTTATATTTGTTTTATGGAATGTACTCTGATGCTATCTCTTCTGTTTCTGTATCTACTCTGTTCTGTTCCATTTTTTAAGAATGCTGCCATTTATTTCATGACCCAGTAATGAGGCATATTTTTCAGTGTTAAAAAAACAAACTGGAGTATGTTAAGTATTATTTTAAACCATTTCGTATGTATCTTCTTGTTGTGGTTTTGTGTAGAAAATACTAATTAAAGAGCTAGGGGCTCCTGGCCGGCTCAGGGAGCGGAGCATGTGACATTTAATCTCCAGGTTATAAATTCTAGCCCCATGTTTAGTGTAGAGATTACTTAAAAATAAAATCCTTAAAGAAAAAAGATATGTAAGTATGTGAGGTGGAGTGAGTTCTGATAAATGTAATCGTAATGTCCATTTTCTTTTATTTACACATAGAACAGCCCCTTCGACTTATTCCTCTGCAACACTCTGAGGCAGCCAGTGTCGTAAGAGATCAGAATCTTTCTCATGTTTGGACAGTTGAATATGCCCTTGAATTGTTACTTATTGGCGGCCTAGTTCCAGAGGCAGTGTGGTTGGCACATAAACTTGGAGACTGGAAGACATCTGTTTCAATTGGTGTGGCCTTCCAGCTGTTCTGTAAACATGATAATAATTTCACAAGGTATGTATTTTTAGGCAAACGTAGGTTGGGAAACAGTATAATAGTGTCATCTAACTATTTTTTATTTCTCTCATTGCTGGCATTTACGTACTTTGTGGAATCCTTAGTCCAAAATCGTCCAATAAAACTTTCTTCAGTGATGGAAATGTTCTATATGTGCAGTTCAATATGATAGCTTTTAGCCACATGTAACTATTGAGCACTTGAATTGTGGCTAGTAAGACCAAAGAACTGAATTTTCAACCTAATTTAAATTTAAATAGCTATATGGAGCTAGTGGCTACTGTGTTAAAACTTTTATTTAAAAAAAAAATTTTTTTTTCATTTAGCACATTTGTTAGTAATGCTCTAAAGAGCTTATAGTCAATGGGAGTGTTTGTCTGTTTTAAGTAGGATTTGAATTTTAAGCTAATCAATCTAATCTCTGTATTTTAACTTTTCCAACTATTATAGTATTGCTATATCTTTGATATTTTTCAGTTCAGTAATTCCACATATGTTTATTTCTTTTTTATTTCTTTATTTTTTAATATAATTTATTGTCAAATTGGTTTCCATACAACATCCAGTGCTCATCCCAACAAGTGCCCTCCTCCATGCCCATCACCCACTTTCCCCTCTTCCCCACCCCCCACACATATGTTTATTTCTTTTTTTTTTTTAATGTTTATTTATTTTTGAGAGACAGAGAGTGATCAGGGGAGGGGCAGAGAGAGGCAGACACAGAATCTGAAGCAGGCTCCAGGCTCTGAGCCATCAGCACAGAGCCCAATGCGGGGCTCGAACTCACAGCCCGTGAGATCATGACCTGAGCCAATGTTGGCCGCTTAACCGACTGAGCCACCCAGGCACCCCTATTTCTTAAGTAACCACTCTGTACCAAGCTCTGTGCCAGGTATTTTAATGGATGTAAACTTAAATCGTACATAGACTCCATGTTTAAGGCATTTATAGTTTAGTAGAGAAATTAGGATGAAACATTATTATAAGTTAGTATATGTTCTGCCAAAGCGAGCACAAAACATTGTTATAATTTAGATAGTATGGTAAGGAAAGTGCCATTGGTACATTGGAGAGAGCAATAATATCAAATGGGCATAGGACAGGAAATGGAGATAACGTTTGAGACGGGCTTTGAAGGGAAGACAGGATCTCAACAAATTAAATAGCTGTGGAGAGAGATAACATTCCAAACATGAGCAAAGGCATATGGCAAAAGACAAGTTTGGTTCAGTTTGGGTAGAGTACTATGTAGGGTGGCAATGGGAAATAATTATGGGAAAGTATATTAGTGTCATAATCATGGAGACCCTTAAAAATCTCCTTAATGTAATATTTCCCCAATTATTTCTTTTTTTTCCCCATTTATTACTTTTTAAAATAGAGGATGAATAAAGAAAGTAAATTTCACTGTTTCTTAACATTTCATGTTTAGTTCTTAATGTTAGTTTTTAATGTGTTAATATTTCCCTTTTTTCAAAATTTAGATTCATTTCCCTTAATTTGATGTGATTCCAGGTCCAAGAAAAAGGATCTGAACTTACCAATAAATATGACTCCAGCACAGATTTTCCAGGAAAAACTGCAGTGTTTTTTAGGTCGGCCAGCCTCTTTGGAAGCAAAAGATGAAATGGGCCCAAAGTACAAACAATTTACAGGTGTGTTACCTACGTATAGTCTGACACATGTATCAACTTAATTGATAGAACCGTATGATATTTTTAAAAGATTATCAATATCCACAAATATATTAGCACTTTGAAATAAGCTTATCAATATAAAAGTATGCTATTTATTCTTAATTATGGGAGTATCTCAAACTTATGCCAGCTTAAAAAACAATGATCAGTAACTGAATGATACTCAGATTTTTCATACATTTTTTTACTAATTGTATTTTGCTACGTTTGGATTATTTTCTTTTACAGTCAGAGTTGTAGAATCTCATAAACAGGAGTGTTCTTAAAACTATTTAGTTCAGCTCTTGCCTAGTGCATAAATCACAGTTTTGTTTTCAATTTGAAAATTTCAGAGTGGTATTACAAAATTAAAAATAATGTAATATCATATTTACCCAGGAGCCCTGTAAAGTTTGTCTGTTTTATAGATGGAGAAATTTAGATGAAAAGTTGTGAAGTCAGGTACTTAAAGTTGTATGTGTACTGACTATTGTGGGATCCTTTGGTTTTATTAGTGCTTGTCTCCATTAAGCAGAGAGGCTTCTAACTCTAGATTCTTAAAACTTACTAATTGTAACTTCTTTTTCCAGAAAGAATGCATAATATTTGGAAACCTTACTGAAAACTTTTTTTGATAATTATCTGCCAATATTTTAAAAAATAAATGAAAAGATAATGTAACGACATGAAAGTTGTTTTTTTTTTAAATTTTTTTTGATGTTTATTTATATTTTTTTTTTAGAGAGAGCATGAGCTGGGGAGGGGAAGAGAGAGAGAGAGACACAGCATCTGAAGCAGGCTCCAGGCTCTGAGCTGTCAGCACAGAGTCCGACAAAGGGCTCGAACTCACAGAATGCAAGATCATGACCTGAGCTGAAGTCGGACACTTTACCAACTGAGCCACCGAGGCTCCCCGAAAGTTGGTTTTGAGAGAAAGACTAAAAGGAGCACCTGAGTGGCTCAGTTGGTTAAGCATCCAGCTTTGGCTCATGTCATGATCTTGCTGTCAGCGGGTTCTAGCCCTATGTCGCACTCTGTGCTGACAGCTCAGAGCCTGGAGCCTGCTTCAGATTCTGTGTCTCCCTCTGTCTCCACCCCTCCCTCACTCGTGTTCTGTCTCTCTCCCTCTCTCAAAAATAAATTAACATTAAAAAAAAAATAAAAATGTCTGAACTTCTAGTTCTGGCAATATGTTGTTTTAAATAATCTGAAAGCTTTCCCAAAATATATAGATAAAAAGTGTTCTAGGTAAAATATAAGAATACACATTTTAGGGCACCTGGGTGGCTCAGTTGATTAAGCGTCTGACTCTTGATCTCAGCTCAGGTGTTGCTCTCATGGTCATGAGTTCAAGCGCTATGTTGGGCTTTGCACTGGGTGTGAAGCCTACTTAAAAAAAAAATACATGTTTTAAGGCTAATATAAAGAAAGTGGGGGAATCTCCAGGGGTCAGAAACAAAGAGGAAATAAAACCTCAGTGGATTCCACCCCTAGGTATTTACCCTAAGCATAATGAAACCATAGATCCACCCAAGGCCTGTGTACAAATGTTCATAGCAGCTTTTTCATAATAGTCAAAAACTGAAAGGATCCCAATGCCTGTCAATTTGTGAATGGATAAACAAAGTTCAAGGTATCTGTACAATGGAATAATCAATAACAAAGAGATTCAAACTACTGATAACGTGCAAAAACACGAATTGCAGAACCCTTGTGCGGAATGAAAGAAGTCAGAAACAAAGATTACATGTTGTTTTGATTCCATGTATGTGGCATTTTATTAGAAGTACCACTGTAAGGACAGGAAACAGATTCATGGTTGCCAATAGAAAGGTGTAAGAGAACTTTTTTTTTGGGGGGGGGTGATGGCAATTATTCTTACAGGGCTGTATAGATGTGTCAAAACTCATTGAACTTAAACAATACAAGGATGACTTAGTATATGTAAATTATACTTTTATAAACTGGTATAAAAACAAACTCAGCAGATGGTTAGTGAAGTAGAAAATGAATTTGAACCCTCTCTGAGATAAAAATAAGTATATAAAAGTAGATATAAAGAAAAGAATTGGAAAATATGAAAGAAGTTTTGTAGAGTACAGAATAGGAGGACACAACATATGTGTAATAGGAGTTCCAATATATCCATACCGAATTGTGGATAGTGGCTATCTCTGGAGAGAGTGAGTGGAATATGATTGGTACATAAGAAATTTCAGCTATCTCTGTAACATTTTGTTTTTAAAAAATATAAATTGAATATATCAACAATGTTAACATCAGACAAGGATGAAAAGTCAGTAATGAGTGTTTTTGTATTCTGTATTTTAAAATATGCTTTAAATATATAAAAGTCCCTAAATCTCCAGTTCTACCACCTGTATCACCTTGCATTTTACCTCCTGGGACATGTATATATAGCTTTTTATATAGTTGAAGCCAGATTCTAGGAGTGTTTGTATTTTTTTTTAATTTTTGAACTGCATGACAGTAAGTCATTTTTACTAACTTTTATTTAAAAAGTACTATGGTGAACAATTAATAAAAAAAAATTACTCTGTCACTACCTGCATTCACATAATGTTGTATGTTATTTTGGTGTCTTTCTTGATATTTTTTTCCCATCAATATTATTTTCATTTATTTTTATTTATTTATTTTTAATGTTATTTATTATTTTTGAGACAGAGACAGAGCATGAGTGGGGGATGGGCAGAGAGAGAGGGAGACACAGAATGTGAAGCAGGCTCCAGGCTCTGAGCTGTCAGCACAGAGCCCAATGCGGGGCTCGAACCCACAGACCGTGAGATCATGACCTGAGCTGAAGTCGGACGCTCAACCGACTGAGCCACCCAGGCGCCCCTTCATTTATTTTTTAACTTCAGGACTATATTCCAAGTATATCTTTGTTACAAAGTTGTTATTATATCTTGTATAATTTTAGAAAAGGTCTTATGCTCTGATCTTTTTAAAAAATTTATTTATTCATTCGTTCGTTCGTTTGTTTGTTTGTTTAATTTATTTGATACAGCGAGCACACACAGGAGAGGCAGAGGGAGAAAGAGAATCTTAAGCAGGCTCCACACCCAGCACAGAGCCCGATGTGGGACTGGTGCTCACAAACCATGAGATCATGACCTGAGTCAGTTGCTTAACCGACTAAGCCACCCAAGCGCCACCCCCCCTGTAATCTTACAGTAACAGAGTAGTTACTAAAGTTTCTATCTAGAAGTTGGGATATTTTGCATTTCAATCATTATGTTCATTTTTGATGATGTTTTTTCAGATTTGAAATTTTATACTACAAAATAGGCTCAGCATAATATAAATTTTAACTATTTTACTTAATTTTAAATTTTGTATTTGGTAGATCCCATTGAAGAAGAAGATGCAAATCTCCTCTTTGGCTCAGTGCAAGAAGTACTGAAAGCAGCAGTTATGGCTGAGGCGGATATTCTTACAGAGGCATTTCAGCTCCTGCTAAACTCTGCCAAGGACTTCAGCAAGAGACTGTGGGGCTTAGTGCCGGTCGGCTTGTATCTTCCGGCTCCTCCATTGTATTGTCCTCAGCCAGCTATGCTTAGTGAAGTGAGTTAGTTCTTAATCTTTTAATTAATTTAAAGTTGATTTTATCCAAATTTTAAAATAATCAACTTGATAATAATTATCAAGTTAGGAATGCAAGCTCTGAAGACAAACTTCCAGATCCTAGCTTCGCTGTTTATTAATTGTATAATCTTAAGCAATACACTAAACTGTTTAAGTTTCCTTATCTGTAAAACGCAGATGATGATAGTACCTCCAATAGCATTATTGTTAAGATTAAATGAGATATTCTGTAAAAGCTTTTCTAGGACACAGTATGCATTCAATAAATGTTTAAATTATTGCGATAATTTTATGAATGCAAATTTACATTTAAATTATTTTAATATTTGATTAATATTTTGAAGTGATTCTGGTATTGTTTCTTTACTACTTACTGTTTTAGTATTAGCAACTTTTATCTGTTACCTGGTTTTTTCTTTTCCTTTTTTTGAGTTTTTTGTTATATTCTTATTTGTTATATGTAAGGTTATGTTTCAATAGGTTAAAAATATTTCATTTGTTGATATTTCAAATGTCATATGTTATACATAGAAAGAATAAATAGTCTATTGTATTTCTCAATAATTCTATTCTTTTCTGTCACATCCGAGTCTTCAATATATTGGTTTAGAAATTAGGAATACCTTTTAAGCTATTTTTGGAATATCCTATGCTGATATTAGTTTGAGTGGTTACTATCCTTAGTAGTGATTAGTTTTTTTATTATTTTTTTTTAATAATCCTCAATGGTAGGATTTCTCCTAAGTATCACTCTATATCAATTAGGACCCTTTGGCTCCAGTATAATAGAAAACTTGGTAAGTTGGCTAGCATAATTAAGAAGCCCAGTGATAGGGTAGCCTTCTGACTCACATTACCACAGACTTGAGTTCTTTCTCTCTAGTTTATTTTCTAAGGCGTCAGCCTCAACTTAAGTCTGTCTCCTTTTGTGGGAGCAGGGTGGCTGCCAGCAGTTTCTAAGGATTATTTGTCCATGTCCAGAGGGAGAGGGGAGGGGAAAAAGAAAAACAGTAAAAGTATTTCTTCTCCATCATTCCAAGCGAGGGGACTAAGAGTCGCTCTTGGGCAGGGATAATGGCAAAGCATGTTTCGTAGCCCCTTGGGGCCTTCCCCTGGAAGGTGGAGAAGCATCAGCTCTCACTGAATCACATGGGCTATGTAGGGGAAGGACAGATACTTAACTAAAAATTTAGTACTGTGAAGAAGTACCTGTGGTAGGATGACGGGGAAGCAAATGTTTATACACTGTCTCATTCTCTAGGAAACTAATTTTTAGCTACTGGCTTCTTAGTGTTTATTTGGCAAACTTTTGTTGGATCCTGCTATGTGTTGGACTTTATTCTATGCACTACGTTAATAGAAAGACAGATGACAAGGTCTTTGCTTTTGGGAAAGCAAACATACATGAATCAGTATAGAAACATACATGAATCAGTATAGAATAAATTATATAAATAAATTCTATACTATCATGGATGTCTGAGAAAAGCGCCATAGTCACGCACAAGAGAAGGGCTTCACAGAGGTGGTGAAATTGAAATAAAAGGATTTTTCTAGGCAGAGGAAGGGAAAAGGCATTCTTGAAAGGAGCCCTCTTTGTAACATTCTACCAATGGAGTCAGGAGTCGTGGGCTTTAACTGTTGTAGGGGAAGACTTGGGCTTAGGGTCAATTTAGTCCTTTATATTATTTGAGATGAGAGAAATGTTTCCTTGACACTAGAAATAGCTATAGTTGAAATCTTAGTGCCATCCCTCAAAATTTCCTTTATAAATCTCCAGGAACATTCTAGTTTGAGAAGCACTATATTTATTTTCACTGTGACATTTAAAATTTTCATATTACTATCAACTAAAAATTGATTGTTTTATTTTCTTTAGGAAGATGGTGATGATCTTCTTTTAAAAGCGGAGAAAGAGAATCGCCAAAAGGTGTCTGGAATCCTTCAGCGTGTTCTCTTGCTTTTCCGGGCAGCCCGCTGTTCTTTTCCGGTAGCACAGTGGTACATCTTGCAGTTGAGATGGGCGAGAAAAGTCATGCAGAAGGTGTGGAAATGTCTTCTTCACCTATGTGCTTTGTTAACTATTTAAATATACTAATATTTATTAATATTTCCAAATATTTATAGTCATGACATTTTCCCAAGGAATCCTACCCTATAAATCAATAGATTTCAGGTTTGTTTATAATAAGAAACCTAGTTAGACCAAATATTTTCTGCTGAAAGATAAGGACTCTGAACTGGGTCTCTTTGTTAGTCCCATCCTGTCTGGCAGTACAAAGTATAATACAGTCAGTTAATTCCAGGTACTTCCAGTTACTTTTTATCTTTGTCCCACCATCATTGAAGATGATGTTTTCCCCCACTTCACTCTGAGACATTACCTACTCTGTTCTATGGGTGCTAATATGGGGTCAATCCCCAGGAAGTTAGAGTTGGTTCTTGGCTGTGTGTTTCCTTTCAGTAGTCTCCACCAGTTGGAGTCTCCCCTTTGCTACCTTCTGAGATGTGCAATTCAGTGTGATTCTGGGGCTGTCATCCCCTTCCACACTGACTTCAACTGAGTCGTAGTTGCGTTCTTACCTGATCAGCAATCAGATGGGACATTTGCTGGTATGTCCCTTCTCCAGTTGCACGTCCTTTGTAGGCCAGTTGTCTGTCTCTGTGAAATGTGGAAATAAATATTATTAGCCCCAAATATCTTTAATTTGGCCCTTGATTATATTTAAAACAAGAATTTACAACTATTTTTGGTAGGAAATTTTAGAGAGACTTTGAGAAGTTACTAAGTTGTTTTTGAAAATTAGACTTTTTTTTAGAGAGAAAGGGTTGTGAAATTTGCATACAGCTACCATAAAAATATAAGATGAAACTGTACCCATTCTGTATCTCGTCATCTCAAAGTTGTTTTAAATTTTTTTTTAACACTTATTTACTTTTGAGACATAGAGACAGAGCGTGAGCAGGAGAAGGGCAGATAGAGAGGGAGACACAGAATCCGAAGCAGGCTCCAGGCTCTGAGACATCAGCACAGAGCCCAATGCGGGGCTCAAACTCACAGACCACAAGATCATGACCTGAGCCGAAGTCGGCCGCTTAACTGACTGAGCCACCCAGGCACCCCTCAAAGTTGTTTTTAAAGCATGGCAAAGAGTTTTCTTGTATCGAAAGATTGGTTTTAATAGTTTCAAGGTCTACTGAGACTGATTATTTCTTATAGGAAACTTCATTAAAAAAATTTTTTTTAAATTTTTATTTATTTTTGAGAGAGAGAGAGAGAGGGACAGAGTGCAAGTGGGGGAGGAACAGAGAGAGAGAGGGAGACACAGAATCCGAAGCAGGCTCCAGGCTCTGAGCTGTCATCACAGAGCCAAGAACCCATGAGCCATGAAATCATCACCTGAGCCAAAGTCGGACGCTTAATTGACTGAACTACCCAGGCGCTTCTAGGAAACTTCATTTTAAAAATTGTTTAAGTAAGTAGTTTTCTACAATAAAGTTGTAAATTAGATTTCCATTGAGGTTTAATCTTATGTACTAAATCCTGACAGTCGTCTCATTTAATCTAGCTTTAATTAATGCAGCTAACATAAAGACTGTGTGGATTCTCTTAAAATTAGCAACACAGCTAAATACATTCCTCCTAGGACTATCAGGCCACAGAATAGGGCCATTGGGTGTGTAGTCATTGCCACTCTGACTGTCCAATGCCCTGTTTGACTTGCAGCTTATCTTTAAGGCTTGTCACCCCCTCAGTTATACACAGAAGTGACCTGTAATTCCCTCTAATTCAGTCTTTCTCAAATTTATCTGATGGTTTTATTGATAGCCTCTGTATTTATTGATATTGGGGCCCAAAATGTGGAAGTCCATTCTTATAGACGCATGTATAATATATAAGCGTGTTTACTTCTGTATTATCCTGTATTGCTGTAATCTCTACCTTCTCCTTTAGACTATCTTGGCCATAAAATTTAATTACAAATTTGGTTGTAGTAAATTAATGTTTTCTAATTGGTTAGAATGGCAGAACACTTGTCGCTACCAAAATTATAAGGTCTTTATTCATGAAAGCAAAAAATAATTTTTCTCATGAAGTTGCATACTAAAATGTGACCTGGAGCTGCAGGAATCTGAGCACTTCACAGGGGCCAGACATCTGATTACAAGATGGCTCGTGCACATGGCTAAGAAGTTGGTGCTGGTTGTTGGCCAGAGGCTTCCCACTGAGCAAGTGATCCATAAGACAACAGGGTGGAAGCTATAATGCCTTTATGATTTAATCCCAGAAATCACATACAACCATTTCTGTATTCTGTTCATTAGAAAGTAGTTGGTCTAGGGGTGCCTGGGTAGCTTAATTGGTTAATCATCTGACTTTGGCTCAGGTCATGATCCTGCGGTTCATGGGTTTGAGCCCTATGTCGGACTCTGTGCTGACAGCTCAGAGCCTGGAGCCTACTTCAGGATTCTGTGTCTCCCTCCCTCTCTGCCCCTCCTCCGCTCACGCTCTGTCTCTCTCTCTTTCTCAAAAAAAAAAAAAAAAAAAAAGCCAAAAAAAGAGAAACTAGTTAGTCTAGTAGGGTCTACACTCAAGGTGAGGGAAGTTAGGCTGTACCTTTGAAGGGATGAATTGTTAAGAATTTGTGGATATATTTTAAAACCACCATACCATTATACCAAAATGAACAATAATTCTTTATTAATTCCAATACCTGGTCCATAATAAAATTACCCTGATTATTTTGAAAATGTCTTTTTTATAGTAGGGTTTTGAAATCAATGTCCAAATGAAGTTAACCCATGTTTGATTATGAGATAATAGGAAGGATTATATTATCAGGTCTGACAAATAAGAATCAACAGACTTAACCCAAGATCAGGCTTTATACCAATAATTTCAAGGATATAGGTAACTAAAAGGCACAGGTGAAATCTGGACTAAGATACATTGCTCCCAAGATTTTTCTTGCTGTCGAAGGATGTGACCTGGCCTCTGTTTAACGTCATGACACAAAAGAGAACTATATCAGTTATTGAACATGTCCTTTTTATATCTCTTTAAGTATATAGACTGTGTGACATTTTCCAATAAGCCATATTCCATAAATCGATGGATTCTAGATTTATTTATCATAACCAACCTATCTAGGTTCTGTAAATCTAGTAGATCCCATTGTTTGACAAGAAGTCTGTCACTAAAATGCTTACAAGGGGATTTGATGAGATCCTGTCTTAGTGGAAAGTAATAGAAGAGGGAGAAAACAGATTACAAGCCTGCCACTAATCCTTTCATTTTCAGGTGTATGCCCCTTAGATTCCTTTCCTTTTATTCTATAGCAGTTTCTTTTAATTTCTTTTGTTCTTGGTTTGTGGAGAAACTTGGTCATTTGTCCTGTACCATATTCTGCATTTGTTTGATAGTTTATTCATTTAGTGTCATTCGACTTGTTCCTCTTTCTTTTATTTCCTGTGAACTGGTAATCATACTCATTGAGGTACAGAGGCTTGATCAGGTTCACTATTTCTTAGAAAAAGTTATGTTGGTAGGGGCTCCTGGGTGGCTCGGTCAGTTGAGACTCTTGGTTCTTGATTTCAGCTCAGGTCATGATCCCAGGGTCGTAGGATAGAGCCCCCATGTTGGGCTCTGTGCTGAGTGTGGAGCCTGATTGAGATTCTCTTTCTCAAATTAAAAATAGAACTACTCTAAGACCCAGCAATTGTACTACTTGGTTATTTATCCAAGGGATAAATTCCTTTGGATGTGGTGTTTCTTTTTTTTTTTTTAATCAATTTATTGTCAAATTGGTTTCCATACAACACCCAGTGCTCATCTCAACAAGTGCCCTCCTCAGTGCCCGTCATCCTCTCTCCCTCCTCCCATATTCCCCTCAACCCTCAGTTTGTCCTTGGTATTTAAGAGTCTCTTTATGTTTTGTCTCCCTCCCTCCCCTCTCTGTGGCTTTTTTTCCCCCCTCTTCCTGTTCCCCATGGTTTTCTGCTAAGCCTCTTAAAATCCACCTGTGCGTGGAAACATATGGTATCTGTCTTTCTCTGACTTATTTCACTTAGCATAATGCTAAGTGGATGTGCAGTTTCAAAGGGGCACATGCACCCCAGCGTTTATAGCAGTGCTATCAACAATAGCCAAACTATGGAAAGAGTACAAATGTCCACTGACAGATGAATGAATAAACAAGATGAGTATATATATACAATGGAGTATTACTTGGCAATCAAAAAGAAGAGAATCTTGCCCTTTGCAACTACATGGATGGAACTAGAGGGTATTATGCTAAGTGAAATTAGTCAGAGAAAGACAAATATCATATGACTTCACCCATATGAGGAATTTAAGATACAAAACAGATGAACATAAGAGAATGGAAACAAAAATAATATAAAAACAGGGAGGGGGACAAAACATAAGAGACTCTTAAAAGTAGAGAACAAACAGAGGGTTGCTGGAGGGGTTGTGCGAGGGTGGATGGGATAAATAGGTAAGGGACATTAAGGAATCTGCTCTTGAAATCGTTGTTGCACTATATGTTAGCTAACTTGGATGTAAATAAATAAAAAAAAAGATTATCTTTCTCTCTCCCTCTGTCCCTCTCTCCCCACATACTCTCTCAAAAAAAAATTATGTAGGTAGATATACCTTATGTCATACTTGTTTTTAGGTACTGCACATAGTTTTATTTTGAATGAGAGATAGATGCTTAAATTTCTTTATTACGCCTTTGGGGAAAGTCAGGACAAACAGCATCAAATACTATAGAGGCAAAACCGAGTGACAAAAAAAAATTGGTTAAAACCTTCTTTTCTCTTTTGTGTTCTAACCTGGTGAATTTCTTGAATTAAATCTGTGAGCGGGGCACCTGGGTGGCTCAGTCAGTCAAGTATTTGACTCTTGATTTTGGCTCAGGTCATGATCTCAGGGTTTGTGAGATCAAACCCCGCCATCACGCTGTGTGCTGACAGTGCGTAACCCGCTTTGGATTCTCCCTCTCTGTCCTTCCGCGTGCACGTTTCTCTCTCTCTCTCTCAATAAATAAATATACATTTAAATTTGTGAGCTAAGTTTCTGAAAGGGTAGTGCATTTCAGAGATATTTTCTTCCATAGTATAAGATCCATGCAGTGTTTTCCATTCTCTGTGGTTTATGTTACTTGTCTTGTTTGTTGCTTTATAGTCTCATTAAAAATAGAGTTAGATGACTGAAAATTAACATATTCTATTATTCTTTCAGATTCGAATGAAAGGGTCCCTTCCTTCATTGAGTCCTTTCCCTGAGTCATTACTTAATTATTGTAAAGGAGGTGTAGCATTCTTTCGACCTGGAGCAACTGGAGACAGCAAACTTGATGAAGTTTCCATTAAAGCAATAGGTTTGTCCAAAATGAACTGCTTGCTTAGAAATTAGGCCTAAATACTGATAATGATATATTTTACAATTGATTTGGCAAAGTTTCTAAACAATGGAGTATTGTACTGGCAATGAAAAGACACTATGTGTGTGTAACCACCATGGAAAGTCATCCAGGGTACATTAAGTGAAAAGAAGAGCTAGTTTCAAAACAGCATGCATAGATAATTATATACATCTTTGTGTACTTGTATTGCTTTTAATAAAAACATTGTTTAATAATGGAAAGTATATTTCTAGTATTAAAAAATTTTAAACTTAAGTGCCTATCATAAATGATTTTCCAAATAAATTAGTTCTACAGTATTAAGTAGAGCTATGTGTATTGACTTTGAACATTATCTACAATATACTATGAAGTTTAAAGCAAGTAAAGTCAAGTAAATAGATAAGTTATTTACTCTAAAACTGTTTTCAGTATTTTCATGCAACTGACATGTGTGTAAAAATTATGAAAGGAATTCCATGACTTTTATTTAAGGTGTTGGCAATGAACATATGTTTCTTTTATAATCAACAAATTAAAGGCCTTTATTTTGAAAAAAGAATACCCAGCAGAGGTGAAATTGTTATGATAGTAATGTACATACTCATCCAATCTTTCATATTTGTATCCCTGGTTTAGGTTGCTTCAGAGAACTTTGTGCTTTGTGTTGGATGCTACATATTCGTGATAAGTTATCCTATAGTTGCAGGCAATATCAGAAAGCAAGAGAAAATGTGGAGGGAAAAAAGGTATTTACCTACACAAGAATAAGAAAAATGAGCAAACCTCACTCGGGAAATTATTGCTTGATAAAGGTTTTAGTGTTTTCTCACAAACTTTCTTTTGAACTCATCCCGATCTATCCATCTCAAGTGAAAAGGAAATGTATTTCTCAATATCCATTTAGGACGTCAAAGTGGAGTTTGATTCTTGTGTGGTTGAGCACGGTCTCAATGCAGTGGAGTGGGCACACAGAATGCTGCCCTTCTCTCGGTTTTCTAATATCGAAGAACTTATTCAGGATCTAATTTTGAGCCTTATTGGAGAACTGCCACCAATCAGAAAGGTAATGTGAATGTAGGTGAAAACAAACTAAATGAAAATCAGACACATTAAAAAGTTTTGCTTTATTTTAATTAAAAATGATGTTGCTCATGAAACTAATTTTTTAATTTTTCTGAAGGTAGCAGAAATTTTTGTGAAAGCACTTCCCAATCCTGAGGACATAAGGGTTCCTTTAAGAGAAAAATATCACTGTCTTCAACAGAGACTCAGACACTGTGTTGTGAAAGGTAGTATTTGTCATTTCTTAGATATCTGATAGATAAATTGCTGAAGATTCTTTGGAAAGCATGTAGTTTCTAGGGCTTATGCTTTTACACAGTTCTCCTTTCCTTGAAGATAGTATAAGAAGGCAGAAAGAAGCACTCCTCCATTACCGAAGCACCAGTGTTGCTTCGGAACCAGACAAAGCTGACTTCATGTCATGGCGCTGTCAGTTAATAACTGTGTGACTCTAGGCAAGTTGGTCAGTCTCTCTGAGCCCCATTTCTTTATATGTAAAATGGGTATATTATTACCTACTTTATGAATGTGTATAAAAGGGGATTAAATAAGGTAAAATATATAAAATATCATATAGTGCTTTGCATAAGGCAGATATTTTGTTGAAAACTAGTATTCTTCTTCTTCCTCCTAATTTTGTCCTATACATTCAACATGCCCTTGTGGAAAATTTTTTTTATTATGGTTAAGACATACATAATATAAAATTTAATATTTTAAGTGTACAATTCAGTGACGTTAACTACATTCGTAATATGGAAATTTTTAAAGAACTCAAACTACCTTGTTTTTGTAACTTAATCTCGTATTTAAGTCTCGTTATGTCCTATGATCATACATTATTGCAATAATATCTTTGTGATTTATATTTTTCTTAAGGCTTTTTTGACATTCTCTAAAATGTCCTGTTTATGTATAATAATGTTTTAACTTTTTTCTGTAGGCAACCTTGAAAAACTTACCTTCCTGTTGTTTCCCACTATTTGAAGTGAAAAAGATGTCCTTGTTGCTTAGACTAAAATTATACTCATTTTCTCTTATTCACCACTCTGGGGATGGAAAAACAGTAGTGATTCTTTTTATATTATGTCTGATTTTTTATTTTATTTTATAATAGTTTATTTTCAAATTGGTTTACATATAACACCCAGTGTTCATCCCAACATGTGCCCTCTTTAATGGCCGTCACCCCCTCTCCCCCCTCCCTCACCCCCCTGACCCTCAGTTTGTTCTTAGTCTTTGAGAGTCTCTTATGTTTTATCTCCCTCCCTCTCTGTGTCTTTTTTTTCTTTCCCCTCTTCCCCTCCCCCTGGTTTTTGCTTAGTCTCACCAAGTCCACCTATGCGTGGAAACATATGGTAACTGTGTTTTTCTGACTGACTTATTTCACTTAACATAATACCCTCCAGTTCCATCCATGTTGCTACACATGGCCAGATTTCATTCTTTCTCATTGCCACGTAGTAGTCCATTGTATATATGTACCACTGTCTGATTTTTTAAATAGTTAAGTTACTTCTTAATTTTTTGTTTTCCAGAGCACACGTTTTTATGGAGTCTGGGCTCTGTCCCTTTTATTGTTCTTTAATGGATCTTCTCTAACTTCTGCAATTCTACCTTAAAATATGCACCATAGCTTTCTGACAAACACTGAAGAAAGCATGCCCTGTAAGAATGTGGAAATAAGTCTTAGTCATCAGTTGGATTCCATGTTCCCAGGAGGGACTAGAATTGAGTTCCTTTTTTTTTTTTTTTTTTTTTAACGCTTTTTAATTTATTTTGAGAGAAAGACAGAGAGAGTGAGCAGGGGAGTGGCAGAGAGAGAGGGAGAGAGACTCCCACGCAAGTTCCACACTATCAGCACAGAGCTGGATTCAGGGCTTGAACTCATGAACCATGAGATCATGACCTGAGCCAAAACTAAGAGTCGGATACTTAACTGACGGAGCCACCCAGGCACCCTGGGCCCCTTTGTGTCTTGAGTCGAAACATTTTAATGTGCCGTAATAAGGCTTTTTGTTTTTCCTTTATAGGTCCCCAAACTGAGGAAATGATGTCGGTTATTATGCATTCTATTCATAAAGTGAGAGTGAAAGCCCTAAAACGCGTGCAGAGAAATATAGGTTCTTTTGAGACGAATATCTGGGAACCAACTGAAGAAGAAAAACCAGCTGAAGTTCTAGGTTTTGATAGGTTTTCACTAGGAACCAGTTTGAGCAGGAGCACACTCACAGAACTGGGGAATTCTCTAGTCCACAGTGATGCAGATACAGCAGATACCTTCTCTGAAGCATTGTCAGTTGAAGAAAAAAGTAGGATACATTCCTCTCAAAGGTACAGTTGAGATCTCTTAACAATAAGCATTACATCCTTTGGAAAAAAATATTTTCAGTAGTTCATGCAACAGATGAGCTGATTTCTTGTACCAACAACCTCACTGATTGCAATGTAAACAGTATTTGTCCCAGCAACCTCACTGATTGCACTGTTAACAATATGAGTGATAACTACTACCCTCCCTTACTCACAAGAATATTAGGAGTATAAAATGAAACTATACATTTGAAAATTTAAAATATTATTGAGATATGAAAGAATTTTGCTGATAGTATAAATCAGGTAAGTAGATGAAATTGTAGAGTTCACTGGGAGACTTTTAGTGTTTTTAGTTATCTTTAAACAGTTTAAAATTATTGAGCTAGCTATATTGTTTTTAAGGGTTCCCAAGAAAGGAAATTGCACATTCATCTTTGAAACTTGCTATAAATTGTTGAGAAATTCTTACTTTTTATTTAAACCTCTATTACCCTAGCTAGTTTTTTTTCTTCATAATTCCATTATCTGCAATGCAATTTATCCTTCGCTTGAGTGAAAGACTAAATAATCAACCATAATCTTATTTAAATGAAATAACTTTATCTACTTCAAACATAAACATCTGCTTACACCATACCTCATAATATTACAAGCGGTGTGCTTGTTTCACCAGACGATTTCAGTGTTAGCACAGGAATGCAGTGGTGGCTGCTTCTTGTGCCGCCTTAATAAGAAGAGACATGGCGCCTCCAGCCCAGATGCCTAACATGAATCCTTTCTCTCCCTTATTGGGGGAACTAGGAATCTGTGTTCTTCCCTAAGGACCATGGTTAAAGAAAATAGATTTAAAAGTAATTATGTTTGGGCGCCTGGGTGGCTCAGTCGGTTAAGCGGCCGACTTCAGCTCAGGTCATGATCTCATGGTCTGTGAGTTCGAGCCCCGCGTCGGGCTCTGTGCTGAAAGCTTGGAGCCTGGACCCTGCTTCGGATTCTGTGTCTCCCTCTCTCTCTGCCCTTCTCCTGCTCATGCTCTGTCTCTATGTCTCAAAAATAAATAAACAAAAATAAATAAATAAATAAAAGTAATTATGTTAAAGTGTTCGCTTAGCAGGTTTAATAGCAGTAGAAAGTTTAGAAAAAATGCCCCACTTTTGTGTAGTAAAGAGTCCTTAGGGCATTCCTGCTTGTTGTACCTTGGACAGGGGAAGCTGAAAGGGGCAGATGCAAAAAACAAGAAACCATAAATTAGGATGTATGTTGGTGGCTTGTGATTTCTGTTGACTTTGGAATCCTAAATTCTTGCTTGTTAGAGGACCTTTTTGTTTTTTTCCAGAAAAACATTCATGTTTTTAAAAGTGAAATTTCTGTAAACACATTTTAGTCTTCTTTAACTCAAATTTCCCCTTTTGATATTGTGTTATTATTATTTTTTTTTTTTTACTAAGAATGTTCAGCTCTAGTCAACACTTAGAGATCATTTAATCTAACCCCCTCATTTGAAAGATAGGTAATTGAGGCATTAAAAAAATATATATGATTCAGTCAGTGGAGAGAATTTTCATTGTCAATTCTAACATCTGTTTTAGCGATTAAATAATCTTTAATTTTGTCTTTTTCAATTTTGTTTTGCTGTAGAAATGCCCCAAATCACACAGAATTAAAACTGATCAGTAAGCCCAATGAAAAAAAGAAGATATGTAATCAAAAAGAAAGTCTTGACAGAAAAGATCATGAGAAGTTATTACAAAATTCACTTCCTGTAATAGGTGTTTGGGAATTCGAACGTGATGATGATGAATATATTAAATTCCTTGATCTTTTCTTGAGTTATGTTCTTGAAAGAGATTTACTTGAATCTAAGGATCCCGGCATTCCATTTCTAACCAGTTTTTCTGGACATCTTAGAGAATACGAACTTAATTCTTTACTTTTTGATGTACATACAACATTAAAACGACGTCAAGGCAAAACCAAAAGCCAAAACGTGTTTAGAGCTGGCTCTTGCTTTGTTGTTGCTCCTGAGTCATGTGAATCTGAAAAATCAGAAAACCAAGCACTTTCTGCTTCAGTACTGTTTAATCAAGGAGTCAGGCCCTTTTTAGAGAACCCTTTGAATGAAGTCAATAAAAATGAAGAGACAAGTGGATTGTTTGGTTTAAAGCAAAAGTCAGTTTACAGAGTACAAGATGACAATTTAGAGAAACCTTTAGTCCAGAGATTGTCGAACCATATTTTTTGGACTCCCAAGGCCAACAAAACTAGAAGATGTATTTTCAAAGCAGTTCAATGCAATGATATTAACCCTCAAGAAGATCTTCCTCTAGCACTAAATAACACATTTGGCAATGTAAGAAGACTGCTGGAATGGATGATAAGGTGGTCTGAGAGAAGACTGCTCTGTGATCCTGGTCTCACTGAGTTATCCTGTGGGTATAGTCCCGTCATTCGTGTAAAGACATCTACAGCTGCCATTCTTACATCGTTGTGGCTTTTGGAACAACCCTATTTTGCTACGTATAAGGCAAAAAAAGCCATTTTTAAGGTAAGTCCTTGAATTCTTTATTGAATACAAATGAGAATTCTCATTGTAGGTTAAAACTATTTTTATTTATTTATTCATTTATGTTTTTTTATTTTTTAAAATGTTTTATTTACTTTTGAGAGAGAGAGAGAGAGACAGAGTGTGCTTTGGGAGGGAGACACAGAATCTGAAGCAGGCTCCAGGCTCTGAGCTATCAGCACAGAGCCTGATGTGGGGCTTGAACTCATGAACCACAAGATCATGACCTGAGGCAAAGTCAGACGCTTAACCCACTGAACCACCCCAGGCGCCTCTAAAACTATTTTTATATTTCTCCATCTATTAAAGAATCACCAGGTACAAGTTAATGACAATGTTAATTGTAATCTGCATCATCAAATTTTTTTCTTCAAGTGATTCTTTTAATTCTTAAAAATAATTAGAGTAAATATGTTTTCATTTTTTTTATTAATTTTTAAAAATATTTATTTATTTTTGAGACAGACAGAGCATGAGTGGGGGAGGGGCAGAGAGAGAGGGAGACACAGAATCCGAAGCAGGCTCTAGGCTCTGAGCCGTCAGCACAGAGCCCGATGTGGGGCTCGAACTCACAGACGGTGAGATCATGACCTGAGCTAAAGTTGGACGCTCAACTGACTGAGCTACCCAGGCGCCCCAGAGTAAATGTGTTTTCAAAGAGGCTTTGAGGTTTTGAGGTTTTATGTGTGTTTATAAAAAAGAAAGGAGAAGGAAAAAGGAGATAATTTTAAGTAATACTACAGGTGGTATGACATTTATATTCTTTTCAAAGTTTCAGGTTTGGTTCAGATGAAGAAGGACTAGGCAGCTATATAGTTTTTATTACTGGAGTATCATCATATACATTAGGGGATCATTTTTCTTATAGTCTTGGCCAGAAGTTGGAGAACCAAACCTGGGAAGGAAGGAGATGAGTTTCAGTAGAGAAGTTAGTGCTTATTAGTTATTTTTTCTTTTCTTTTCTCTACTCAATGGCAACTGGCAGGATGCTCTTTTAACTTCTTTGCAAAGACAAATATTTTTATGTAAATATGATTGAATGATTGGGTGATTGTTATTGCACTGGAAAAAAAAATACAGAGGTGAATTTTTTTGGAAGACAAATTTATGTTTGGTAAAGTAGTTGGGAAATGGACTTTTTTAATATTTGGAAGATTCCATAGTTTCTCATTTTTCCTGTTTTGTTCCCCTCAGTTTTTTGAGGTATAATTAACAAATCGTAAGATATTTAAAGAATATAATGTGATAATTTAATATGCATATACATAGTAAAAGGATTCCCCTCATCTGGTTAACACATTCAGCGCCTCACAAACGTGTGTGTGTGTGTGAGAGAGAGAGAGAGAGAGAGAAACATGTAAGTTCTACTCTCTTAGCAAATTTGAGTTCTATGTACAGTTCTATAATACAGTGTCAACTATCTATACTATGATATTGCATTAGCTCCTCAGATCTTATTTACCTTATAATAGAAAGTTTGTATAGGCATACCTAGTTTTATTGCACTTTGCAGATACTGTGTTTTATACAAGTTGGAGATTTGTGACAGCACTGCATTGAGCAAATCTGCACCATTTTCTAACAGCATTCGGTCACTTCGTGTCTCTGTGTCACATGTTGGTAATTCTTACAATATTTTAAACTCTTTCATTGTCCTTATATTCGTTATGGGGATTTATGTCCAGTGATCTTTGATGTTACTGTGGTAATTGCTTTGGAACACCACAAACCATGCCCATATTAGATGGTGAACTTTATCAATAAACATGTGTGTTTTGACTCTACCATCAACTGGCTGTTCCCCCATCTCTCTCTCTTTCCTGGGGCCTCCAACTGAGATACAACAGTATTGAAATTAGGTCAGTGAATAACCCGTGAATGGCCTCTAAGTGTTCAAGTGAAAGGAAGAGTCACATGACCCTCACTTTAAGTCAAAAGCTAGAAATGATTGGGGCCCTTGGGTGGCTCAGTTGGTTAAGTGTCTGACTTTTTATTTCAGCTCAGGTTATGATCTCACAGCTTGTGAGATCAGCCCTGCATCAAGCTCTGCGCCAACAGTGTGTGGTTCGCTTGGGATTCTCTCTATCCCTCTCTCTCTGCCCCTCCCCCCTCTTAAATAAACAAACAAACAAACAAACAAAAAGCTAGAAATGATTAAGCTTAGTCAGGAAGGCTTGAGAAAGCTTGAAAGCTGAGATACGCGAAAAGCTAGAGTTCTTGCACCAGCTAGCCAAATCCAGCTTTTCCAAAGGAAAAGTTCCCAAAGGAAATTAAAAGTGCTAGTCCAGTGAATACATGAATGATAAGAACATGAAACAGACTTACTGCTGATATGGAAAAGGTTTTAGTAGTCTGGATGGAAGATCAGAACAGCCACAACATTCCCTTAAGCCAAAGCCTAGTCCAGAGCAAGGCCCTGACTCTCTTCAATTCTATGAAGGCTGAGGGAGATAAGAAAGCTTCAGAAGAAAAATTTGAAGCTAAGCAGAGGTTGGTTCATGAGGTTTAGGGAAAGAAACCATCTTTAGAACATAGAAGTGCAAAGTGAAGTAGCAAGTGCTGATGTGAAAGCTCTAGCAAGTTATCTGAAAAATCTAGCTAAAATAATTAATGGAGGCGGTTACACTAGACAACAGATTTTCAGTGTAGACAAAACAGCCTCATATTTGAAGAAGATGCCATCTGGGACTTTAATAGTTAAAGAAGAGAAGTTAGTGCCTGGATTCAAAGGATAGGCTACTCTTTTATTAGCGGCTAATGCAGCCAGTGTCTTTAAGTTGGAGCCAATGCTAATTCACCATTCTGAAAATCCTAAGGCCCTTAAGAATTGTGCTCAGTCTACTCTGCTTATGCTCTGTAAATGGAATAACAAAGCCTGGATGACAGCACATCTGTTTACAACATGGTTTACTGAATATTTTAAGCCCATTGTTGATATCTCTTACTCAGAAAAAAAGATTTATTTCAAACGATTACCGCTCATTGAAAATGTGCCTGTTTATCCACAAGCTTTGATGGAATACTCTGGTTTCTCTTCAGACTGAATAAATCTTTCGCCTTTTACCAAAAGCTCTGATGGAGATGTACTGTGAAATTTATGTTTTCATACCTGCTAACAACTACATCCATTCTTCAGCCTGTGGATCAAGGAGTAATTTTGACTTTCAGGTCTTTTTTTTTCTTTTCTTTTTTTTTTTTAAGTTTATTTAAGCAATCACCACAACTCATATGGGGCTTGAACTCATGACCCTGAGTTAAGGGGTCATGTCTCCTGCCTGTTTCTTTACTGGATCGTTTTTTGGGTGTTGAGTTGGATAAGTTCTTCATAGTTTTTGGATACTAACCCTTTATCTGGTATATCATTTGCAAATATCTTCTGCCAATCTGTCGGTTGCCTCTCCTTTGCTGTGCAGAAGCTTTTTATTTTGATGAGGTCCCGATAGTTCATTTTTGCTTTTGTTTCCCTTGCCTCTGGAAATGTGTTGAGTAAGAAGTTGCTGTGGCCAAGGTCACAGAGGTTTTTGTCTGCCTTCTCCTCTAGGATTTTGATGGCTTCCTGTCTTACATTTAGGTCTTACATCCATTTTGCGTTTTTTTTTGTGTGTATTGTGTAAGAAAGTGGTCCAGGTTCATTTTTCTGCATGTTGCCGTCTGGTTTTCCCAGCACCATTTGCTGAAGAGACTGTCTTTATTCCACTGGATGTTCTTTCCTGCTTTGTCAAAGATTAGTTACACATACGTTTGTGGGTCCATGTCTGGGTTCTATTTTGTTCCATTGATCTGAGTGTCCGATTTTGTACCAGTACCATACTGTCTTGATGATTACAGCTTTGTAGTACAGCTCAAAGTCCATGCAATTCATTTTATTTTAACCTTTTTTTTTTTTAGTGGGATTTTAGGATTTTCTAAGTTTATTTCTTTATTGAGAGAGAGGACGAGAAGGGGAGGGGCAGAGATAGAAAAAAAGAAAGAGAGAGAGAGAGAGAGAGAGAGATTGAGATTCCCAAGACGGCTCCGGGCTCGAACACACAAAACATGAGATTGTGACCTGAGCTGAATTCAAGAATTGGATGCTCAATCGACTCAACTACCCAAGGGTCCCAGGAATAGGAAGTTTTGCTTCCTCCTTTCTGATTTGGATACCTTTTTTTTTGTTTTTTTTTTTCTTGCCGAATTGCTTGTTCTGGCTAGGACTTCTTGTACTATGTTGAATAAAAGTGGTGAGATTGGGCATCCTTATCTTAGAGGAGAAACTTTCAGGTTTGTTTGTTTGTAGTTTTTTTTGGCTTTTGAATGTGATATCAACTGTGGGCTTCTCATATATTTCTTCAGAATGTTCAGGTACATTTTTGTTGTACCTAGTTTGTTGAGAAGTTTTTTTTTTTTTTTTAATCATGAGTGGATGCTGATTTTTGTCAAATGCTTTTTCCACATATTGAGATGTGAGATTGAGATGATCACACGATTTTAATCTTTTATTTGTGAATGAGGTGTATCAGAAAGACTGATTTGCAGATGTTGAACCATCTTTGCATCCTTCGAATAAATCCTACTTGATCATGGTGTACGATCCTTTTAATGTACTGTTGAATTCAGTTTGCTGATACTTTGTTGAGTATTTTTGCTTTTGTTGTTCATTGGAGATAGTGGCC
Source organism: Paguma larvata (assembly GCA_030068075.1). Taxonomy (NCBI): domain Eukaryota; kingdom Metazoa; phylum Chordata; class Mammalia; order Carnivora; family Viverridae; genus Paguma; species Paguma larvata. The sequence goes on along the minus strand of CM057826.1, from coordinate 28,141,130 downwards.
TATACTTTTCTTGTAGTGTCCTTGTCTGGCTTTGATATAAAGTTAATGCTGGCCTTGTAAAATTAATTTGGGAGTGTTTTCTTCTCTCTTCAGTCTATTAGAAGAGTTTGAGAAAGATTAGCATTAATTCTTTAAACGTTGGGTAGAATTTGCCACCGAAGCCATCTGGTTCTGGGTTTTTTTCTGTTGGAAAGTTGTGATTACTGATTCATTGTCTGTATTCATTGGTTTGTTCACATTTTCTGTTTTTCATGATTTAGTCTTAGTAGATTGTGTGTTTCTAGGAATTTATCCATTTCTTATAGGTCGTCTGATTTTTTGGCCTATAATTGCTTGTAAGTGGTCTCTTATGATCATTACTACTTGTGTACTATCTGATTGTAGTGTCTCCTCTTTCATTTCTAAAATTTGTTTAAGTCCTCTCTTTTTTTCTCTTTTTATTTTCTTTTTCTTTCTTTCCTTTTCTTTTCTTTTTTTTTTTTTTTTTTGAGTCTGGCTAAAGACTTGCCTGTTTCGTTTATTTTTTCCAAAATCCAGCTCTTAGTTTCTTTCATCTTTTCTCTTGTCTTTTTAGTCTATATTTCACTTATTTCTGCTCTGCTCTTTAGTTCATTTCTTCTACTAACTTTGCACTTAGTTCTTCTTTTTTCTATTTCTTCAGGTATAAAGTTAGGTTGTTTGAGTGCTTGAGTAGTTGACTGAACCACCCAGGTGCCCCAGTAACAACTTAACTTTTAATGCATACAAAAGCTGTGCATTTTTACGCTACTTTTCCTCCCACATTTTTATGTTTTTGATGTCAAAATTTACATCTTTTTGTATTGTATATCTATTAACAAATTATTGTAGTTAAGTTTCTTGTCTTTTAATCTTCATATTAGAGTTATAAGTGTTTTACCCACCACCATTACAACACTAGGGTATTCAGAATTTAACTATATATTTACCTTTACCAGTGGGTTTCATACTCTCATGTAAAATTAGTGTTTTCTTGTTTCCGCTTGAAGAACTCCCTTTAACATTTCTTGTAAGACTGGTCTGTGGTCATGAACTCGTTCAGTTTTTGCTTGTCTGAGAAAATCTTTCAGTTTGCTGGGTAGAATATTCTTGCTTAGCAGTTTGTTTTTTTTCCAGCACTTTGTATCATGCTACTTTCTGTGGCCTACAAAGTTTCTGCTGAAAAATATGCTGGTAGCATTCAGGGGGGTTCTTTGTATATAAGAAATTGTTTTTCTCTTGCTGTTTTTAAGATTCTTTATTTGTCTTTAACTTTTGAAAACTCAACTATAATGTGTCTTAGTATAGATCTCTTTGGATTTATGTCATTTAGTACTCTCTAAGCTTCCTGAATCTGGATGTCTATTTCTCTCTTCAAGTTTGAGAAGTTTTCAGTTATTATTTCTCTGAATAAGCTTTCTGCTCCTTTCTCTTTCTTCTCCCTTTGGGACTTCTGTAATGCATATGTTGGTCTGTTTTATGGTATCCCATAAGTCCCTTCATTCATTTAATTTTTTTTCTTTTTGCTCCTCTGATTGGATGGATTCCATTGCTCTGCCTTCTACTTTTCTTATCCTTTCTTCTACTTGATCCAATATGCTTTTGAGCCTTTCCATTGAATTTTTCAGTTCTATTATTACATTTTATAGCTTTGTAATTTCTGCTTGTTCTCTTTTTGTATTTTCTATCTCTGTTGAAATTCTCACTTTGTTCATGTATCATTTAGGTTTTTTTTTTTTCAAATTTTTATTTAAATTCTAGTCAACATCAACATATAATGTAATAACTATTCTCAGGAACAGAGTCCAGTGATTCATCATTTACATACAACACCCAGCATTCAACACAAGTACCCTCTCCAGTATCTACCACCCATTCAAGCCTACCTCCCCGCTTAATCCCTCAGTCTTTTCTCCATCACAGTTTCCTATGGTTTTCCTCCCTCTCTCTCCCTTTCTTTTTCCCCCTTCCCATATGTTCATCCATCCTGTCTCAAATTCCATATATGAGTGAAATCATACAGCTTTTGTCTTTCTCTGCCTGACTCATTTTGCACAGCCCAATACATTCCAGCTCCATCCACATCATCACAAATGGCAAGATTTCATTCCTTTTGATGGCTGACTAATAGTCCATTGCATGTATGTACCACATCTTCTTTACCCATTAATCAGTCGGTGGACATTTGAGCTCTTTCCATACTTTGGCTATTGTTGATAATGCTGCTGTAAACATGAGGGTACATGTACCCCTTTGAATCTTTGTTTTTGTATCTTTTGTGTAAATACCTAGTAGTGCAGTTGCTGTGTTGTAGGGTATTTCTATTTTTAACATTTTGGGGAACCTCCATACTGTGTTCTGGGGTGGCTGCTCCAGTTTGCATTACACCAAGAGTGCAAGAGCGTTCCCCTTTCTCTGCATCCGTGCCAACACCTGTTGTTTCTTGTATTGTTATTGTAGCCATTCTGATAGGTATGAGATGGTATCTCATTGTGGTTTTGATTTGTATTTCCCTGATGAGTGATGTTGAGCATCTTTCCATGTATCTGTTAGCTATCTGGATGTCTTCTTTGGAAAAATGCCTATGCCTTTTACCCATTTCTTAACTGGATCGTTTGGGTTTGGGATGTTGAGTTTGATAAGTTCTTTATAGATTTTGGATACTAACCTTTTATCAGGTATATCATTTGCAAATATCTTCTTCCATTCCATTGGTTGCCTTTTAGTTTTCACTTTGTTCATCCCCTGACCTCTGTAACTGTTCTTTTGAATTTCTATCAGGATATACTATTATTTCCATTTCATTAAGATCTGTTTCTAGAGATTTATCTTGTTCATTTGTTTGGAACATATTCCTGTTCCTTCATTTTACTTGACTTTCTGTGTTGTTTTCTGTACATGAGATAAAGCAGCCACATCTCCCAGTCTGGAGAGTGATATTGTGTAGGAGATGAACCTCATCAATCAGCTTGGTCTGAGCTTTTGATTGGCTCTGAAATCTTTGTGATTGTCTAAGCCTCCTTCTTTGTTCTTAGTGACTCCCAGTAGTTGGGGGTGTGCCAAGACCTATCAGTGTCCCAAGGGAGTGGGTCACATTTAGCATCTAGGTGCAGCCTGATTGGACTTTGGACTCTTCAGCAGCATATGGCAAAGTATGTATGTAATCCCTTTCTGGGGAGAAACTGGGAGATGGATGTTTTTGCCCGCTCCCCGTGAACTGGACCCAGGTCTATAGCTACATGGGGGTGCTCCTGTGGTCACTAAGAACTGCTTCTTTGTTTGCTGCACTCCTGTGGGCCTCATAAATGCAAGTTTCATTGACAGGTGATCTCAGGACCTGACCTTCAGTCAGCAGCTACAAAAGCTGGGGCACCCAGATGTGTGTACAAGCCGCTTCCTGGGAGATACTGGTAACTTGAATGGGCTAGATAGAGAATGCAGGGGAGGTGTCCATCAGCTTTCGTGTCTCTGATGTATTGTAGCTAGCCCCCAGATGTATGTAGCTGGATTCCTTCCAGGGGAAGACTATGAGATGGGTGTTTTTGCCTGCTCCTCTGTGCCGAGCCCTTTGGGGATAGCTGCAGTGAGTTTTCATGCAACTGTTAATAACCGCTGCTTTATTTGCTATGGTCTTGTGGGACTCATGGATGTAAGCCTCATTGGCTTTCAGAGGTAGGTGTTTGGGAGTCTTAAAAGTTAGGGTGCTAAGTGTGCATCCAAACCCTTCAGTCCTCAGAGCAAAGTTGTGAGTTCCCTCCTGCTTATAAGGTAGTGTGCCAGGAGTGGAGTTTATGGTGAGAGTGTGTCTCAGCCTTTTCTATCTATCTCTGTGTGGATATTTTCTCATTTGCTTGATATGTGGGAATCAGCTCGTTTCTAGATTTCTTACGGTGGTAATTGCTTTGTGTGTAGTTGTACGTTCAGTGTTTCTGTGGGAGGAGGGGAATTCAAGGGCCTCATATGTCACCTTCTTGGTTGACTTACCTCCACATTTTCTAATTCTATGTTCTATTTAAAGTGTCTTCATTCTGGGGCACCTGGCTGACTCAGTGGTAGAGTGACTCTTGATCTCAGGGTTGTGAGTTCAAGCCCCACGTTGGGCGTAGAGATTACTTATAATAAAATAAAAATAGAAATTTAAAAAAATAATAAAGTGCCTTTATTCTAAAATAGTTTATTCTAGGGTATTAAGGAGGGCACTTGTGATGAGCACTGGGTGTTATATGTAAGTGAGAATCACTAAACTCTACTCTGGAAACCAATATTACCTTGTATGTTAACTAACTAGAATTTAAATAAAAATTTGAAATAAAAACAAAAACAGAAATAAAATAGTGTATTGTAGGTTGCACGGTGTATGTGTGCGTGTGTGTGTGTTTTGTTTTTGTGAGATTTTTTTCGTTTTTTGAGATCAGTGTCTGTTATCCCAAGGTAGCTTATTTAAGATACTGTGATATTTGTTGTCACTGAAATTTGTGTTTCTAGGTGATGCATACCCAAATTTCTAAATGAGAGACTTAAAAGAAATACATCCTGTGTATTTTTACCCATTGGGTCATTTTGGAATAATTATTAAGTGCATTTCTTATAGCAAAGATAATTAAGTGAAAGTAACTTTACATTTTTTTATTAAAATTTTTTTTAAGTTTATTTCTTTTGAGAGAGAGAGAAAACAAGTGAGGAAAGGGCAGAGGCAGAGGGGGACAGAGGACTTGAAGGAGGCTCTGTCCTGACAGCGAGAGCCCAGGGCAGGGCTCGAACTCATGAACCGTAAGATCATGACCTGAACTCAAGTTGGATGCTTGACCAACTGAGCCACGCAGGCGCCACAGCAACTTTACATTTTTAATGTTATTGTTTTGTGACTTGAAAACATTGGTAACATACCTTACAAACTTGTAAGGCTGATTTCTTTTGAATACTATTTAGATAGTCAGGTTTGTTTTTTCTAGGTGGAATGATCAATGCCTCAACATCAAATATTGAGTTGTAGAAATAGAGTAAATACTTGATAAATGAATGAGAGATTTAATCAGGAGAAGGTCCGTAAAAAATATTAATAATCTAAAAATATAATGAAAAATATGGGATTCAATAGTGAATACTAATTACTGTAAATTATGGTTTGTTTTTAGATGCTAGAGGATCATACTCGGTCTCAGAGTGGATCCAACATTGAGAATGACTGCAAAGCAGATGCTGGCTGTTCTGTTGCAGTATCCACTCAAGGTGGGGCCGAGGAAAGGAATGATCAAAACAAATCTCATCAAAGTATGCTGAAGTGAGTTTTTGATTATACATTCCTTTTCAGTGGATGATACCTGTTTGATGGTGTTTGGGCTTAAAGGCAAGAATCGAACCCTTGAAAGGTAAAGGAATGAGCATTTCTTTGAGACACAGAGAGAGGTAGTGTGTATTTTCTGAAGTGCTTTTAACAATTCATTGCAAAATGTGTTTCTTCCCTGTTGGTCCAGCTTATATCTTCTGAGAGAGGAGCTAATTCTCATCCTGAGAGACCTCTTATTAATTGATTTCCTGTGTAGAGGAAGTTGAGTTAATTATTTCATCCATTTTTATATATGAAGCAATACATCTTTGAATAACAAGGTTGAGCCTTTAGTAGCAGGAAGATTCCTTTGCGAGAATGGCAAGTGTCAATAAATCGAAATTATTCCAATTATTTGAGTAAATAAAAACAGGGATGTTTTCATTCATTGAACAACCTTTTATTGAGCTTCTACTATATACCAGACATGGTTAAAAACAAAAGACTATAAATATGAAACCCGATGTTCCTTTTCAGTAAACTGGATCAATTGAAAATGAACTTTTTGTTTCTAAGAGTGAATTATAATTCTAGCTGCTTTATTTTTGTCAGTGGAATACCAACTGAAGAATTCAATCCTGAAATGAAGAAAACCAAAGATGAGATTATTTCTGTTACTGATGATACTGAAAAAGAATTTATAGATATTGATGAAGATCTTTTAGAAGTAGAAACATTTGACCAAGAGGAAATGGAAATACACCTACCAGACCATGAAGGTCAGTTCATTCGAGTAATCTTTTTATTTGGCTTTATTAATTTGAAGTTGATGAATGAGTATCTGAGATAACTTATTTAGTCTTCTATCTAAATTAGTATGTTTATAATAGCTTACAACCAAAAGTTGAAAGAGAATGTAATGTTTATAAAATGTTGAACACATTAACTCAAAACGCGAATTTACAGTTCTTGGGCCTTTTGCCTTGCTTATGAGTTATCATGGGCCTCTTCATTTTGTGAACCAATTCTGTGAGCCTTTCCTTGGCAGTTGTTAAAACAGAAACTCTCAGAGCTTTTGCATGGTGTTAAATACACTTATCTGAAGTCTTTCAAGGCTCGTCTGGGATTCACTTGAAGAGAGGTTGTCTCCAGGTGTTTCTAAAGAACATTTTATAAGAGGGGATAGAAAATATTTCTGCCATTATACTTGTTTCCTATAATGTTTCTGAACCTTCTAAAAAGTAAACTGATTTTTTTCAAATGGTCACTTTTCTCTTCCTCCTTGTTTCCCTATAGAAGGTACCAAGGGGCCTGTTGGAAATCTTAAAAGTTCCCATATTGCCATTTACCCGCAGACTTTACCGCAGCATTTAGAAGTAAGTCAATAAATAGTGGATAATATTACTTAAACCATACTTACATGTTTTCATTTAATACATCCAACCAAGGCTACTGTCTTTTTAAAAGTACACTGTGGGTTGTAGAGAATCGCCAGGCCATGCAGCATTTTTCTTTCACTGAAATCCTGTCATTCATAAGACATCTAATAATTTTGGGCAATGAAATTTTTATTTCATAAACTGCTTAGCAAATTAATCAAGAATAATGGAAGTGTTGTATATTCAAAATGTACAATTCAGCTGTAGTATGCAGTCTTTGTACATATATCACTTTTATGTATTTTTTGTATTCTTAAAATTTGGTGCATGTGTTTCTGGGTGGAACACAGATGTTTCTAATTATTGAAAAAAATTCCTTTAAAAATGCTTAGTTTTCTGAATGTGCTTATTAATCATGTAGTGATGGGTGTATGTAATTTACAGTGTGTTTGTAAATGTAGTGTAAAAATCGCCACTGACATTATTTGTCTTTGTATTTTACTGTGCTCAGTGGCTCAGGGTGATGGGCCAAAGGCAATTCACATGGTTAAAAATCTCATCAGAGCAGCACTGGAGTTCATTTTAATGTTTGAGTTCTCACTTGCTTTTAGACTGTTGTTTCTCCGGGCCAAGTGCCTAATATGAAACTCTAGACACCTAAGAGAGTAATACCTATTTATTTGACCCCTTTTCTTTTTGGGTACTATTAATTTTAACAGCATTCCACAGGAGACGCTCAGTGTCCAAGGGAAGAACCATTGGAGACATGTATGGAGAAAAAATCAGCTGAACAGAAAGGGTAAGGGGGAAGAAAGTAAGGAAGTGATTATTACTTTCTTATTTACCTCAGTAAAAGAGGCTCATTGCTCTTAAGGATTCGTCTGGGATTCATCTGATGAAGAGGTTATTTTTCTCATAATTTGCAATATATATTTTATGGTGATATTGTGTTCCTAGTGAAATTTAACTTCAGTTTATAGTAATGGTAAATTATGATCTTTAGTAGATGTTATAGACTTCTAAATCTTGGTAGAGTAAAATAAATGATATTTAAAATGCCTTTTGTTCTCCCATCACGATCAGCTTTATCAAAGTAAAATATAGCTGTAAATAGACCAGAGTTTATTCACCTGCTAAATAGGGAAACACTTTGTCATACTGGTTCCATTTTTGTTGGATCAAATAAAGAACCATTATGAATCACAATGTGTGTGTATAATTGTTCACTGTTGTGGTGTGATTACCTCACACTGTAGGGCTATTCTGGTGGCTAGCATATTATTGCTTCAAGGAGAACTGAAGGCAGTTTTTATCTGTTGCAGGTGGGACAAGATTTCTTAATTTTTAGAATTTTTGAAGTTTTAGAATCTTAGAATTACCTTAGATAAGAGAGGCAACATGATTAGATTTCTTTCTCAATATACAAATTTTGTTCATTTCTGTGGACAGTTTGCCAAAAAAATATATTAAATGTGATATGCCTTTACAAGTAATATGGATATTTCTATAAACAAAAAAACTAGTCTTTACAGTTTCAAATGTATTAGGGACTCAGGAGTGTTTCCTGAGCAAAGTGTCTGCCTCTTCCAGAGGTAGTATTTGAGGTCCCAGCTAACCTCATTTCCCCTCATTTTAGATTCTTTTATTTCTGCCGGGCAGTCAACAGTGTTCAAATTAAATGTTCAGTCATCCTGACATGTTCTTTGCTTTTTATTTGAATCTGTTACTAATTGCTATGGAGACAAATATAAACAGATAGTAATTATGAGCTAAGCATTATAGAGGGTCAGAGAATGTTTAGACTCTTAGGTGGCTGAGCATTAGATCACCTGCACCTTAGAAAATGTGAATATCTTCCTAATTATTAATCTTTAATTATAGCATGATCGAAGCCTTTTCAAATCCTGAACATACCGTTACTTACTCATTTTGTATAGATACAAGTTCAGAAATTTCTAGGTGAGAATTGTATACTGTACTCTTTTGATATGTTTTAGAAGTAGATAAGAGAATGAAACAATGCTTATTGTGCTATTTTGAAATAATTACTAAATGTTATGACTAAAAACTGAGTGAAATGAAAATAACATGAAGCATTGAAAGAGGAATGTAGGTACACATTTCTGACACCTTTAGGTTTATTACTGAAAGATTTTCCTTTAACAGTTGTGTTTCAAAGATATACAGGAACTATTCTAGAATAGTCTTTTCTGGAAAAAAAAAGAGGTACAGTTGACCCTTGGACAATACAGGTTCGAGTCACTCAGGTCCCATTACACACAAATTTTTTTTAATAAATACAATAGTACTGTACTATAAATTTATTTTCCTTATGATTTTCTTAATAACATTGTCTTTTCTCTAGCTTACTTTATTGTAAGAATACAGTAGCTAATCCATATAACATACAAAGTATTTGTTAATTGACTGTTTGTGCAATTGGCAGGGTTTCCAGTCAACAGTAGGCTATTAGTAGTTACGTTTCTGAGGAGTTGTTATACCTGGATTTTCAACTGCAACTTTCAAGTTGGTGCCCTTACCCATCTTGTTGTTGAAAGATTAACTGTAGTGGATATATTAAAGTTGCCTATTTTCATCCTCTAACAGATTTCTAACAGTGTATGAAATGCTTTTATTCTCTCATAGAACAGGTTCATCCAGTTCTGTCTTTTAAACTTCTTTTACAGAGATTGCAGTGTGTTTAGTGTTTAGAAATCTTGCTGAATGGGGTAGCATAGCATGGCCTTACTTTAGAAAACTTCTCTGTTATTAGAATTTATTTCTTTGCTACTTTTTGGAAACAAAGGCCAGTAAAATTGTCTTAAAATAAGCAAGTCAGTTGTAATGCCTGTTTTTCATGAATTTGCCAAGTAAAGTTTTGTTATCAAGCTTATTAGTATTACATGCTTGATAAAAGACAAATATTACTGCTGAAAGGGAATGAATATAAATCCAAAATCTAAATGGAATTTAATATGTTCTTTTCTTTTTAGAGAAATGGTCAATTTATTTGGATATAATTAGGCCTGCTCCCTTAGTTTATGAAATCAATTTGCTTAGAAAACATTTGAGTATCTGCTGTATTTACGAATCACCCCCAATCATTTTATTTAAAAAAAGAACAAAAATTAATTTTGATTTTGAATTCCTAAATAAGGAATTTATTTCTTTTTAGTTAAGCATTTAATTATAAATATAAACTTTGGGATTTGTTTGGAAATGAGATGTTCACAATACTGTTGTTTCACATTTAATGATGATCAACAGGAGTTTGCTCTACTTAGAATTAAACAATTTTTTTTAGCCCATCCTTTCTCTCGTTTTCTTAACTCCATTCTGGATCATTAAATTTAGTGACAAAAAATATTTCTAGTATAGTTAAATCAGAATAATTGCACAGGTCTTAAACTCAGACGCATGCAGGGACCAGGCAACTAATAAGTGTGTGGACTTTCCTGGGTCCTAACACCACAGGGAGGAGACCATGGCTGACTAGGTATTCCATCTCCCTTAATAAAACAGCATTCACACGAGTAACTGTGCTGATGACAAATGTGTCTGGTGGCTAAAGAGTACACAGCGATAGGCTTTAGGGTTTAAATTTCCCGAAAACTTCCGGAAAGCCTTTAAAGTAGAAGAAAACGGTGATCAAAATATTCAGATTGTACACAACTAATTTGTTTTTTTTTCTTGATTGTGTTTTTTATTTACATGCTTCCACATAGTGCACAGATCTCTGCACTTAAAGATGCATCCTCCTCAGTGCCACCTTTCACAGCAAATGGAGTCAGTGTGTCTTCACAAACACCTGTGCCAACACCACAGCAGACCCAGAGAAATGAACCCAGGGCTCAGTTCCCAGATTCTGCAGATTCTGTTAGGCAGATGCTCCAAGATGAAATGTTTAAATTAGTTCAGGTAAGCACGTATTCATATAAATAAGTAAGTCGACTTGTGTGATATATATGTAAGGATTTGAAATATGAACAAGCTTTTAGAAACGGACAAGTTGAAATTAAATTGCAGGGTTTCTCTGCTTTGGGCATTCTTCATTTGCTAGTCAGAGGTCCAGAGTCCAGGCTGAGCCACCTACTTCTCACAATGACTTGTTATACCTGAGCTCTGGGATGCAGAGCTGCTTTCAAAAGTGAGCTGGGTGATAATTGAACCAGACCAGTAGACGCCAGCTGAGAGGTATACAAAGTTTATGCGCTAATACAGTCAATCACATCATATTTCTTTTCTTCAAGCTGAATTTTGACTTGATTTGAAATTGTCAGCTGCATTTTAAAGTGCTATTCACTTTGGGGAGCCTGGGTGGCTCAGTTGGTTAAGTGTCTGACTCTTGATCTCAGCTCAGGTCATGATCTCATGGTTCCTGGGATGGGGGCCTGAATCGAGTTCTGCGCTGACAGTGTGGAACTTGCTTGGAATTCTGTCTGTCCCTCTCTCTCCCCCTCCCCAGCTCGCGTGCATGTGTGCACACTCTCAGAATAAATAAACTTAAAAAAAAAAAAAAAAGTACTGTTCATTTGACTCTTGTCATCTTTTTCTCAGTTGGTTATCCTTTTTTCTACCAACAATTGTAAATTATTTTCCTTTTCTATTTTATTCCTTAAACATTAATTTCCCTCAAATGTAATCCTCTGTTCATGTATTCTACATTTACTTCCATATCATTTGATGTGATACACCATTTTTATAATGATGCTTGACACTAATTTTTATTTCGAACGAAAGGCCCTGATGAGGATAGTTTTTCAGAATATCCCATTGTCTCATGAAACTTACTGAAACTGACATTATTCTGATTTTTTCCCAGTCCCTTGTTTTCTGTTTCCATTTAGTAGCATTAACTTTACTACCAGCTTAAAATTTTAGAAGCATTTCTCAAACTTAATTTTTAGATTACCAAGGGACTTTGCTGGTAGCTGCCCTGTATATCTAACAAATCCTCTAAATAGTTCTCATGCACACAAAGGATTAAGAACCACTGTCTTAGATATCTTTGCCTTTTTTTCACTGCCTGTATTCAGTGTTCTTCTGTACCCTCTTGATTTTTTTGCCCGCACTGTATGTCAGTACGGTCACTTGCTATTTCCATAGCTGTAGCCAGCCTCGACTCTTAGAATTTCATACTTCCATTATCTTAAAATGTATTTTCTAAGACATTTTTTTTGAGATGTGGTTTTAATACTCTTATTTTCCTGTTTTAAAATGTTCAGTAAGTTTCAGTTACCAATTTGTATAATAGAAAAATCAGTCTCGTTTTATAAATACAGAGAGTAAAAGGAAATAGACTGAAAATCTCAATACTAGTTATCTTTGAGGATAGGATGATGAATGATTTTTTAATGTTTATTTATTTATTTTGAGAGAGAGAGCATGTGCATTTAAGTGTGGGAGGGGCAGTGAGCAAGGGAGAGAGAATACCAAGCAGGCTCCATGCTGTTAGTACCAAATCCGACATGGAGCTCGAACTCACAAACCATGAGATCATGAGTCAAAATCAAGACTTGGCCACTTAATTGACCGAGCCACCTAAGCAAGCATTCCTGTATTGTTTTTTAATAATTGGAGGGAACCTCTGTTTTTTAACCTGTGGTGTTTCCTTACTGGTGTGTTTCATCAAGTGCAAATTCTTCTGTTGGGCTTGAAAGACCCACGGCCAGCTTTTACTTTCCCTCTTTTCCCATCATACTGTCACAAGTCCAGTGCTTCTCAAAGTGTGGTCGTTGGATCAGTAGCATCAGCATCACTTAGATGTTAGAAATACAAATTCTCAGGCCCCTGTTCCAGACCTGTTGAAATCAGAAACTCTGGGGATGGGGCTCAGCAAAGAGCGCTTTAACAAGTCGCCTAGGTGCTTCTGAATCATGCTAAAGTTTGAGAACTAACCCACTCAGCTGTCCTCATTATAGCTGTTATTAATTTCCTGTGCCATCTAAGCCAGTGTTTATGCTAGGTGGCTCCCAGGCTTTTCTGCTTCCTGAAATCACCTTGTCATTTAAAAAAAATACTAATCCTGGCTTCCATCCCCAGATAATCTGATTTCATTGCTATGTGGTATGGGCTCGCCATGGGGATTTTTAAACGCTTCTCAGGCGATTCTAACATGCAGCAGAGTTTATCAACCGCTGGCGCCTGCCTTTGCCTTTCACCCAGTCAGCCTTTCCATGGGAATTCCGCATTCTTCACTTGTTTGCTAATCTTTGCTTTTTTTCTCCTGAAAACCTGATCACAACACACTCCTTTTAGGGCTTCTTTAATTATCTTCATTCCATCCCGTCAGATCACTCCTGTATGATCCTTGGGATGTTTATGTCAACTGCTTTATAGATAGTCCCAAGTCTCATTATGAGTTCATATTTCCAGTTGACAGCTCCTTGAAAACAGGGGGCTATTCTTTTTTTCCTTTTTAAAAAAAATCTCTCTCAGTTTTGCTTCCTGCTCAGCATTCATGGGTCTGACAGATATTAAGACAAAAGTATGACTGTCGTAGGGGCGCCTGGGTGGCTCAGTTGGTTTAGCACTGACTTTGGCTCAGGTCATGATCTCACAGCTCTGTGAGTTGGAGCCCTGTGTCAGACTCTGTGCTGACAGCTGGGAGCCTGGAGCCTGCTTCCGATTCTGTGTCTCCATGTGTCTCTGCCCCTCCCCTGCCCATGCTCTGTCTCTATCTGTCAAAAGTAAAATAAACAAAGAAAAAAACATTAAAAGTGTGACTTGTGGAGTACTCGGATGATTGTTGTTTCTTTAGATTCTTTTCACTATATTTTAAAATGTTTAAATTTTATTTTCTAGCTGCAACAGATCAACTTCATGAGCCTAATGCAAATAGTAGGCTCATCCTTTACCAACCTCCCGGATATACATCAACTTCTACAGCAGTCTCAGCCTGCGCATTTGGTGCGAAGCCAAGTATCAGACCCCACAAGAGGCAGTAGTGATGTTGACGACACCAGTAGAAATTTTAAGGAGAAATCTTTTATTAAGCCACAGTCCATGGGAGAGTATACTAGAGAGCCTGGTGAGAAGAGTCCACACTGCCATAAAGGAATTGTGGAGGCTGATGAAAATAGTAATGGAAATGTGCAGGTAATGCATTTAAAAATACCATTAAAAAATTGTTCTAGTAGTTCAGTTCTTACCTTCCACTCCCTTCAAAACACATTGAACATCATTAACAAAATAAGACATTTGTAATCTATTCTAAACTTACGTAATAGCTTTTTTTTCTCTTCCAGAATGTACCACATGGGAGTATTCCTTTACGTCAGTCAGAAGGCCCACCTCAGAATGCAGGATTAACTCCAGCATCTCAAAGCTTACCGACTCCTGTACTGTCTCCAGCTCCTGCTGGAAATACTGCCCTCCACCTTTTGTCTCCATCTTCTGCCATTCCGCAAACACCTAGACTCATCCCAGCCGCAAAAACTTTCAGGCCTGGTGATGGTTTTCCTTTGCTTCAGTTTCAGCCTAAGCATGAATTTAAGCCCCTTTCCTTCCATATAGGAAGAGCCCCACAAGTTCCCTTCAGGCCCCTGCCACAGCCAAGAGAGGCTTGGGGAGTGTCTGATTCCTTCCAGGCTCCTTTGCTACAGAGAGCAATGCACATGACTTCAGTGTGCCATCTGAATTTGAGCCAGTGTAATACTGAAGCCATAAACACAGCAGTGGAGCAGAAGAAATGGGCAGAAACTGTAATTACGGAAATCCCTAAGCATGTGAATGTGGATCAGAGTGTTGGACATGAAAGCTCGACACCTCAACAGGGCTCCTCAGTATTTATAAAACCAGAAAAACTACTCGATGCTAAGCCAGGGTCCCTTGAAATATCGCCTCAGAATTCCTTCGGACTTCCATTATTGCACCTGCAACTTAAGCCTCCTTATATATTTTCCTCTGCCTCAAGAGCATCAGTAACAATTCCTTCAATACCTACCAGAACTGTAGCAGAAGAAAGTAAATTCCCAAGGCTATCATTACTGCATTCGCGCCTATCCCCGGGAAATACGGTAATGATTTTGGCAGAGCAATGCAAAAGCAGTCCTGCATTTTCCATACCATAAACCCTATACGTGCAATTACACTATATTTCTTTTGTTTTTAACTTTTAAATTTTATTTAAATCCAAGTTAACATATAGTGTAATAATGATCTTAGGAGTAGAATTTAGTGATTCATCACTTCTACATATGACACCCAGTGCTCATCCCAACAAGTGTCCTTAATGCTCCTTGTCCATTTAGCCCATCCCACCCCCCCAAAGTCCCACCGGCAACCCTCAGTTTGTTCTCAGTAGTTAAGAGTCTCTTATGGCTTTCCACATTTCTTTTTTTTAAAAATAATGCTTCTAAAAATTTTTAAATAAAAATAATGCTTCTGTTAGTGGAAATAACATATAAAAATCCAGTTTAAAATGATAATTAGGTATTTTAAAGCTTTTGGGTCTGTCTTGTACACAAATACTAGAATTTACCAGACTTTTTCATAGGTATTTCTTCTGCTCAGAGAAGAAATAAGTAAAATAACATGACTAGTATTCTTGTTCGTGTGGGTAAGGGTGTATGTGTGTTGAGAGAAAGGGAGAGCACACGTGCAAGCATGCACACATATCTTATTTAACATTCCTAGTAATCGTGATATGACTGCCTTCAAATCCGTTACAGTTTAAAATTGTTAAATAGACCCAGGTCTGTAAGTATTTGTGCATGATAAAAAATGGTGTATTTTTAAAGTAGTTAAAAAGACTGAATGTTTTTAAACCCACAAAATCCCCTTTAAAATTTTAAGTTTTAATTTATGAAATTCAAATTGTTTAGGCTCTAATTTTTTTAAGTCAGTAGTACTGTCTTAGGAAGGTAATTGAATAATTCATTCTCTGGTATGCTTTTAATTTTTTTTTTTTTTTCTTTATAATAGTTTATTTTCAAATTGGTTTACATATAACACCCAGTGTTCATCCCAACACGTGCCCTCTTTAATATCCGTCACCCTCTCTCCCCCCTCCCTCACCTCCCTCACCTCCCTCACCTCCCTCACCTCCCTCACCCTCAGATTGTTCTCAGTCTTTGAGAGTCTCTTATGTTTTATCTCCCTCCCTCTCTGTGTCTTTTTTTCCTTTCCCCTCTTCCCCTCCCCCTGGTTTTTGCTTAGTCTCACAAAGTCCACCTATTCGTGGAAACATATGGTATCTGTCTTTTTCTGACTGACTTATTTCACTTAACATAATACCCTCCAGTTCCATCCATGTTGCTACGCATGGCCAGATTTCATTTTTTCTCATTGCCATGTAGTAGTCCATGGTATATATGTGCCACAACTTCTTTATCCATTCGTCAGTTGATGGGCACTTGGTTTGCTTCCACGATTTGGCTATTGTCGAAAGTGCCAACAGACACATGAAACGATGCTCAAAGTCACTCATCATCAGGGAAACACAAATCAAAACCACACTGAGATACCACCTTACACCGGTTCGAGTGCTTTTAATTTTAAGATTTGAAGATGATGGTACTGGGAAAAGAAATGGTCACTCTTTAGGAGAAGTACTTATCACGCCTTCTTTTTTTCTGAACATATGAACAAAAGAGAAAGGATTAAAGGTGTGGAAAGGTAGACATTTATAGAGGGATTTAAAGAAATTTGTTTTTATTAGAACAGTATAATAAACCAAGTTACATCAAGTGACATCAATACTTATCAACACTCTGAATCTTTTCCATCCATAATCTCCACTTCTCTGTATCCTCCCTATTCCAAAGATTTTTAAGTCAAATGCTAGACATTATGTATATTATTTATAGTTATAAGATTTTTAATATAGAATAGAAATTAAGAAGGCGAGGATCACTAGCTTAGCTTCTGAAGTAGGATGACCCAGGTGGAATTCCTGGCACTCTAAACTCATTTATTCTTTTAAGTTCTGGACACTCATCTTACAAGTCCAGATCAATTCGTTATCTTTGACATGTTCTGTCTCTCACATTTAATTTAAACAAAGGTTTTTCCCAAATTTTTTTTACATATTACATAATTGAGGTTTGTAACTTTAAATTATTATGCTTTGTTTCTTACAGTACAAAAACCCACAACTTATTCCCCTTGAGAACCTCATTGCATTCAAACAAAGCCAAGAGAAACTAGCACCTAATTTATTTGAACAAGGCGATTCTGGACACCTTCGGCTTCTAAACGTCAAAATAGAACCATCTGAAGTGAGACAAGGAAAGGACAGTAAAAAAAGGCAAGTTTTAAGTGGAATTTTATTTGAGACTATCACTTATCTGCAAATTTATTATTAGTTAAAATAATATAGTTAAAAAGGTGAAAGTTACCTGGTTCAAGCTCCCGGCCTATCCACAATTGCATTTGATTTTCTTATCAAGTGTCAGGCATTTGAACACATCTCATGATGAGGAAAATTCTTATGTTGTGACAGATAAATACTATTACTTTTTTTCATTTTATTAAGGAATTCTTTACTGGAATTCATAGGCCAGAAGATTCTTTTACCTTTTTCTGTAACATTATGAGCAGTTTTCTTTTGTAGAATAAACATTTGGCATCTCGTGTAGTATTCCATGTACTATGTAATACACTCGAGTAACGTTGTTATTCATCTAACCATTTCCTCCA
This sequence comes from Paguma larvata, assembly GCA_030068075.1. NCBI lineage: Eukaryota > Metazoa > Chordata > Mammalia > Carnivora > Viverridae > Paguma > Paguma larvata. Next base: position 28,123,847 of record CM057826.1, on the reverse strand, counting down.
GATTCTTCCATAAGAAGCAGGAGGGTAAGTGATGTGAATTGTTTCAGGACACTAAGAAACATGCATGTAAAAAAGCAAGGCTGTAACTTCTAATGAAGAGCAGTTAGAGTGTTTTACTCATAACGAGTGTTCAAAAATGTATTTACTAGTAGATTATTACTGAGTCTAGAAAATATTTTTAAAATTTCACATTTATCAGATCCTAAAATCTGCTACCAGTGCCTTTTTTCCAGACATGGTTGCTTCCTTCCATCTTTTTCAGGTATTCCCTCTTCAAAGTAAGTCTTCTCCTTGACTTTTTGGGCCCTCTTTCATCCTTGCTGCGGTTTCACAGAGGTCACTTAAGGGTGCTTAATGTCTTCAAAAGTGTGAATGGAGATATTCCATAGGTCTCCTGGGGTCAGCTTAGGGTCTGCAGAAAAGAGAGTTTGAAAATTATCTAAAAGGTGTGACTCTGACCTGAGATTCCAGAAAAAGTCAGTTCAGTAGTTGAGGAACTAGAAATAACTTTGATATGTCCCTGACATTTGCTTATATTTGCTTGTGTTCTAGCAGAGTATCCTGCTGATTTAATTAAATGCCATTGAAAATAATTTATTGACATAATTTTGATAACTGTCTCCCTGTATAGCATGATATAAGTAAAAAACTGATGTTACTAAAATAGTAAGAGCATATTTATACTGTTGTTTTTAACAGACAAAGACGACGAGCTGAGAAACAGCTGCAAGAAAAAACATCAGGGAAACTAAGGAGAGAACCAAGTGTGGCTTTCCAGCCAGAGAGTTCCATCGTTAATGATAATGATTCAGAAATAGTGAAGAAACCCCAGGTACAGCAAACTGCTAACCATTCTTCCCTGCTCTGCATGTACGCAGAGTTTGGAATGTCTCTGTGGTTTAGCTAGTCTTCTGATTGCTGGAAGCTTCTGATTGTGACTAGGAGAATCTTTACATCATTAAAGATGTGAGGCAGGTGCATAAACGCTGCTGCAAGCCTTCGTGGAACAGGGGACATACAGTTGCAAATGTGAAAAGCAAGTTGGTGGTAAATCAAACACTGTAGTGTCCAGGATCTGCCTGTGTGACTTGCTTATATTTGAAATCACTCCTTGCTTTCTTCTGAGATCTCTCAGTGCATCCCGTATCTGTCCTTTGCTTGCTCCCAACACAGTTCCATCTCTTTCAGATGCCTCCAGCGTCTCCCACAGAGCTTTGTTATGTAACCTATATGTCTAAGTCAGTCTTTTCAAACATTCCTTCTAACTTTGGTGACTGTTTACTTATTTTTGCAACAAATAAACAGTTTTGTTTGCAAGACTCTTTTTTTTTTTTCATTATAATAGTTTATTTTCAAATTGGTTTACATCTAACACCCAGTGTTCATCCCAACACGTGCCCTCTTTAATATCCGTCACCCCCTCTCCCCCCTCCCTCACCTCCCTCACCTCCCTCACCCTCAGATTGTTGTTAGTCCTTGAGAGTCTCTTATGTTTTATCTCCCTCCCTCTCTGTGTCTTTTTTTCCTTTCCCCTCTTCCCCTCCCCCTGGTTTTTGCTTAGTCTCACAAAGTCCACCTATTCGTGGAAACATATGGTATCTGTCTTTTTCTGACTGACTTATTTCACTTAACATAATACCCTCCAGTTCCATCCATGTTGCTACACATGGCCAGATTTCATTTTTTCTCATTGCCATGTAGTAGTCCATTGTATATATGTGCCACAACTTCTTTATCCATTCGTCAGTTGATGGGCACTTGGTTTGCTTCCACGATTTGGCTATTGTCGAAAGTGCTGCTATGAACATTGGGGTACACGTACCCCTATGCATCAGCATTCCTGTGTCTCTTGGGTAGATTCCTAGCAGTGCTGTTGCTGGGTCATACGGTAGCTCTATTTTCATTTTTTTGAGGAAACTCCACACCATTTTCCAGAGCGGCTGCACCAGTTTGCATTCCCACCAACAGTGTAGGAGGGTGTGCAAGGCTCTTTAAAAGCACACTTCAGTAAGTCGTCAAGAGCAAGTCAGGAGGCGCTTAGCAAAAATGTTGACTTCACAAGCAGTTTTGATACGGTGGGTTACTGCTTGAGTGTTAAAACTGCTCTGCAATAGAACATTGTAGTTTAGTAACTGCATTAAATTGGCAATGTTCTTTCTCATTATTTGTCTTGTGAGTTTTGTGAACTCCTTTGTAGAGTTACTTTGATAGAGTAAATAAATATTTTTAGAATACGATTCAAACCTATACCTAAAAATTCAACAATCCTCTTAGCTAGTAAACGTTTGCTTTTTTTCCCCCCCAAAATAACGAATGTCTTTGAGTTACAAGATTGATCATTTGGGGATTCATTTAGGAGCAACAAGAACATGGTGGTTCCCAGCCTTTGGATGATTTCGACATTCCTTTTGGTATGTATAAGCATGATTAATGTAGTATGTCAGTTCAAAGTTAAAATCAGCTTTCTGGAATTACGTATATAAAAATGAGACCATTATTTTCAGTTTATCTTTGACGAGAGGGTGTGTGTGTTTTGTGTTTTGACGTGTTATCCGGTAGAGCAGGGGTTGACAAACTGTGGCCCACAGGCCAGATCCAGACGTGCCTCTTTCTGTAAATCAAGTTCTATTGAAACACAGCCACGCCTGTTTAGTTACACATTGTTCGTGACAGGTTTTGCACTGCAGCAAGGTTCACTTGTTGCAAGAGAAACCACATAGCATGCAAAGCCGAAAATATTTATTATCTGGCCCTTTACAGAAAACACTTGCTGATCTCTACAGTAGAGCAGTGCAATTAATTAGACTCTCAAATATGATACTGACATATAAGGCCTAGAAGGAATTTATGGAAGAACATGCCTGTCGAATTCATCATAGAAAATACACGCACGTTAAAGTAAGGAATCCGTTCAGAAAAGAGTACTTGTTTAGAAGAGAGAAAATTCTCTTCTTTCTCTAGTTGGTCAGTCTACTGCTTGCCACCAAATGCATGTATTGCCCAGGGCTTTCTCCTCAGGAATTCTCATACATGCAGGCGTTCACTCTTGTGGCTTCAGCTACACTCGAATGATACTCAAAGACACACCTGCCCTCCCTCATCTTTTCTACTCTCACTGTAAACTTAACGTGTCCAGATATTTAAACTGGCATCTTGCCATGAGTGATAGCACCATTTTCTTGACTGGTCAAGATTCCTACCTTGAAGGTCACCCTTGATGTACCCCTCACCTTTGTTATCCGCTCCTTCACGTAGTCCTTGATATGGTCCTCCCGCTCTTTGTTGATGCCACTGCCCTGCATCAGGTCTCTGCGCGCCTAAACCAGGCAGTTTTTTTCCCCCTAACTGACCTGCTCACTTAGCTGTTGTCTCGCAGTTTCCTAATCCTTTTGGTATTCTTTCCCACTCGCTTCTCTTGAAACCACTTTCTTTTTCTTTCTTAACAGTAGTTTGGGTTTTTCTTTTCCTTCTTTCCTCCCTCCCTCTCTCCCTCCCTCCCTCCCTCCCTCCCTTCCTTCCTTCCTTCCTTCCTTCCTTCCTTGGATTTGTGAAGGTAATACATACTCACTGAAGAAAATTTAGAAAATACAAATAGGAAGAATATTTAAATCCCCCCCCCCAAAATCTCCCATAATTTTTTTTAAAGTTTATTTATTTATTTGGAGAGAGAGAGAGAGAGAGAGAGCAAGCGGGGGAGAGGCAGAGAGAGAGAGAGGATCCCAAGCAGGATCTACACTGTTGGCCCAGAGCCCCGTGTGGGACTTGAACCCACACACTGCAAAACATGACCCAAGCTGAATGAAGTCAGACACTTAACTGTCTGAGCCACCCAGGTGCCCCTCCCATAATTTTTCTGGTTAGAGATAGCCAGTGTTAATATTCTCCCAGGGCTTATTTTTTTTAATGTCCTTACTCATATATATCTGTAAATATATATATATATATATATATATATTTCTATTTTATATATATAAAAAATACCTCCTCTACTTGTTTGTAACTTACTTGTTTTACATACTAGTATTAAGGTAGATATCTTCCCAGATCACTAGCTATTCTACAATGTCATTTTTTTAAAAAGCTTATTTATTTTGAGAGAGAACGAGCACATGCAAGCAGGGGAAAGGCAGAAAGAAAGGAGAGAGAGAATTCCAAGTAGGCTCTGTGCTGTCAGTGCAGAGCCCAACATGGGGCTCGATCTCATGAACTGTGAGATCACAACCTGAGCCAAAATCAAGAGTTGGTTGCTTAACCTACTGAACCACCCAAGCGCCCCTCTACAATACCATTTTTAATAACTGCATAGTATTCCCATGGATGTGTATTGTATGTATTTCAAACAAGAGTATTTCTCTACTTCTGACACCAGCTGGTGTCCTGCAATTCACTTCAAGTCTGACAATAACCCAGAGTTAACACAGATGTCACAGATTAATGGCTCAGTCCCAAAAGACTTACCAATTCAAGCTATCAGCTACAAACGGGATTCCATTCACCTGCATTTTTGCCCAGGCAACTACAAATTCAGGCATTCTTGTGATTCACCCTCTAGGTTCACTAGTTTCTACGGTTTTATTATAAAGGCTACAATTCAGGTAGAGCCAAATGGAAGAGATGCATAAAGGAAGGTATGGGGACGGAGGCACAGAATTTCCATATCCTCCTGGGTACACCACCCTCCCAGCTCATCCCCTTGCTCATCAACCCAGAAGCCCCCTTAGCCTCATCGTTTCAGGACTTTTATTGAAGTTTCATTATAAAGACATGATTGATTACATCGTTAGCCATTGGTGATTGAACTACATCTCCACCTGCTCTCCCCTCCCCAGAGGTGGGGTGCCGTGTGGCTGATAATTCTAACCCTGTAATCATGTGCTTCATCTCTTTAGTGACCGGCACCTATCCTGAAACTATCTAGGGGGGCCTATCAAGAGTCACTTCATTAGCATAAACTCAGATATAAAGACAGACACTCCTATTACTCAGGAAATTCCAAAGACTTAAGAAACTCCATGCTTAGAACCAAGGATGAAGACTGAATGTGTGTGTGTGTGTATTAAGTAGGCTCTGCACCTAGCATGTAGACCAGTGTGGGGCTTGAACTCGTGACCCTGAGATCAAGACCTGAGCTGATAGCAAGAGTCAGACGTTTAACCAACTGTGCCACCCAGGCGCCCCTGTGTCTATATTTATTATACTACCATGTACCATAACCAATAATCTCTTATTATTTTTTTCATAAGTTTTTTTAATGTTTATTTTTGAGAGAGAGAGAGAGAGAGAGAGACAGAGTGGGAGCAGGGGAGGGGCAGAGAGAGAGGGAGAGACAGAATCCAAAGCAGGCTCCAGGCTCCCAGCTGTCAGTACAGAGCCTGACGCAGGGCTCGAACTCACAGACCGCGAGATCATGACCTGAGCCAAAGTCAGACACTTAAGCAACTGAGCCACCCAGGCACACTGATAATCTCTTATTCTACTTTGTCTTTCTGGATGATCTCCTAGGAAAATCCACATCTAAACCCAAACTCCCATAATAGAGTTTGGATTTCGTTTCTACTTGCTGCTGAACTTCTGCACTTAGGTGGAAATTAACTCATATGCAACATGTACAGTCAATTTGTTATCCCTCCCACCAACTGGTTTGTTCTACTAATTCTCCATCTCCATTTGTGTCACTACCAACTCAACCCTAAAATGGTTATCTGAATTCTCTCTTCTCCTGCCTTCTCATCCAGTCATTGAGCAGATCTTAACCTATTTTACTTCCTTTTTTAAGTTTGTTTTTATTATTTTGAAAGAGAGAGCAAGCAGGGGAGGGGCAGAGAGAGAGGGAGACAGGATCCCAAGCTGACAGTGCAGAGCTCAGTGTGAGGCTCAAACCCACGAACTATGAGATCATGACCTGAGCTGAAGTCCAGAGTTGGATGCTTAACTGACTGAGCCACCGAGGTGCCCCTTTACCTCCTTTGTAATTTGTAAATGTGTCCTCTTTCTCCCACTCCTCACCATTACTAAAGGTTCTTATTTGAACTATTGCAGTGGCTTCATCTGTCTGATTGTCTTAACTTTGATCCACTCAAATCTACTTTCCACACACTGGCTGCGGTGGTTTTTCTAGAACATCAATCTGACCATATCTTTTTCTTGCATGACATTTTCTACTGGATCTTCATCAGCCAGAACATCTAGGTTTCTAGGCTGGACATACAGAATCCTCCACAGTTTTGGTTTTGAATTCACTGAACTGCCTTTGCGAGTTAACGTAGGCACCACGTCATTCAGAACGTCCATTTCTGGGCACCTGGGCGGCTTAGTCAGTTAAGCTTCAGACTTCAGCTCAGGTCATGATCTCACAGTTAGTGAGTTCACACCCCACATTGGGCCCTGCTGGACAGCTCAGAGCCTGGAGCCTGCTTCAAATTCTGGGTCTCCCCCTCTCTCTGCCCCTCCCCCACTCATGCCCTGTCTTTCAAAAATAAATAAACATTAAAAAATTTTTTTTTAAATGTGAAATCTGGCCATGTGTAGCAACATGGATGGAACTGGAGGATATTATGTTGAGTGAAATAAGTCAGTCAGAAAAAGACAGATACCATATGTTTCCATGCATAGGTGGGTTTTGAGAGACTAAGCAAAAACCATGGGGGAGGGGAAGAGGGGAAAGGAAAAAAAGACACAGAGAGGGAGGGAGATAAAACATAAGAGACTTTCAAAGACTAAGAACAAACTGAGGTGAGGAAGGGGGGAGAGGGGGTGACGGGCACGTGTTGGGATGAACACTGGGCGTTATATGCAAACCAATTTGAAAATAAACTATTAAAAAAAAAGTCAATTTTGATAACATTTGGGCACCCCATACCTCACCTCACCTCCTTTGAGTTAGGTACTCTGCTTTTGGATATGTTGGCTTCTCAATGATTGCTTTCAATGTTTTGTTGTTATATTTAAGAAATGCTAGAAGATGATATTAATACTGCAGCTGGATTGCATTTCATGGCCTCTGTAAGAAAGAAAGCTGTAGAATGTCAGGATGCAAGTACAAATACAGACCCAGGTAAAATGCCATTTTAATTTTTAAATTTATATCTTGTTTGCAACATTGAACATATCTAAATTTTTTTCTTCAAAACAATAATTTAAAGTGAATTTTAAGTTATGCATTAGTAGTTACTCATCACAGGTTCTTGTCTTCAACCTGGTATATACTTTACAAATTGTAAACTTTATTTTTTAAAAAATATTTTAATATTTATTCTTGAGTGAGAGAGAGAGAGAGAGACAGACAGAGCATGAGCGGGGGAGGGGCAGAGCCAGAGAGGGACACAGAATCTGAAGCAAGCTCCAGGCTCTGAGTTGTCAGAACAGAGCCTGACACGGAGTTTGAACTCACAGACTGAGTTCATGATCATGACCTGAGCCTTGGTCGGATGCTTAACCGACTGAGCCACCCAGATGCCCCTAAACTTATTTCTTTATTGTTGAATGCATTAGATGGTTTTAGTAGTTTTCTCCTGTGCCTCAGTGAGTATCTTCTCACATATGAGCCTTTTTTTTCCCGTCATCACTTTGATTTAGTTCTTTTATCTTTACTCATCTGACAGGTCATAAAATGCAGTTTTTCTTTCTATCCAAATGAAGTTGAGCATGTAGAAGGTGTTTTTTGATGCAAATGGTGAAGATGCATTTGAGAAACATTCTTAAAAGTTAAAGCCTTTGCAAAAGCCTTGGAGGTACTTTGGTGCTAGGTAGTCTTCCAAAGCTGGCAGCCTGTTTGCTAGAAGTCTCTTATCATTCAGGTATCAGGCCCAGGGTAAAGAAAAATAAAATCTGAAATTATCGTTATTTTTTAAAAACTAAATTCTTAAGCTGTCTACTTTACTACATAATATCTAAAAATTTGCATTCATGGATTTTTTGTTTGTTAAATTTTTTCTGTTTTTTTTTCTTTTTACTTCAAATCTTCTAATTGACCACAAGATAAAAAAGCTGCTTCTCAAGAAGTTGTTTCCGAATGTTGTAAAAATCAACAAATCATTTCTTCCATATCAGGTGTGATTTCTTTCTTTTTTTCTGATAATAGCATTGCTAATTAAAGGTTATGTTTTTGTGATGCCAAAACAAGAGTTACCACCATCAATAAAAAACAGGAATAAAATCAATCAATTGATTCCATGCAGATAGAATGATAAGTATTTTCACTTTTCTTTTTTCTAGGTTTTTGGTTGTCATATGGTTTAAATTCAAGCCTTGGTACCAAGTTTCCAGTATTCAATATAACAACAAGTTATATTTTACATATGAATTTGAAAGTAATCCTCTATTAAAAATCAGATGCTAGGGGATGCCTGGGATGGCTTAGCTGGTTGAATGTCTGACTCTTGGTTTCAGCTCAGGTCATGATCCCATGATCCTGAGATCAAGCCCCAGGTCGGGTTCTGTGCTAGGTTTGGAGCCTGCTTAAGACTCTTTCACTCCCTCTCCCTTTGCCCTCCCCCTACTTGTGCTGCAGGGGCACTAGGAAGTAAAATCAGAGCCCTAGGACAGAAGGCACAGAGTTAGACCATTGCTAACCTATGTGACAGGCTTCTTTATTGTACTTTTGAATAAGAAGCTAATGACTTTTGTAAAATTTCTATGTTAAATACTTTAAGTGGTAAAATTTAGCCAGGGCCTCTGTGAATATACTAGAAATTACTGAATTGTGCCCTTTTAAAGGATGTGAATTACATCTCAATAAAGCTGTTAAAACAAACAAACAAACAAACAAATAACAAGAAACAGTGTTGAGAGTAAAAGAAGAAATTAGTTATGGGTTAATTCCCAAAGCTGATTTTCTTGAAATCTCCTAAGCAAATATGACGTAATATGTCTGAAATGGAAAAAGGAAATTACAGCATTTTCTTGACATGTCTTAGATACTTTATTATTCTTACGAATCATTCATATGAAAACAAAAATCAATCTGCATTCAATTATGAGTTACTCCAGAGTAAATTGCCCTTAGAATATAATTTATTTATACCTGTGAAACTTCTGCATAGGTTTTTTTTTTAAAGATTTTAGTTTTAAGTAATCTCTACACCCAACCTGGGGCCCAGACTCACAACCCTGAGATCAAGATCCACACGCTCCACTCACTGAGCTAGCAGAGTGCCCCCTACCTAGTTTTTTTAACAAAAAAAATTTATGTTGTTTGTTGGTCACTTGTTACAATGCTAATGATTTGGAGCTACTTATAGATTTTAAAAATAGTCCTGATGATTCTTTTTTTAATTTTCAGAACATGAGCCTTCGAATGTTCCTGAAATGTTGGCACCAGATGTGTACTTTAATCTCAAACTTTCCACTGAAATATCAGAGAAACCTTTGTCACCTTCACCATCTGATCCGGTACTAAATTTGGTATTGTGTTTTATTCAGAGGTTTAATAATACCTTTGTACTAAAATTTATTATGGTCATCTGCGTTATTCATTTGTATAGATGACGTGAGGCTAAAATTTCATCTATGTAACTTTGTTGGAAAGGTCAAAAAGTTAAGATTTAGATATTATGCCCCAAAGTATTGTAAGCTAAGACCATAACACCTACTTCCTGCAGCTTTTCCTAAGTTAAATTCATATAAGCACTTCTTGTTTAGAATTCAACTTTTTTTTTTTTTTTTTTTTTTTTTACAGGGGAGGAGGGTTCAGAGTGGCTCTGTAGAGTAAAAAGAACGTAACCCTCTTTGATTTGATTTTATTTGTTTTGGTTCAGGTTGGACACACTTACATAAATGTAATTGACATTAAAGCTGATGATCTACAGGAACTGCCTGTCAGAGAAGAGCCTTCAAATGACAATATTATCAGACAGCAAAGCGATCGTCCGGAAGTCCCATCTTCCGCAGAGTTACATCACTTGGCAGCTTCAGTTACAAATGCCGTCCCCCTGCACAGTTTTAAGAGAGAAGGTAATAATTTTTTCTCACTTTTTAAGTAGGTTAAAAACATTTTGAAAAATTCTTTAGTATAGCCTCGTTCCCCCTTCTCAAGTCTCCTAGCTCTCCTCCTGCAGCCCACTACACTTCCGGATGCTTATATTCACAGCTAGAAATGTTCTACTCGAGCATCTTTGAAATACCTTGTTGCGAAGGATAGAATCAATCTTTGTATGCTTTTCATCTTCTTGATAGATTCTGCCACTTCCACCAAGGACTTATTTTTTAAACCTGCAAAAGTGTCCCCACCCTGTCTAGATGGAAGAAGCTGGAGAGCAGGCATTACGGAAGAGAAGGAGCCTGCTGTCGCCTCACCTGTACCTTCAGAAATGCAGCGGGACGCAGGTGAATGCTCTGGCTGTGGAACACGATCCTCCCCCTTCTCTAAATTACCCTTGTATATAAGTAAGCTCCAAAACTTGGTAACTGCAGAAAGGTTTCCCTCGCTAAGGAGGGTGGGGGCAGATAGGTGAATGGGGTAGAGTCATGGTTCCACGGCCGGGACTCATGGGTGTTTTTGCAAGACTACAGCTCTGTTTGTACATATGTCTTTTCTTAATTAAGGAGGCTAAAAATAAATAGCTATGGGATGTCAATGAGTGTTTTGGTGTTAAAAAGGAATTCTCACGTTTAAAAAGGTAGGAGAGGCAGCTCAGTTGGTTAAACCTCTGACTCTTGATTTTGGCTCAGGTCATGATCTCATGGTTTGTGAGATTGAGCCCCAAATCAGGCTCCGTGCTGACAGTGCAGAGCCTCCTCGAGATTCTCTCTCTCTCTCCCCTGCACATGTGCACATGTTTTCTTTCTCTCTCTCGTTCCCGCTCTCTCTCTCTCTCAAAAGTAAACTTTAAAAAGGTGGGAGATTCTAGAATAGCAATAGAAAATATGCAGGTATGTAGCCAACTATAAAATATTACTAATAAAATACTCAGCTTTATAGGTATAAATCAGGTTGCATTATTGCTAAATATTTGCAAGATTTAGAAGAATATTTCTCAAAAACCTAAAGTTATTACATCTGGTAGATGATTAGATTAATCTTAATATGCAATCAGACTTCCTGCAATAGAAACTCAGTTTCTCTTCTGGGTTCCACAGCTGTTGGGAGGAGTGGACTCAGCCTTGTAGTTGTCAGATGCTTGGGGGCAGAGTCCAGCCCTGCCTGTAACTGTATATCAACAGTGTGCACTCAGGAGATTGGAGGAGTAAGGAAGGGATGGGTGGCAGGGAAACCTCACCTTAGGATGTGTTGGGGCATGTGTGTTACAGCTGAGTATACTAGTAGGTGGCAGCATTTCAGATTTTGAAGTCTTTGCCCTTTCTCCTGTCTTGGGGCTATTTGGTACATGGGTACTGGAAGGAGAATGTATGAAGCTAACCATCTTTCAGGCTAGGGAAGTGTATGGGGAAGTGAAAAGAGCTGGCGTTTTATTTTTTTTAATTAAAAAAAAAAGGTGTTTATTTATTTTAGAGAGAGAGAGCACAAACGGTGGAGGGGCAGAAAGAGAGAGGGAGACACAGAATCTGAAACAGGCTCTGGGCTCTGAGCTGTCAGCACAGATCCTAACCAGGGGCTCGAAACCATGAAGCGTGACGTTGTGACCTGAGCAGAAGTCGGATGCTTAACCAACTGAGCCACCCAGGCGCCCCAGAGGTTAACTTTTAGATTCAAATAGAACAGACCTGGGGCGCCTAGGTGGCTCAGTTGGTTAAGCATCTGACTTCAGCTCAGGTCATGATCTCGCGGTTTGTGAGTTTGAGCCCTGCGTCGGGCTCTGTGCTGACAGCTTAGAGCCTGGAGCCTGCTTCTGATTCTCTGTCTCCCTCTCTTCCTGCTCGTGTTCTGTCTGTCTCTGTCTCTCAGTAATAAATACAACACATTAAAAAAAATTAAAAAAAAATAGAACAGACCTGGTTTTTAGTCCCAGCTCTGTCATTTCATAGTTTGGATACTTTCTGCAAGTAAATTAACGTTATCTGATCCTTACCTGTATCTCTGGGATACAACCGCATAGGGTTGTCATGTGGGCTGCATCTAGCCAAATACCTGTGGGCTGCTTAATTAGTTTCCCTTGTTTTCACACCTGTCAACTTTTGAAACTCTGACCAACTGGAACCAGACTCATCTCTCTGTGACCCCTGAATGTGCTAAGCCAGCATTTCAAATGACTACAAGGTACAGGTTAATTGGCTTTATCAATGAGATCAAGTCTATCCTGACTTTTGGAAGATCGTTTTCTGGATCTGGTTATAAAAACACGTCAGTGGACCCTTCTACTCTTACTAAAGTGAACAACTTTAAAATGCCGATTAAAAGGAAGGGTTTTCTATTTTGAAAGTAAATTCCATCATGGTTTTTGTATAATATACCTTAAAGATTCAGAATACACAATAGAGTTGAGTGGGGTTTGTATTACAGGAAAAGGCCAGCAGAAGGAGGGACAGGGACCCTAGGTATTTAAAACAAAAGCAAAACAAATAACTCCTGCTTCCAGTGGTACTTGCTCACCGTTTTGAATGACAGCGGCTTCCTATTTTAGAAGCCATCTCCAAAAGGAATGCTTTCAGTTATTAATAGCAAGCAGAGCTTTGCTGGGCAGAGGGAGAACATTTCAGCGTCAGTGGAACTCAGTATTTAACCCTCCTAGGGGATTTTTTCTATTAGTCAGTGGGGAGTAGAGCAGATTCTCCAGAGAAAGGGAAGCTATGTTTCATTATGTATGTAGGTCGTTCTGGATTTTGAGCATGTCTGGTTCTTTTGCTGTGCTTTCTACGTCAAGTTTGTATAGGAAATTCTTTCCTGAGAGTGACTAAGGGAAACACTTCAGGCTGCTGAGAAGCAGGAAGGATAGATGGTGAAGTACTGGGAGAGTCAAGCTAAAAAAGGTAAGGCCAGGGGTGCCTGCCTGGGTCGGTCAGAAGAGGGCACAACTCTTAATCTCAGGTTCATGAGTTCCAGCCTCATGTTAGGTGTAGAGATTCCTTATTTTTAAAAAAAAAAAAAAAAAAGGCCAAAACAGGTAGGGGAAGATAATACAAGCACCATTGCCAGCATTGGCATTTACCATTATCTTCTCATGGGAAGCTTCACGCTAGATCGGGGCTGGAAGATAATAAACACTACTTACATATATTTAGTGATTCACATTTTTCAGAGTGTTTTGTTGCATAATTCGATCCTCACAAACCTCTTTGAGTTAGGTAGGACAGGCATCATAATCCTCATTTGAGTGGCTATTCAATAAACACTAAGACAGGGGCCAGATATCAGGGCTGAAGAAGAGAGGAATACCAGGTTCTCTGCCTGCGGGCTCACCGATAGGAGGAAAGGAAGTCAGAGAAGGAGATGATTATGACACAGCATGGTAAGTGCTGTCAGGGTGGTAAGGAGGAGATTCTTGGGGAATATAGCATCTAATCCATCTCCAGGGAGGACTGGGACTCCAGGGAGGGGAGAGATGCCTAAATGGAATTTTAAAGGAAACTAGGACTTACTGAGACAAAGGGCATACAGACTGAGAGAATAGATTGTGCAATGACTTGGAAGTTTGATGGAGCCTGCAGAAGCTGAGAAAATTGAAGTTCATTTGTTTAGTGGTTTTGTTTGTTCGTTTGTTTAAGAAGCAGCAAGAGATGAGCTGGAGAGGGAGGCAGAGGAAAGACTGAACGGCATTGTCCTCACACTAAGGCATTTGGACTTTTAAGATGAAGGCATTAGAGAAACGCTGAGGACTTTGAGATGGGAAAGGAACAATATCAGACTTGTGTCTTAAAAGATCTGTGTGGGGGGCACCTGGGTGGCTCAGTCAGTTGAGCGTTTGACTCCTGATCTTAGCTTGGGTCATAATCTCACAGTTCGTGAGACTGAGCCCCGGGTCAGATTCTGCTCTGACAGTGTGGATCCTGCTTGGGATTCTTATATTCTCTCTCTCTCTCTCTCTCCCCCCTCTCTCTCTCTCCTCTCCCCCTCCCCCCTCCCCTCCCTCTCCCTCCCCCTGCTGCCTTTCCTGCTTGCACACATATTGTGCTCTCTCTTTTTCTCAAAATGAATAAACTTAAAAAAAAATTCTCTTTCTCTCTCTCCCCCTGCCCCTCTACCCGACTTACTCTTCTCTTTCTTTTTTAATAAAAAATTAAAAAAAAATCTGTGTGGAAGATGGACTAAATAGAGGCAAAATAGAGATAGAGATACTAATTGGGGTCTATCTACTGTGAAAGCTTCACCTAAGCATTGGTAGTAGGAATGGAGATTTTGGTTTGTAATCATCAATATTTGGTGTTACTTTGTATCTGAAGGAAAGAGAAGAACCTCGAATGACTCTCAGGCCTCTGGCTTAGGACCCTGCGTGAATGATAGTGCTGTTCACCAACCTGGGGGATCAGGAAGAGGGAGCAGGTTGGAGGGGCAGAGTTTCAATTGCTGTTGCTTTTGGGACAACCTAAATGAGATATCCAGGACACAGGTGGATTTCAGGGCTGGAGCTCACAAAGGTGCCATGTGAATTTGAGAGTCACCTGTGCATCAGTGACATCACCCAGGGAGAGTGGGCAGAGGGAGAAGAAAAGTGAGCAGAGAGTGGCACCCTGGAAATACTGATGGGTCAGAGGGGTAGGTGCAGAAAAGCAGAACAAGAAGACAACTAAGAAGGAAGATCAGTAAGGGGAGGAAGAGACCCAGGAGCTAGAAAAAGGATGCATTTTAAAAAGAAGTGTTTCACATTTGGGACTGGAATCAATTAAGAGGAAGGTAGAGTCATTGGCTTTGATATTGGTCTTGGGAGGTTTGATGTTAGCCTGAGATCCCATGTAGAGTTGGTAATGGCCCCCAGTGGGTCTGGCTTTTACTGTGTGACGTTGCTGGTTTTCAAGTAGAGTTTTAAAAAGTCAAGAATATTAAATAAAGTTCCTTTTCGATGAAGCAGAGGATAAAAGTAACACTCAAACTGCCTTGTATATAGAGTCCTGTGGTAATAGTTACTGTTATATATTCTTATTTCACAATAGACAACACTCAGAAGTCAAGAAGCCGAAGTGTTAGAAAATTTCTGAAGGAATGTTATGTTGACTTAAGACGAGGTCTTCAAAAAACTTAGATCATCAGCATCTACGTCTCCCTTAATTGTAATCAATTCTGATATTACCTTTATTAATATTTAGATATGCTGAAGCCAGATTGTCGATTCAAAGAGCAGAGCTCCACGTCAACCGCCGCAGAGGAGTACCTGCTGTGGGAGCTGCTGCGGGACATCTCTGCGGCTCGTCCTGCGCGGAGCTCTGCGGCTCGCCGGCTCGAGCATCTCACCTCTAAGCTCCAGAAAATTGATGAACAACTGTTAGCAATAGAGAACGTTGCCGAAAGCATAGAACGGGATTGCCCCAGACAAAAAATACTAGATCGACGTTGTGATAAGGTAGACCGCCTTTTATTTTAGCTATTGGTTTGGTACTAAGTTAATAGATTTTGGTGTGATGTAATTTTGGACACTTGATTTTTCAAAATAATGGGAAATTTGTTGTTTTTTTTTGAGCTAGGGTTCTCTATTTATTAATTTGATTAACTTATTAATCAAATTATTAATAAATCTTCAGATGTTGCCAAATGTTCTTTGGGGGGCAGAATCACCCCCATTTGAGAACCACTGCCTTAGACTTTTAAGAAGTGAACCAGTGCTCCCTACCAGGAAAAGAAATAGTCGAATTAAAAAACAAGAATGTGGTTTTAAATGAACCCTGCTCTTAATGATGATATACTTCAGCAAGATATTTTTAACATTACAAATACTGTTGCCTTTATATGTGGAATTCTCGGTTTCTTTTAAATATTTTATACAATGGGAATAGTAGTCCTTCGACGTTTTCTGTATCTTTAAAAAATACTCATGAGAAAGAGATTATTTATGTGTATTATGGTAGTGAGACAAATAGAAACGAAGTCTCAAACATGAATTAATTATATTGCACAAACAACCTGTTTTTTTTAGGAAGTAAAACTTACATAAAATAAAGATTAAGGCACTAATAGTAAAAATATTTCGAGTGTGTTAAAAGCCTTGTATTGGGAAATGCAAATTGGTCTGTAGGATAAGAATTCCATCGTTGAGTTACCTAACAAATACAAGGTTGCTAGCAGGTTGAGATTTTAAAAGGTGTATTTATTAGGTTTATAGTATTTCTTTAATTCAAGCATTTAACACATATTAAAAAGTTAAGATTAAACATGTGAAATTACACTGAAAAAATATGAGGTAGGACTACTATTAAGTAATGTTATTATGATGTTTATTTGGTTGTTTTCCTTTTTGTTTTTTTAACCCAGACTTAGATCTATCACTTCAAAATCAGTGTTAAGTATCAGAGTCATCTTTGGATCTCCTTATTCCAAGGAATCACTTTCAAAGTTGCCTTATGTTCTAGTATATTAAGCATATCTAGAGCCAAATATGTTACTTACCCTTGAATCTAGTCTTGATCCTGCCTTGCTCCGGAGTCCAAGAGTTTGTTCCTTCAATAAACATTGAGCTTCTGCTATATATGCTGGGCCATGTGCTAAATTGTGAGAGTGGAAAGATAAGTAAGGCATACATAGTCACCACTCTCATGCAGCTTAGAATCTAACAAAGGAAGATAGATGTACACTCCAGTATATATATATATGAACGGGGTGCAGTGAGAACACTACAGGACACACGACCTGTTGGGACCGGACAAGTGAGTGAGTGAAGCCGTGGCATCAGAGAAGGCTCTGTAGGGCTTACTCTTGCTGGTAATGAGTTGATACTCATCAGTTAGATAAGGAAAGGCTGATGGAACATTGTGAGGTAGAGGTTGATGGTACTGGGCTTTAAGACATCTGGCAGTAGAGGTAGGTAGGGGCCACTAAGGAATGATGGAAAGTATTGTTTGTCGTGTCAAGTGATTAGGATTTTATCCCATAAATAGGCAGTAGGGAACCACTGAAGAATTTTAAGCAGTGAAAGGATATGATCAGACACTCTGGCAGCAGTGTGGAGGGTAGATGGGAGAGGATAAGACTGAGAACAGGGAGAGAGTTGGGTCACAGTGGTTCTAAACTGCCTGCTCATTAGAGTCATCTTGGGAACTTGTTAGAATTGCAAACTTATGGACCCATACCCCCGAGATTCTGATTTTAAGTAATCCTAGGGTGGGACCCAGGAATTGGTGTTATTAGTAAGCTTCATGAATGATTCTTATGTAGCTAGCTCTGTACTTGGGTTTACTGATTGATGTTTGAGATCCACTGAATACCAAGCCAAGAAGCAATAATAACCTAAATGTTAGCATTGAGGACGGGGGGAAGGATGTCGCAGGACTCAGAGGGTGATCGGCTATGGGAAGGTAAAGAAGAATAGAGAGATCACAGTGGTGTCCAGATTTTGAGCCTGGAGTCATTTTCCAAACTAGGGAAGAAGTAGCATGTGTGTTTTGGGAAGAGGAAGGCACAGTGCTCTCAGTCAGAAACATGTTAAATTGGAGGTGCTGTGAGATTAGTGGGCAGCTGGATATATGCTTCTGGAGCTTAGGAGCTAGATTTGGGTTGATGGTACAGATTTTAGAGTCTTTAGGAGGAAGTTCAGATCATAATAGGGCATTCACCCAGAGAGAGTACACTGAATGAAGAGTAAAAGAGGATAAAGGACAGAATTTTGTGGGTGCACAGACTTTTAAAGATGAAGATTCCACCACAAAGCTTGAGAAGGAGCATTCTGAGGCAGAAAGAGACTCAGGAGAAAGCAAGCCAAAGGAGGAGTTTCAAGAAGGAATTTCCACACATCTGGATCCATTACATAAAAGGACAGAGGTGTAAGGCAAGATCTTTTTCAAAATATACATGGCAGGCCTGCTGAGTCTGGGGTAGTAGGGTGAGGACAGAGGAAGGGGCAGTGGCTCGGCAAGGAGAAGGGTGTAGATCACACACATGTATTTTGAAAAAGTTCCTAAAAATTCTGTTACAGCTCCCCTCTTGGCCCAAGCCTTTTTTAATACTGGAGGATAAGGATTGTGTCTTTTGCTTGGTACATGGCAGGCATTTGATGAATGTTTATTTAATGATTATCTTTGCTCTCTCAGTTTTAGATCCTGACAGTAATAAAATCACATTTATATAATATAGACTTATCACCAGAATAGTTACTAATAATCATAGCACAAGCTTGGGAGACCATTTTAAAGGAAGAGTTCAAAGGAAGGTTGCTCAAACTCCGAAAGTATTTAGTCTGCTAAGGTGACTACTTAGAAGGAACTAGCGCTAATTTAAATGAATGGTTGGGCATATTATTTTAAAATGGCCTCATCCTGTTATAATGTACACATAAATACAAAGTTTTTGACTTGTTTATTTTAATTAAGAGAACAGACTCAAAGCCTGGAAGAGACAGAGGGATACTTGTGCACAAGTGCTGACTAGGGGCTTTGAAGACCCAGATCCATGTTCTGCCGCTAAGAAAGTCGCTCAATTTCTCAGCCCTCTTCTCTCATCTGCAAAATGAAAGCTTTTGTCCAAGTGGTAGTTAACATTCCTCCCCAGTCTAAAATTATGTGATGCTGTTTTCCTTAGGAAAGGTTAAGTCATTTAGACTACAAATAGATAAAAATTTCCTTCTCTTCGTCTGTCCCCACCATTTAGCTCTTATTGGATGTAATTCTATTTCTTTCACTCGTTACCTTAATATTTAAAATGTACCTAAAATTATTTAACAATATTGTGAAATTATCAAACTAAAATTTTCAAGTTATTTTGTTGTATGTGTTTTTCTACAGGATGAATCCTTAGACCATATCGAATTGTCCTCTGGTCTTGAAACTGAAAAAACATTGGCTTCAAAAGCCACTGGAATTTCAGAAGGTTGGTATGTATAGTGGGGGGCGGGGGGAGTGGGTGGGCCTGAAGCCTTGCTCTCAAAGAGGAAGCTTTGCCCTTGGGAGTGCCAGAGCTGGGAACAGTTTTCATTTGTGAGCTGAAGCCATCAGTCCCCTAATGGTTAGATTAGGATTATTTTTGTGATAATGGGATTGGCTCCCACCCATGCCATTTTTTCCTGAGAAGCCAGTGCTGTAACCTCCTAGAGTGGGGCACCACCAGCCACACACTCGCTGAGGCTGCACACAGCTTTGTGCTATAGTTGCTGTTTGTCCCTGGTCATCTGCAGAACTGGAATTTGAGGTTCTGGTTAAATGACCAGGCAGTGGTGAGATGGTATGTTTTTGCATTTCTCATCGAAATAATGAAATGAGGGTACTTAAAAACTTTTCTGCTGTATCTGTTGTTGTTAACCCTTACACTGTCTTTCATTCAGTCTTGTCAGCAATGTAATTTTTTTTTTTTAAACTGGCTTTGGTTTGTTGATTCTGTTATTTAATTTTTCTTTTTTTTAATGTTTATTTTTGAGAGAGAGAGAGAGAGCGCAAGCAGGGGAGGGGCTGAGAGAGGGGGACAGAGAATCCCAAGCAGGCTCTGTGCTGACAGCAGAGAAGCCCGATGTGGGGCTTGAACTCATGAACTGTGAGATCATGACCTGAGCCGAAACCAAGAATGTTTAACCGATTGAGCCACCCAGCTGTCCCTAATTTTCTTTTTCATTCATTTCTACTCTTAGGTTTATTATTTCTTCTGCTTTTGAGGGCTTAACCTGTTGGCTTTTTCCTAACTTCATTCTTTATTTTTTTTTGTAATATGTGCATTTGAAGCTGAACGTGTTTCTGCAAGGACCCAGACAGGAGTGTTGATAGGAACCATGTTTTGATGTTATTCAGATCTAAGTAGTTTGTAATTTGCATTAAGATGTCTTCTTTAGGGGCACCTGGGTGACTCAGCCACTTAAGCGTTCAGCTCTTGATTTTTGGCTGAGGTCATGATCTCACAGTTGGCCTGGATCTCCATGCTGAGAGCACAAAGCCTTCTTGGGATTCTCTCTCTCCCTCTTTCTCCCTCTCCCCCACTTCTGCTCACTCACTCTCTTTCTCAAATAAATAAACCTAAAAAAAAAGATGTCTTCTATAGTTTATAAAAGGGATCTTAAGGGGCGCCTGGGTGGCTCAGTTGGTTGAGCATCTGACTTTGTCTCAGGTCATGATCTCTCAGTTTGTGAGTTCGAACCCCTCATTGGACTCTGTGCTGACAGCTCAGAGCCTGGAGCCTGCTTCAGATTCTGTGTCTCCCACCGCCTCAGCCCCTCCCATGCTCACGCTCTGTCTTCTCTCTGTTTCTCAATGATAAATAAAAATGTTTAAAAAAATTAAATAAATAAAAGGGATTTTTTAGCTTCCCAATATTATGGGGTTTGGGATATATTTTTAATTTTCCATTTTCATTGTATTATGTTTGTTTGTTTGCTTGTTCAAGAGAGTGAGCACATGCATGCAGGGGAGGGGCAGAAGGAGAGGGAGAGAGAGAGAATGAGAATATCCAAGCAAGCCCTTTGCAGTCAGCAGGGAACCTGACGCAGGGCTCAATCTCACGAACTGTGAGATCATGACCCAAGCTGAAATCAAGAGTAAGATGCTTACCCAACTGAGCCACCCAGGTGCCCCCGAAGTTTTCTCGTTATTTTTGGTTTATTTTCTATTTTTGATACAAGTGTGTCTCAGTGTATATATTTAAAAGAATTATTCTATATGGGAGTAGGAATGATTCTTTAAGTTGCAGGTTTAATGTTGGTTATTTTTCATCCATTTTCTTTTGGAGTATTGCTTCCTCCCCATTCTTTCTGTTCTATTTTCTAAAACACCAGCTATGTTGGACCTTCTCACTTCATTCTCTGTCTCTTTTAACTATTTTTTTTGTGTGTCTTTTTTTTTTTTTAATTTTTTTTTTTTAACGTTTATTTATTTTTGTGAGACATAGAGATAGAGCATGAGCAGGGGAAGGGCAGAGAGAGAGGGAGACACAGAATCCGAAGCAGGCTCCAGGCTCTGATGAGCCATCAGCACAGAGCCCGATGTGGGGCTCGAACTCACAGACCGTGAGATCGTGACCTGAGCCGAAGTCAGGCCGCTTAACCGACTGAGCCACCCAGGCGCCCCGTGTGTCTTTTTTTTTAATTTATTTTTTAAATTTACATCCAAGTTAGTTAGCATATAGTACAACAATGATTTCAGGAGTTGATTCCTTAATGCCCCTTACCCATTTAGCCCATCCCCCCTCCCACAACCTCTCCAGTAACCCTCCGTTCTCCATATTTAAGAATCTCTTATGTTTTGTCCCCCTCTTTGTTTTTATATTATTTTTGCTTCCCTTTCCTTATGTTTATCTGTGCTGTGTTTTAAAGTCCTCGTATGAGTGAAGTCATATGATATTTGTCTTTCTCTGACTAATTTTGCTTAGCATAATACCCTCTAGTTCCATCCACGTAGTTGCAAATGGCAAGATTTCATTCTTTTTGATTGCTGAGTAATACTTCATTGTGTATATATATACCATATCTTCTTTATCCATTCATCCATTGATGGACATTTGGCTCTTTCCATTCTGTGGCTATTGTTGATAGTGCTGCTATAAACATTGGGGTGCATGTGCCTCTGCTCTGTCTCTTAACTATTAATTGCCACCATTTTATCTCTCAGTGGTGTACTCAGGGCGATGTCCTCCAATCTATCTTTTAGTTACTAATTTTATCTTCTGCTGTGTCTTCTTTGCTATAGGATTTAATTTTTTTACTACATTCTTAATATCTAGAGGTTCTGTTTATTTCTTTTTCAAATCTGTTTGCTGGATGTACTTTCCTCTTCTTTTATTATGGTTTCTGTGCCCTCTTATCTATGTAATGATTTTAGTAATATTTTATTCCTTTTCAGATTGTTTTACTTCATGTGTGCATACTCTCGATAGTCAAATCAGCATACTGCTCTCTTTCATGGTTCTTTGTGCGATTTGTAATTTTTTTTTCATGAACTTATCTTTAGGGGAGTGCTGCTGGGTTGTATATGTTTGTCTTTGAAGTGGTTTTGTATTTGCTTCTTGCTTTCTACTGAAGCAGAAAAAGTTTTGGGACAAGTTTTCATATACATTTCTTTGACTTGGAGTTGCTGTACCACATAGATGGTATAAATTCAGATCCCATACCTGCATGTGGCAAGACAGAGGTTTTGATTTCTCAGAGTCGGCTTATTTTTCTCCCATATACCATTCAGGAAGATAGAAAACTTCTTTGCTGCTTCTCCATGGTTTTTCTTATCCTCGTTTTATGGACAGACCCATCCTTCAGTGCCCTAGGTCTTGTGAGGGTAGCTCAGTTCTCCCCACTCAGAGGGCAGAAAGCACATCTCCCGTCTCTCTACAGGACTGTCCCAGCATCCATGCCCATCTGTTGCCTAGCTTTGATCTCTTTTTCTTTTCTGGCACTGGGGGATTTCTTTATTTTAAGGACTTGGTTGCATATTAATCTATTTTTTTTTTTTATTCCTTTTAAGTAGGCTCTATGCCCAGTGTGGGAGTTGAACTCACAACCACATGACCCTGAGATGGGGACTTACCCGCCCTACTGACTAAGCCAGCCAAGTGTCCCTAATCTTTTTATTTATTTTTTTTTAATTTAGCATTTCTTCTGTGTTTTTATAACAGGGTATGAACTTTTTACTTTAGCTCAGTCTGCCATGTTCTGAAACTGATAATAAACTTAACAGTTTTGGGGTGCCCTGGGTGGCTCAGTTGGTTAAATGTCCAGCTCTTGATTTCAGCTCAGGCCATGATCTCACGGTTCATGAATTCAAGCACTGCATCAGGCTCTCCTCTGACAGCACGGAGCCTGCTTGGGATTCTCTCTCACCCTCTCTCTCTTCTCCTCCCCAGTTCACATTCTCTCTCTGTCTCTCCTCTCTCTCAAAATAAATAAACTCTAAAAATTAATAAACTTAATAGCTTTTTTTTTTTTACTATGAGAGAGGTTAAGTTTTAAATATATTATTTCATTATATAGTAGAAAGTTATCAGAATAGTATGTTGTAAACTTCTGATATATCTGTTGTCATGTGAAAGGGTTAACTAGTGTTATATCTTTTTTTTCCATGTGCTTTTTTTCTTCTACTATTTTCCTTTGGATTAGTACATTTCCTGACTCATATGAATAAGGAAGATCAAAGTGACAAAGAGGAGTTTTCAGAAGCTGAATTTTCAGTAACAGAAACTCATTCTAGTCAGAAAACCTGTGTGTTTCCTTCTGCCGATTCAGCTGTCAGCCTTTTCAGTAACCAGAAAACGACTTCTCCTGGTATCGTTCTTCACTTTTTTTTGTTTGCACTCTTATCTTCCAATACACTATTGCTGAAGAATGTTTACTGGGAACACAGTTGTGAAGGATTTGTAAAGCCATTATGAAATTTATAAATTTCAGAGGAAGGGAAGTTACAATTTGTGCCATTTATTGAAGAACTGTATTGTCATCTCAATAAGATATTACTAGGATATATCATATCTCTAATAAGATATAATATATGATTAGCTATCTCCAAGTCATTTTAATAAAATGTTAAATATATAGCAAATGGAATTACTATGCTATCTGGTTTTACAAAAATTGAGAAATTCAAACTGTTAACATTGAGAACCTTGAGTTTTAATTACGAAAACAAAATAACAGCTGTAGTATATTGAGCCTCTGCTGTGTCCCAGATATTGCTGTGTTACATGCACTGGCCCTGGTGTAAGCCTAACCTGTGAGACAGATGCCATTATTGTCCCAGTTTTTACAGTTGAGGATATTGAAACTTAGGAAAGTTTAGTGCCATTTTTTATTCTATTTCATTTGGAGCTAGCAGTTAAAAATGCTATTCTTTAAGTCCTAACAAATACATTTTGTCATATGAATAATAGGTCATACTACATACAACACTTGGGCTACTGACAGTGGTTTTGAAATATATATTTTTTAGCTCTTAGCCATTGATGATCAAAAATGATGAATTTACTGAGCGTTTATAGTATATTTTATCATTTTAAAAGTTAATATAAGCAGTAAAAATGCTATTTAAAAATTTTTTTTTGGTAAGGTTTATTTATTTTGAGAGAGAGAGATAGAGTGAGTTGGGGAGGGGCACAGAGTGAGAGTGAGACAGAGAACCCCAAGCAGGCTCCATGCTGTCAGCACAGAGCCCAACCTGGGGTTTGAACCTATGAACCATGAGATCATGACCTGAGCTGAAATCAAGAATCGGAAGCTCAACTCGCTGAGACACCCAGGCACCCCAAAGATGTTATTTTTAAATGACATTGCTGTTATTTAAATAAAAGAAAAGCTATTAAGAATCTGGCTTTAAGTCTTGTAATTTTTTTTCTCTAAGTTCTTTATAGATTCCATTTGTGTTTTACTCATCATAGGGGGACGATCATTTCTGCTTCACCAAGTTGTTGTGAAGATTGACTATTGTATATAAAGCACCGAGCTGCAGACCTATTTGATTCCTGCAGGGTCTCAGTCATCGGTAGCTTTTTTCTCCCCACTTACAGGGGAGAGTTGACAAATGGCATCAAAAATGTTGCAGAGAGTTCTGACTGTATGTGAGAAGTGTAAACTCCATATTATACCAGGGAATCACTGGATAATTTGGAGCAGAGAAGTATAATGAGGGGGTTTTGAGGAGGAATAGAATGGAGGCAGAGATCCTTTGCCGAGCTGTTAAATTCATCTGGCCTGTGAAATAGTAAGGACCTGGGCAGTGTGGGGGAAAGCAAGAGACATTCTGAATAGGCGGCTGCTGTTGCTAAATGGATAAAAGTGGAGAAGAAGGAGAAAATGAACGGCTACTTTGTGTTGTCAGACTGTAGGAGCGAGTATATCCTAGCTCTGATGTCTAACTTGAGAGCACCTTAAGACCAAATGTAACAGTTTAACGTGATGTTGGGGTATAAATGGTCATATTTAGGACCCAGTTGTTTTTTTTTTTTTATAGAAAGTCGAACTTGATGAGAGGTTTAAGCTTGAAAAACAGATGTAAGAGGCTTTTATCTAATTAAATAGTTAAGAATTAGTGCATCTGTTATCAGCAAGAAATATGGAAAAAGGGAAAATGCCAAAGACAACCTGTGAAATGTCACCCAGTAGAGAGTAAGGGGAGCCTCCCAGTGAGGGACACGGACAAGCAGACTCTGGTGAGGGATTTTCAAGAAAAAGTAAGTGGCTGACAGTTTCACAGGAATCCAGCAGGTCAAGAATAAGGACTTTGGGTACTTCCAATGTAATATCAAAAGTAGAAGAAGGCTGGCTGGGGACAGAGACAGGCTCAAGAAGCTTTAAGTATAGACTGCTTAAGAATTCTGATAGTAAAAGGAAGTAGAAAAATAAGATAAGAGAAATGAAGCCAAAGATTATTTCAAGATGGGGATAAAGACAAAATCTTGAATGTTTAAAGGAAGAAGAAAAGAAAGTAGCAGGAAAAGCGAGATGGAAAGTACCAGGTTGGGGAGGTGATTCATTCAGGATTATAATAGCTTCTTAAATTAGGAAGCGAGAGAAGAAAGGAGAAGCATCAGTAAATGGCATATAAAGATGGATAATTAAATTGTTTTTCTCTAGTATTCAATAATGTAAATTAAAAAGGAAACCAAATTATTTTTTAGAGTACAGAATTTAGATGCTGTATTGGGTGTTTTCTTTTCCAAAGCTGGCATCTTAAAAAGATGGATAGTCACTCCCTTACTTCTAATGCTCAAAACCAGCTTAGATTTTCTCCTTTGAAATTGATTTCTGTTTCTTAGCACGTTTTTGTGCGTTAAAAAAACGTTTTTTTTAATCTTTATTTTTGAGAGAGAGAGAGAGAGTGTGAGCAGGGGAGGGGCAGAGAAAGAGGGAGACACAGACTCTGAGGCAGGCTCCAGGCTCTGAGCCGTCAACACAGAGCCTGATGAGGGGCTGGAACTCTCTGACTGTGAGATCATGACCTGAGCCGAAGTCGGATGCTTAACCGACTGAACCACCCAGGTACCCCTGTGGGTTTTTTTAAAAAATATTTATTTTTGAGAGAGAGAGAGCACAAGAGGGGAATAGGGCAGGGGGAGTGGGGACAGACAGAGGATCCAAAGTGGGTTCCATGCTGACAGCAGAGAGCCTGATGCAGGACTCAAACTCAGCAAACCGCAAGATAATGACCTAAGCTGAAATCAAGAGATGGATGCGTAACTGACCGAGCCACCCAGGTGCCCCTCTTACGATTGATCTTAACAGTGGCAAATAGTTTATTCGCTGAAGACAGATTTAGTTTTCGGTAATAGCTACCAGATATCCAGAGGCATTTCTGATAAACTAAGTAGATAATCAGGCTAACAGTTAAGGAATTTTGCTTTTTTAAGGAATAAAGCTGATCTGTGTGTTCAGTAAATTGTGAAGGCAGTCCCATAGAAGAGTTCCAAAATTAGTTCGAAAATGAGCTAGGGATCAAATCTTCCTGTGTAAGTACTGTGAAAAGGTATTTATTTGGATATAACACTTTTCTGCCCTTTGATAAAAGGAATCAGAAAAGAAATTTATGGTTATGACCCCATGGTTCACGAGTTCAACTCCTGCATCGGGCTTTCTGTTGTCAGTGTGGAGCCAGCTTTGGATCCTATGTCCCCCTCTCTCTCTCTGCCCCTCCCCACTTGCTCTCTCTCTCTCTCAGAAATAAATAAAACATCTCAAAATATTAGATATTTTCCCAAATGTATTACTTTTAGATTATTTTAGTAAATTGCACTTGAGTATTTTAAACTGTTTAGTAAGCAAAGGACTGTACTTCCTAAAGTATATTATTCCAAGTACTCTGGATACAAAAGTAATAATCCGAAAATGCAGAGAGCATTCACTACCAAGTGGCTTATTCAAGAGGAGGAGAAAAATACTACGCATAGGTATCTTTAAACCTATTTGGGGCTTTAAGCGTATTTCAATTTGTGGTTATATAGTTTCTAAATCAGGTTAATAGATGAAACTAAAAAAAAACTGACCTGAAATTTTTATTAATAATGTTTCTTTTTTTAGGTGTGAATAACAGCGATGAGTTATTCGAGAGGTAAATATCTTAAGAATTAATTCACAATTTTACTTGAAGTTGGGCATAAACTGAGTGGGAAACTTTGTTGTTCATGTGTATGTGAGCTTCTACTCTACATATTTTTTCATGGACTCTAGGAATATAATGAATTTTCACAGGAAATGGAACTTTTTTTTTTTTTTTTAATTTATTCTTGAGAGAGAGAGAGAGAGCATGAGCAGGAGAGGGGCAGAATGAGAGCGACACAGAATCGGAAGCAGGCTCCAGGCTCCGAGCTGTCAGCACAGAGCCCGACGCGGGGCTCGAACTCACAAACCGTGAGATCATGACCTGAGCCGAAGTTGGACACTTTATACTAACTGAGCCACCCAGGCGCCCCTGGAAATGGAATGTTTTAAGAAGTTGAGGCTTGCTATATTCCATCCTTTGCTGTTTTAGCATAGGGAATTAGAGTATCATAGACTGCATTTGCTACATTTCTTTAACTGCCTGTGCATTCAGCAGGCAGGACAGGTAGAACTGATCTCCTGAGCCTTATGTTCCCTTTTTTAAGAGCCCCGAAGAAGTCACCAGTTATCGATGATGAGACTTTTGCACTGAGGATTACTGGACAGTAGAAGGAACATTAGTTTTAGGTGTACGATTTTGGTGTTCATTTATGCTCTTAGAGGGCATAGTTTTACACGTTTATTTTTTAAACTTTACATGTTCATTTTTGATTAGCATAATTAAATTATAGATACTGACTTATCTTTCTCAAATTGCATTTGAAAATGAAGGGTTTCGGTAGATCCACTCCAGATGACTGGATTGACTGATATTGCGGACATTATTGAGGACCTTATAACAAAAGATGGAGTTTCCAGTGAAGAGCTTGGTTTAACAGAACAACAAGCTAAGACTATCTCCAGGTAATTATTGAATAATTCATTTTTAATCCATTTAAAATGTTAATGGTTCAAGAATATGGTTCAAAGTTAGCCGTATTTAATTTTTTAATATTTTTAATGTTTATTTTTGAGAGAGAGAGGGAGAGAGAATGAGTGGGGGAGGGCCAGAGAGAGAGAGAGAGAGAGAGAATCTGAACCAGGCACCATGCTGTCAGCACAGCCGCACATGAAACTCTAATCCACAAAACATGATATCATGACCTGAGCTGAAATCAACAGTTGGTTGCTCAACTGACTGAGCCACCCAGGTATCCCTGAACTTTGCCATATTTTAATGTGACATTTGCGTGTCACTCTTTCCTTTTCCCAACAGTAGACAGTCTTGTTTATTTAATACAGCAGTACGTCTGTATCCTCTGAGTTTTCCCAAGGTCTTATTTTATTTTTGTTGTCATTATTATATTTTAATTAATTTATTTATTTTGAGATTTTTTAATAATTTCAGTATAGTTAACATAGAGTGTTCTATTAGGTTTTTTTTTGAATAATTTATTGTCAAATTGGTTTCCATACAACACCCAGTGCTCATACCAAGTGCCCTCCTCTGTGCCCTTCACCCACTCTCCCCACTCCCACTCCCCCTCCCCTCAGTTTGTTCTTAGTCCTTGAGAGTCTCTTATGTTATGTCTTCCTTCCTCTCTGTGGCTGTTCTATTAGTTTTGAGTGTACAATATAGTGATCCAGCAATCTATACATTACTCAGTGCTCCTTGAGACAAGTGTACTCTTAATCCTCATCACTTCTTTTCACCCATCTCCCCCTCCCCTCCCCTCCCCTCCCCTCTCCTCCTTTCCCCTCCTCTCCTTTTCCCTCCCTTCCCCTCCCCTCCCCACCCCTCCCCTCCGGTAACCATCAGTTTATTTTATAGTCAAGAGTCTGTTTTTTGGTTTGTCTCCCTTTTTTTCTTTGTTCATTTGTTTTTCTTGAATTCCACATATGAGTGAAAACCTAGGGTATTTGTCTTTCTCTGACTTACCTCGCTTAGTATTATACTCTCTAGCTCCACCCATGTTGTTGCAAATGGCAAGATTTTCTTCTTTTTTATGGCTGAGTAATATTCCACTGTATGTAGGTATGTGTGTATATATTGCGTGTGTATGTATGTATATGTGTGTGTGTGTGTATATGTACATATACACACATTATCCATTCATCTGTTGGTAGACACTTCTTTATTCATCTATTGATGGACACTTGGGCTGCTTCCATAATTTATCTATTGTAAATAAAACAGAGGGGTACATATATATGTCTTCAAATTAGTGTTTTTGTATTCTTTGGGTAAATACCTTGTAGTAGAATTACTGGAGCATAGGATAGTTTTAATTTTTTGAGGAACCTCCATGCTGTTTTCCTCAGTGGCTGCACCAGTTTGCATTCCTACCAGCAGGGTATGAGGGTTCCTTTTTCTCCACATCCTTGTCAACACTTGTTATTTTCTGTGTTTTTTATCTTAGCCATTCTGACAGGGGTAAGGTGATATCACAAGGTGGTTTTGATTTGTATTTCCCTGATGAATGATACTGAGCATCTTTCCATGTGTCCACTTGCCATCTGTCTTCTTTGGAGAAATGTCTATTCATTTCTTCTGTGCATTTTTTAATTGGATTATTTGGTTTATTTGGTGTTGAGTTGTGTAAATTCTTTATATACTTTGGCTACTAACCCTTTAACAGATATGTCATTTGCAAATATCTTCTCCCATTCAGTATGTTATCTGTTAGTTTTTGTTGATTGTTTCCTTTGCTGTGCAGAAGCTTTTTATTTCGATGTAGTCCCAATAGTTTATTTTCCTTTTTGTTTTCCTTGCCTCAGGGAACATATTTAGAAAAATGTTGCTATGGCTGATGTCAGAGAAATTACAGCCTGTGTTCTCTTCTAGGATTTTTATGGTTTCAGGTATCATGTTTGGGTCCTTAATCCATTTTGAGTTTAATTTTGTGTGTGGTGTAAAAGTGGTTCAATTTCATTCTTTTGCATGTTACTGTCCAGTTTTCCCAACACAATTTGTTGAAGAGACTGTGTTTTCCCATTGCATATTCTTTCCTGCTTTGTTAAAGACTAATTGACTATATAATAGTGTGTTTATTTCCGGGCTCTCTATTCTGTTCCCATTGCACTTTGTGTCTATTTTTGCACAAGGACCATACTGTTTTGTTTTGTGCAGGTTGGTAGTATATCTTGAAAGCAGGGATTGTGATACCTCCACCTTTGTTCTTTTTCAACATTGCATTGGCTACTTGGGGTCTTTTGTGGTTCCATACACATCGTGGATTTATTTGTTCTAGTTCTGTCTGTGAAAAATGCTGTTGGTATTTTGATAGGGATTGCATTAAATCTGTAGATTGCTTTGGGTAATATGGACATTTTAATGATATTTGTTCTCCGAATCCATGAACATGGAATATCTTTTCATTTATTTTTGTCATCTTTAATTTCTTTCATCAGAGTTTTATAGTTTTCAGAGTACAGGTCTGTAACCTCCTTGGTTAAGTTTATTATCAGATATTTTATTATTTTTGGTGAAATTGTAAATGGGAATATTTTCTTAAATTTTCTTTCTGCTGCTTCATTATTAGTGTATACAAATGCAGTGAATTTCTGTATATTGATTTTGTGTCCTGCAATCTTAGTGAATTCAATGATCAGTTTTAGTATTTTTTGTTGGAGTCTTCAGGGTTTTCTATGTATAGTATCATGTCATCTGCAAATAGTGAAAGTTTTATTTCTTCTTTACCAGTCTGGATGCCTTTTATTCTTTTTTCTTGTATGGTTGTGTGGCTAGGACTTCCAGTACTGTGTTGAATTTAAGTGGTGAGAATGGACACCTTGTCTAGTTCTTGATATTAGGTGAAGAGCTCTCAAGCTCTTTACCATTGAGTATGATGTTAGCTGTATGTTTTTCATATATAACCTTTTTTATGTTGAGGCATATTCTCTCTAAATTACCTACTTTGTTGAAGGTTTATATCACAAATGGATGTTGTACTTTGTCAAATGTTTTTTTCTGCATCTATTTAAATGATCATATGGTTTTCATCCTTTATCTTGTTGATGTCATGTATCATGTTGATTTGTGAATATTGTACCACCCTTGCATACTGGAAATAAGTTCTACCTAATCATGGCAAATGACTTTTTTATAATTTTTTTTTAACATTTATTTATTTTTGAGACATAGAAACAGAGCATGAGCAGGAGGAGGGCAGAGAGAGAGGGAGAGCTGAAGCAGGCTCCAGGCTCTGAGCTGTCAGCACAGAGCCTGACGCAGGGCTCGAACTCACAGACTGCGAGATCATGACCTGAGCCGAAGTCGGCCGCTCAACCGACTGAGCCACCCAGGCACCCCATGCGAATGACTTTTTTTAATGTGTAGTTGATTTTGGTTTGCTAATATTTTGTTTAGGATTTTTTCATCTGTGTTCATTAGAGATATTGCCCTTAGTTCTCTTTTTTTGTAGTGTCTTTCTCAGTTTTTGGTATCAAGGTAGTGCTGGCCTCATAGAATTAATTTGGAAGCTTTCCTTCCTCTTCGGTTTTTTGGAATAGTTTGAGTAGAGATGTTAACTCTTCTCTTCATGTTTGGTAGAATTCAGCTGTGAAACTGTCTGGTCTTGACATTTTTGGGGAGAGTTTTTTGATTATTGATCTAATTTCATTGCTGGTAATCAATCTGTTCAAATTTTCTGTTTGTTCTTCCTTCAGTTTTGGGAGGTTGTATGTTTCTCAGAATTTTTCCATTTCTTCTAGGTTGTCCAATTTTTTGGCATATAATTTTCCATTGTATTCTCCTACAATCCTTTCTGTTTCTATGGTGTTGGTTGTTATTTGTTATTTTTCCTCTTTCATTTCTGATTTTGAGTCTTCTCTGTTTTTTTATTTTTATTTTTTGGATGAGTCTGGCTAAAGATTTATCAATTTTGTTGATCTTTTCAAAGAACCAGCTTCTGGTTTCGTTGATCTGTTCTGTTGGTTTCTTAGTTTCTGTTTCATATATTTCTACTCCAATCTTTTTTATTTCTTTTCTTCTGCTAGTTTCGGTGTTGTTTGTTCTCCCTTTTCTAGCTCCTCAGGTTGTTTATTTGAGATTTTTCTTGCTTTTTGAGATAAGCTTGTATTGCTATAAACTTTCAACTTGGAATAGCTTTTGCTACATCCCAAAGATTTTTCTTGGCCATTGTTTTTTCATTTTCATCTGTCTCTATGTATTTTTTAATTTACTCTTTGATTTCTTGGTTGACCCATTCATTGTTTGGAAGCATGTTATTTAACTTCCATGTATTTATGCTCTTTCCAGATATTTTTCTTTTAGTTGATTTCTAGTTTCATAGCATTGTGATCAGAAAAGATGCATGGTATAACTTTGATCTTTTTGAATTTGTTAAGACTTCTTTTGTGGCCTAATATGTGATCTATCCTGGAGAATGTTCCACTTGAAAATAATGTGTATTCTGCTGTTTTAGGATGGGATGTTTTCACTATATCTCTTAGATCCATCTGGTCCAATATGTCATTCAGAGCCACTGTTTCCTTATTGATTTTCTGGTTGGATGATCTATCCACTGATGTAAGAAGGATGTTCAAGTCCTCTACTATTATTAAATTGTATCAATTACTTCATTTGTGTTTGTTATTACCTGCTTTATGTAGTTGGGTGGATAAATATTTACAATTGTTTTATCTTCTTCTTGGATTCTTCCCTTTATGATGATATAGTGAATTTCTTTGTCTCTTGTTACAGTCTTTTTTTTTTTTTTTTTACATTTGTTCATTTTTGAGAGACAGAGGCAGAGTGCTAGTGGGGGAGGGGCAGAGAGAAGTGAGACACAGAATCTGAAGCAGGCTCCAGGCTCTGAGCTGTCAGCACAGAGCCTGACGCTAGGCTCGAACACACAAACCACAAGACAATGACCTGAGCCAAAGTCAGATGCTTAACCGACTGAGCCACCCAGATGCCCTGACAGTCTTTTTAAAAAATGTTTATTTATTTATTTTGAGAGAGACAGCATGTGAGCAGGGGAGGGGCAGAGAGAAAGGGAGAGAGAGAGAATTCCAAGCAGGCTCCACACTGTCAGTACAGAGCCAAACCAGGGCTTGATCTCACTAACTGTGAGATCATGACCTG
This sequence comes from Paguma larvata, assembly GCA_030068075.1. Classification (NCBI taxonomy): domain Eukaryota; kingdom Metazoa; phylum Chordata; class Mammalia; order Carnivora; family Viverridae; genus Paguma; species Paguma larvata. Next base: position 28,090,817 of record CM057826.1, on the reverse strand, counting down.
AGCTAAAGTCAAGAGTTGGATGCTTAAATGACTGAGTCATTCAGGCGGCTCTACAATCTTTGCTTTAAAGTCTATTTTGTCCAATATAAGTATTGCTACCCCAGCTTTCTTCTTACTTCCATTTGCATGATACATATTTCTCCATCCCTTAATTTTCAATCTGCATGTGTCTTAGGTCTGAAATGAGTCTCTTATAGTCTCATATAGATGGATCTTATTTTTTTATCCATTCTGTCACCCCGTGTTTTTTGATTAGAGCATTTAGTCCATTTACATTCTGAGTAATTATTGATAGGTATGTACTTATTGCCATTTTGTTACTTGTTTTATGGTTGTGTTTGTGCTTTTCTGTTCCTTTCTTCTCTTGCTCTTTTCTTATGGTGTACTGGCTTTCTTTAGTGATATACTTAGATTCCTTTCTTTTTTACATATCTATTACTGGTTTTTGATTTGTCGTTATTTTTTGGTATGTGTATAACATAACATCTTATGCATATAGCAGTCTATATTACGTTGACGGTCGCTGAAGTTTGAATCCATTCTTTACTCCCCACAGCCAACATTTTAGGTATACTCTGTCATACTTTACATTCTTCTTTTTGTGAGTTCCTTGACTGATTTTTATACATATATTTATCTTTATTACTTTTGTGCTTCCTGTTTTTCTTACTCCTACTTATGATTTTTTTCTTTCCACTCAAAGAGTCCCATTTGACATTTCGTATAGGGCTGGTTTAGTGGTCATGAATTCTTTTAACTTTTGTCTGGGAAGCTCTTTATCTCTCCTTCTATTCCTGATGATAGCCTTGCTGGATAAAGTATTCTTGGCTGCAGGTTTTTTCCTTTCAGCACTTTGAATAGATCATGCCACTCCTTTCTGACCTGCAAAGTTTCTGCTGAAAAATCAGCCTATTGCCTTATGGGGATTCCCTTGTATGTAACTGTTTTCTTTTTTCTTGCTGCTTTTAAAATTCTCTATCATTTTTTGCCATTTTAATTGTTGTGTGTCTTGATGTGGACCTCCATGGGTTGGTTTTGTTGGGGGATCTCTGTGCCTACTAGATCTGAATTTGTTTCCTTCCCCAGATTCAGGAAGTGCTCAGGTATTATTTTGTTGAAATAAAATTCTGTCCCCTTTTCTCTGTCTTCTCCTTCTGGGATCCCTGTATTGCAAATGTTATTATACTTGATGGTGTTGCTCAGACCCTGACACTATTTTCATTTTGTATTATTTTTTTCTCTCACCCGTTCAGCTTGATTGATTTCCATTACTCTATTCTCTAGGTTGCTGACCTATCCTTCTACTTCCTCTAGTTTATTATTCATTCTATCCAGTTTATTTTTAATTTCGCTTATTGATTTCCTCATCTCCGATTGGTTCTTTTTATGTTTTCTATCTCTTTGTTAAGGGTCTCATTGACGTCCTTCACTCTTTTTTCAGTGAGTAGCTTTATGATCATTGTTTTAAGTTCCCTTTCAGGCATATTACGTACATCTGTGCTTAGGTCTCTTTCTGTGATTTTTGTCCCGTTCTTTCATTTGGGACATATTCCTCTGTCTCATCATTTTCTCTAACTCTCTGTAACTGTTTCTGTGTGTTAGGGAGGCCATCTGCGTCTCCCACTCTTGCAAGTATTGGCCTTATGAAGGAGAAGTGGTCCTGTCGTGCCCTGCAGTGCAGTGTTCCCTCTTCACCAGAACCTGGTGCTGCAGGGGTCTCTCTTCTGTGAGTCGCATGTGCCCTGTTATTGTGGCTGAGCCGCTTTTTCCTTCAGTCCATTGTCTACATTGGCTCTCTTTGCCTGCTGTGGACAGGGTTTGGTCCCTGTGTTGTAAGTGGGCCAGTCTGGGGCTGCCTTGGGCTTAAGTTGAGTCTGGGTCTGACCAGGTGTTTGTCAGAGATGCAGTAGCACCAAACTGCAGGGCACATTCCCTGTCTTGCCCCCTGAGAAGCTGTTTTTGGTGGGTGGGGCCTACAGTCACCCTAGATGTCTACCCCCAACCCACTGCCGGAAGCACAATCTGAGTGTTGTGTGTGGTTCTCTCTCCTCCGTGGGTCAGGAGTCACTGTGGTGTCGGTTCCTGTTGGGGCTGCTTGTATTGCCAGGCTTGTGGCACAGTTTTGGATGGGCTGTGGCCAAGAACATATTGGTGGGGGTGAGTCCACAGGAGAGCTTTGGGGCAGGACACGTGGGGTTACCATGATTTGTGTGGGTTTGCTGGTGGAGGACAGCTGGAGTTGAGTTCTGGCTAGAGGGGAAGGGTCCACAGGAAAACATGGAGGTGGGTGCATCGTTGGCATGTTAGGGAGTGTCAGTGTTGTGCTCGTTCCCACAGGCTTCCCTGTGTCTAGGCTGGGATTGGGAGATGAAAATGGTGCCTGCCAGCTCTTTTGTCCTTGGAGCAGTGTTGCAAAGATCCTTGCCCCTCCAGTACAGGCTCTGAGATTAGTAAACAAACCTCCCTTCTCTATGCCTCAGGCATTTTTCAAGCTGCTGCTTCCATGCTGTATCCTGCAGGGCTGTCTCTTATGCTGTCTCTTTAAGGGCAGGGGCTCAGTTCACTTTAGGTTCAGGGATTGACTGGGAGGATTTCCAGAACTCTCACAGAGTCATACGACAGTTACAGCAGGAGAAGGACTTGCAGTAAATTCCAAGGGAAATCAGGCACAAGTTTCCAAGTATCCTCTCCCAGTGCAGTCACAACAGGACACACTTAATTCCCCCAGCAACAGGTTGTGACTACACATGTGTGACAATGTCCACCAAGGAAGCTCATTTAGAGACTCAGTTTCCAGGGGTGCCTGGGTGGCTCAATCGGTTAGGCTTCCGACTTCGGCTCACGTTATGATCTCACCATTCCCGAATTCGAGCGCTGCGTCGGGCTCTGTGGTGACAGCTCGGAGCCTGGAGCCTGTTTCAGATTCTGTATATCCCTCTCTGTCTGTGCCCCTCCCCTGCTCATGCTCTGTTTGTCTGTCTCTCTCTCTCTCAAAAATAAACATTAAAAAAAAATTTAGAGACTCAAATTCCAGAGTTTTTCTGGGGGGCTGGTTAGGTAGTAGCCTCTGCCTGGCACTTACCGAATCCAGATTTCCAAAAGGAAGAGCAGGTGTCAGTGTAAATCACATTGTTTGTACCCGTGACCTACCTCCCATTTAGGAAGACATCCTCCCCATGCTGGGTGATGAGTCTGCCCCAGACTCCTCTATCTCACACCACCTGCTTTTCAGACCACTCTCAGGACTACTCGTGTCCATTCGTATCATCTGAGAAGCATAAGCCAACATGGGATTGGATGTACAAGCCAGTTATTGGGAGGAAGGCCTGTGAAGAGAAAGGGCGAAAAACACAGAAGTCAGGGGAAGCATCAGACCGCGTTGTAGGTGTGATCCAGCCCTGTGAAGGAGAGAGGGAAAGGGAAGGGGGGGGAGAGGGTTGAGTAAGTAAAGTGTAGGAGTACAGTATTGTTCCAGGAAAGTTTCAGCTGGGTCATTGGTGAGATATCAAGCCAGAGTTGCCCACCAGAGGAGTCCTGTGTCTTACGGGAATGGGCCAGCTGTAACATCCCTGCCATGCTCAGTCATTAGCTCAGGCCATGCCATGGAAAGTATGGCATGGGTATGAGTTCAAGGCTGGATTCACAAGGTCAGCTGTTTTGAAGTCATCTCTGTATTATAAGTTTTAGAAGTGATTGAGACATCCAGGAATAGATGATGGGTGAAGGAGTCCAAAACAGAACCTTTAATCATTTTTATTTATTTTAGAGCGAGAGCAGGGAAGAGGGGCAAAGGGAGAGAGAGAGAATCCCATGCGGGCTCCACAGTCAGCATTGAGCCTGAGGTGGAGCTTGATCCCACAACCTAGAATTATGACCTGAGCAAAATCAAGAGTTAGTCTCTCAACCAACTAAGCCACCCAGGTATCTCCCTAAAAGAGAACCTTTAAAGACATTAAATTGAAGTGGTGTGCAGAGAAGAAAGGAGGCAGCATAGGAGGCTGCACAGTGTTTTCAGAGTTAAAATAAGACCCAGGTAAGAGAGAGTTTAAAGTAGAAAAGAAAAGCCTATTCATTAAATGTTATAGAGAACTCCAGCAGGATGAAGAGGCTGTTGGTGAGCTCTGAGATCATTTTCAGTGGCTTTCAGGGAACAGGATGGAGCAAACTGATAGAGATCTTAATGTGTACCACTTTGTGAATGGGCAAAATCTTTCCAAATAGGGGCGCCTGGCTGGCTCAGTTGGTAAGGCATCCATACGACTCTTGATCTGAAAATTGTGAGTTCAAGCCCCATTTTGGGTGTAGAGATCACTTTAAAATAAATAAATATCTTAGGCCGCCGAGGTGGCTCAGTTGTTAATTGTCCGACTCTTGATTTCCACTCAGGTCATGATATCACGGTTCTGAGTTCGAACCCTGCATCAGGCTCTGAGCTGACAGGGCAGAATCTCCTCCTCTATCTCTCTGCCCCTCCCCTGCTCTCTCTCTCTCTCTCTCTCTCTCTCTCTCAAAATAAATAACATTTAAAAATATCTTTAAAAAAACTTTCCAGGGGTGCCTGGGTGGCTCAGTCAGTTAAGCATCTGATTCCCGCTCAGGTCATGATCTCACAGTTAGTGAGTTCAAGCCCTGCATTGGGCTCTGTGCTGACAGCTCAGAGACTGAAGCCTGCTTCGGATTCTGTGTCTGCCCTTCTTCCCTGCTTGTGTGTGTGTGCTCTCTCTCTTTCTCTCTCAAAAATAAGTAAATAAAACATTTTAAAAAATTAAAAAAAAACTTTTCAGGGGTGCCTGGGTGGGCTCAGTCAGTTAAATGTCTGACTTTGGCTAAGGTCATGATCTCATAGTTTGTGGGTTCAAGCCCCCATGTTCAAGAGCCTGCTTCAGATTCTGTGTCTTCCTCTCTCTCTGCCCCTCCCCAACTTGTTCTCTCTCTCTCTCACTCTCTCTCTCAAAAGTAAATAAATAAACATTAAAAAACTTTCCATATAAATAGTATTTAGTTGTGATACTACTTGTAGCCATAAAAAATTTAAAATCAAGTGATGCCCTGCCTGTGAAATTTCTCAGAATTCCGCATTCTTCTGTTAGACCAACGCGAAGAACTGAGAAGGAGAGAAGAGAGGTTCAAAGGTGGATGAAAAGAAAACAAAAGGAAAGAATGGCGGAGTACTTAAATGAGCTGGCGGAAAAGAGAGGGCAAGAACATGATCCTTTCTGCTCCAGTAACAATCCAGTAAGTTTGCAAAATCAAGGGCAATGGAATTGCGACAGAATATGTGTAGTTTTCCCCTGGAAAATGGTCAAGGAAACGATTAACATAATTTGGATGCGTTTTTTTTTATTAGAAATGTTACCATTTTACTTAAGTCAGAAAATGTTAAGAAATTACCTTAACACAATGTAGCAAGGTATTCTACAAACCATGTCCTCTTGAACTATCCTAAATATTTTTTCTACCTCAGCTAATTATGGCTCTAGCTAATTTTAGTCAAGTGAAGATTTTGAGTGATCGGATGACCAACTGGAGCTATTCTCTTAATTTTCAATGAGAGGTCAGTGAATGGCTGATTATGTGTATAGTGAAGCTGTCTTAAAGATCGGTTTTCTGGGGTGCCTGGGTAGCTCGGTCTGGTAAGCACCCAGCTCTTGATTTTGGCTCAGGTCACGGTTTCAGTTTGTGAGCCCTCTGTTGGGCTCTGCACTGACAACGTGGAGCCTACTTGGGATTCTCTTTCTCTTTCTCTCTCTCTCTCCTCCCTCTCTCTCTGCCCCTCTCCTGCCTGTCCCCTGCTCAATCGCTCTCCTTCTCTCAAATAAACTTTAAAAAAATTATAAAAATCAATTTTTCTATCCAGAAGTTATCTACAAAAAAATAAAGAGTAAGGTCCAGTCACACACCAAGGGTATAGTGGTGTGGGCGTGGGGGTGTGTGCGTGTGGGTGTGGGTATGTGCATGTGGGGTGTGGGGGGTGTGTGCGTGTGGGCGTGGTGTGTGCGTGTGGGTGGGTGTGTGCGTGTGGGCGTGGGGGTGTGTGCGTGTGGGGGGTGTGTGCGTGTGGGCGTGGGCTGTGTGCGTGGGTGTGGGGTGTGCGTGTGGGCGTGGGCGTGTGTGCGTGTGGGTGTGGGTGTGTGTGCGTGTGGGCGTGGGCGTTGTGTGTGGGTGGGTGTGTGTGCGTGTGGGCGTGGGGGTGTGTGTGTGTGGGCGTGGGTGTGTGCGTGTGGGCGTGGGGGTGTGTGCATGTGGGCGTGGGTGTGTGGCGTGTGGTGGGGTGTGTGCGTGTGGGCGTGGTGTGTGCGTGTGGTGTGGGTGTGGCGTGTGGGCGTGGGTGTGTGCGTGTGCGTGGGTGTGTGCTGTGGGTGTGGGGTGGTGCGTGTGCGTGGGTGTGTGCGTGTGTGCGTGTGGCGTGGTGTGGTGTGGGTTGGGTGTGTGCGTGTGGGCTGGGTGTGCGTGTGGGCGTGGGTGTGCGTGGGTGCGGGGTGTGTGCGTGTGTGGGCGTTTTAGCTGCCCTTTACCAACATTTATTTACTGAGCCCTGACTATGGACATCACAGTTTTCTGTAGGAGGTGAAATAAAGGAATGTTATTTTGATAATCATATTACTGTGAAAGTTACATTTAAATTATGCTTAGATTACAGTATAGCTTTTACTTTGTAATCTGAAATATTGTAATAGCACTTAATTTTTTTCAGCATCATTAGGGAAATACGTTCCGTAAAAGTGTATTTTCCAGATAAGGCTGTCATGCTTAAGCACCAAAGGGTGCAAAAGTAGGTGAATTATATAAAGTGCATAATTTACTTGTGTCTGGAGAAGTCATGTCGATGTTAATATATAACATTTTGTCTGTTGATAGTTTTAGGGACCTGGTAATGACCTCCGGGCTACTGAGGTACATGATTAGAATCTTTTTTTTTCTTATATATTTTTATGTATCTATGTATTTAGTTAGAGAGAGCACGAATAGGGGAGGGGTAGAGAGAGAGAGAGAGAGAGAGAGAGAGAGTCCCAAGAAGGCTTCATGTTGTCAGTGCAGAGCCCGATGCGGGGCTCGGACTCCTGAACTGCAAAAATCACAACCTGAACCGAAACCAAGAGTTGGACGCTTAACTGATTGAGCCATCCAGATGCCCCATGACTAGACTCTTAAAGGGCATGTGTTTGTGTGTTCCTCCACCCCATGGGGGTGGGTTCTGATATCACCCTCTCTGTGGATCAAGCAAATACCTACGATGGTTAGAATTGTGTCCAAATTTAGAATAAGTTAACTTTGAGGGCACTGGGACTGCTTGGTTCCTAGATTGCGATCATTTCTCTGTTTAGGTTAAGGTATGGGATTAGTGAGGGGTTAATGTAATTAAAAATGTTTGAATTTATATCAGAAATTAGTAAGACCTTTAATTTGTTACTGACTACTTCTATGCAGGAACTACAGAGGGTGAATGCATTTCTATGCGCACATTTTTATAGACACAATTGTGTGTAAAAGGACTTGACTTCGTTAGTAACTCAACAGTGATTCTTAATGTTCTGGAATAAGATGTCTGTAGCTGACATTTGCCAATTCGCCTCATGGTGCATAAGTTTTGAAGAGTTTACAAGTCGCAGTGAACGTACTACAGTAGGTTTCTGGAAAACCTTTTAAAACATCAAAATGATGGCTTTCAAGGTCTAACTCCTTTCTGCTTTATCAAGCAAGCGCTCTGTGAGATTAATCACAAGACTGAGTAGGAAGTTTATGCATCTCCATCCTTAAAATACTCTTGTTTCCTATTTTAAATGTAGCAGATAATGTATTTTCTCAAAGGGAGAGAATCTTAATTTAGCTACTAAAATAGATTTTGCATCCCACTTATTAAGCCAGATTTTACTTACACGACGCTGTAACATTTTTCACGTTTCGTGCTGGGATGGGAAGCTTGGTCAGATATGACCGTGTTTGCCCTGTTTCCTAAATAGTAAAATATGTTTTAACCTCCTATTAAAATTAGTGGGATTTTCATGTTTTCCATGGATCATAATGGCTTAATTATTTGAACTGAACAATAATGACTAACTGGGTATTTGTCGTGCAGTTTTACACGACTTCAAGAGAAATCAGGCGGAGAGAGAAGATGAAGCAGGAAAAAGACAGGTGGGCTGGCCAGCGGTGCGGGTGTGTTTTCCCTAATTTGCTCCCCCGAAGCCTGGATAGTGTCCTGGGAATTCCAGTTTTCACACAGTAGTCCCTTTTTGCCCATAAATAGAAAATTCTGGGTGATAACTCCAGGGAGAATAATTAGACTCCACTAGCCTTTTTAGGAATTTGCTTTCAAATACTGTTTATTCCATAGAATTTTTATGACTTCATTTGTGCTATTCCCTCCCTCTCGCAATCCAGATATGTGCAGTTTGAAAATACCTAAAAGGCCATAAGGTACCATACAGATACCTTTCCTAACACCACCTAATGGTTTTTGGAAATCTGAAATATGCATTTGCATTTGAAAAGCATTGAAAAACACAAATGCTAGTTGATCTTCAAACATTTTGTTCCCTCCAGAAGTATAAACTGAAAATTACCCTTTTATTAAATGTTGTTTAATTCTTTCTTTGTCTGAAGATTGCTACTCTCTGACCACTATAATCGCCGAATCTCACAAGCGTACAGTCTGATGAATGAACTGTTATCTGAATCAGTACAGCTACCAACTACTGCACAGAAATCATCGCTTAACAGACCCAGGACTGCTCCCGTTACCAGACAGCAATGTTCTCTTTATCCAAGAAGGTAAGACAAAGTTTGGCAAGCCATTCAACATGATTATGTCAGGCATGATAAGAAGAATTTCAGTGCTTTTGTAACCCAAGTTCTGTATATTTGTACCCATCCTGCTCAGAAATAAGATAATCAAGTAAAGAAAATATGGTCCTATAATTACGAGGTCTTTGTAAGTTTATAGAAAGAATCACCAAAGAAAAAGACAAAAATGGCATTAAATCTCTAAGATATAACAAAGCACTCGAGCATACCTAATACAATTTTGATATCCATTATTTCCTTCTTTTCTGTAATTTTCAATATTTCCTTCTATAATTTGCCTCCTCACTCCTCTCCCTGTTTTTCCACTTGGCCCCCATCTTGCAGAAACTGTCCCTGCCAGGCTTGTCAGTTCTCTGCTGTCTCTTCCCAGCTCAAACCCAGACCTAATTACATCATTCGTGTGTGTAGGATTTGGCGTCTACTCGAAATATGAGAGACTCCCTTAAAATCTTTTCTTGAATAAAGTAGGGTATTAAATACATAAAAGCTGCCAAATACATAGGCAATTTGAAATGGACAACTGCATAACCAAAAACCAAAAACAATTTATTTGAAAAGAAAAATGAAGCTTGAGGTATGTGACATGGAGAATATTCTGTTGAGAATTGTTATAACACTAAGTGTATAGCAATGTCAGGTGAATGTATTAATCTGAGCTAGAATTTGGGATTTTTGAAATATAGTGATATGGGATTTTAGGAATACAATAATTATATAATTCCTACTTTAGAGAGAATCAGCATGGTCACAGTATTTCAGTAAATCAACCTGGAAAATTCAGATACACATCCAGACCAAGTTGTACCCGAAAGGGGAAAGCTTTTGGACAACCTCAAGGCCCTCCTTGGCCACATGGTAAGGTATTTTAAAATTTGTATAATTCTATATTCCTTGGAAGAATAGGTCCTCGTCTCCAAAGTTGGTTTTCATTAGTAAAAACTGTAAATCTTCGTGAAAAGCAATTCTTATTTCAGCAGAATGCAAGGGATTGATAAAGACTTAACCTGGGCTGGGATTTTGTTCTATTGCTCTGAAATAGGAACACCCCAGGAATCTTATTAAACAAATGGCTTTTTTATAATGGAATTATAGCATTTTAGATATGACTTATTTGGGAATTCGTTTCTTTCGTGCATCTGGCTAAGGTGCAGGCATTTTTACAGATCTAGTTCTGATAGATCCAGGATGGGTTGGCTAAATAGGTATCAGGTTATCACAGAAGGGGAATAGTAAGAGCTCATTTCGTAATATCATGTTTTTATCCTTTGAACGTTTGAAGATATGTTATTTATTGCTAGCCTTCCTTTAGTTAATTTTGCCATTTTCAGGTTTTGATTACCAGAGTAAAACATATTTATTTTGTGAAATGATTACACACTAAAAATGTATAATCATAGCTAATATGTAGTGTAAATGCACATAGCTAAAAATGCATAATAAACTAATGTGCCAGGTTCTGTTTAAGTTCTTTATTTACACCCCTGTGAGACAGGTACTATTATGTTCCCATTTTAAAGATGAGAAAGTTTAAATAACTGCCTTAGATCAGACAGCTAGGAAGTAGCAGAGCTGGGATTTAAACCTAGTCTGGGTCTAGAGCTAACATACTTAGAACCTATCTTCATTATGCTGTCTCAATGTAGAAAATTGAAATTTCCATAAATTCCAATCCTTTTAATAAAACTTTATAGTTTGGTTGGCTCTTGATTAATAAGTTACAGTAAGAAAATGCTGCTTTTAGGGCAGTTGGGTGGCTCAGTCAGTTAAGCATCAGACTTTGGCTCAGGTCATGATCCCATGGTTCATGAGTTCAAGTCCCGGGTCGGGCTCTGTGCTGATAGCTTGGAGCCTGGAACCTGCTTTGGATTCTGTGTCTCCCTCTCACTTTGCTCATGCTCTCTTTCTCTCTCTCTCTAAAATAGATAAACATTTTAAAAGATAAGGAAAGCATTTTGCATAATATAAATAGTAAATGGTTGTTATTAATCCTAGAACTTAAGAAACCTTGGTTAATCTTTCTCTCAATACACTGTAACTTGGCATTCTGTCAAGGTGTTGACTGCTTAATGGGCTTATGGGCCTGACTCTTCCAGTTGTCAGAGATGTTGTCAAGGCACATTTGCCAATTTGAAAAAGGACCATGGTTGTGCTATGAGGGTCCCAAATTTCAAAGTAGAGTTTTCCCTTCCTTCATCTGCACTTTTGTTTTGCTTTCTGGTTCAAATCGACCACCATATATTGGGCCCTCTTGATCAGAAGTTTCTGTCTTCAAAGAATTTAAAATATGATATGTATATAGAAGGTTAAAGAAGTTTGCCTGTTTTTATAGGAACTGCTACTTTTACCATACAGAATAAAGGTGATGGAGCCAAAGTGGCAGCAAGAAAGCCTGTGCTATCTCCAGTTACCTTCCAAAAAGGTAAGGTATAAATAAAGAATAAAGTTTTAGTTTTTTTTTTTAGTAGGCTTCACACCTAGTGGGGAGCCTAACATGGGACACGACCCTGAGATCAAGACCTGAGCTGAGATCAAGAGTCAGATGCTTAGCTGATGGGGCCACCCAGGCACCTCAAGAATAAAGTTCTTTAAAAAAATTTTTTTTTAATGTTTTATTTATTTTTGAGAGAAAGAGACAAAGTACGATCAGGGGAGGGGCAGAGAGAGCAGGAAACACAGAATCCGAAGCAGGCTTCTGGCTCTGAGCTGTCAGTACAGAGCCCAACAGCAGGGCTTGAACTCGTGAACTGCGAGATCATGATCTGAGCTGAAGTCGGACACTTACTGGATTGATCCACCCAGGTGCCCCAAGAATAAAGTTCTAGAACTTAAATTTTTAAAAATCATAAGACACGGGGTGCCAGCTTCAATCGGCTAAATGTCCTACTCCTGATTTGGGTTCAGGTCATGATCTCACAGTTCACGAATTCGAGTCCCAGTGAGGCTTCACATTGTCAGCATGTGGCGGCTGCTTGGGATTCTTTCTCTTTCCCTCTCTTTATCCCCTTCCCCGCTCAAGTTCACACTCTCTTTCAAAATAAATAAAGTTAGAAAAATTTTTTAAATCATAAGATACTCTTAGAAATTTCAAATACAGGGCGCCTGGGTGGCTTAGTCAGTTAATTGTCGGACTTGATTTTGGCTCAAGTCATGATATTTGTGGTTCGTGGGTTCGAGCCGTGCTTTAGGCTCTGCACTGTGGAGCCTGCTTGGGATTCTCTCTCTCTCTCTCTCTGCTCCTTCCCCCACCCCCCAAATAAACTATAAAAGAGTATGGCTGTGTGGTACAGCAGTTCAGAGAACAGGCTGTGGGATTAGCTTTGTTTGGAATCCTAGTTCACCGGTTTTTCTTTCGCCCTGGGAAAATTCCTAACCTATCTGTGTAAGCCTCAGTTTTCTCACCTGCAAAACGTGGATTATAATATTGAGAACATATACATTGTGGGCTTAGCACAGTACTGAACATAAAAACAAGTATTCAGGAAGGTGCTATTATCACATGGTCAATGCAGCACACAGACCCATAAGTTTGGGGATTCCAAATTAGCTGTGCTCCGATCAGCTAGAGAGGGGAATGGTAATGATCTTAAGAGTAAAGATCTAGCCCTAGCCCACCCCTCACTCCATGTTACTTTTCACTATTTAAAAGGTACTTTCACTATGGTAAAGAAAGTTAGTCAGAGAAAGACCAATATCATATGACTTCACTCATATGTGGAATTTAAGATACAAAACAGATAAACATAAGGGAGGGAAACAAAAATATAAAAACAAGGAGGGGGACAAAACATAAGAGACTCTTAAATACAGAGAACAAACTGAGGGTTGCTGGAGGGGTGGTGGGTGGGGGCTGGGCTAGTTGGGTGAGGAGCATTAAGGAGGACACTTGTTGGGATGAGCACTGGGTGTTTTTTATAAGTGACGAATCACTGGAATCTACTCCTGAAATCATTATTGCACTATGTGCTAACTTGGGTGTAAATTAAAAATAAATACATAAATACATAAATAAAAAAAAAATAAAAGGTACTTTCTTGTTCATTCTATTAGCTCTCTGTAACAACCCTGGTAGACAGGGCAACTATTGCCGCCGTCTTACAGCGGAAGCAGCAGAACTTTGAGAAGCCAAGGGGCCCACTCAGACCCCCCAGAACAATACAGATAACAGCTAATAGTTACTGAGAACTTACTTGATGCCAAGCATTGTATTAACACTTCATGTGCATGATCTCACTTAATCCTCCCATCATCCACTATGGTCTGTGGCATTATCCTAATTCACAGAAAAGAACTACATTTGGTAGGGATAATGACGAAACCACTGATTACATGTGTTATAAAAATGACGAGAAACATGAATTAGTCTATTCTATGTCTCTCCACTGCCGTCTTCTCTCCTTACAGATTCATCTTTCAGTTTACCACCTGTCTTCAGCTGTGTCTGCTGTGTAACCTGTCTGTCAAGTTTTAATGTTGATGGCGTTATTTCTTAGAAATCCTCCTTGGTTCTTTCTCCATAGTTTCCCCCATTATATGCCTTAAAACCCAAGGCTGTAGTTATTAGGATCAGTTTGAGTCCCAGAAGCATCATTTCCTGTGCTTTTAATTGTACTATCTCAGACCTTTTTTTTTTTTTTCCTTTCAAAGTCCCTCATTTTAATCTTTTATAAAATATTTTCCAGTTTAGAGTACCCCAAAGGGTGCCCGGCTGGTAGAGCATGTGACTCTGGATCCCGGGGTTGTGAGTTTGAGCCCCACTTTGGGCGTAGAGTTTAGAGAACCCCAAAGCTATTTTATTCTAGATATTTTTCTAAAGAAATACCTATCAATATTAGTTTAACAGATAAAGTGCCCCAAAATACAGTGTTGCTCCTAAAAACAGCTGAAGTTATGTACACTGGTATTCTCTTTATGCAAGCTCCAGAGACGCAGGGGTTTTGTATTCGTGAACTGCATTCTGATCCAGCATGAGGCCTTGCCCGTAGAAAGGCAAATAGAAGTATTCGTTTCATTGCCCAGCGGTAGCCCTGCCTGTGACAGGATGAAAACTGAGTACAACTCCAAGTGTAGCTTGGGTGCGTGTCTGGAGTGTGGCCCAATAATTGACAAGGTTTTCTCCTGACGGTAGTAGAAGTAATGGATTGTTTTACCGTTCAGTTCTGATTCCTCAGGCTAAGCCTCCACAGGTACTGTTTGGCAATATGCTTTATAAAGGAACCAAGTGATGGTGCTAACTGTCCTAGAGAGAGAATGCTTCTTTGAGGTAAGCTGGTGCACTTGCCAGCCTAGTTTCCACTGTGGGGTTTCTCCTTGATGGACCACGGACCTTTTACCTTTGAAAGCGTTCAGTGTCCCCAGTGGGGCAGGAACTCCCAAACTTGAAAAGCCTTTGCACACACTCAGTTTCACAGCATTGTGTTCATATTGTATTTTTATTTTAAGATTGGACATCCCGAACAAGTCCTAGAGAAATGCAGTCTGATCTGAAGAGAAGGAAATTACAAAGCCATCCCTGGGTAAAGCAAGGTGAGAGAAAGCCAGTGATAGCTTCTCAAAGTGTGTAGATGCCCCAGAGGTAAAGGTTTAGCCTTTAAAATGCAGAACTGTTCACCTTAATTTCTTAATTTTGGCGATAATTTTGTCATTCTTTTTATATGGCAGTAATTATGTTCATTTGACAAGAGTATTGAAGTCTAGTTACCTGATTAATTGTAGCAGAAATGGAGGTGGGATTAGTTGGTGGTCAGAGCCTTCACTCATCTCTTTTCACAGCCTGCATACTTGAAGCAACAACTCAGCGCCCTGTCGCCATTTTTTTTCCGTCTGCTTTGGAGACACAGCCTGCCCCTGTGGTTATAATACTGCTTAACCACGTGTTGGTTTCTCTTTTTATTCTCCTTCAGCATCAAGTCTTTCTGTTTTACTGGCTGTTTTCTTTTTCACCACAGTGTTGTTCATCCAACTTTGCCGTTCTCTCTGCAGCCTCTCCTCCCTTGGACACTCTTGTCCTTCAGGCTTATTGCTGCTGTTTTAAAATTAAGAGATGGCCAGAATTCAGTTTCCTTCTGTCATATAGACAGGGCAGGAATTGTTAGAACCATATCCAGACCTTGTGATTCAAATATTAGGTAAAATGTGACTGCCTTAGATTTGATGATAAAAGTCAGAATAAACTCACAAACTCATAAACGAATCGGTTCCATCGTAGCTTTGTCCTTTTCCCCTGGAAGGTTCTAGTGCTCCGTGTGGGAATCTGCACTGTACAAAAAAACACATCTGTGCTGAGCTTTCACCTCGATCCAACCAGGTGCGTATACAGTACGAGAGAGAGACCACGGTGAGCCCCTGGACAATTCTTCACGAGAGTCCCTCTTCCCTTCTACAGGTAAGCATTGTTCCAGATTTCAATTTGCCCAGTGTTCCTTGGTTGTTCTATCTGTTTTGTGGGAATTAGAGATACTGCAAGACTGAAGTAGTAATTCAGAACGTCTACACCTTTGGCTTAGGGCTCCAGCATTTATCAGAATTTTCCTTGATCTTGTATTTTCCTTTTAATTAAAAAATAGTAAGAACCAATGTGTGAACCAATGTATGAACCATTGTACTACAAGTATAAAAATCCATTGTGTCCACTCTTCAGATGTGGTGCCAGCATCTAGTTGTGTCAGGTGACGGTCAGCTCACTGTCGATCCAGACATGCTGGGCAACCCCCACCCTGGTTTGCTTTGTATTTCCTTCACCAGTTGGTGGATGACTGGCTCTAGAATCTTTGGAAAGCTTAGTTCATGTTCCGTTTACTTTTTCCTCAGGCTAAGACCACACTTACTACCTTTCTTGATTTGATAGGACTTGTCAGCAACCGACGAAGAGCTAGAGTTAGAGCCTCCTTTCGGGGTGGGTGGCGTCGACAGTGAGTCTGAGAGCACTGGGAGCATCCTCAGCAAACTTGACTGGAACGCCATTGAAGACATGGTGGCTGGCGTGGAGGACAAGAACCTGTCTGTCCACTGGGCCTTGGACTTGTAAGACCTGAGTATCGTTCTGTTTCCAAGCAGAGGCTAGCATCTCAGTGATGTAGTTCTGAAAGATTTGTGTGTTTAAGGGAGAGAAGCAACGAAGGAAGCAGCATGAAAATACCACCTGCAGCCGTATTATTCCCTGGGATAGCCATGCCAAGAGGGAAAATAAACACTTCTCAATAATTTTGCCTTCGTGGGGAAAGGGTTGTTTAACTGTATATAGATACATGCTTTTGCATTCGATTTCTCTTTAGGCATGCTTTTTAAAATGATGAAAAAATGAAAAGTACCTGTAAAGCCAGTTTCCATAATATTTAAGTTACTTCCAATAAAATTCTTCTATTTCACCTCCTCCTTTACTACCCCCTGAGTTTTGAGAAGCAACCTTATATGGATAAACCTGATGGAAAAAATTCTTCCGTTGAGGAGAAGAAAGTCACAATCTCACCCTGAGACATTCAGTAATGAGCTCCATTTTAAAACATAGCCTTAAATCACCTCCACAGGCCTGACCCAGGAGTTAAAAGGATCCGCCTTCCATCAATACTGGACTTCTAAATAAGCCAAGTTTCATGGAGGCCAGGTCTGTCCTCTGCTCTGTAGCCTGGAAAGCCTTGGAGAAAGAAACGAACAGGGCTGGATGCTCTGAGTGGGAAATAGGATTCCTGACCCAGAAAGCTCACATTAACTTTGTGTAAAAACCATGGTGCAGGGACGTGGGTAGTTTCTGGGGTTACACCCAAATAATGTCACAATTTGGGAGATAATTTTTATGAGAAGAAACTAAAAACCTTCACTCATTTGTTAATTTTTGGTGTAGTATCAAAGAACACTATTGCCTGAAAAAAGCTATTAAATATACCTCCTTTTCCAACTACATTTGTGAGGCCAGAGTGTTTTGGTATATACATCGACCAGAACAGCACACTGGAACAGGTTGAATGCAGAAGCAGGTATGGGAATTCAGCTGTCTTCCATTGAGCCAAGCATTAAAGAAATTTGTAAAACTATAAGACAATACTACTCTTCTCCTAAAGTTTTGTTTTGGAAAATAGTTATTTTTGTAAATATGTGTTGTAAACATTGAATGGGTCATTGTAATTAAAAATGTTTAAACATTCCTTTGTTTTAATTTTTAACATGATAAATGTTCATAGACATACCCACATAAACAAAAGCTCTTTAGGACCCTCAATAATTTTTATAAGGAGAACACAAAGTTTGAGAACTGCTGCTTTAGGGCGAAGCGTGAACTCTTAACAACTTGACATTTCACACACACCAGAAATAAAGGGGTTTTACAATCGTATATTCCCTTTTACCTCCCCGTTCCTGTTCTGATTTAAACATTTAGGTTTTTTTTTCCTTAAATATTTATGAGAGAGAGAGCACGAGCAGGGAGGAGGAGAGGGAGACATAGAATTTGAAGCGGGCTCCAGGCTCTGAGCCGTCAGCACAGAGCCCGATGTGGGGCTCGAACTCACAAACTATGAGATCATGACCTGAGCTGAAGTCAGACGCTTAACCGACTGAGCCACCCAGGTGCCCCTTTAGTCGTCTCTTACGGCAGTTCTCGTTTCCAGTGCTTTTTCATTTCTTCCTGTAGCTTCAGCTCTCTGTCTAGTATTTCCCTTCAGCCTGAAGATCATTAGCATTTCGTATAGTGCGGATCTTCTGGCAACTAATTCTCTCAGGCCTCATTAACAAAACTATATTTTACCCTCATTATTGAAAGGTACTTTTTGTACCCCTTATTCTAGAGTAAGATTTCTACCTCTAGACTGGATACCTGGAGTGTTAATGAGGTGTTAGCCAGGTCTCTCTACTCTGGCTGGGCAGAGCCTCCCTCACCCCCCGGCCGTGCTCACCCTCATAGTGACTACTTTCTGGTGTGCCTCAGGGAGTCTTGTACTGAACGCAGCAGCTCAGCCCCGTCTGCACAGACTTTGGGGGGTCATTTCTGTGCAGCCACAGCTTCCTTTTTTCTCTGTTGCCCTGGCCTGCAGATTCCAATCACTATTACCACCCTGCCCTCTGAGCTCTGCCTTTTCAGCTTCGTAGGACCACAAGTGCCCTGCTCAGACTCTAGTTCGTTATGTTGGAGTCATCAGGACAATATCCTTAAGCAGACAGCTAGGCGTTCACGAGACTTACCTCATGAGTTCCCCTTCTCTCCAGGATCACTGTTTTGTGCGGTTTTCCACTGTCTAAGAGCAGTTGCCTCACATGTATTTTGCCTGACTTTATGGCTCAGACAGGCAGACGAGTCAGGTAGTAGTTACTCTGTCATAGGTGAGGTGGAAGTGTTCTCTTAGCGAACATCCATACAATTAACCTGAAAATGTGGAGTGAACAAGGGCAGAGAATATCAGCAGAGGACTGATAATCCTAGGTAGTCTCAACCCCTATCTTGAGTATGTCCTTAGTCTAGTCTTCAAAACACTGCAGTACAATGGGGCGCCTGGGTGGCCGAGTCCATTAAGCATCTGACTCTTGATCTTGGCTCAGGTCCTGATTTTCACATTCATGGGATTGAGCCCCATGTCAGGCTCTGTGCGGACAGCGTGGAGCCTGCTTGGGACTCTCCCTCCCTCCCTGCCCTTCCCCCACTTCTGCTCTCCCCCTAAATAAACATTAAAAAAAACTGCAATATGATTATTTTGCTTTGTGCATCTTAACACAGGGGAATCATCCAAATGAATGTTTCAGACCCGACTTCATGCCCTCCATACATAGATGAAAAGCAGTTTAAAATATATAGATTTTAAACACTTACCATGCTTGGGAAATACCTCCAGTTATCAAAAGTGTTCCCCAATTTCTCAAAACTGAATCTTTGCTCACATTTTTAGTAGAAAAGATTATACAGAGGCACCTGGGTGACTCAGTCGCTTAAGCACCCGTCTTCGGCTCAGGCAGGTCATGATCTTGCGGTTCATGAGTTGGCAGCCTGCGTTGGGCTCTGTGCTGACAGCTCAGAGCCTGGAGCCTGCTTCAGATTCTGTATCTCCCTCTCTTCCCCTCTCCTGCTCACATACTCTCTCAAAAATAAACATTAAAAATTTTCAAGAAAAGAAAAGAGGCTATACAGCATTTAGCATGGTGTATCACTAAATCAAAGTATTCTGGCTAAGTTTGGAATCCACTGGCATAGGAAGCTCAAACAAGGCTGCCAAGTATATATATGGACCTGGATTTAAAACACTTGACTTCAGACTTCCTTTCTCACTTCAGCACCCACTGTTGCCAGCCAGAGTCTATACTCAATAAATGTTGGATGGACTAATGGTAAGCCATTATTGCTTAACCATTTTCCATTCCTCAATAAGTCAGATAATTATTAGATACCATGCTTTGTGTCTTGCTTAGTTTTTGTCTAAGAAATCAAACCTTGGATCTTGCTGAGGAAATGTGAGAAAAAGGAAAATGCACTTGATAATTGCTCAGAAGTCACATTGGGTAGCCCCTCCGGAACCCCCACTTTCCTTTACGCATTTTTTGCACCCTGAACATTCCTGTGTGTTCAGCATCTGGACTATGGCCCTATGTAATGAAGGAGACCCTGGTGGAAACTAATGCTTTCATTACCATAAAAATACTAAATCTGGGTAATAAGTGAGAGGAAAAAACTCCTTGTTAGGTAAAGTTAATTTGTAAGTTGGGGATGAATGGCACAGCCTGTTACTATATATGTGGGACTGGGGGGAAGATCTGTGCCACAAGTTGCCTAGCTGAAGGGAAAATTTCTATATAGAGTTTTAAAAAATGAAACTAAAAAGTACTTAAAATATTCAAACCCAGTAAATGTAAAAACAAGCTAATTAAAATAATGACAGTGTTAAGAATTTTTAAATGGTTTCTAGATAGTGTATTGATAAATTATTTTTATTCTTTCTCTCTCAAGACCCAAGGAAAGGATAATAAAGGAATTTTAAAATGTATAAATCAACACGAAAAAAATTAGAGATGTTGCCGGGTGAGAGAAATAGCAATCAGCATAAAGAGGATAGAGGAGGCCATAATATAATTTGTGCAAAAGAGGATAGTGATAAACAGTGAACTTAAGACTCAGAACTGACAGGCACAAAAAGGGGAGAGACCGTCATGGCCGTGAAGTCTCATGTAGGACAGTTAAAGCTCCTCATCTCTGCGGCCTTTGTGCAAAGAACTCCCAGCTGCTAGGTCCCAGGCAGGAGTCTAGCCCTCCATCTGGTCACCTGAGAGCAGAGCTCAGCAAATCTGGCCTACTCTCTGTTTCCAGAGATAAAGTTTTACCGAAACGTTCAATCTGCCCATCCATTTACACACTATCTACGCTGCTGCTGTTAGTGGCAAAGGTGAGTAAGTTGCTACATAGACTGTGTAACTTGCAAGGCCTAAAATACTTATTTCTGGCCTTTTATAGAAAAAGTTCCACCGGAAGAACAGCCAGCCAGGCACCCCTAAAAATGTTTTTTGGTTTTTTTGTTTTGTTTTTTAAACAAATTGGAATGCTCAACGACAGAGGAAACCGTATTCTCACATTCCCACGAGGTTATTTCTGTTTATAAAGAGGATTTTTATTTCTGATTGGTGAAAGGCAAGAGTTCTACATCAATTGATTCCCATGTTGTTGTTGTCGTTTTAATGTTTATCTTGAGGGAGGGAGGAAGGGGCAGAGAGGGAGAGAGAATCCCGAGCAGGCTCCACCACACTGTCAGTGCAGAGCCCCATGTGGGGCTTGATCCCAAGAACTGAGATCCTGACCTGAGCTGAAATCAAGAGTCAGAAACTTTGAGCCTCCTAGGTGCCCCTGTTCTTGGTGCTTTTGAGTGAGGGGCAGCAATTTCTCCTTCAGTAGGCTGAGCAGATTAAATATTTACCTTGCAGAATATGCCACACGGCAAGGTCTTAGATTAGGGGCAGACGGCAGCAGACTTGATTGTGCTTGCAGGTCCAGACTACGATGTGTTCTCTACTCTGGCTCTACTGACGATAAAGCTGGGTACTCTTCCTCCCTCTTTTGACTCCAGTTTATAATTCTAATCAGAACTTGAAGGCATGAGGAATGTGATTTATCAGCCTCCTTAAATCTGAACATAGGAGGCATCACTGAGCTCAGGTTTCCAAATGGCAAGTGAGAAATCTTCTTTCTAATCTGACAGATAGATATAAGGAGATATTGCTTTCATAAATAAGAACAGATAACTGTAGGGGCGCCCGAGAGGTTCAGTTGGTTAAACCTCTGACTTTGGCTCAGGTCATGATCTTGCAGTTCGTGAGTTCAAGCTCAGAGCCTGGAGCCTGCTTCAGATTCTCTGTCTCCCTCCTTCTCTGCCCCTCCCTTGCTCATGCCATCCTTCTCTGTCTCTTAAATATAAATAAATGTTAAAAAAAATTAAACAAAACAAAAAACAAGTAACCGTATGGGAGGAACAATCAGAGAACAAGAAGAAACTCTGAAGTTAAAAATATAGCCAAATAAAAAATTTCATGGAAGTTAAAAGATAGAGCCAAAATACCAGCCCCATCCTCAAAATGGGCAAAAAAACCACAACTGAGACAAGTCCAGGAAGAGTACCTGACTTAAGGAAACCACAGAGAAAATAAGAACGTACAGGGGCAAGGCACCGGCTGGCTCAGTCTGTAGAGTGTGTGTGACTCCTGATCTCAGGGTTGTGGATTCAAGCCCCATGTTGGGCATGGAGCCTACTTAAAAAAATAAAGGAACTAAAGGGGAAGAAATTATCAAGATTCTTCATAGCTAAGGACACAGATGAAATGATTAAAAGTCTGTATGTACTCTGAAAAATGAATTTTTAAAAGACACCCATTAAGGGAATCAAAGTGAAAATTTAAAATGTGGGAAACACATAAAACATTCTAAAAGCTTCTAGAGAGGGAAAAGACAGGTTGTATATGAAGGAACAAAATCAGTATGGTAGTAGCTCTCTTAACAGCAACAGCACAGGCTAGATTTCAACTCAGAATTCTAGACCCAGCTATCAATTCTCAGGTGAGAATAAAGACATTTTCAGACCTCCAATGACTCAAGTTTGTCCCTATGTGTCCATTCTTAGAAAGCTATGGCAGTTTATGCTCAAGCAAAAACTGAACATTTCTAGGCAAAAAGGAGGAAGGCATGGATTCCAGACATGGGTTCTGGACCCAACCGAGAGTGGAAGGAAAAGTCTGGTACAGCGCCTTTGCAGCAGTCCTGGAAAGTCAGTCTGTACTGGTGCAAAATATTAGAGCAGCTCCAGGAAGGAGCTTCTGGATGGAGGGATGCGGGTGGGGGTGGAGGTGGAGTGCAGGAGCGGGGAGTGGGGGAGATACTCAAACAGAGCGCTCTACGAGAATTACAGATTACTGTGTGGAACTTATGTGAATGAAAAGCAAAGCGATTTCACTCAAGGGAAATGAGTATACAGGAAACATTCATCTAGCACACTAAAATGCCAGCTGTGATTGAACAATATTTAGATAGTTTTATATTACATAAATGCTCATTAAATACAGCGGTATCCATATTGGAAGGACAGGAGATAAGAACTAAGTCCTCATCTTTCATAAAAAAAGTTAATAGGAGATATAATAAAGTCTAGACTTAATAGTTCCATTACGATTAATAAATTGTAATAGTACATTTAGAAATATAGCTACCCAAAGAAAAAACTAAGAGTTGAAAGTGGGTGCTTCTGTGAACAAGGGATTGTTTGTTTAATTAGAAAAACCAGTAAATAGAAACTGTATGTATTATTGCATTAAAAGCCTATCTTCTTGAAATTTTTATCTTGGGATTACTTTGTATAAAAGGCAGGATTTTAAAAATTCAATCAACAGTTACAAGCTATTCAGAAATCCACTAAGCCTACTTTTCTCCTTTTTGGATAATGTCCTGTCTTTTCATTCCTTTCCTCACTTCAAATTGTGGTCATTCCTCACGGGCTATCCTTCAGATGAATCGAGTGTAACCCATGTTGTCTTCTACGTGGATACCTACCCAGGAAGACTTGTCTCACTGCATCTTACTAAGGAAATTCACATCTGTTCCCTCCTTATTACAATTTAAACAATATCCAGCCAAAGCTACATGACCAATTTAATCATTTTACAAATGAGGCCACTTCTTTCCTTTCACCACCACCCAAGCTATCATCTTTCACATGGACCTTTATGGCCTCCTCAATCACTGTATAAATTGTAGTTAGTGATCTTTAAAAAATGCAACTCTGATTTCACAAATGCAAATCCCTATTCTACCCCCACCCATCTTAATTTCTTTAATGGCTTCCTATTGCTCCTAGGACATCCTTACCATGGTCTGGTCTACAAAAGCATCTGATGACCATCTACGTCATCAGCTTCATCCTACGGTCTTGTTCTTTGCCATTCCCTGGAACCATGAAGCTTCTGAAGGCGCCCATGCATATGCTGTGCCATCCATTTGGGATTCTCCTTGCGTCCCTTTCCTCTATTTTTTCCCCTTAGAATTCAAACCTCAACCATCATGTCCTAAGGAATGAACTGCTGGGAGCAATTAAAAATTATTTCCCATTTCTTAATTGTTCAACCAACATTATTTGGTATCTTTATTATATGTCAGACTTTATCTGAGGATTAGTTTCACTTGGAGAAGAAAGCCTTCTCATCTCCCTCAGCCCTCCAGACTACTCCAGTGCTACATATGCTCATAGATTTTGTTACTTTTTCTCTCAAGAACACAACTCAGTTGTAATTTAATAACTGTTAAATTGTATACTTTGTGGTTCATTTCCTGTCTCTCTCACTGGAACACAAACTTCTTGCCATTGGTCCAGCACAGTTCATTGCTTATAGTAAGCACTCAGCAAATACCTGTCAAGTGACTGAATTTGCAAAAAACTAAAAATAACCAGTGTCAGTACCAAGTGATCTCCAAGACCAACTCTTAGTATGACAGAAAGAAGAATCCATGTTTGAAGCTCAAGAAAGGAGTGCAGAATGTAGCCTGTGATTTCTCAATCTCTCCATTACCAAAAGTCACCTCTTCACTTCAGTAATTCGTTCTTAGGGCCACACTCTTACACCTGGTTTCCAGAACCACTCTACCTCAGAAACTCACACATTTCTTCCTCTATCACCCCGTTATTCCATTTCTGCTACTCCCGTTACACTTGCTTTCCCATTTGATGGAGGCCTTTAAGCCTTAATCCTTCCTTTTTCTCTCATGCTAGCTCATTTACACCCCCCAGGGTTTCCCAGTCCTGACCCAGAGACAGATCACCTTCTTCATTGAGCAGCTGGCCCCACTAGCGAAAAATAACACAATTATGCATTTTGTCATCATCATGGTTCCCTACAATGTAGCCAGTGAGTGATCTTTCTGAACCACAACCCGAGTATATTATACCGGGTTAAATCCCTTCCAAATTTTTGAAGGGGCTTTTCAGGCCCTTTATTACCTGCTTTTCTCTCCAGCTTCACTATTTGGAAAAGCATGTCAGTACCTGTTGTCTCTCTTTCTGCCCAGCCACTCTCCCTGGCAAGATTTTCATTCATTTCCCAACTTTGTGTTTGGCTTTGCTCTCTTTCTAAAACTGCTCTCCCTAAAGGTTTCCGTTTACTTCCTGAAAGACAGGATCAGTAATTTTTCCATTTTGATCTTCCTGCATTTCACATGTTGCTCCCTACTTCATCCTTGAAACTCTCTAACCCCTGGTTTCTGGATTCTCCCCATCTTCCTCTAATCACTTCTCCAGTCTCTTCCACAAATTCACTGTCCTGCTGTCCCTTAAATGCTGGTAGTCTCCAAGGTCCTTCCTTTGGCTCTGTGCTGCCCACTCAACAGCTTACGTACTGATGAGTCCCCAAAGCAGGCTCAGTCCAAAGTTCCCCACTGAAGGTGTCATGTTCCCACCTTTTGGACGTCACCCGAACAGCACTCAGATACTGGTTTCCAGCATGTTTAAACCTAGTTATGGAAAGTAGAGAAACCTGATAGCTATCCTCGATACCTCCGTCTTCCTTACTTGAGTCAGTCAACTGTCAAGTCCTGCTATTTTTATCTCAATACATGTGCAATCTCTCCAATCTTCTCTTTATCCCTACAACAATCGTCAGCCTAGTTCAGGCTCTCACTATCTCTGAGACTATTGCATTTATATTCTCTTCTTGACACTCTCGAATCCATCTTCTACATAACAGCCAGTGAGCGTCCACTAACCCCTTGCTTACCATTCTTCCGGTGCCTAGGTCTTAAAATTTAAGTTCTGGACAGTGTATGCTTAGCTCTCCTTACTTTCCGTAGCTTCATCTTTAGATACTCTACTGCACAAATGCTGGTTCCTCCACACAGTGCGTCTACACTTTCAGAACTCCATTGCCCAGATCTCCCTCACTTAAACCAAACATTGTAATGATCCAAATATGCACAAAAGATAATTATGGATTTTTTAAAAGTAATCTCTATGCCCATTGTGAAGCTCAAACTCGAAACCCTGAGATCAAGAGTTGCATGCTCTACTGAGCCAGCCAAATGCTCCAATTATGCTCCTTCTTTAAATAGGCTTCCACACAACATGCTAACGGGTTGTATTGACCAAACTTCATACTACACTTATTTCAGAATCACATAGTTTTATGCTGTGCTCTGAATTCAAAGTTAATACTCTTCGCCGATCCAAGTTTCAGCCTTCTACTAAAGACTAGCCAGGTTCAAGAATTTTTCCATTTTGATCTTACTGCATTTCACATGTTGCTCTCTACTTCCTCCTTGAAACTCTCAAACCCCTCCCTGGTTTCTGGATTCTTCCCATCTTCAAGATTAGCCAGGTAATATAGAAAATAATTAAAATAAAAATGGGACCCATAAAGTGTCACATTTTTACCTTCTCTGTTTATCTAACAGGATGGCAGGCATCTCAAAATCTGAGGCTATGAAGTGGATCTTTTGAAAAGGTATAAAAAAATCCACAAGATTTAGTCATTAGTTTGTCTACATTCTTATCTTACAGACGACTGAGTAAGGACGTTCCAGATGAATCTTCTTTGTAAGAGCAACTGATCTGGGAGGTTAAAGCCTGGAGGGTTGCTCTTGGCTCTTGGTACTAAGTAGGTGTATATAGGTAACCCTTGAACAATGCAGGGTCAGGGACACCGAACCCCTGCATAGTTGTGTGTAACTTCTGACTCAAAAGCTTAGCTACTAATAGCCTACTGCTGACCAGAAGCCTTACTGATAATACTATTAACACATTATATGTATTATATACTGTATTCTTACAATTAAGCTAGCAAAATCACAAGGAAAATGTTACAGTATTTGCATGTAAATGGACCTGCACAGTTCAAACACCTGCTGTTCAAGGGTCAACTGTAACTTGTAGACACCAATTCATCTATTTGAGCCTCAATTTCTCTTCGCCTGTAGTTAATGGATTTCCAAAGCAGGTCATGCATGTCACTGGAGTGGGAGTGAGCGGAATATCCCCTGAAATTATATGCACAATTGTGTTTAGTCTCCTAAGAAGGATTTGTTTAGTTTCCTAAGTAGAGATGTCGTGGCTTTCATTAGATACTTAAAGAGGTTCAGGAATTCCAAAGAGGTTAAAAGCATCTGAATTAAATGAGTTCTCAGATCCCTCTTTTCCTAAGACTCTATAAATATATATTTTTTTAATTTTTCTTTTAACATTTATTCATTTTTGAGACAGAGAGAGACAAAGCATGAGTGGGGGAGGGGGAGAGAGAGAGGGAGACACAGAATCAGGTGCAGGCTCCAGGCTCTGAGCTGTCAGCACAGAGCCCGACACAGGGCTAGAACTCATGGACTGTGAGATCATGACCTGAACCAAAGTCAGACGCTTAACCGACTGAGCTACCCAGGCGCCCCAAAATATTTTTTAAAACTATGGAATGTGGAGAATCCATGATCAGGTTAGGTTTTATGACAAACTTAGATTATAATTACGTTTTCCTGATCTTTGTTCTATGTTTTCAACCTAGTAAGGTTATTAAGCCTAAATTACAATTCTAGGCAAGTTATGATCAAGACAAATTTACACTGCCATTTCTTGCGGAAAAAAATGGGTGAAGACAGTACAACTGTATGACAAAGTAACACAAAATAACTTTTCATTTCTAAGGTTCTAATGACTGAGATTAATGAATGACTAAAAAAAAGTCACAGAGGCAAAATTACATTCAACAAAACTGCAATGCCTACAAACTGTATAATAAAAAATAATCACGACTGGTTGTCCGCTTATCTCACGCAGTAGTTAACAAAATTTCTAACAAAGGAACTTTAATCACAGGGCATCTTCTGTTATCTTTAATTTAAACTTCTGTTTCCTTACTTTAGTTCTTCATCTCTAATTGCCAGCTTGCTATTTGCCAACTAAAATTCTAAGGACTAAATGTTTATCACCAGCTTTCTGAAAACTGGACCTACCTACCTCCTTACTTTATTACGTCTGTAACGGCACCCCTTGTTCTGGTTATGCAGGCTTAAGAATCAATACACAGCAGTTTGGAAGAAAGACGTCTCTCAAACCCATAATAAATTCAGTTACAAAAAAGGATTACAAACCAGAAAATAAATGTTTCTCTATTTAGAATCAACTATTTCTTAAGAATCCAAGGACAAAATTCAGTTTCTTCATAAAAAACTTGTAAACAATAAAAGATAAAGAAATCTATAGATTAAGATCTAAAACTAAAAAAGACATTTTGAGGACATTGAAAATTTGATGTTACTGGGTATTTGATGTCAAGGAGTATTAATATTTAAAGATGATATATTTATAGATGAAATACAGTATCTGGGGTTTCAGAAAAATATAACTGAGGAGAGTATATAGGGTATAGCTGAAATAGGCTTGGTCAGAAACTCAGAATGAAATGAGTGATGGGTCTGCGGTGCTTCTCTAACAAAAAGTTAAAATCATTAAAAAAAATCCTGATGAGAATAAAAATGTGTGTATTCTGCATCACTGTGGGCAATGAAGCCACGTACAAGTGGAGTCTCGCAAAGAAGGGTGGGTAGGTGGTTTTCACTCGATCATCACACAAACACACAGGGATTTTATGGCCACTTGGTCAATAAACTATGCAAACGGGAACTTGTCTGGTCAGTGACCTATTATACCAAATTTACATTCAACTGTTTCTTAGGACCAACAGAACAGTGAGTGCATTTAGGAAAATCTTCAAATAAAAAAATTACAGCACTTTGTGTAATGAATAACATGCTTCCTATGGCAAAAATTAGCTAAGGGGTTATACTTTAGTTTTAAAATGAGCAAGGCAAACAGCAAAAGGTTCAAACACATAGGATTTCTGTAGAGCAAAATTTACTATCAAGGGTTTCAAATTACATGATCATTTCAAGTGAATGATCTGATGGGTTTTATCTTTGCAAAAGTAACCTTATTCCAGTTTAATATCAATAGTTTTGGAGATGCAGACCACCTGGGTGCTGCACTAGTGACCACAATGAATTCTTTGTGCAACCAAAAGTGGTGGGTGGAGAAAACCACATACCTTCCTGGATAAGTTCACTTTCTAAATGAACATATAACTTGGCTCATTGCTCATGAAATCCACATTGGACAGAAAAGCTTGACTTACCTGTCTTCATGGATAGACTATAGTCATCAATAATTGTGTGCTTCAGATACCTGCTAATGGTTCAAATATTCAACACATCAACAAAGTGAGCTACATACTACTTTTCTTTAAACGTTCAGAATTTCTTACTCGAGATTACTAATTTGTTTCCTTGCATTTGTATTTTGATATGAATTTTTAAACTACCTATTGTTTGTCAAAATAATAATAAACAATTTAAATAAGAAAATACAAAAATTTCATATTAATATATTAAAGTGAAGAGGTACTTGGCACTTTTTATATCAAATAGAACACACTTTTTCAATACAAATCAGTAAAACATGATTTGGCGTATTACAGTATCAACAAACTATAGATTAAGACTGAACTTTGTAAATCCTTAATATATTTGAAAAGTTTGATTTTGTAGATTTGACTGTCAAAGCCTTAACCTATTTTACTGTTAAGACCTAAAAAGTTCTTGAGAAATCTACTTTTTGAAAACTTTGGTTTATATACTTTAAGGGTTGAGGCTTAGGAGTTATATCGACATTTGGCTTATATTAATAGCTAAAATACTGGAACTCAGAATATATGGAAAATTCATGAAC
This sequence comes from Paguma larvata, assembly GCA_030068075.1. NCBI lineage: Eukaryota > Metazoa > Chordata > Mammalia > Carnivora > Viverridae > Paguma > Paguma larvata. The sequence goes on along the minus strand of CM057826.1, from coordinate 28,061,811 downwards.
TTAGCAATTCACCTGGCAACAGAAGTCTTATCTACTGTGTGCCTAGTCCCTAAAGCACACTCTGAACAGGATCCCTAAGTATACACACACTAAGTATCCTTTAGGAACTGGTTTACTTTCAATAAGGATCATCTCCTTTAATTGTTGACATTTAATTAGAACTATTAGAATAGTGAGACACAATTATTCCAACTCCAAATTTAAATCTCTATTATAACATTTATAAGCTACTTACTGAATCCATCTGAGACTCAGCTTTCCTTATCTACAAAATGGGGATAAAATATTTAACTAGCAGAGATTTTATAAGAATTAAGTAACAGCATACATGATGGTCAGGCTTCACAGCATTCAAAATCGGTGTCACTACATCTTCTTTAGAACTCTACGGGCTTGACTTTATATTCCTGTATTTTCTCTAAATTAGTATTTTACTCTTATTGAATTACTATTGTTTTCATTAGCTACCTCAAGTCCTTTCTGATTAAACATACTACTCCATGGGGGAAAAAGCAATCTAGTTTTATTCTACAGAGTTTACAGTAAAAAGGAGGAGGAAACATACAATTAAGTGGAAGAAAGTGGGAAAACATTTCCTTCAAGAAAATGTTCTGAAAGAATTCCACATCTGAAGTAGATCCTGAAAAGTTATTTTCATTGTGGTTTAATAGATGTTCACAAAAAGGTATTTTGTGGCAATGTCACTTTTCCTCACAAATTGAGAATCTTCGTTTATTGGCCAATTTCATAAAACTTAACATTCTAGAGGTCAACTTTTAAAAATGAACTTAAAAATAAGTACACATTGTTTAAAAGACTGAAATCTGAAACACACCTTCTCCCCTGCAATTTTAGGCATTACTATTTCTGAGCATCGACTATGCAGATTGACTGATTAAATACCCACTCTCCCCATTTGTAATAACAACCGCTCTCCAAAGAGGTATAAAATGTTTAGAATAGAAAATGAGTAAACATCTCAACTAGTAAAATTACTCCTTTATCAGCATTAAAAAATAACTTGTGAAAAATGTAATGTAATTACGAAGTGTCATATCCACTCTATTTCTAAAATAACACACGGCATAATTTTAACTAAGAGAAATGCTAGTTTCCCAAAATAGCATGATTGTTACCTTTGCCCGAGGTTTAAAAAATAAATATTACCATCATGACATCACTAGAAAGAAATTGAAGCATACAAGGAATAAACTATAGTTTCTTTTTATATCAAAATGTACTCTTGAAAATGTGTTTGGCACAGTGCTAAATCATATATAGTTAATACTAAATATTGCAGGATACAATAAAACCCTGGAGTTAACTGTTTACACCCTCTTATGGGAATGAAAATAATAGATACCAATTATTCAGAAGTCAGCCTATACAAACTGTATAAACAATATTTTATGTTTTGCTTTGAAAACCAGTGATATAATAAATTTTACATAAAAGACTGCAAAATAATATAAATGGATTTAAACAGATCTTTACAATAAGAAATTCAAATGGAAACAGACAAGTAACAAAGAGAAGTAAAAAAATTTATTGCAGTATTCGCTCCACCAGATTGCCTGGGGATCCCTTTTCTTGTATTGTTTTCAGGGTGACCTAATACATCAAAATCTACATTTACAAAAACTCCTTCTGCAGATAGGTCATAGATACTGCATGCTTTTTTTTTTTTTTTTTTTTTTTCAACAGAATAAATTATATATCCAGGAGAGTCTGCCATTTTACAGCCTGGAAAAAACAATGCTTCCCTGGAAACTGGGCTAAGCTAAAGAAAGCCATCCGCTGCTAGGTTAAACTCCAAGAACACTTTATTAAGAACATTAACAGACTAATTTCCAACATTCACTTGTTTATTTTTTAAACAGAAAGTTTTTTTTCCAAGATATAAACAATTTTTGTTAAACTATAATACAGTGGGAGTAAAAATGAACTGAGAATCTGTTTCTGCTGCACAACAGCGAAGGGAGCTCCCACAAAAATGTTTGCCCAACATTTCCTTCTTTTGTTCCTGCATCCCAGGTTCCATTCTTACTCTTCATAAAACTGATTTTTTTTTTGCCAGAATGTTGATATTTCAAGTTTTTCTGCCTTTTAAAAAAAATTCCTGTAAATTTGGCTGCATGTACAAATTCATTAGCTGGAAGTCCCATCCTTGGCGGCATACAGGGATCGTAAAGTCTGAACAACTTTATTAGTCAGCTTATTAGCACTCGTTAGAGCAATTTTTTTGTAAATAATGTCTGACTCTTTAATAGTGTCTACCCAAGGCACCAGTTTGCGGCCATCACGGCGCTTAGCCTCAGTCCAGGAGCCACTGTAGGAGCCTGCCATCCACTGAACACTGAAGCCATTGCTGGTTTTCTGTACTACTCTTGCAATTTGTGGTCGATCTTTGTACTTTGGACAGCAAATAGCGATGACATCCATGACGTCAACACTTTCATTCATCTGTGCTGCCAACTCCGTAGAGTCTGAATTTCGTTTTGACCTTCTCAATGACTAAAACATTGGGAGGGGGGAAAAAAGACGAAGTGTTACACAAAAGAATTTTAGTGAAATTTTTGTTTTTATTGCTTTTAATCCCTTGACGCCGGGAGTTTGGGATTTCCCAGCACACTTCCATTGCCGGCAATGAGACGCACCGTGACCGCCAGCGCCAAGGGGTTAACATATACTTGTAAAACCATATAACTCTTAATTTGTACCCGTGTCTTTACTCTTATTGATATATAAAATTATATATACATATGAACCATAAAGCTACATAAAACTTAGCAACAATAAAAAAGGATAACACACATTAATACAATCCAAAAAAAATTAATAACCCTTTATGCTGGATAAGTCTCATTTCTGTTTTTTTTTCTTTTTTATTGTCTTTTATGTTAAACTTTCTACAAAAGGATGTATAAATGGTTAAGTAGAGAATCTCTATCTACAAAATGTTTTCTCTCATAAGTATTACATTACTTGGTGTACATTTAATAGACTGACATATATAAGCACATAAAAATCATTTTACGTAATACGCTGCGAAATACGTTGACTCCTCCTCCGCCTCACCCCTGAAGTGCCTCCTCCTCTATCCTCCCCATCACTTTCATCATCTTCTGTCTCTGCTGCTGCATTATTTTTAGGGCTGCCTCCTCCGAGCAGCGAGGTAATTGCTTTGTTCCGAGCGTTTGTACTAGCTGACACCTCCCCTTCTTCCTCCTCTTCATCAGGGTCCAGATGTTCCATGAGAAGTTTGAACTACAAAAATTAGACATGAAGTTAGAATTTTATGTACGTAATTTCAAACAAGATTGTTAAATCCTTAAATGTTTCCTTTAAACTTTTTTTCCCCTAAATGTTTTCTATGGCAGTAGTTGGGTGTGGGTACTAGTTTAATTTAATTGCTAAATAGACTTTAGCTATTGTCAAATCAGGGCCTGGTAAATATTTCCTATAAAGAGCCCGATAGTAAACATCTTTGGCTTTTGTATACCATGCAGTCTCTGTCATAACTACACAACTTTGTCATTGTAGTGTGAAAGCATCTAGCGACTACATATAAATGAATGGGCATGGATGTTTTAATAGAGGTTTATGCAAACAGGCAGTAGGGGGAAGAAAATAGGCAGTGGGGGCCAGATTTGGCCCATACTTTGGAGTTTGCTGACCCTGATCCAAGTCATCAAGCAACAAGGTGATTAACAATTAATTGCTGATAGACATTTTTCACATTTTCTGCCCCTTCTGCCATCTCCCAAAGTAAGAAGATAAAAGAGGATAAAAAGAATGTTAAAGTATTTTAAATGAGAATTAAAATAATGTTCAGCTTTAAAGTATAAGGTTTACAGTCTATGAATATGAAAATCACAGTGTAGGTTTCATTTTTGGTCAAAAATATCATTATTAGTTATGTTTAGCCACTTGCTTTAAGTAGATTAAAACAAAAAACTAATTTTATTTTTGGGGGATAACCCCCCAAATATTTCTTTAAACATAAAACTTTACTGTGGTAAACTACACATAAAACTTACCATTCTACTGATTTTAAACTGTTCAATTCACTGCCATTAAGTATATTCACTAAATTGTGTAATCATCGCCACCATCATTTCCAAAACTTTTTTATCATTCCAAACAGAAACTGATTCTGTTCTTATTAACACAATAGCTCCTCATTCCTTCTGTTAACTTGTATTCTATTTTCTGTCTCTATGAATTTGCCTAGTATCTTAAAGACATTTTAAGTGTTTTTTTATGTTTTTTAAGTTTATTTGAGAGAGGCAGAGAGAGCATGAGCAGGGGAGGAGCAGAGAGAGAGGGAGAGAGAGAATCCCCAAGCAGGCTTCACCCTGTCAGCGCAGAGACTGATGTGGGTGGGGTTTGATCTCACAAACAGTGAGATCATGACCTGAGGTAAAATCAAGAGTCGAATGTTTAACTGAGCCACCCCTGGTGCCCCAAGACATTTTAAAAGCACTTTTTGTACACACACACACTCTCACATACTTGTTAACAGAGTACATATGTAAGAGACATACAAATATATAAGCCTGTATTTATGCTTCTGTAAGAATACGTGAAAAAGTACTAATACTGGTTGCCAGGAAGGAGAGCAACAGAATGGCTAAATAGGGCAGGAGGTGACCTTTCATGGTTTTTCCTTTTATGAACTATAAGCCATGTAATCTACTGAATTAAAAAAAAAAATACATACATGGGCATGACTTTTTCCTGAAACTTGCCTAAAAGCTTTCATTCTTCCTAAAATAAAATGAGCAGTGGGCTGGCATTTCCTAAGAAAAAATACTTACGATGCAATGGGTGAAATGGGAAAGGCGAGCTTCAAGTAACTCATTAAAACGACATACAGAAAAATCATCCTGATAGTTTATGAAGCTTCAATGTAAGAGAGACAGCTATCTCCCTGCAAAGAATCTACTTTTCAAGAAAGTCTTTATTAGAAAGAAATAGATTTTGGTTTTACTACTCACATCTAGATACTGTTTTACTATACTCCTCTTCACATCTTCAGTGATTTTGGAATTAGCCATATCACTCCGCAGGAAGTCCAGTGTTTGTTTGGGATGAAAATGAACTCCTGTTTTCCGGTTTATCGCTTTATCATATACTTTCGCAGATTCAGATGGAGAGTATTTCTGAATTTTACTGTTTTGGGAAAACAAAGTCATTAACTTTAAATTTTTTTCAGGCTTTTATATTTAAAGTGATTGTAGTTAAATTAATTTACTAATAATTAAACTTTTTATCATACAGATTTCAGCCAGTGAACTTGTACACAAAAATAAAAAAAAATTTTGAAAGAGAAGACAAAGACAAAGATTAACAAGAATAATATTCTCTTGTTTCCACTAGTATTTGTCTGAAATACAGGCATCATTTAAATGAAAGTAATTTCTCATGTCTGTTTTTGAATCCCATGATCATGACTGTAGAACAGTTTCGATATAAATACTTGTTTATGTAACTGGTCTACCTCCTACTTTCCTGCCCTTCTAACTCTTCATCCTCTACACAGCAACCAGAATGTTTACGAACCTGTTTCACATTATTAGTAACTCTGGCTTAGAAATCTTCCCAATTTAGGGTGCCTGGGTGGGTTAAGCATCGGACTTTGGGTTTTGGCTCAGGTCTTGATCTCACGGCTTCATGGGTTTGAGCCCTGTGTTGGGCTCTGTGTTGGCAGCTTGGAGCCTGCTTGGGATTCTCTGTCTCCTTCATTCTCTGCCCCTCCCCCACGTCACTGATGCTGTCTCCCTCTCAAAATAAATAAAAGTTAAATAAAAAAAATCTTTCCAACTCCTTAGCACCATCCTAAGACTTTACAAGGTTTTACATTATTTTAAATTAGTTGCTAAAATTTAATATCAAGATTATTTCTCATAAAAACCTGGATTATCTGGCTTCTACCGAAAAGGTGAAAGCTCTTGGCTACATTATGTCTCTTCTGTGGCAAAAATCTGATGAACATCTCAGTAATACCTGAGCCCTTTAAATAAAACATGCTTTTTCCAGTTTGCCAGTGACTTCTACTGAATCTGCTTTGCTCCGTTTCATGATCTATCTCCTATGAATATTTGGCTTTCTGATTCCTTTCTCTCTTTCTTTCTTTTTTTTTAACATTTTATCATTTTTTAGAGACAGAGAAAGACATGGCGCGATCAGGATAGGGGCAGAGAGAGAGAGGGACACAGAATCTGAAGCAGACCCCAGGCTCTGAGCTGTCAGCACAGAGCCCAACGAGGGGCTCGAACTCACGAACCATGAGATCATGACCTGAGCCCAAGTCAGATGCTTAACCGACTGAGCCACCCAGGCACCCTGGGCTTTGTGATTCCTAATGTAAGGTATTAATGAAATGAAAAATGACAAGGGGCACCTGAATGGCTCAGTCAGTTAAGTGTCAGATTCTTGGTTTCTACTCAGGTCATGATCTCATGGTTCATGAATTCAAGCGCTGCATCAGGCTCTCCTCTGACAGCACGGAGCCTGCTTGGGATTCTCTCTCCCTCTTTTTCTGCCCCTCCCCGGCTCCCTTTCTCTCAAAACAAATAAAACTTAAAAAAAAAATGACTAAAGTTTCATGGGCACAGGCAGAAAAAATATACCTATAGTGACTAATTGTGGGTAAAATTATAGGCACTCACAAATAATTAGTACTTTACTATCTCTTACTTATATTATAAACTATTTGGGTTCTATCACATTCAGCCAAGTTGGTCTGCATCTATTCTTTATTCATAGCTCTTTGAATACTTAAATTTGCAATCTATATGAAGATCACCCTAATTCTCTAATAAGGTCTTTTTAAGGAAATCAACAAAGTTAAGTCTTTTCATTTATAATGCCTTATGACTATGAAATGTTTGTGCTCCCTTCAATAACAAAGTGAACAAACTGTGATACATTATACAACAAAATATATAGCAACAAGATGGAAAAATTGTTCCTTCTTTAAAAAGGAACATTTTTAATATGAAAGTAAGCGTGCAATCAAAACTGAGTTTCATATTTCTTTATAATTTGAACTGGGTAGAGTTTTTTCTCTCACTGCTTATATAACCTTACCTATCAGAAAATCCACAGAGATTCTTCAAATGTTGTTTTAACATCAGAAGCAATAAAATACCCTGGGAGACGTTTGCAAATTCAATTAAAGGAGCTGAGTTTTCTGGCAAGCATTTCATCACTGAATTTATATCATCTTCTGAATCTGAATCTGAATCTGAATCTACACGTTTCCGTGACTTCCGAGGCCTGGAAACTTCTTCTTCACTCTCACTTGACTCATTTTCCTTACTAGGTGATGATTTTCTCTCTTTCCTTTTGTCTTTTACCATTGACTGGGGGAAAAAAAAGGAAAAATAGTAACAAAATACCACTAATAAAATAAATAAATAAATAAATATGCTCCATTCAACAGCTTCAAAAGAGCATCTTTAAATTAATGTTTTATATATTGAAACCCTCTGACTTTCCATAAGCAGGTTCTAAGACTTAATAAAATTGTATACAATCCACTGCTTTTATTTCCCCCTCCCCAAAAGCCCTTCTGAAATTATCAAAGGGAAACAATTTTGCTCTAGGATAGAAATGAAAGATAAATTAGTTACAAAGTATCAATTTGGTACACAGGTAAGCCATTACACAGGAAAAGTAATAAATATAGTTTAACTGAGGAGAGGGGTGCCTGGCTGGCTCAGTTGGTAGACCATGTGACTCTTGATCTCAGGCTCATGAGTTCGAGCCCCACGTTGGGCATAGAGACAACTTTAGAAAAAAAGTGCTGAACATAATTTAACTGAGGAACATTTAATAGGTTTGAACATCCCACCTTCTATCAAACTCTCCCTTTTAAGAACTTTTCGACAAGATAATACGGAACTTTTCTTAAACGGTTAAATTCTTTTTTTCTGTATTTCCTGAAACTGTTGACTCTTAAAAAGAAATAAAGTCAGCTGGATTTAAGACAGGGGAAAAGACTAGATTACAAAGCAATTATTCAAATGTAACTGTTAAAGAAGAAATAAAATGGGAGAAACATTTACAATCCACACAGTAAGTGAGGTGAAATAAGATAACATGATGGCTAAAGTGTCTGGGGAATTTTTAACTTCTCAAACTTTAAGGTGCACCTAGGGATTCTGTTAAAAATACAGACTGTTTCAGTAGGTTGAGGGTGGGGCCTGCGGGTCTGCAGTTCTAACAAGCTCTCAAGTGAGGCCACTGTGGCTGGGTCGTGTTGCAAACTTCAAGCAGCAAGGGTTCGGATACCTCTGTAATTCCGACCCTTAGGTATTATAATAATCTCCCTGATTTACCCGTTTGATCAGGTCTGAGTGCAACAATTTTGTAAAACGAGATCTACTGTGTCATCAGGCACATGAAAATTTTCCACTTAAATTACTTTTAAATAATTTACTGAGGGCCTATTATGTGTCCAAGTGCTATACCAGGTGCCATTACAATGAAACGAATTATATTTCCTCCTAAAAAACCACAAAAGAGAAGACATAGATTTATAATAAGAAACTCAGTAAAGATTTTAGGCACACAATATGCCAACCCCATTATGATGGTGATGTTCAGAGATAAGGAAATCAACAATATTATACATTTTCTGTGTTTCCTTATAAGTAAGCTATCTATCTCTATCTCTAGTTATATCTCTTCAAGTACACTATTGTGATCTACAGCATTACCAGATTTAGAGAACAGCGAGATGCTTTAAAATGGGGTTTAAATGGATATATGAATGGACACTAAACACTTAAGGTCAGTACTTAAAATAAGAGGAAAAAAAGAAGTGGGATGGCTTATCAAAAGAACAATCCATATATAAATATATATATATATATATATATGTATATATTCCACTTAAATAGTCTGAAATGGAATGGTTTTAGGTCTTTCTTAATAGAAATGAAATAGCAATCCACTTCTTCTCCCCAATTCAAGCACTGTCCAGATTTTAAATTATTTAGAAAGGTTTTATATACCTGTGAAAAGAAAAAAAAGAACAATGGAAACAAAACAGTGAAAATAGCATGCCTGCACTTTGACAGATGCATTAAGAATAGTAATGTGTGTAACTTACCTCCTTGAATGACTGCAGTAGGTTACTACCAGAAACTGAGAGTGTAATGTCTATATGATGCATTATAAACAACGGCTCTTCCTGTGTCTGGTATGGAAAACAGGCTAGATTGTCTGCTATATACAAGAGCATATTCACTTCTGTTTTCTGTAAATTTTAAAAAAAGGTACACATGTTTAGTGGATAATCTAGAAATCCATCCAAAAAGCCTTTTTAGAAAAAATATTAGAGGGCACTTTCACCTCAGTTAATGCTTCTGAAAGAGAAGAGTGGAAGAGGGAGAGAGCGAGGGAGGGAGGGAGGGAGAGAGCGAGGGAGGGAGGGAGGGAGGAGAGAGCCGAGGAGGGAGGTAAGAAAAACAGATGAGGGGGAACAGAACTGGATTTTATAAAATAATCTTATACCCATTTTAAGAGATTTCATAATGAATTGTACCATGGACCTCAAGAAGGGGAGAGGTGAAATTTTTCAGTGCACCCAAGTGGAATTCCCTGGAGTTTTCTTATAGAGTATATGGAATCTTTATAATAAATCCATACCACATCAGAAAGTATACATATGAATCATAATGATTTGTCATTGTGCTTCTAAGAGTTTAACCCATATGGAGATCAGTTACACACAGTTACTATTCTGCCCTCAAAAATAAGCAATAATCATAGTACTAACATGTGGGTTAAAAAAAAAATCAAAGTTCATGTATTCAAAAACACTTGTCAGTTTCCTACATATACATAATTTAGAATATCAGTTGTTCTGACAGTGCTACCATAGTCTCGCACTATAAAAAACTCTGAGGTAAGCAAAAATTATGGTTACTACTGGTTGTTTGCTTTAAAAAGAAGCTACAGAGACTTTCAGCATTTCATAATCATACAGAATATAAACAGAAAGGCATATTAATATTTAAATTCCTTTAAAACATTTATAGCTTAGGGAAAAAAAAAGAAAAAAATATAGCGATCAGAACTTACTCCCTTCTACCATCTCACCTATCCTGCCGTGCAAGCAACATAAAACCCAACAGAGACCAGCAACAACAAAATCCAGTAGGCCAGATGGAATAAACTTGCTATCACTCTATTTTTTTATTTTTAAGTAGGTATCAGCCTCTACATGTTATAGTTGGGGAAATGCAGACATAGAATTCTACCTCCGCTATTAACACTAACTTATATATACAGTTTCCTCCTAAACTGAAAATGTTCAGGACAACTTTGAATAAACCTTTTAAAAACTCTGAAATTCTTCAACTCTGGTTATAAAAAAGTCCTGCTTTGCTCTTTCCTTTCGAAAATCAAATTTCTTAAAAGAATACTCTAGAGCTGTCCCTCCCATGTCTTGCCCACCACCCTTCGCTCACCGTCAGGCTTGTGTCCCTCACGGCTTGACCGCTTCCAGCTATCATCTCACCCCATTTTTAAAAATCTCTTTGGCTTGACTTGTGGGTAGCACTGGACACTTCCCACCCTTTCCTTCCTAAAACTTTCTTCGTCCTTAGTTCTCTCTTTCTACCTCTTCGACTATTCCTCTTTCTATGTCCTTCTCAAGCCAACTCCTTTTCAACAATCCTATTATTCTCAGGTGCTCAGGACAAAAATATTCCAGTTATCCTTCGACTATTCTCACACAGCCTCATTTATTACTCCTTCACAAGGCTTCTTTCCTTTCCTACCACCATCATAATAGATCAATCCCTTGTTACCTCCAGTGTGAACATGACGCTAAAAAAAATCCGTGTTCCTAAAATGTTCTTTGGCACCTGTCCTCATTACTTCATTCAAATGCTTTTACTGGTTTTTCACTGTCTACAAGATCCTCCATACACCATGCCTTATTATGACCTTTCTGCTCCAGTCAAATAATGATCTGTTCATTATTTTCCGCACATTCCTATCTTTGTCCCTTTATTATGTTTTTACCCCTGTCTTAAACAGTGGGTCCATCTCATCTAATCCCCAGGCCTTCAGTGATTTTCCTCCTCTGACATCCTTTGCTGGAAATAGTCAGGAGACGGCACTGCATTATGACAGCTGAATTTCCAGCTTAGCATTGCTCATGCTGGGGTGACAGAACATCGAGCTAATGACAGACACACAGCAGGCAATGAAAGCACACAGGAATGAAGCTCGGGAGAAGAGACAAGGACCAGAGCAGTATCAACAGTATAAACTACCTGGCACTCAAAATATGCTAACCTTAACTATTATTTATTTCCTTTATCGTGTCTCCACAACCAGAGGGAGGTAAGATCCAGTGAGGGCAAGAGTACTAGATCATACCATTTTCAACTCCTAGCATGATGTCCTACATACCATGAAAACTTAATACTGATGATGATATGATGATGATGATGGTCATGGTGATGATTAAGTGATAGTCCAAGTACTTCTGAAATAGATGCTTGTAATATTTATTTGCTAGATCACATACCAAAAAATTTCATGTAGTACTTAAAAAAAGGTCTAATAAGGTGTCTACATTCTGATCATTTAAATTTTGTTTTATTGAAGAAATCTGGTTTTGGGATAATAATAATCAACTTGTAAGTGATTAAATACAAAAAATATTTCTTTTGTTCTTTTCAAAGCTTTACACACATACACACAGACTGACTGGTAAGCTCTATGTGAGCAGATACTAAATCTGTCCTATCCACCATTTTTTCTTCTTCTCTTAGCACAATGACTATCACACATAGCAGGTGCTGAATAAATTATGTGTGTAAAATTAATGAATAAATTAAGAGGTAAGCTTAAACAATAGGACATTCTATTTTGTTGGTTTATGGTCCTGGTCAATGCGACTTGTGGGATAGCCCAAAGGGTCAAAATTGTAATTAAACAAAAGTGGGCTCTTTATTAAGGAAGTCAAATTGAACAAATAAGGACCTCAGTAGCCAAAAACCTGGAACAGTTATTCTAATATTTGCTTGTGGCAGAAATAAGTGAAGTTTCACCTTATTTATTGAAGTAACTTATTCTCCAAAGTAATAATTTAGTGATGTGGCTTACTTAAAGTTATGCTTAAAGGAACTGTTATCAAGTTTATGGAGACACAATTATACTTTATCTCTCACTGTATTTATATTCATGTGAAATTTCCCCTCCAAATTTGACTATATACCTTGTAATTAATATAGAAGATGTAAAGAAATACACATTTAATACGGTCATTATTATTTACTAAAATGTAATATTTTCAAAACGCTGACTACTTTAGGCATAAAATTTATAGAACATTTATTTTCTTAAAATAAGAAGGTTTTTATGCTTACTGCTGTGTCATCAAAGAGGTTGAGTAAAGAAATTAGAAAGGCCCGTCTGTGTTGGCGGTTTCCACGGATCATGGAGTAAAGGTGTGAACACAAGGCGCTGGAGGACTCGTCTTGTCTGAAACCCCTCACGGGGTCTTTGAGGCATGTGTTGATTGCCTGTTGAACCTGGTAGGACATCTTCATACCAGCCACTGCTTTCATCTGAAATCAATAAATGCCTCGTATTTGTAAGGGAAAGTAAAAGTCAAATTAAAATTATACTTTGAATATTATAAGCAGAGGCTAACTCCACTGTTTAGTTTTCTTACTTAAAATCATAAAATCATGGAACTCATGTGCGGTCAGGAACATCGGATATCTCTATTGCAACCCCCTTGTTTTATTTAAGAAAAAAATCAAGACCCAGAGAGCCATTATTGCCAAGATCACACTGTAGGGACTAGAACCCAGGCATCCTTATTTTTAGTTCGGCACGCTTGCTGGACTATCACCTCTAGCTCAATCTTAAGAGTTAATTTTAAATGAGAATAAAAAGCTTGGGGAACAAAGTCAGTTGCACATTTAGAAGTAAATATAGCAAAACCTTGGACTGCAAGTAACTTGTTCTGCGACTGTCCCGCAAGATGAGCAAGTTTGTTTTTTTCAATGTTTATTTTTGAAAGAGAGAGAGAGACCAAGCATGAGAGGGGGAAGGGCAAAGAGAGAGAGAGAGAGGGAGACAGAGAATCTGAAGCAGGTGCAGGCTCTGAGCTTTCAGCACGGAGCCAGATGTGGGGCTTGAACTCACGAACTGTGAGATCATAACCTGGGCTGAAGTAGGATACTTAATGGACTGAGCCACCCAGGCGCCCCGAGCAAACATTTCTAATAAATTTTAACTTGATAAACGAGTGATCTCTTGCAATACAAGTAGCACATGATCCCGAATGTCACATCATCACAACTGAGCCAATGGTTCTTCTCTCTCTCTCTCACCAAGAAACCATGAGTGATCATCTCCCATGCTCGGATGCTGTCTCAGGCTGTGGTGTTTGGCAAATATCAGTGGTTTTTCAGAATGTTGGAAGGTGCCCACAACTAGCACTAGTGTATTTTTGGTCACTTCAAAGCACCTATGGACAGTCCTTTGTTTTTCCATACAAGAGAGAGCCTAGGAATGCTTTGCTTGATTCTAGGTCATGCTGCCTGAAGATATAGATCCTTTCCTCTGCTGCCTTATTGCCAGTTACAATACAGAATATGACAAGAGTTAATTAATACTATACCGTAGTCAACATCCGTGCGAACGTACACAGTGGCCTCCATACAGAAAAAGATTCCATTGATCCAATAGACAGCAATGATTCTGTTAGTGATAGTGAGAGTTGTACTACAAAATAACCCTCCTCTCTCTTGTCTCCCTCACACCAGCCACCAAGGTTTTCAAGGTAAGTGCAGGTTAATTTATTTTTCTTTATATTCTGAATTTTATTATTTTGTATTATATCACAGTACTGTAATCATTTTTATATGAATATTTTTGGGATGTGGAATGAACCATCTGAGTTTTCATTATTTCTTATTGGAAAATTCCCTTGGATATGCAAGCGCAAGCATGTTTCTGGAACGAATTATTCTTGCAAACCAAGGTTTACTGTACTAAGCATAGTATGTTCTTCTAATACGAAGATGGGCAGGACGTTTATCAAGGAAATGGTATACCAAAGAAAGATGTTTAAATTTAGGTTACACAATTTAAAAATACATACATGAATGAATCCAGCATATTTTTTGTCTATTTCCACCAGTTGCTGATCAGCCTTGTTCCTCATGGCAGGTTCCGGGTCTGTTCCCATAGCAATTAAATATGGTACACACTAAAAATAAAAATAAAGGGTATATAAGACATTGCAGTAGTAAAAGCTCTGTATGTCTCATGACATATGTTAAAACTCGCTGTATAACTGGGATATATGAATTCAGCTATATAGGCCTTCCTATAAATGTCATGTTTTAGTGTTCTTTTAAAAATGATTAATCTTCCCTTAAAGAAAAAAAAAAAGCAGTGAAGCATCAGCAAAAATACTGATGTGGTGAAACGGAAACAATTTCAGTGTTAAGTAAAGGTTCTTTAAACAGAAAGGGCTCCTACACTAAGAATACCCACTTAAGATTATGGTATATAATACAAGCATAGAATTCAGTAATTTTTCAAACTTGATTGAATTTGCTATGTAAGGATAACATAGGACAAAATATAATTTGTCTTCCATACTCAAAACTAGAAAAATAGAAAATTTTCTGCAACACTGATTTTACGTATAGGGCTCCAACGATCAGACAGTTCGATGGCTAGTGTTTTGGTAATAGCCATATTCACTGAACTTCTAAGGTCAAGAACACCAATATTATGTTAAGTGAATCTGAATCAGCAGTGAGGAGACCTGAAAACAACAAACAAACAACAGCTTAAAAACTATCAATGCAGCACTAACTGAAAAGGATGATCATGGATTAAATCCTGAATTAGGGGAAGAAAGTCCATAAAGAGTATTACTGGCTTACCTGGCAAAATCTGAAAATGGACTGTATATTAGATAATACTGTATCAGTATTAAATTCCATGAATTTGATGACTACGTTAGGGTTTTGTAAGAGAATGTCCTTGTTCGTTCTTAGAAAAAATATATATGCTGATGTGTTTAGAGGTAAATCTAATATCTGAAACTTACTATCAAATGATTCAGAAAGAAGTGTGGGTATGGAGACAAAGAGAAAGCAAATGTGGCAAAATGTTAACAAATGGTGAACACAGGTGAACAGAGTATAAGGGAGTTTGTTGCATCAGTCTTGCAATTTTTTTATAAATGTGAAATTTAAATTAAAAGTTTAAAAATGCAAATACAATAAAAAGCATAACTCTAAGGCCATTCGGAATACCAGCAAAGACTCCTAAATATCTCAAAAATGTGAGAGTCTCAACATACTACTGTACATTTTGTTAAGTGATCTTGATGATGACTCTGAGTCATGAACAGGCTAAATACTCGTTAGTGTGTTTTATTTCAGGACATGCGGAAGAACAGAGCATATTCACATATTTCACATATGGCATATTTTAGAAAAAGTTTCACAAAAAGTAGCTAAAATAAGAATTTTAAAGGATAAAGGCTTTTGGTTATCTAATAAATTCCCTTCTGCAGTCTACGGTACTCTCCTGAACATGTCAGACAGTGTATGCACGAGCATATCAGCAGCATCAGCTGCCAATGCTCAGTGATGCTAATGTGTCTTTATTATGTCACTTAGTCCTCACATCAATATGCTGAGGTATTATGTAGTTGATATTACCTCCAATTTACAGATGAAGGAACTGAGCTTAGGTAATATACTTTTCTATGGACTACAATCCACCCTGTTAACACTTAGATAATACTCTTAACCCCAGTTAGCTCTCTTGACATTAAGGGCTACTGGTTCTTAGGGATAAGAATCAATACGGATTAAAACAAACCATCCCTGCCTAGAAAACTAATTCCAAATATATATTCTACCAATGTAAACTGGAAATTTGTTCAATAAAGACAGTTTTATGAATACATGGGTATTTTACAGTAATGACAACCTAGGAGATGGTTTCTTAAGAGGGACTCTTTTTTGTCCTAAATGGACAAAAAAATAACAACTAAGATGAAAAAAGAACTACTATTCTCTATTCATGATGTCTTCAAATGGTAACACATCTGGCTCTTGGAGTAAGTGCTGCCACTATAAAACGTACTCACCTGAACTGGATGAATAAGACCCTGGTTTAAGGTCAATGCAATGACATTCAGGGCAAAGTGGCGCACACTTGACTGGGTGTGAAAAAATGCCTCAAGCACCTGTTTGAGGTAAAGCTGCATGATGGAACTACTCATCCCTGAGGATACGTCGCCCATTTCTTTTAGATCTTCCTGTTTTGCAACTTTCTTCCCTAAAAAAAAGGAAGTAAACATATTAAGAACATGTATATTAACTTTATGAATTACACCACATTAGGCCACAACCAAAAGTACAAAACTCTAGGTAGTATCTGGCTCAATGGCTCTTAATCTTTTGTGTGTATGTATGTCTCTGTGAGAAGCACCTTTGAGAACCTGATGAAAACTATAATCCCTATCTTCCTGCAAAATGTTAACGTCTGCACATGTGTTACATCATATAACAGATAAGGAAATTCAGGTGTCTGGATTAAAAAAGAGTCGTACAGTATTATAACTCTAGCCACACTGTGAAATTTAAAAATAACATCTTCACTTACAGTCTCTGTCTGCTTGTTGCATACGTGTATCCTCTTCTTGTAAGTAGGTCTGGAGGTTTTTTAACACTTGTATTTTTAAATTTACTGAGGAGTTCTTATCAGATAAAATGTTATTATATAGATTTTTCACCTCTTGCTCAAACATTAGACTTGGATGCTGAATAAAGGCAAATCCTAAAGAGAGAAAAAAATATCTTGATATATTTATATTGAAATTAAATGTAATACTTAATGAAAATGTTTATAATTTATATAAAGAGCTCCTTTTCAAAAATTAAAACTTAAAATGACCAGAAGAATATATGCTAGTGGTCTTACCCAGAGAAGTATTAGAGCAGGTACTTCTTTCCCCATGAATTAAAAACAAGATATTGCATTTCAAAGGAGAATTTCACACAAGAGGAAACCTTGAGGAGGGAGCAGGGCCTAGTGGCTAGGGGAGTGGATTAGGAGTCAGGTGTCTTGGGTTCTATTCCTGGTCCACCACTGACTTGTAGTGTGACCTTGGGTGAGTCACATAATCTCTCTGTGCCTCAATTCTCCATCTGTAAAATGGGGACAATAATATTTACCACCCACCTACCTCAAAGGGACATTATCAGGATTTAAGAGGTAATGTCTGTAAACATTTTTAGATACCTTGCTGAAGGTACTACATTGGCATTAAAAAAAAAAAGTGTGTGTGTGTGTGTGTGTGTATGTATCCATTAGATGAAATAGAATAATTCTAAAATAAACCAGAGCTAACAATATCTTCCATTTATTTTTTATGGCATTATAATGAAGCCACAATGCTGAATTCTATAACCATAAGTTGATACACAGCAAAATAATACTTCTCATGTTTATTTGTACAAAATGCTTACTTATGTAAGATGAAGATCCATAATGATAGCAAGTATTATTGATGCCAAATAACAAACTAAACTCAAAGCATAGAGTGATCAGATAACTAGTCCATGGTCACACAAGCAAGATGTCATTTATTAACTGGTCTAGAGGTACTATTCTGTAGACGGTACTACTTCTTCAAGTTAAAATTTGCACTATTTGTTCTCTGGATTAACACTGTAAGTTTTGCCACTTCATATAACATTATGTCCAGACTGAATATCCAAAGATACACATTTGGCTTGAAATTAACACTGTTTCAATATAACTCCCTAAAGTAAGTGCTATTTGAATTTTTAGTCAATTTGCTATATTTTCTGAAAGGGATGATGGAAGACTAAGATTCTAAGATTTAAGTTTATTTAAAGAAATCAGTAAACATTTAATAAGGTTTGGGTAACTAAAAATTTATTTCTCATTTTTGTTCAGAAGACTAATATGGACAATTGTTCATGCATATTAAATTATAAACCTTGTTAATGCTATCAAAATAAAGTTTCTGTGATGAACAGAGTAGATATATGACTTGCTCAAGGTCACCTAGAAAGTCACTGGCTGAGCCAAGAATGGAACCCAGGTGTCTTAACCCCCAGTCCTATATTCTATACACCAAATCCTATTGTGAATAAAAACATACTTAAATAAAAAAATAGTTTGGGCTCACAGCACTTTCAAATTTGCTCAACCTCTCAAACAACTAAAATTATAAAGAAACTTAGACTTAACTTACCTAGACCAATGATGGCTTTTGTTTGTACTTCTTCATCTGAATGTTTTGTAAAATACATCAATAGTTCAAGTACTTTATCCTTTATGTTAACCTAAGGGGAAAAAAAACCACATTAAAGTGTATGAAGAAGAGTAACTTCCATCAGTTTTCAATTATAAAGGAAAAAGCCTAAAAGCAAACAACGAGAATTTCTGCATGTGCACTTTACTGAAGAACAAATCACCAGTAAATTTATAAATCCATAAATTTTAGAATGGTGGCATTCAAAATAAAAGTTTGTGACAAAGAAGCTTGTGTAAGATGCAAATTAATGTACTGCTCCTTCATTGAGAAAGTTTAAAAAATAATGAAGTCAGCTGCCGTAACCCAGTGTGCCTACTGCTACAAAGCTGATATAACTCGTGTAAGCTCCGTATGACAAATCGGTAACAAACAGCTGGTGGATCCGAGGCTAGTCTGAGGACCATGTTTTGAGTAACACTGCATCAGAATTCTCACTGAACCAGAGTACCCTAACGCTGCTTTCGTCCTGGCTCATTAGTAATTTTCAGTTCACGGGGTCACACAGTCCTATTTTTTATAGCATACTAAGTAATTAATATTAGAATCTTACCTTACTGTTGCCTTTAAAGTCTTCTAGATCAAAATCAAAATGCCGACATAGTGCTCCAACAGTGAAAAGGGATCTAAGAAGTGCTGGTTTGTTTGTCAGAAGTGAAGTGTTATTTGGGTCCTCCTGGTGCTGACTTTTTAATTTTGAAATGGCACCTAACGAAGATAAGTAATATTTACTTATAATAAACCTTTTATCCTTGAATTACTGTCTTCATTAATTACTGCTAAGTTTTTAGAGTTAAATTTTACTAATGGTTCTTAAGTGTCGCACACAACCAGAATTATGACAGAATACCTTACAGCTTAAAAGAATTAATATAAGAAAAAAATGGCCCTTAAATTTTATTTTACATAGTGGGCAGAAAACTGACCAACAGTTAGTTATGGGGTAAATTTCTAAAGTAATTGAGTTATTAAGGAAATACAAAAGATACTAGAAAATATTGCTTCTGAGAATGGCCCAGAGGACAATCACACCTCTTAATTATCAGATGTATGTTTAAAACGGAGCTAAACACACTAGAGGATCCAGCAGAATCATTTTAAAGCCCAGGCACTGAACTTACCATAGTATCTATTGAAACAGGCCCATACAAATTTGAAATTTTGTGTCACTTTATTTACAACTGCCCCCAGACAGCTCACACAATGTTGTACTACCTAAAAGATATTAAAAAAGTTACCATTTAGACAACAGTTAAAGACAAAAGGTAAACCATATGACTTAGTTAGCATCTGTGAATTTTATACTAATCAATAGAGGGATGGTAAACTGAATACTTACGGTCATGCCATATTTGATGATAAGCTTCATTAAATCTTCTTCAATAGTAGCAAGGAAAGTTTCACTTGGATGCTCCATCAGTGGTACAACCAACTCCAGGATTTTTGCAACATTGCAGATAACCATGAAATCATTTTGTGTCTACAAGGATAAAATCAGTGTTTTATGAATATCAAAGTCTGAACAGAAAGTTTGTATACTTTTATGTATTTGAGGGTTGAGGTATTATGAATGTCAAGTTTCAGTTAAAAAAAAGACTATTAGATGCTTTTCTTTTAATGTTTCTTTGTTTTGAGAGAGAGAGAGAGAAAGAATGAGTGAGTGGGTCAGGTGCAGAGCAAGAGAGAGAGAGAGAGAGAGAGAGAGAGAGAATCCCAAGCAGGTTCTGTGCTGTCAATGCACAGCCTAATTCAGGGCTTGATCTCACGACCTGAGCTAAAACCGAAAGTTGGACACTTAACTGACTGAGCCACCCAGGTGTCCCAAAAAAAGACTTAGAAAAGAGCCTTTTTTTTTTTTTTTTTTTAAAGATATGAAAGGAATAGTGTAAAACAGTATCAGGAACCTGGATTCTAGCTCTACCACTAACTTACCATGTAACCTTTCAGTCACTTGACTTAACCACAATGGTACAGTTATTCTTTTTTCTCCCCCCTAAAATGTTAACACAAGCCAATTCTGAACAAAGATGTTCAACTATTAAGTGAATATTTTGCCAAGACTGATACTATTTTTAAGATCAGTATTTTTCAAACTGGAGCATGTTAACCTAGTAGTTCCCAACTGGGGATAAGTTTGTCCCCATGGGATATCTGGCAATATCTGGAGACATTTTTGTTGTCTCCAAGAGGGGAGTTGGGGGGTACTACTGGCATCCAGTGGATAGAGGCCAGGGATGTTGACAAACATCCTGTAGTGCTCAGAACAGTTCTTGACAATAAAGAATAATCCAACCCTAAATGTCAATAGTGCTCAGATTGAGAAGCCCTGTGTTAACCATTTTTATGACAGATGAAAATACAGAACCTAAGAACTAGGTATAAGGCTTATTTTAAAATTTGAAAAATTAAATTTTAAAAAAGTTTAAACCTTTTATTAAAAACTAAGCATTTTAAAAAATAAGTAGAACATTTGAAAAAAATCAAAAGGTTACCAAATTATTTACAATAAAGTCTCTTTTCAAAAAAAAAATCTCTTTCCCACTCCCTATCCTCCTGTCACCCAGTGCCTCTGCCCTAAGGCAACCAGTTAGTAGTGATTTTTGTGAAGTAAGACATTCAACATATTTTTTTATCTAGTCAAGTTATCACTCTTTATCTTAGCAACAGGTTACTGACACTCATTTTGAACTTTTTTCAGCTGATTAAAAAAAAAAAAACGTGTCCATCTGACATTCATCATATCTTTAGGATTAAGTAAAAAAATAAGTAAGATGAATACTAAACATAGAAATCCTGTCATTCCTTGCCGTCTCCCACTCTCATCTGCTTTAAGCAATAGGGGATGAGTTAAAGTGGGTCTAGGGATGAAGAGTTTTTGTCAAAATAAATTCATCTGAGAATCATAAGCTAAAATTTTACTTTGAACTACTCTTAATATTACCAGCCTAGAAAATCAAGTAAAAAGCAACATCTTAAAATCTAGAGGAAAAATTTAAAGAAAGATGGAAATCATGAAGGAAAAGAAAAGAATATAACACTAAGAAAAATATCTGAAATGATCATAACATGTTTCACATCTAAAAAATTTAAAGAGTTTTCAAAAAAGGAAAGATAAAAAGCCCCACCATTCAAAGGCAAAATGGTCAAATGACATATAAATATACATGTATGTATACAGTCAAATCACAGAAAATTAAGTACATTAAGTATATTTTGATATTAACTTATGTTGAGCATTAAGATGCTCAATCTTCTTGAAAATTAGGGAAGGGAAAATGAAGCAAAATAAACAATTGCTTTGCACCTGACCGGCAGAGTATAAAAATGACACAGATGGTGATACACTGGTTTTTAGAGAGGCTATAAAACAAGTCCACCAGCAATCAGAAAAAAATCTATTAAAAACCCAAAACCAGAATTAAAAGAACATTCCCTTAATCTAGCAAGTCCATTCCTTAGGATCTAACCCAAAGGGAAAAGAGCAGAAGTATTTAAAGGTATATGAATAGGAATGTTTGTTAAGGAGTTGATTGTAGTGCCTATCAACAGGAAACAATGTAAATACCTGCCAAATTGAGTAATGGTTAAATATATCATAGGATATCCATAAAATGGATAATGTACACATACATAGTATGTATATGTATGATATATAACTAGATTTTTTAAAGTTTATTTATTTATTTTGAGAAAGTCAGAGAGCACAAGTCGGGGAGGGGCAGAGGGAGAGAGAGAGAGAATCCCAAGCAGGCTCTGCACCATCATCCCAGAGCCCGAAGCAGGGCTGGATCCCATGAATCGAGAGATCGTGACCTGAGCCGAAATCAAGAGTCCATCTGAGCCACCTAGGCACTCCATAACCTGATTTTTAAAAATCCAGTCAACCAGTTACATATGTGTGCATGTGCACAATTACAGAAGCATGGCTATAGCATGTAAGGATAATCCAGGCTGTTTCTCCCGAGATGAAGAAGAATAAAGATGGAGGTAGGGTACAAAAAACAAAATATTTAAATGTGTCTTACATATAGGAGATGGGTTTATTTATACAAAACTTCGTGTGTGTGTGTATAAAACTTTCCAACATTCATCCTTCCTTTTGGCATACCCACAGGATCAAATAAAAATTATATTTATAGATCCTTTTGTAGTTGAGAAGTGTGACGGTTGAGTGTTCACGCTATTATGTGAAATGTGCCTCTCAAACATTGTTACAACCTTGGCACATTACCTGTCTAATGTGATAAAAAGGATATATATATACATATATGTATATATATGCACACACACACACACACACACACACACACACTACACAAAATGTTTCCAAAGTAATCTTGCTAAAAAAATACTGATTCAAACAAGGGCTATTTATGCAAGTTACATTACAGTCCAGTTCCTAGAAGCAAACAGACATGGGGTTGAATTCTAGCTTTGGGACTGGTCAGCTGTGTGACACTGGGCAAGTTAATTATATTCTCAAAGTTTTAGCTCCTTATCTAATAATGATACCTATTTCACAACATAAATGAGATAATGCATGTAAAACTCTTCACACTGTGTTCAATAAATAATAGCCATTATTACTGGCCATAGATTACATATCAATCAATTTATTTCTGAATTTATACAAGCCCTAAAGATAGAATTAGGGTATCAGAAATTATTATAATGTTGTTTTTATATATTTAACTTCTGGTACTTTCCTTAGTTCTTACAATTTCTCAGGACATACTGAGGTTTTCCATCTAGAACTTCCTAATTTAGATCACCAAAAAACCAGACCACAGCAACAAAACAAATCTAACAGAGAAAACAGTTAAAATTAGCTCCTTAGGAACACTGGGGACATAGTGAGTAAAAAAGACTTTTTACATTTTAAGGTTTTTAGAATATTTCAAAATTTAGTGTTTGTAATAAGCCACTTAACTCACCATGCTGTCATATAAACTGCTGGATTATTTTATATAAGCAATGTTTTATCTGATTTTCACATTATATCTTAGAAAAACAGAGTATGTGCAATATTAACTTAAAACAGCCACCTAACATCTCTTGATATACTAGATTTTCTATATTCAACCTACTGATGTATTATAAAATAAATATACTCAAAATATATTGAAATAACAAATGAAAAGCAAATTCAGAATCTAAAAGACAGTAAATTCCTCAGCAAGAGGAACTCTGCCTCATTCACTTTTGAGGTCTTAACAATAGTTACAACATTTAGTAAGCATTTAATAACCATTTAACTTGAGGAGCTTATGGAGAAATGAAGTCAGAACTTCATTTTTAATATATCAGAAAAATGTCTTATATAACTTGCCATAAATACTAGAACATATATTTGAGTACATGACACAGTTGATCAGTCAGTGAAAATGTGGATGACACAATGTGAATTCTAAATTTAAAATACTTACTACATGGTAAGACGTAAAAAATAGGACAGCTCTATACTTACACTACATTTAGTGGTAAGGTATGGCTGCATAGTCATGGCATGCTTAACCATGAGCTGAGGTCTTATTTTGCTGAATAAGAACAAAGTGGTTATGCAAGCTACCAATCTTCCAGAATTCACACCTTTATTGTCAGAGTCTGGAAAAACAGAGAAATAAGATACTAAAATATGACAAGGCAGTGGAAATTATACAAATTATTTAAATTACTCAATATTATCCCCTGAATTGATTCAGTATATACTTCAATAAAAGATTAGCATTTCTTATGATACTAGACTTCCTACATTTTTTTTATTATACATATTACATATATTAAGAATAAAAGACAAAAGAGGCTGTGCTATGGAAGGCAGATTTTACACTGAGGGGTGGAGGACTGAAGTTAAAAAAACTGAATGCGTTAAGAAGTTTAGCAATGGGCTTTTGGGAATAAACATGGTGTTTCTTATATCTTAAGTGGATGGAAGTAAAAGCATGGGCAAGTTAGCAAAGCGGGACAAAAGTGATTTAGCTGAGGTGATACTGTGTTTGAGGGCGCTGGGAAAAAAGAAAAGCTGCTGCTGAAGAAGAATGTTAAAAGACTAGAGTAACAAATTAAGCAGCTGGACCAGGACTATATCAGAAAGTAAACCCACTGTTGCTCCAGTGGGAGGAAAATGCTGTTAGTTAGGAGATACCATGGTTCTCAGGATGCAAATTAGTTTTTAGAAGAGATTAGCAGTTTTCAACATTAAGTGACAACAGTATCACCCTTAAAATCTAGGATAGGCAAAAATAGGGGAAACAGAACTAAGAGATAAAAAGAAAAAGAGGTACACATGGAAAATGAAAAAAAAAAAACTAATGAAAAAAAAAAACCGGCATAAAAATATAAAGGATATCAACAATTTCCTTAGGTGCCATAATGGTACCTCTGTAAGAGGTAACTGCCCCCCAATTCTGAAGAATGACCAAGGCTGACTATTGTTGCTCATCAATGTACATTAAGATATGGGAAGTAATGTTAGTCTCGGGTGCTTTAAGTAATAGATTATCAATTATAACTTTTACAGTTTTATGTATTTACTTATAATCTGATTAATAACTTCAGATTTGTGACTGTTAAATAATGTAATAGATAATATAAAATATTAAGCATTTAAGGAATTTGTCAATTTTAAAAATATTAATTTATCTAGCTCAAGATTAAGCACATTTTACGTAACAATTATAAATGATATTAGGAATGTACTACGAATCTTTTAAAAACATTTTTATAATAGTTCAAACAATTTCATTTTGAGAGAAAGTTTTATATCATTTAAAAGATATCAAACAGTTTTAGGATGAGTGCAACTAGCTACATACATAGCCCCTAGACTTTTATGTCTGTTCAACATGACATCTAAAAGATATGTAGAGGAGATGAGGCCTAGGCTTTTATTATACTGCTCTAGATAATCTCAGCTAACCTAAACAATATAATCTAGGATGCAACATCAAACGAACAAAAAAACCCCCAAAAAACATCTTCATTTAAAAGTGAAGTAGTTATTAGGCTAAGCAGAACCAGAGGCAAAATTGAGAAATGTGCCCAAAAGTATTTTAAAATATCTTATAAAATCAACTTAATGACCAATATATAAAATGTCTTACCAGCTAGAGATTCCTCATATTTAAGAATGTGCTCAACTAGGTTATCAACAAGTTGAGTACAAGCTTTCTTCACAGGTTTATATGAGGAATCCTCTTCGGACTTCAACAACTATATATGTATATATATAAAAAAAAAATCCCAGTATAATTATTCATTAGGCAGTAATAATATAAACGCATTAAATGTGTCCATAAATAATAAGCTTTCAATTTGTCATTAACAATTAATATGGAAAATGCAAATAAACAAAAATATATAACAAATGTTTTAAAATATCTTATAAACCAGTAATTTATAAATACTTTCAAACGATGTTAGTATGGAGTATTTAAGCTGCTGTGTGTAGGACCTGAGATAGAATATTAGAGAAATGAGAAAGGTGACCTTCCTTAATGCCCAATGCTAGCTGAATTATTTTAAAGAATTAGAATTCTATTCCTCATTATTTCAGGTCCTTTGATATCTTAAAAAAGTAGGAGTTAATTATACTTTCTATATAATTATAATTTCATCTGAATTGCACCTTAAATTTTACAATTGTAAAATTATAAGACATAAGGCTAGATTTCTTTTCTGTATTATCCTTTGCCAAACTATTAATAAACAATGTTAGAAAAGTGTTAGGAATGATGAGATGAAGAGAAAAGATCGGTCTAACTACGGCCAAAAAGTAAAACCAATTTAAAGTTTTACAATCACAGGTCAATTGTAAAGTCATCTAAGGTATATAGTTTTCCTTAATACAGATTAGCTAATACAACTTTGGCCTATAAAGAACTTGAAGTTATATCTGATTTTCATGAAGAGTTCCAGTGTTGTCCAATATAACTTGCTGCAATGATGGAAATGCTGTGTCTGTACTGTCCAGTATGGTTGCCGCAAGACATACGCAGCTACTAAACATGTGAAATGTGGCTAGTATGCCTGAGGAGTTAAAATTAAATACAGATAAAAATTTAAATTAAGTTAAAAAAACACGTGGCTAATATTGGATAGCTCAAGTTTAAACCTTTACTACAAGAAGTATGAATCATTAAAACAGGTGACGGCAATCAAGTAACATAACACATACACTGTCCTCATCCTCTTCAATTTAAAGAAATAAAGAAGAAAATTTCAATTTTCAGTTTTAACTCCGTACAGCAAATGCTCTTTTGTCCTGCTCTATAACTCAATTCCTTAAGTAGCTATTAAAACTGCATGCTAGCTTCTTCCAAGTAGGAGCAGAAAACAATCCCCTCTTGTTTTTTCTTTTCTTCTCCAAGATATAAAGTGTACACAAAAGTATAAACACATATTGCTATGTGCCCTTTTATCTACTTATTGTGAGCCCAACTCAAGAACATTTCCATAAATCATTATTTCTAAATGCACTCCCCCTTCCCTTATTCCACCTTCCTGTTTCACTTCAAGGCAACCGTTATCAGGAATTTTATAATTTTTTTTGCTTAAAAATTGGTGTAAGCTGTATACTGTTCATAATTTTGCTTGATTTTCAACTTTCTAAAAGGTATTATACTGGATGTAGTCTTCTGTAGTCTTGCCTTGTTCACTCAACGTTACGTCCCTAACTGTAATCCAGGGTGTTGCAAATGACTATATTTTATTCATTTTAACTGCTATACAACAGGCCACTGTATGTCAATACTGCAATTAATTAATCTATTCTGAAGACAGGTTAATTACATTTTTTAGTGGCATGAGCACTCTTTTATCTGTCTGCCGGCACACATATGCAAGGTTTTCTTGGGTATATACCTTGAAGTGGAACTGCTAGGTCCTAGGATATAAAAATGTTAACTTTATGAAATAATGCTATATTTTTTCAATTTGGTTGTAGTATTTTCTCAATTAGTAGTAGTTTAAGAGATGCTGTCTAATCTATCTCTTCTCCATCATTTTTTAATCACCTGACTTCTCAATTTTTGCCAGTGAAATGAATGTAAGATATAGTCCTGATTTGTATTTCCCATATTAATAATAAGGTTGAACATCTTATAGGCCATATGTGCTATTTCTTGTATGAAATGCCTAATCATGACTTTTACCCATTTTCCTATTTGGAAAATTATATTGGTCTGTAAGAGAGGAGTTCTTCACATACTCTTAATAATGATCATTTCTTACATGTTACATGTGTACCAAATATCATTTCCTACTTTGTGACTTGTGTTTTTAAAATGTCTTCTGATTCAAAAATGCACTTCATTCTAAAGCAGGGACATTCATCAATCTTTTAAGGTTAATGGTTTTGGAACTTGTTTAAGAAATCCTTCAGAAATCTTTCCCTACAGAAAGGTCAAAAATATATTCACATATATTTTCTTCTAAAAGTTTTAAAGATATTCTTTAATCTCTATGACGTGATTACTGAGTTAAAGTAGCAATAATTTCTTTCTTTTTTAATTTATATTGAGGTTAGTTAACATACAGTGTAGTTTTGGCTTCAGGAATAGAAGCCAGTGATTCATATCTTATATATGAAACCCAGTGCTCATCTCAAAAAGTGTCCTCTTTAACGCCGTCACCCATTCAATGCCCCCCACTCTATCTCCAGAAATTCTCTTTGTTCTCTATATTTAAGAGTCTCTTAATGGTTTGCCTCCCTTTCTGTTTTTGTCTTATTTTTCCTTCCCTTCCCTTATGTTCATCTGTTGAGTTTCTCAAATTTCACATGAGTGAAATCATATGATATCTGTTTTTCTTTGACTGACTTATTTTGCTTAGCATCATTTCATCCAGTTCCATCCACGTTGTTGCAAATGGCAAGATTTCATTCTTTTTCATCGCCGAGTAGTGTTCCATTGTGTGTGTGTGTGTGTGTGTGTGTGTGTGTGTGTGTGTGTGTGTACCACATCTTCTTTATCCATTCATCAGTTAATGGACATTTGGGCTCTTTCCATATTTTGGTTATTGTTGATAGTGCTGCTATAAACACTCGGGTACACATGCCCCTTCAAATCAGCATTTCTATATATTTTGGATAAATTCCGAGTAGTACAACTGTTGGGTTGTAGGGTAGTTCTATCTTAAAAGTAATTCCTTAGGGATAGCCAATTTTCCCAGCCCCATTTACTGATAAGTCTATCCTTTTCCCATTAACCATAGTGCCACTTCTGTTGTATAGTAAGTATATCCTATCTATGTGGAGGCTGATTCCTGGGCTCTCCATCTTGCTCCTTTGGTCCATTTAATACCACACTATCTTAATTACTTTATCTTTAAAAGCAAGTCCTTATATTTGGTAAGGCAAGTCAGTGCTCCTGCATTTCCAGAAATGACAATTGTTTTTAGTTCTCTGCTTTTCCACATATATTTTACAATCACCTCAACATATTTATGACTATTTTTTCCTTTCTTTTTCACTTTGTTATGGTATTGTTTTCCTTCTTCTTTTTTTAACCAGGCTCTGCACCCAATGTGGGGCTCGAACTCATGACCCTGAGATCAAGAGCCACATGCTCTACAGACTGAACCAGACAGCCAGCCCCCTGATGACTATTGTTTTGGATGAGATCTCTTTGAACATTTTTCCATTTTGCATGATTTTCATTTTATACTTGTAGTTATTCTGCCAGATTTTATTCCTAGCTTATTAGAAGTTATCATTCAAAGGTATTAAATTTTATCAAATTTTTTTCTTGTGTCCCTGAAATGACTACTTTTTCTTCTTTAGTATTAAATCATACACATACACACACACACACATGCTGATATTAAACCAGCGTTACGCTTACACATGCACAAGTGCATGTAAATACATATACAGACGTATATGTGTACATACACACATCTTTATCCATCTTTTGATGCATTTCAAAGTAAATTGTAGATAGTACACTTCCCCCTCTTTTTCCCCTTTAAGGTAAAATTTACATGAAATGAATTATACATTTGCTCAGTTTTGTTAAGTGTATTCATCGTTACACCTCAAACTCCTATCAGGATACAGACCAAAAAAAAAAAAAAAAAAAATTAAAAGGGCCGCCTGGGTGACTCAGTTGGTTATGTGTTGGACTCTTGATCTCAGCTCAAGTCTTGATCTCAGGATTTTGAGTTCAAGCCTTGTGCTGGGCTCCATGCTAGGTGTGAAGCCTACTTAAAAAAAAAAAAAAAAAAGATACAGAACAGTGATCTACATCTTTAGCTTCTATCAGAATCATCTGGAAAGACCATTAATGCACAGAATGATGTGCTCACCTTAGAGTTACTAAGGTAAAGCCTTAGAACTCATGTTTCTAACAAGTTGCAGGTAATCTCAATACTTTTAGAACCACTGATATAGATAATTACCATTATCCCTGAAAGTTCCCTCACTTTGGGGCACCTGGGTGGCTCAGTCAGTTAAGTGCCCGACTTTTTGGCTCAGGTCACGATCTCACAGTTCATGGGGTCAAGCCCCACGTCAGTCTCCATGCTGACAGTGTGGAGCCTAGAGCCTGCTTTGCTGTGTCTCCCTCGTACTCTCAATATTTCTCTCTAAAATAAATAAAACATTAAAAAAAAATGTCCCCTCATGTTACTTTCCAGTCAATCCCTGAACCCCAGCAATTGCTCTTCTGAGTTTTTCAGATACAGATTAATTTTGCTTCTCCTAGAACTTCATATAGATGTAATCAGAATATGTACTCTTCTGTGTAAGGCTTCCTTCACTCTGCATAATGTTTTTTATTATGCTTAAGTTGTATGTATTAACTGTTTCTTTATGATGTGAATACTATTAAATTGTGTAGTGATATCATTATTTTTATCCATTCACTGGTTGATGGAGACAGAGACAGTATTTGATTACAAACGAAACAAAGCTGCTCCTTCAACACTCAGAAATCTCCTCAGTTAAATATCCAATTTCATGGTTGAAGTTCTACTTTTCACAAAACACTAGAACAAGAACACAGCTCAGCCAAGTTCTTTGCCTCTTTATAACAAGGACTGCCTTTCCTCTGTTGTCCAATAGTGATTTCCTCATTTCTACCTGAGGCTCATCGGAATGGCCTTTACTGTCCATATTTCTACCAACATTCTGTACATGATTATATGTATTCTCTAGGAAGACAAAAGCTTTCCCTACAGCTTCTTTTCTTTCTGAGCCCTCATCAGAATGTCTCTTCATAGCAGTATCAGCTTTTTCTAGTATGCAACTCAAAACTTTGCTAGTCTCTACTGATTACCCAATTCCAAAGCCACTTTCACATTATTTGTTTCAGCAGCATCTTACTTTTTGGTACCAATTTCTGTCTTAGCTTGGGCTGCTGTAATAAATACCACAGACTTGTTGACTTAAACAGAAATTTATTTCTCATAGTTCCAGAAAGAAGGTGCCAGCATTTTCTGGTGAAGATCCTCTTTCTAGGTTGCAGATGGTGCTCTTCTTGTTATGTCCTCATATGGCAGAGAGCAGAGAGTTCAGCTCTCTTGTGTCTCTTCCTAGAAGAGTACTACTCTGATTCATGATGGCTCCACCCTCATGATCTAATTATCCCCCCAAAGTTCCACCTCCTAGGATACACTAGGGATTAAGCTTCAACATACGAATTGTGGAGACACACAAACGTTCGTTCAATCCATAGCATTCAATCCTCTCGTGGAAAGAGTCCCATATTCTGTGGAAAATATACTGTTAATCTTTTCCCCAACTTTACTATGGTCCTTTATCATGTTAAATGTACACTGGAGAAAAGGAAATTAATGAGACCTTTTAGGGATTATTAGATGCTGGTTCTGAACTGACACTAATTCCAGGAGACCCTAAAGATCACTGTGGTTCAGAGTGGGGGGAGGATGGTGGTTGGAGGTCAAGTGCTCAATAGAGGTATAACTCTGGTCTGTTTCAGAGAGAGTCTAGTGGGTCCCCAAACCCATCCTATGATTATTTCCCAGTACCAAAACATAAAATTGGAATAAGTATACTCAGCAGTTGGCAGAATCCCTACATTGATTCTTTGATCTGTGTAGTGAAGGCTATTACGGTGGGAAAGGCCAAGTGGAAACCATGAAATCAGGAAGATAGTAAGTCAAAATACTATATTACACTACGGACTATCATCAAAGAGTTGAAGGATGCAAGGATGGTAATTCCCACCACATTCTCATTGAACTCGCTCACTTGGCCTGTGCAGTAGACAGATGGATCTTGGGGAATGACAGTGGATTTGCGTAAGCTTAATAGGTAGTGATCCCAACTGCAGCTGCTGTACCAGATAAGGTATCATTACTTGAGCAACTTAATACATTCCTTGGTTACCTGGTACCTTCTGGCAGATGCTTTTTTCTCAATTTCCATCAAAGGCCCACCAGAAGCACTTTGCTATCAGCAGGCAAGGGCAGCAATACACTGCACTGCCCTACCTCAGGCATGTATTAACTCTCCAGTCCTATATTATAATTTAGTTTGTGGGATCTTGATAACCTTTTTCTTCAATAAGATTAGCACAGTGGTTCATTACATTGATGGTATTATGCTGACTGTACTTAGTGAGCAAAAAATAGCAACCACTCTAGACTTATTGATAAGACTTATCTGTGTCAAAGGGTAGGTAAATAAATCCAACAAAAATTCAGGGGTCTTCTATTTCAGTGAAATTGTTAGGGTCCTGGTAGTGTGGAGTATGTTGAGATATCCCTTCTAAAGTGAAGGATAAGTTACTGCATCTGACCTTTCTTATATAGGCTCATTTACTGAGTGACCCAAGATGCTGCCTGTGCTAAGAGGGTTCCAGAACAGAAGGCGGCTGTGCAAGAGATCTAGACTGCTATGCAAGCTGCTCTGCACCATCGGTCAGATGACGCAGTAGATCCAATGGTGCTTGAAGTGGCAGTGGCAGCTAGGGATACTGTCAGAAGTCTCTGGCAGGACCCCATAGATGGACTGTATGCAATATAAGCCCTTAGTATTTTGGAGCAAAGCCTTGTTGGATAACTACTCTCCTTTTGAAAAAGAGCTCTTGGTCTCTAATGTGCCTTAGTAGATACTGAATGCTTAGTTATGAGCCACCAAATTACCATGCGATCTGAGTTGCCCATCATGAACTGGGTATTACCTGACTCACCGAGACATAAAGTTGGGTATGCACAGCAACAGCATCAAACGGAAGTGGTATATATGTGACTGGGTGAGAGCATACCTAAAGGGTGTAAGTAAGCTATGTGAAGAAGCAGCCCAAATATCTATGGGTTCCCATTACTGGCCTCATGAGGAGTTCCTTAAGATCAACTCGCAGAGGAAGAGAAGACTTAGGCCTAGTTTATAAATGGGTCTGCAAATATGTAGGACCAGCCCAAAGTGGACATTTTGTAGCACTATCGCCCCTGTCTGGGCCATCCTTGAAGGACAGTGGTGAAGGAAAATTCCCCACTGAACAGAACTGTGAGCAGTGCACCTGGCTGTTCACTTCGCTTGGAAGAAGGAATGACCAGATTTGTGATTTCATATTGGTTCATGGGCTATGGCCAATAGTTTGGCTGGATGGTTAGGGACTTGGGAGGAAGAGGATTAGAAAGTTAGTGACAAGGAAATTTAGAAAAGAGGCATGGAATGCATAAAAAATATAAAGATATTTATGTCTCACACGAATGTTCACCAAAGAAAGGATGACATCAGCAGAGGAGGATTTAAATAATCAAGTGGACTGGAGGACTCATTCTGTAGGTACCTTCTCTGAGGATATCAGCCTCTCTCCCTAGCTCATGTCCATGGTGGGAGGGATGGAGATTAAACATGGATTCAGGAACATAGACTTCTATTCATGAAGGTCAATGTGGCTGGCTATGGCCACTGCTGAGTGCCAGTCTGTCAGCAGTAGAGACCAAAATCAAATCCCTAATGTGGAACCATTCCCTGGATGAACAGCCATTTATTTTGTGAGAAGGTTTATTACACAGGATGATTTCCATAATGGAAGGGGCAGCATTTTTTCTTACTGGAACAGATACTTATACCGGATACAGATTTGCCTTCCCTTCATGCAGTGCTTTTGCCAAAACTACCACTTGTAGCTTTATAGAATGCCTTATCCACTGTCACGGTATTCTACACAGCATTACTTTCAACCGATGAAGAAGCTGTCTTGATAGAAGACGGAATGGCCTTTTGAAGACTCAGGTATAGCACCATATAGGTGCTGATATCTTGCACGGCTGGGGCAAGATTCTACAGGAGGCTCTATATGCTCTGAATCAGCATCCAATATATGGTGCTGTTTAGCCCATAACCAGGATTCACAGTCCAGGAATTTTCAAGGGGTGGAAATGGGAGTGGCATTACTCACTATAACCCCTAGTGACCCACCAGCGAAATTTTTGCTTCTGGCAACTTTATGCTTTGCTGACCTATAGGTCTTAGCTCCAGAAGAAGCTTCCACCAGGAAACACAACAATGATCCCATTGAATTGAAGTTAAGATTACCACCCAACTACTTTGGGCTCTTCATGCCTCTGAATCAGCAGGCAGTCTGGAGTGACTGACCCTGACTACCGAGGAGAGACTGGACTACCACTCTACAATGCAGGTAAGGAAGTCTGTCTGGAATACAGGAGATCCCTTAGGACAACTCTTAGAATTACCATCCTCTGTGATTAAAGTCAATGGAAAACTGTAACAAGCCAATTCAGGCAGGACTACTAGCGGTACAGATCCTTCACAAATGAAAGTATGGGTCACCACACCATGAACGAAGAGTAGGTAAGGTGCTTGTTGAAGGCAAAGAGAATAGAGAGTAGGCAGTAGAAGAAAGCGGCTATGACCACATTACAAGGTATAGAAATGAGGATTTTAATTGTTGTAAGCATTTCCTACTTATTTTGTTATGAATATGATAGTGTGTGTGTATAGGTGTGTCCAGAGAAAGAGAAGTGGAGAAAGAGCAAATAATGCCCTCCCCCCCGCCTTTTTTTTTTTTTTTTTACCCCAGCCTGACACCATGGCTTCCCCCACTGCTCGATTTTTTTCCCTCTTATTCTCCTACCACATGACATAAAATGTATGGACTTCGTACATAGTATTTAAGTGTTAATCATAGTATTTAAGTTATTGGCTCTCAAGAAGATGAGTAAACATCACTCCAGGACTTTACTTTTTCTTCTGGGAAAGAGGTTAGTGCATTTTCAGTTGCATGCAGGACAGCTATATCATGTTAGATGGAACTATGATCTTGTTATTGTTTTTCTGGAAATGAAGTATGGTTTAAAGAGATATATACAGGTATCATGTTGACAAAGTGACAAAGTAGATTTGTGATGGTTAATTTTATATGTCAACTTCACTAGGTCAAGGGATGCCTGATTATTTGTTTAAACATTATTTCTGGGTTAAAAAAAATTCTGAATGCTGGTGAGGGTGTTTCTAGATGAGATTCACATCTGACTCCATGGACTCAGTAAACCAGATCACCCTCTCCAATGGGGGTGGTCATTACACAATCTGTTGAGGGTCTGAATAGAACAAAAGGTAGACAAAGGAGGAAATCAACTATTCTCTGACTACCTGAGTTGGGACATCACTTTCCTCTTCCACTCAAACTGGGATTTATACCATCAGCTAACCTGGTTTAGGCCTTCAGACAAACACTACTACACTAGGAGCTGTTCTAAGCCTCCAGCGTGCAGACAGCCTCTGTAAGTGAATGAGCCAATTCCTTAAAATAAATCCTTTTCTCTCTCCTCCTCTCAGTATCCTATTGGTTCTTCTTCTCTGGAGAAAGCAATACATGTCTCTTCCATGTCAATTTCTGGTCCCCTGCAACAACTCCTCTGACTTTTTCCAATACAGATTAGTTTTAGCCTCTCCTAGAACTTCATATAAATGGAATTGGAATATGACTCTTCTGTGTAAGTCTTCTTTACTCTGTGTAATGCTTTTATTATTCATCCAAGTTGCTGTACGTGTCAG
The DNA here is from genome assembly GCA_030068075.1 of Paguma larvata. Taxonomy (NCBI): domain Eukaryota; kingdom Metazoa; phylum Chordata; class Mammalia; order Carnivora; family Viverridae; genus Paguma; species Paguma larvata. Next base: position 28,026,457 of record CM057826.1, on the reverse strand, counting down.
TAGTCTGTTCCTTTATGATGTGAAGTACTATTAAATTATATGAATATATTAGTTTTCCTAATCATCCATTGGTTGTTAAAGTATTTGACTATAAACTTTAAGGAGATCTCATTTTAGATTACAAAGGCCAGGAATGTATGGAATAAGGGTTATTCAAGGTTTTTCAATGTCTGTATTTTCTTATAAACTAATAAAGGACCATTGAGTGGCACTAGAAAAGCAATTCGATTTCTGTGTACCCTGTCAATTAGTTGTGCCAATTAATTTAAACTAATTGGACTACTTTTTAGATAAAAAAAAAATATATAAGGACTTTCGTGATAGAAATTTTTCTTTCACATGCTATTACCGAAAAATGACAAAAAACTATGAATACGTTAAAAGTTTTAAAACTATGAATTCATTAAAGGTTATAAAGGCAATGAATCTGCATATATATTAAAGTGGGTATTTATACAGCATACTAACAAATTTAGTTGGTAGACAGAGTTTGGTGCATGTCTGAATTTGAAGGTGTTTCATATAGTACTCTAAGTTTTCCTAAAAAAAATAAAACAACAACAACAACAAAAAACAATTCCATGAATTTGGAATCATGGACCTATAAGAAACTCGACACAAAAATAATAAAAATGAGAAACAGCAGAAACTAAAGAGAATGGAATGTGTAAATGAGCTTATGTGGAAAGTATGCTAATTCTTTTTTTTTTTTTAAATGTTTATTTATTTTGAGAGAGAGCAGGTAAGCAAGGGAAGGGCAGAGAGAGAGAGAGAGAGAGAGAGAGAAAGAGAAAGAGAGAGAGAGAGAGAGAGAGAAAGAGAAAGAATCTCAAGCAGGCTGTATGGTGCCAGCACAGAGCCCGACGCGGGGCTCGATCCCATGAACCAACTTCAGCTCAGGTCATGATCTCATGGTTCATGGGCTTGAGCCCTGCACTGGGCTCTGGTGCTGACAGCTCAGAGCCTGGAACCTGCTTCAGATTCTGTGTGTCTCTCTCTGTGCTCCTCCTTGCTTGCTCTCTCTTTCTCTCAAAAATAATAACCATTTACACAGAGAGGGAGAGAGATAAAACATAAGAGACTCTCAAAGACTAAGAACAAACTGAAGGTGAGGGGAGTGAGGGGGGGAGGGGGAGAGGGGGTGATGGGCATTAAAGAGGGCACATGTTGGGATGAACACTGGGTGTTATATGTAAACCAATCTGAAAATAAACTATTAAAAAAATAACCATTTAAAAATTAAAAAAAAATTTTTTAACTCTACCCACAACACGGGGTTCAAACTCACGACCGTGAAATCAAGAGATGCATGCATGCTCTACCAACTGAGCCAGCCAGGTGTCCCCATGTGTGCTAATTATTCTTGACTCAAGAATTTCCAATGATTCTAGTAGTCCATTCTCTATATCCTTCCTAGCCTCTCAAAATTTATGCATATATATCGTTACAGCTGTTAAGAGTGGTTACATATCTCTTAACATGTATCTACAATAAATATTTCTTAGCTTTATTCCTTTCATTAAACTAAATTGTGCTAATTTAATGACTGTATCACAAAGTCACAGTGTCAATGGTAAACTAGTCAGAAACTAAAGTAAGAAGTTAAATAATAGGGAGAAAGGATTAGAGGACTCAATGAACAACTAGCTAAAGAGGACTAGAAAGTAAAGATATAAAAAACACAAAACTTACTACTAAGAGATTATAAATCTAGCCATCTCCTTTCTGCTTCCAACTTGCCATAATACATATGGATATTATCTTAGATCTTTTTTTGGAATACTAAATAATGACATTTCTGATAGCTACAATTAATTCTTACTCATTTATTTTAATTATTAAATGAAACATGTGGTTGTAGAGTCTTCTAGAAATTATTATGTTCCTTTGGAATAGCTGACATAAATATAACTAAGATGTTCACAAGACTCTAATATACAGCTAATTATTTGATTTAGGAGGAAAATGATACTAAATATATTATGTAAAATTATGAAATAAAAGATGATTTATGGACGATGATTTAGGAAGAGAACCTATAGATTGAAGAACATAAGCAAATACCATGAAGATGTTTAAAAAAGACATCTTAAAAATTTTTTTAAAGCGACATATTACTGCACACCATCAGATGGCTAAAGTTAAAAATACTGTCAAAACCAAGTATTGGTGGGAATGTAAAGCAAATGGAACACTGCTGGTAGAAATGCAAAATGGTTCAGCCATTTTGGAAAAAGTCTGGCAGTTTCTCACTCACCACACGATCCAGCAATCACACTCAGGAATTTACCCAAGAAAAACACACATCCACACAAGAACTTGGCACATGAATATTCCTAGCAGCATTATTCAGAATAGTCTAAACTGGAGACGCAGAAGTCCGTAAGTTTGTGAATCCATAAAGAAATTACAATGCATCCATACTATTGATACTAGCCCGCAATAAAAATTAATATACCAGAAACATTCTGTTTATTAAAAGAAGACAAACACAAAAAACTACATGCTGCATGATTCCACTATATGAAATTCGACAAAAGGTTATTAATCATAACGACAAAAAGTAGACCAGTGGTTTCCTAATGCCAAGGGAAGAGGACTAACTACAAAGAGACACAAAGAAGCTTTTAAGGGTGTTATTCTATATACGTCTTGATTGAGCCTCAATAAAACAATTTTGGTTGACTGTTAAAAATATTGCTAGTTTTATTACTAAAAATACTGCGAAACACACAAAAGTGAAAAACAAAGGATTTAACTAGACATCAGATTGTTAACAGAAAAAAATTAATTCAAGATAGACTTATTTCTTAATGTTTATTTTTTAATTTTGAGAGTGAGAGCACAAGTGGGGAATGGGGAGAGAGACAGAGGGAGAGAGAGAATCCCAAGTAGGCTCCACACTGCCAGCATGGAGCCCTACCCCACAAGTACAAGATCATGACCTCAGCTAAAATCACTAGTTGGACGCATGACTGACTGAGCCTCCCAGACACCCCAAGGCCCAAGATAGATCTTTAGTAATATATTTTCAGTGGCCTAGACATAAAAATAAATGCAAAGAAATCTGAAACTGCATCTAATAATGTTACTGTTAATATCAGTAGGGCAAAGCCAGTAAGAAATTACGTTCCTTTCCTTTGGAACAAGATTTTTAGCCTAAAGTAAAGAATAAAATCAAAGGAGACTTTAATCTTAAATTTGAATAAAAAAAAAATCAATGTAAATGCTTGATTTATTTTTGCCTTTCTAAAAAATATATATATTCTAGCTTTATCTTCTGGAAAAGCCCAAAGCTATGATAACCCATTAGCAAAGAACATCAATAGCATCCAGATTCTTCTATCCAAAGGGATTAAGGCTCTTTGGAAAAATGGCTGATTTCAGGTTTGGGGCAGAAAATACACAAATTAAGTCTAGGGCACCTTGTAGAGGCACAAAGTAACCAGGTTACAAAAGAGTAACAAGGTTATATCAAGAGGATACAAGACCAACTTGGAGGGACTACCACTGGGCAGAGATGGGACAATCTAAACTTCAAAAAGAATTATGATTATAATAAATTAAAATACAAAGGCATACAAATCTATTCATTCACACTAATATTAAGAAATGAACAGATTCACTATAATAGATGTACCAGGTTGACAACAAACTGAAAGATCACTGAAAACAGGATAACTAAACGTTATGTGCCTCCTGATGTGATGCTGTAATATTTGAATCATCGATGAAGTATTCTTGTCCCCTACTCCCCAAAGTGAACTTCAGTATTATTAAGGCTTTAGATCTAACAAAGTTTACAGAAAAAAATGGCAAATAGAGGAACAACTTAAACGACATTAGAAGGAAAAGATCCATGAAATCTAGAATGTGGGATGTTCTATAGGAAAACACATTTCCATTTCTATAGGAAAAGGTGGGGTGAGGGGTCGACTATCATAGATTAAGACATGTAAGGGCCATATCAACCAAAGCAACTACAAACTATACAAATAAATTTTTGAGACGATTAGGGAAATATGAACATTGAATAGGTATTAGATGTTGGGGGAATAACTTATTAATATTTATTTTGATATAGATGATAATGATATTCTGGTTATTTTTTTAAAGTAATTTCTGTTAAGATAGACACTAAAACGTTTATGATGAAATGATATCAAGTATAAGATTTGCTTCAAAAGTATTACAGCCAAAAAATAATAATTAAAAAAACGAAAGGAGAGGGATTAGAGATAAAATAAGGCTGGGAAAATGCTGACAATTCTTGAAGCTGGGTGATGGGTACTTCTATCTATTTAAAAATTTCTGAAATAAAAAATTTTGTAGGGCGATAAACATTCCCATTTATGAAACTTTTCAAGAACACTAATTGTGGTTTAACTCTGCGCTATTATAGGAAATTCTACACATTTTATAACAAGTCAAATAACATAAGTATATATTTAATGTAATCTGTAACTCTGTAAATCTCATGTCTATCATACAGATTAAAGGGATAAGAAAAAAATAATTATCTGGAAGGAAGTGAAGATAGAATTTCAACTACTGATTTAGGAAACTGACTGACAACAGGCAGTGGAATAATTATTTAAATAGGGATATTAACCAAAACATTCAGCTTAATAAACTGAAATAAATTTTCCCTACCTAAAGACAAATACTTAAAAAAATAACTGAAGAGGTTCTTTCAAATTATAAAATGTACAAAAAACTCCCCTTCTATTAAATTTCATGTTATCTGTTATCAGGAGTCAAAATAACACTCACGTTTTGAAGGAGTTGCTCAAACCAGTCATATCCAGTATCTCTGCATGCTGCAACCTAAGTGGAAAAATATGGTGAAACTATCAAAATTAGAAATTTACTTAAAAATATGAAAAACAAAAACCAAAAACTTTGCTATGATTTAGCCTGAGGTATATAAAAGTCTCATTCTTCTCAATTAAAAAAATTATTTTTAAAGTGAACTATTCTTTCAGTAAGCCAATAATTTATCAATATTAAATAATTTTATTCTAAAAATATCTTAGAATATATTCAAGAAATTAATTTAATGTATTGAAATTAAATACAGTATTATAGGGAAAGTGGGTTGGGGGTGAGGAGTGAAATATGTGATGGGGATTAAGGAGTGCATTTTTGTGATGAGTACCAGGTGTTGTATGGAAGTGTTGAATCACTATATTGTACAACTGAAACTAGTATTACACTGTATGTTAACTAACTGGAATTTAAATAAAAACTTAAAAATACAGTATTACATTTTTAATAGTAACTTGTATTGGTCAGAAAAATGTGTAAGGTTTAAAACAACACAAGTAGAAATGTTTGCTTATTATTTTCCTTCTAGATAGCAGATACAAAGTGAAAGAGATATGAGTGAAAGAGAGATGAACCTGTAATTGATAACAGAAAATTTATGTCCAGAACATAAGTATTCTAGGCCAAAAATATTTATAGCTCATGTATATAATTAAACATAATGAAACTAATCTTAATTCATGTTTTCTGAAAAAGCACTATCTCATTTTAGGTTGCTGTCCCTGGGCTATTGTTATTGTTATCTATTCATATACTTTCCTTCCCCTGTCAGTTTTCAATCCCTGGAGGAATCTGGCTGGAGTATTTCAGTATCAGTTCTTAAGTCAACGAATGTTAAAAAGTAGCGCTAAGCAGAAACACCAATCTCATCTTCCTTGTATCCCTGACTATCTCCAGAAAGTAAGGGAAGTACAACTGACCCTTGAACAATGCAGGGGTTAGGGATGCTGACCCCCTGCACAGTTAAAAATCTGTGCATAACTCTGATTCCCCAAAAACTTAACTTTTAATGGCCTATTGCTGACCAGAAACCTTACCAATAATATAAAGTTGATTAACACATATACTAAATGTATTTCAGACTGTATTCTTACATTAAACTAGAGAAAAGAAATGTTATTTAAAAATCATAAAAGAAAATACATTTACAGTACTATATTATATTTATTGAAAAAAAATCCATGTATATGTGAACCTGTGCAGTTGAAGGGTCAACTGTGGTATTAAACGTCAAGATTAACAAATATCTCATCATTGTCTCTCTCTGTATAAGAGGAAGGAGGCCTCAACTAGGTTTGCACCCACAGGGAACACACCCTTGTTCAAGTCCTTACCACATCAGTGATGTTTAAAATTTTCCTTGTCATTGCTTCTTTGTCATTGTGTGGAGTTGGAGTAAACCAGAGTTTTTGGAATGTTTCATTTACTAATTTCTAGAAGAAAGAAAATTTCAAACTACACAACTACAACACACATGGCAAAATTTCCAATCCCAAATTCTCATTAAAACCCAACACAATTGGCTCTGTTGGTAGAGTATGCAGCCCATTATCTCTGGTCATGAGTTTGAGCCCCACATTGGGCAAAGAGCTTGCTTAAAAAAAAAAAAAAGGCCCAAAACAAAGCTATAAATAACAAATCAAAACACAAACTACCAGAAATTTCCGGCACAAATTCCTCAATTTTTGAAAACAATCATCAAATAATTTTTCAAAATTATAATCTTTTTCAGTTGGTAAAAATTTTAAATAGGTGATGTCTGCATAGTACGTACTCAAAGTTTTTTTTAATATTTATTTTATTTTTGAGAGAAAGAGAGAGAGAGACTGAGCATGAGCAGGGGAGGGGGCAGAGAAACAGGGAGACACAGAACTTGAAGTGGGCTCCAGGCTTCACATTGTCAGCATAGACCACAACGAGGGGCTCGAACTTAAAAACTGTGAGATCATGACCTGAGCCAAAGTTGGACACTTAATGACTGAGCCACCCAGGTGCCCCACAAATGTTTTTGACCAACTAAAAAACATTTTTACTACTTTTGGGGGGAGAAGCTGTTAAAAAAAAAACAACAACAAATAAATACTGGGACAGTCATACACATATAAATTCACTAATGAACTCAGGTTTACACTTTCAACAAAGTATTTAACTTAGAAAACAAAGTACATACCATTTGAAAAATAAAATAACTTTAATTTGATAAGAAACTTGCTGCATATAATCACTATAATGACATTAAATATAATTGAATTGGTTGAGAAAGATCAGATTTTATTACTATAAGATCTAGAAATAAAAATGTGTGAAAGTATGTCATTTTTGAATTAATAACCAAAAAATGTTGATTTGTTTGTAAAGGTTTTTTATACAGTTACATGTATTTTACATATATTTTATAAAACTTAGCTATAATAAACATTTAAATTTAAAACATTAATGAAAAATGAATTTTAAAAGTCATCATTTCATCTTACCTTAATGCCCTCTTCATCATTGACTCTGCGAATCATTTTTACACACATTTCTGTAATTTTTGGAAATGTTGGTTGTTCAATACAGATGTCTCTTAGAATCTTTATTACTCTTTTCCTGACACTGATACCAGTATCCTAAGAACAGAAAAGTATTTTTAAATATCAGAAAACCCAAGCTGCTCAGGTGTATGAAATATGCTAAAATGAAATCAGAAAAAACCAACAAGCAATATATTGAATATTTATTATCATAATAGTCTATATATTTCCTCCTTATATTGTTTCTTATTACTGTTACTATAAATATGGGTTACTATATTGTTTTACTTTTATAATATGATATCCAACACATGCAAAAATATTGAATACCACTGAACACGACACTAGAAAATAAACTCGCCAAAATTAAAAGGGATAATAAATATAAAGCTTTTAGAATAGTGCCTGGCACTTAAACACCATATGAAGTATTTTTAACAAAAATGTTAAAACCTAAATGTAATCAAACCACTGCCACTATCTTATAGTTTATAGGAAATAAAAGAAACAAAACAAAAAAACTCAAATTAACCAAAGTCATAGGAAATAACAAGACTGACCTGGTCTTCTTTTTTCTTTTCTTTTTTTTACAGTTTTATTTTGAGGGAGAGAGAAGAGCACGTGCAAGTGGGGGAGGGGGAGGGACAGAGACACAGGAACCCAAGCCGTCTCCGTGCTGTCAGCAAAAAGCCCTAACAAGGGGCTTGATCCCACAAACCATGAGATCATGACCTGAGCTGAAATTGAGAGCCAGATGCTCAACTGACTAAGTCACCCAGGCACCCTGACCTGGTCTTTTTAAAGTAGTCAATGTAATGGGGGAAGTTTATAAAAGAGAGTACTCTAAATTTTAAAACATGATTGCCAAGTGCAAAGTATAATCTTTGGCTGGGTTGTGTTCAAAAAACAAAAGGAAAATTAGAAATTCCTTCTCTTCTTCCCCAATTTTTGGAACAATTGGAGAATTGAATATCAACTGATTATTTGAGGATATTTAGGGAGTGTTAATTTGGTTGGGTGAGATAATAGTTTTTGTTTATAAGCACAGTACCCACACTTTTTAGAGAGGCAGGCTGAAGTATCCATGGGAGAAGTAGCAAAATGTTTGTGATTTAATTTAAACTAATTTAGCAAAAAATATAGATCAACTATGGTGTTAGATACATGAGTGTTCATTGCACTATCACTCTTCACAAATTTTCATAATCAAAGAGTTTTAGAAATAAAAAGCATTGGACACTAAATGTGCAAAATTATTCCCATTATATAGTCTGACAATCATGAAAATACTTTAGGGTATATTGCTTGGGTAGATGCTATTAGATTTCATTAAAATTGAGAATCCTATTGGTTTTGCCTTTCATTCTTGAAAAGACTAAGGCACTAACACAAAAACATTTATTCCACTCTTTCCTTAAATTCTTTGTTTCAATCAAGATTTTACGTTAGTTGGAGCTGCAACTTTCTGTAACTTTCAGTCATAATATTCTGACACTAAAGGTGATAAACTCTTGTCACTGCAGGAATCCCTAATTTTATGCCTAATGCATTTCTTTTGAGTTATAGAAGTTAATATGCTTGCAGTGATGTGATTCCACAGAGAATTTTTAATACCAATGTTTCCTGTTTCCTTTTATTTTCTAGGGAAAGGCCTCGGACCAGAGAATTCCATGACATACAAGAAAGGAGTATCTTAGAATAGTTATTTCTTCAGTTTGTTCTTAAGACTCAAATGGCTTTCTGGTTTAATATGCATGTATCTAAATCTTGTCATAATTCAGCTTTAAGGAAACATACAGATATACACAAAGCATCCAAAAATATTGTCAGACACCAAAATTCTGCACTTAGCTCACAAGGAAATAATTCTTGCTATTTATATACATTCATATAAATTTAAATTTATTCTGGGTTCCTGTCCAAAATATTTATGTCATTGTAGTTCCTATCATTTACTCATTGTAAACTTGCATCATTAAAACACAGCAATAACTGAAAAGAGGAGTCTAATTTTCAGCAATTACTTGTTTTATAGTATTGAGCAGTACTCTTCTTGAAACATGAAGAAGAATGCACCTCTTCTTTGGGGCACCTACGTGGCTCAGGTCGTCATGATCTCATGGTTCGTGGGTTTGAGCCCCATGTTGGGCTCTGTGCTGACAGCTCAGAGCCTGGAGCCTGCTTCAGATTCTGTGTCTCCCTCTCTCTCTGCCCCTCCCCTACTTGTGCTCTTGTCTCTCCCTCTCTCAAAAAATGAGTAAACATTAAAATAAAAAAAGAAGAAAGAAAAAAAGAAACATGTCCTTCTTCAGTTCTTTCTTTGGGCCTGTGGCTGACCTGGGCTTGAAATCTGTGTCCCCTTTCCCTGATGGCACTGTGTCCAATCTTTAGGATCCTTAGCTTAGCTCAAGGTAGGGTAGGAATGCAGGACCTTTTTCTTACTTTCTAAATCTGGGAGACTGGAGACTAGAATCTGCCCAGGTGGCTGCTGTCCAGCCACCACTTTCTGGATTTGATTCTTGGTACCAGGAGTACCTGTCAGCTTTCTCCTGCCTTCCAACCCACTCGATCAGCACTACAGAGTTACCTTAGCTTTTAACTTTCAATCTGGTTTAAACGGTCTTTAGGGTGTGTGTGTAAAATAAATATGGACAGGTGTTCTGGGGCCAAGGGGAACATGTCCTCCTTTAGAAAGCTGCTATAGTACAGAGATTAGACAATGTAAATATGTAATTGATACTCTTCTAGCTTAACGACTAAAAAAATGTGATACAAGAAAGGCAAAATTATATTTATGAATCATAATAAAAAAGACCAAACAACATACCAAAATTCTTTCAATCAGCATATCATAATACTGCTCAGCAAGCTGAGGTCGACAAAGAACAAATCGACCTAATAATTCTACTGCTGCTTCTCGAACACTAGTGGAGTTATCCATTAATCGTCCATGAACTCCTCGTTGCATATCAAGCTAAAGGAAAATAAAGAAAATATAATTTATATTACTAGGTAGAGCTAATATTTTAACTTGAATACAATACTCAAATGAGAAGAATCATCTGTGCTCTTCTTTACCCTTGCCAGAATACTGGGATCTACAGCAACAACCTCGGATAAACACTTCATGGCTTTTGTTCGAACGGCAATTGCGTTTTCACCAAGAACTCGAAGGATCTGCCAAGCAAACATGAGTATTTTCATAAATTTTAGAACACATAACGCTTAACAAAATATAGCATGAAAACATGCAAAAGAAAGGAAAATAAATATTGGGTTTACCTCCCTTTAATTTTTATGAGTATAAGATGTTATCTTATTGATCCAAAGTTTTGACTTGAAGGTCAGTACAGTAACTGAGGCATTCTATCCTTTAGGGCCTTTTCTTTATCCTGGCATTCTCAATTAAATATGTTCATTTACTGCTATGCTTCATGTGCAAGGACATGTAAGCCCCACTAAAACCTTGCTCTGAGTACCTAATTCAGGATATTTAGTATTATTTAAGTAATAATTTGGTAATTGAATAATTTATTTTTATAACGTCTACCTATATATATCCATTCATCTGTAAAACATGAATCAGTATGTAAAAGGCATGCAAAAGACATCTTAACAAATATACGACACAGAAACAAATGCTACTCTCATGATCATTTCAAATATCTGTTTTCAACAGCGAATAGACATCATATGCTATTCCACAAATATCCATAATTAGAAAAATCAATTATCATTGTACAAGGAATTCTGGTCTAGTTTACCTGTGTCAAATAAATATCAAAGCTCTGGGCAAACGGCCTCATAGAGGCCAAGTATCGAACAATCAAACAAGCATCATCATAGTCCACAGTATCAGAGTTCATCCTACAACAAAAAATTATTAAATTATTATTTAAGTTTTTTGCAAAGTAGATAGATATCAAAGAAATAACTGAAAAAGTAAAGATGCTTTCTCTCTGGATCTTACTTTAATGTGCTGAACTGAGACGGTGTGGTTTTGATAATGCTTCTAAGAAACTTTTTCCGGTTTTCAGCTCGATGCATGATTTGACCAGTTGTCTCAACTTCCTTCGCGTGATGTGTTCCTTCAGATGATTCTTCATCTTTTTGTGATTTCATTGCTTTTTCTGTTTCCAGAGTTGTGTCACGGAACCACTGGGCTATATAGAATTTACGAGAAAACTGAAAAGAAAATAGATAAGACCTGAGCTTGATGAAATTAAAAGAATTTTTAAATGAAATTTCCAATCCACTGATAAAGTGGTCACTATCAGGAATAAATATTCAGGTTTACTTGAAAGCAACTTCCAGCAGATAAAAACAGATTTTAAGAAAGCTATAAGGTTTGAATATCTGAATGATAGAAGACTTTGATGTCAAAGATTAATTTAAAAAACACACCTGTATTAAATCTAGAATATCTGATACCAATTACTTAACAAAGGAAAGCATCGCACATAGGTCACTAAAACTAGACGGATGATAGGTCAACTGGTAAAGTTTAGAACAGGATAAAATGCCAAAGGTAGAAGAATTCCAGTCACTTTCAAAATACCACCTTACTTCTTAAAGAAATACATAGCCAATTATTACTGAAATATTTTAACATGGAGGCACACCTATTATCTGTTCCTTTCAATGCAGACTAAAAACCTGCAGTAGTTGACTGAACAGCTTGGTTACCTCCAACCTCTTTAGACTGCATATCCCACCAATAAAAAATTAAAATTAAAAAATTAAAAAGTACACCGGGCTGCCTTGGTGGCCCACTCAGCTGAGCGTCTGACTCGGGATTTTGGCTCAGGTCATGATCTTGCAGTTTGTGGGATCAAGTCCAATATTGGGCTCTGCACTGACAGCGCAGAGCCTGCTTGGGATTTTCTCTCTCTCTCTTTCTGTCCCTCCCCCACTCTCTTTCTCTCTCTCAAATAAATAAACTTAAAACAATGTGCCCTAATACATGCACAGTGTTTTCTAATACTGTTTATAAATCTTATATATGAGCCTATTATACTAATAATTTGGACACATAATATACATAAAAATCGAATTAAGGATTATATTTAAAAAGAAATACACACATAAAATTCTAATAGCTTCTTTTTATATGCTCGTAGATCATCTCACGCACCACCTGGGCCATGTCCACTGTGAAGAGCAATGACCTAGCTCAGTCTCAAAGATAACATAACGGAAAGATTTCTAACTATTTCCCCTGTCACACCTCTTTATCATAATACATATCTGTAGCAGAATTCCATAGAAGACAAATCAATCCACAACCATTCTCTTTAATTTACATCATCAAGTATCCCTTTGTTTTAAAAATCAGTATTTCGAGGCGCCCAGGGCCGAGGCAGAGGTGGGGAGCTGCCGCCAGGTCCGCTGTGGGTCCACACCGCCCGCCGCGCCGCCCGCCAGCCCAGCGTCCCCAGCCACCACCGCCGCTGCCGCCATGGGAGTGCAGGTGGAGACCATCTCCCCCAGAGACGGGCGCACCTTCCGAAGCGCGGCCAGACCTGCGTGGTGCACTACACGGGGATGCTTGAAGATGGAAAGAAATTTGATTCCTCCTGGGACAAAAACAAGCCCTTTAAGTTTGTGCTAGGCAAGCAGGAGGTGATCCAAGGCTGGGAAGAAGGGGTTGCCCAGATGAGTGTGGGTCAGAGAGCCAAACTGACCATCTCCCCAGACTACGCCTATGGTGCTACCGGGCGCCCGGGCATCATCCCACCAAATGCCACTCTCGTCTTTGACGTGGAGCTTCTGAAACTGGAATGACAGGAACGGCCTCCTCCCTGGGCTCCCCATTCTTGGATGTGCTGTGGAGGGACGTGGAGCCTCCAGACGCACACACACGAATCCGTACAGAGCTTTTCCTGATGTTCCACTACACTCTTTGTATAAACATCGACCCCGACTGAATGTGTTGTCACCCGGCTTCACTCTTTCTCTCCTCGTATGTGTGTTGACCTAAACTATATGCCATAAACCTCAAGTTACTCATTTTAGTTTTGTTTTCGTTTTGGGGTGAAGGTTCAGTTTCTGTCTTTTGGATTTAGGTTTCCACTGAAGTATTAGTCAAGTATTAACAGCACAAGGAAATGGGTTAATTTTAGAATAGGAATTGGTGGGGGGGGGCGGGTTGCAAGAATCTTTATTTTATTTTTTGAATGAAATTTTTATCTATTACATATTAGACATTCTTGCTGCCGCGCTGCAAAGCCATAGCAGACTTGAGGCGCTGTCGAGGGCCGAGTTCTCTCCAAGTTGAGACGTCCTTGGGTTGCATTAAAAGCCCCACCCAAAACTGAAATGGGAAGGGGAGAGCCTTCGCCTCCGCTGCCCTGCCCCTGCTCCCCTTACACCCTCTGCCTTTTGGAAGCAGATGGTTCTCACTGCGATGTTGGACACTACAGGTATCTGTCCCCAGGCCAGCAGGGACCTGGGAAGCCTTCTTCGTGGCCTGGCTCTTTTTTTTTTTTCCCTCCATTCTGTGGTTTTTCTAATGGATATTCAGGACTTTTGTAATCTCGTAGCTTATCCAAGCTCCACTTCCTAAATTTTAAGAACTTTCATCGAAAGTTTAAATTGAAGGTGCTGTTTGTAGACACTTAACACCCGATGAAAGCCCAGCCATCATGACAAACCCTTGAGTGTTGTCTTAAGAAAAATGATGCTGGTCTTCACAGCTTCAGCATCTCCTGGATTTTGATGCTCAGCTCCCCCCAGCTGATCTCAGAGTTTCCTGGCTTTACCTCCCCCCCCACCCCTTTGCTGTCCTGTGTAATGATTTGGTGAGAGAAATTATTGCTGCCCACTCCCCACCCCCACCACCCTGCACTATGTATATGAGTTTCAACTGTTACTATTGCAATAAAGGTGCTTTATGCTGGCTTTTCTCAAAAAATAAATAAATAAATAAATAAAAATAAAAATCAGTATTTCAACCTTCCTCTTCATGACACTTCCCAATTTTCTTTCAGACCCAATTTGAATTTGATGTATTATCTCAAAAAAAGGGAGAAAAGATTCCTACCACTAGTGAAGGATCAGTCTCAGTGTTTTCATCCAAGTAATCAAGCAATGCTTTTTGTAGTTGTTGTATTTCATCTTCTCCTCCTGAAACCTACAAAATAAACCAAGCAAGAACAAAAGTGATATTACTAGTGTATTTTAATAGTTTGTAAATACAAATCTAGGGAAAAAAACTGATAAGTGATAAAAAATGAATATGTAAGTAGAGCAACTAAAAGGAAAAAAGAGAAGAATGCTATTTCACAAAAAACATTTATACTGATAGCTGAGACTAGCCCTTATTTTTATGAATTACATGTCATCTTTCTTTGAAGGAGGTACACAGGTAGCTGAATAAAAATTAACAGAATAATGTGTTAAGTATTCAGAGACAGGAAGGTCCTACACATTTGTTTTCTGTTTGGAAAAAAAGAGTCAATTCCAAACTTTCAATTTAAAAATGGAAACTGTTTTCTGATTTACTATGTGTTATAGGTTTCTTTGGGATATTTTAAAACATTCTAGAAGAGAAATATTTGTATTTATAATACAAAAATAGCGCTTAAATGTACAGCAGTAGGTGAGCTGTTCACTCATCTAGGAATAGAAAGGTACTAATCTTTAGGTGCTGTCAAGAACAATACACAGCCAGAAATTAACTGAGCTGAATTTCATATCTATAGCTTATAGTCTAGCTTTACCATATGAAATGCCAATATGGTTTAGAATATCTCTAAAAAGAAAACAAATCTTAATAATCCATGTTCTCAGAGTGTGGTGAAATGAGTCCATGGAGAAATTCATCATAGCACTGCAAACTTCCAAGAAGACCAATGTGGATGTATGTCAAGAACCATAATAATACTTACAAATGACCCCTCCCCTCAAGTTTTACTGTATACAGTTGACATGGTCATATGTAACAAATAAGTCGTAGGTTCACTCTAAGAAATACTGAAAGGCACCTGGCACCTAGATATCTTGGTTTCTAAATTACCATTCTTCATTAAAGAGAACCAGTCAAATGGTGAAATGGTAGATTCCAGGGCTGAGGCAAGGAAAGTAAGAGAGGACTGAGGATCCTGAAACACCTTGTTGTGCCACAAAGTAAGAAAGTTCTTAAAGAAAGATGGGAACATATCAAAAAGATAAAAAAGCCAGCTAAAAGGGGTTCTCACAGGTTAATTCTAGGACAACTGGAACATTAAAATAATGATAGCAATAAATTATAACCTAGGAAATAGAATAGTAATGGCAGTGTTATATTAAATGGTAGTATTATATTAAGCGTAATTTCTTGCTTTTGATAATTGTACTGTGGATATTTAACAGAGAGTTCTTGTTTGTGGAAAATATACACTAAGCAGTGGTTCTCAAACTTCAGCATTCATTAGAACCCCCTAGAGGGCCTACCAAAAAACAATGCTGGGCCCTACCCCTAGAATTTCTGATTCAGTAGAAAAGTCCTGAGAATTTGCAATTCCAGCAAGTGATGTTAATATTAGTGCTTCTTACCTAGGGAATCATACTTTGAAATTCAAGGGTACTGGGGACATTAATTCTGCTCAAATAGTTAAAAAAAAAAAAATGTCACACAGATAGGCAAGCATGTATATTTTGAAAAAGAAATGTTACATAAAGATAAAGCAATGTTATAAATTGTAAACAATTAAGAAATCTGGGTGAAAGGTTTATGGAAACTCTTTGTACTATTTCTAGAACTTTTCGGTAAGTTAAAAATTATTTCAAAATACAAAGTATAATAAAAAAATATTAGAGGCATTTCTAATGGCCAGCATGAATATGGTTATGAATGTTAAAAAAAAGAGTATAAAGAAAATGAAAACTGCTGTGGATGGTAGGATTAGAGATCATTTACCAATTTTCTTAAGAAACTTTTAGCATTATTACCACCTCACTCACACTTAAGAAAAATAAGTAAAGCAATAAAATACTTTTTTGCCAAACATGAAAACTATCAAAATAAAATGAAGTCCTCCTCCTCATCCTTCCCCAATATAAAAAGAGATACAAATCTCAAAGGTAGAAAACAATTTGATTGGAAGTGCTAAATCAATATCTTAGTAAACTAAGGATTTAAACAAAACTTAGTTAAATCAAATAGAAAACAGCATTATACAGTCATAAAAGCAGTTCACAGAAAGAAATTAAACTAAGGATTTATATAAATCACTTACAACTCCCTGTTAGACACTATAATTCACTCTAAGGCATTAACTTTCTCTGTGGGGCTTTTGAAAAGTCCACTTTTAGAAATGCATGATCGTACTTTGAATTTATAAAATGAAATATAACACTAATATAAGAATACCTAAAGAAAGTACTTAACTAATATTTATCCCCACAATTTTAATCCTTTGTCTCAATACCTGTTTTAAAATTCGTTCTATCGACCCTTGATCCATTTTGCTTGTAACGGCATCTTTCCTTAATCGTGCAGCAACAGTTCCAAGGTAATCAAGAGACGCCACTCTTAAAGCCATCTCTGTTGACTTGTTACTGAATTGATGAACCTAAATATCAAAATAATCTTTAATCAATTTATGACATTTAAAATAGAAATTTATCCTATGAATTCCAAATCTATGTTGTATTATTTGAAATTAAAGTATTTTTTCTTGTGATATTGTCTCATAAAGTGGTTGCTTTCTAAACATTTTCATTTAAAAAAAGTATAGATTAAACCTAAGAACATAGTCATTTTCTAAAAATGTAGGGTCAGCTATTTATTTGTATGTTTTCCAGTTCACAGAAGGTAAGGTCCCAAAAGCTTTGTAATGATTTGTATTGCACAAGTCTATATATAGTTTAAAAATAAAAAGAGAAATCACATTATTTCATTGCATTTTCCTATTGTATTACATGAAAACTAGAAAGTGTCATGTTTTTAAAAATATTCTTAATGATAAAAAAGAATTCGCATTAATCACTTCATGCTATAAAATGAATTAACTACAATAACTTATGACTGAGTATTGAGATGCTTTTAACTCACAATATACTTCCAACCCCCCTCAAACATTTTTAAAGTACTATTATCTTATGTAATGAAATGAAAGCACCGAAAGTCACAAAATTTCAAAGTTTTCCACCAAGTATTGAGAATATTGTGTACAGTTATGCACATGCAAAAATAAAGATGCAATGGTCATATTTCCTTACACATTTTTAAAGAATTCATCATCTGTGAATCAGAGTACATCCTCATTATGTTGTCTTCTAGTAATCTAATAATCTTTAAATGCTATACTCTTACCAACAGTCTCCCTAACAAACTAAGGAGTAGTTCAGCAGCTGGCCATTCAGGCTTATTGACTGTTGAAAGAAGGTCCTGAACAAAATTTTCAAATAGTGGTCTGTAATCTTCTTCACCTTGCTTACTACCACATCTGTTCAAAGATAAATAATGAAAAGCCTGTGAATTTAGGTAACTTGTCCATTAATATGATTGAATTTTGTTAACCAAGCTTTCTCTTCCCCACATCCAATAACAAGGTATAAGAGAGTACATTAAATATAAATAACATGAATCTATTTCTCAAATTTCATTCTTCCCCCTACTATAGGTAATTCATTTATTGACTATATAAACATAACTTTCCAGCAAGTACACATTTTTTAAAATGACTACTCTTTTTCTCTCTGAGATTACCACAAATTCTTATGAAGACCAAGTAAACCTCTCTCCATAAACTTTCCTATCAATTAGAATGCCCCAAAATTTACTGAAGAAAAATTACAGAATTTCAATCTGGTACTTTAACTTGTGGAGTCAAACATGTAAGTAAGTTAACAAGATTTCAGATTTTTAGTATTTCAACTACCTCATTTTAAACATCAGGAATTCAAGGGCCAAGCTGACATATTCAAGGTTCAGGTTATGGCAGGAAACTGGATTAACTATTTATATAAAATAAACGAACTATTTTCTATGTTGGGGAAATAAAAATCAGATTATGTTAATCTTACTCACTTTTTAAGGAAGATGGAAAGGAAGTTTTGGGCTGTTCTCATGGCTGTTTCATAAGAGTTGGTTATGACAACATCTTGGTCAACCTGGATTGAAAAAAATGAATTTATATAGATATAAGAAATAACCAAAAAAAAAAAAAAAAAGGTTAGTTCAGTTGCTATTGCCATGTTATTACTGAATAGGAGTGGTACATTTAAATACTAAGAAGCTTAGACTATTCTTTCATATATAAAGACAGAAGTTACAATTAGTAAACACATTCAAATACTTTATAAAAACAACTAAATAAAAATACTGACTTCATTTTAAGTTATTAAAATATGCAAGACTAACAAATGTGGTTAATAAATGCAGTATCAATAATTTCTTATGATCTAGGTCAGAAGAAGAAATTGACTGAAAATACAAAAAGAATTTAGAAAAAGACATTCCAAGCTCAAAGTTTATGAAATGCTGAAATATAATACAAAAGAAAATTCAATTCATTTATTAGAAATTTAAAGAATAGGATATAAACCATCAGTTCAAAGTTTTGGAAATCCAACGGTGAATAAATACATGAAAAAGCTCACTAGTTACCAGGAAAATGCAAAATAAAATACGCTATCATTTCAGACTGACCAGAATAGGTAAAATCTAACAGAAAGAAAGTCAAATACTACTTTGTTGAACAAACTGACAAGTTAAAAATGCATGTACACTATTTAATATTCCACTTTTTTAAAATGTTTATTTTTGAGAGAGAAAGAGAGAGAGTGAGAGTGAGAGTGAGAGTGAGCAGGGGAAGAGCAGAGAGGGAGACAGAGAATCTGAAGCAGGCTCCAGGCTCTGAGCTGTCGAGAGGCTCGAGCTCATGGATTGCCGAAGTTGGATGCTTAACTGACTTAAGTCATCCAGGCAGCCCAATATTCTACTTCTAAGTATACCCAGAGAAACTCTTGTTTTAAGTTGTGATACAGTTCAATATTTTAAGTAAAGGAATCTGATATTAGTTATTATGTATTAATAATAATTTGAAAAAATTAGCTTTATCATTTCTGTAAATTAAACAAATTCTATATTAAATTCATGAAGATAAATAAATAATAAATGGAATGAGCTAAACATTCTCATTATGCCTGTTACCAAAGATAAGGAAGGAAAGACTGAGGAGAGAAAAATCAGATTGGGACAGTGACCTCAACTTTTTTGATCTACATTTTTCACTTATTCATTTACTTAATTATATA
This sequence comes from Paguma larvata, assembly GCA_030068075.1. Lineage (NCBI taxonomy): Eukaryota > Metazoa > Chordata > Mammalia > Carnivora > Viverridae > Paguma > Paguma larvata. The sequence continues at coordinate 28,006,874 of CM057826.1, read as the reverse complement.
CTATTATATACATACACAAAATTCTGAAAATAACATAATAGAGAAACAAAATCATCCTGTTTCATTTGATTTTTTTATAATACTATAAGAACTTGGAAAAATTATAACCATTGATAGGTAAAAGCTACAAAACCAAAAGCAAATCTTAGCTATGAGTTACTCAATAGTGACAGCGTTCATTAATTCTGCATGAAAATTAATTATATTACAATTATATGTATGCATTAATATAGAAAGTTATAATATTCGCTTACACATCCACTATCTCACTTGAACTTACAAGTTAAGGTGAAAGTCTTGTTAGGTATTATACCCATTTTACAACTGAGGAAACAAACTCATATTTGAAATACTCTAAATGTTTTGTGGCTGGTAGATAAAATCTACTCAAGTTTCCTAAAAACTAACCAATCAGTTTTGTGCTCTACAAAGACCAGTCTTAAAAGTCCTAATTAAGAACTTCAGTTTTATAAGAATGGCAGAGCATTTAGGTGCTTTTTCCTATAAAAGTATGGAGTTATAAAAGATTCCTTACTTTTTTATTTGAGTCCTCTTCTGAATTTGAGTCCTTCTCTGATGATGGTAAATGTACAACACACTGAATTAGTTGCAAAACCAGTGCTGTAACCATCTGAATATACATAGGCTCTCCATCCATGTCACTACTATTTAACCTTTAATGAAGAAGAAAATATTTCAGTCATACAAGGAATGGAGAGAAGTTGACTTTACATCTGAAAATTCAGGATGCTTTACCAATATTTCTAGGCATTATCTTTAGTGCTTATAATAGTGTCCTTAGGTCTAATTGCTTTTTATCAATTAGAAAAAATACCAATTCAATGCCTATACATACTTAGATAATTAAAGTGGTCAAAGGAAAAACGTAATATTTAATACAAATTTCTATACTTTATATGCACTGCAGATAAATATTTATAACTGAATAATACCATATATTTCTAAAAATGATTTTTAAAATGAGGAAAGTCTTCGAGATTTCCAAATGCGCATGCATTCTGGTACTCGTTTTCTTATTAAAATTTGCTACACAGTCATCTCTTTATCATCTACGCTAGGGTATGTGAGGCCAGTGCCACAGAATATAAAAAATCAAATTCTAAATCTTTAATTCTAAAGATACTGTAAAGGTGTAAGAATTCTCTTATATGTTGATAGTTTTTCTTTAGGTTTAATAGAGTATACACAATAAGGCTAAAAAATTAAGGTAAAAATAATTATTTTACGTAAGATAGCCTTCAAAGCAATCTAAATATAACCCTATATGCCAGGTTAACACACTTAATCACTCAGAATATTATAATGATAGTTATGATAATGATCCCCTATGACAACAAAGATGATCATGTCAACCACAGCAGTATATAACATTTCTCAGTTACTCTGTGCTTAGTGATTTAAGAGCATTTAGTCTCCATGTCTATTCTCCATATAGCTGCTAGAATAATCTTTCAGCTCTCTTTTAAAAATATTAATGACTTTCTACTCTATAAAGGATTAAATCTAAGTTCCTTACTATGGCCTATAAAACACTTGAAGTGCTTTTGACTTCTTCAAGCCATATTTTCTATTATGGTTTCACCAAGAATGATTTTGACCCTCAGGGGATATCTGCCAGTGTCTGGAGAAAATTCTGGTTGTGCCAATTATAAGAGGGGGCGGTGGTTCTCTTGTCACCTAGAAGGTATAAGTCAGGGATGCTGCTAAGCATCTTACAATGTACACAACAGCCTTGTACAACGTTTTATCTGCCCCAATGTCCACAGCACCACGACTGAAAAACCTTGTCATAGATCTTTACACTTGAGAATCAATGAACTTCTTTAAGCCCCCCAAATGTGCACTGTTTTTGCATATATCTGAGTTATTCTTCATGCTGCTCTGACTGAATTGCCTCGCATTTATTTGATCACTAAAGTAAAAATCAGATGATGAGGAATAAATTTATAAGGACTGTAATATAATGCAATTCTTCACTGTACTTGGTCTTTGCTATAATTAGTTACCTGAAGTTCCTCAAACTCCTCTTGCTGGTTGGTAATCTTGCAAGTGAAGTAAAAATTTCTTCCAAAATTAACTGCCTATGTTTTTCATATCTTGAGAATACCTGTATAGTAATTGTAAGATTTCAAATTATTATAATTATTTGAAAACAAAAATGATACTATATCACATGTTAAAAATATGTGCCATTTAAAATAAATGTTTTCAACATCTTCAATGACAATGATTAATCTGTACAACTTTTCCATCATTAATTATAACATTAGTGTAGAAATTATACTAGTTTCATTTATAGGAGTATACTACCTTAGAGATGGAAAGACAAGATTTAAATGATTTTAAATAATTTTGATATAATTGCAGGTATTAAGGAATTATAATTGAAGTATTTTTAAAAATTTAGAAGTGTTTAAAATATAAGGCATACAAAAATAGTCCTTATGTTGAAATAAATCTATGGAAAACTTGAATCTGCATTAGTTTTGGCAAGTTTGGATTAAATGATATTTTTCTGGGGGTGGGAATAACTAAACGTATGAATTGATCATACTTACTGCAGTGACTAACTTAATGGCACACAATTGCAGTTCACTGACATTTTCCACAAAAAACGGTGTTATTCCCATTGATGATACCTGCACATACAAAAAGTAATCAGTATACATCTCTAGTTAATTTCAGAAACATTCTACATTAACTGAATTCCAAAACATTCATAAACTTACCAGAAAAAACTGAGAGGGCATTTTCTTTACCCTCATTAATCATCAGTATCTACCTAGTTCTTTCTCTGCTCCTTTCACCTTCAAACATATTAGCACATACCTTTCTTTATAGCAGCCATTCTTCTGATTTCCCCATGTTGGGTTGATAAATGTCACAAGAATATAAGGAAACAAAACATTTTGCTACTCTGGATGAAAATATCCTGGCATATGTCAAAGGAAATGATCATTTATCTCTAAACTCTAAATTCTAGAGTCTAGATTCTCCACTCACCTATCCTGTGCCCTAAATGTTTCTTTTTAAAACTTCCCCAGACTTGTATTTCCTCATTTTAGATATAATCTGAATGGAAAAAATTAACATAGTGCTGGCATTATTACTGAGTAAGCAAGGTTATACTAAGATCCTGTATTCTTAAGTCTTTGGTCTAGAAATATAACAAAATGCTTTGAAAAACTCTTACCTGAAGAATTGTTGTATCTGTGAGAAGTTGTATCTCTAGCAATTCTGATAAGCTGCTAACAATGTCACAAACTTTATTATAAAGCATTACTATTACTCTCTGCTTATGGGTAGAACATTTAGCCCGTTTTGCCTTTGAACTCAACAAGCCTCCTAAAACAAAAAAGAATTCAAAACAAGTAATTTATCAACTCTTAATAATTTTTAATAAACGGTCATAAAACTGGTTTCTGAATTAAGGGAACACTTTTTTAGGGGGAAGGAGTGCTACATAAAGATATAACCTGGCAAATAAAGCTGGTATTTATTAAAACAGAAAATTATTCTTGGGGTTCCTGGGTGGCTCAGTTGGTTAAGCATCTGACCCTTGATCTCAGCTCAGGTCAAGATCTCAGTTTGCAAGACTGAGCCCCATGTGGGGCTCTGCGCTGTCAATGCAGCTTGGGATTCTGTCTCTCCCTCTCTCTCTGACCCTCCCCTTCCTCATTCTCTCTCTCAAAAATAAACATTAAAAAAAAAAAAAAAGAAAGGTATTCTCTAGGGATATTTAGATAATAAGTAATCATTCTTTTTTTTTTTTTTTTTGAGTGTTTATTTTGAGAGAGACAGAGAGAAAGAAAGAATATCTCAAGCAGGCTCTGCGCTATCAGCACGAACCCAGGTCAGGACTTGATCTCACAAACGCTGAGATCACGAAGCTGAAACCAAGAGTCTGATGCTTTACTGACCAAGCCATCCAGGCGCCCCGTAAATAATTCTTGTAACAGATAATCTACGGCACATTTCAGTGGCTACCAAAATTCTTATAAAATACTCCCCTTTTTATTTTTTCTCATTGGTGCAGAATGGTAAGATATTTTCCTTTTCATTAACTTGCAATTATTAAACAATAAATGAGTAATTATAGATTATTCATGAACCAAGTACGTCCTCTTCTTTTTATTTAAAACAAAATTTTTTTAACGTTTATTTATTTTTGAGAGAAAGAGACAGAGTGTGAACAGGAGAGGGGCAGAGAAAGAGAGGGAGACACAGAATCGGAAGCAGGCTCCAGGCTCTGAGCTGTCAGCACAGAGCCCAATGTGGGGCTGGAACTCGTGAACCATGAGATTATGACCTGAGCTGAAGTCAGATGCTTAAGTGACTAAGCCACCCAGACGCCCCCCTCTCTTTTTAAATGTACACATGTTAACTATTTCACTATTATAAAGGATATAAATAAGACAAAGAATACACATCTTGAATCAATTCATTTTGTGGACAACCTACATTCTGCATAAACTTATGGGGAAGTGATAAATAGAACCAAAAGCTAATATTATCTGGGATTTTTTCCTAACCAGTAGAAATTACTTCTATTATATGTAATTATTTGCTAAATGAATTATACTTGAACAAGTACTGGATTAACTAAAAGTTCTATACTCTAGGTAAATTGAAGCCAGGGTTTATTATAATTTATGGGATCTAATAATTTTTGGCCATTTAAGTTCTTGTATTCTGACCCAAGATAATAAAATTATATTACAGATAATTTTGATAATATACTCAACAACTTTCAATATAAAAAGGCAAACCAACCTCCATGTGGATCTAATCTGTAAACAGGATCATATTGAGGATAGAGCGTATTCTGCAAATGAAATTTAGTGTACTGTATAACTCTTTCAATCACATCCTCAATATACACAGCTTTTGGCATGTTAGGGGATGTCATAATGTTGATAGTTGTAAGACAGGCATCTGCTGATTTTGTAACTCTCTCCATAATAAGGTCTCTCCATAATCTTTCTTCTTCTTCAGTATCGTTATTCTATAAAACAACACAATGTTAGTGAAATGGAAACAAACACATTTATAAACTATATATTAAAAAAAGATACTATATTTGATTTTCACTAGTAGAAAACATGATAAGTATTTTGATGTATGTACATTTTTTTTAAAGTAAGTTCTACACCCAATGGGAGGCTTAAACTCATGACCCCGAGATGAAGAGTCACATACTCTATAGCCAGCCAAGTGCCCCAATGCATGTACGTGTACATGCATGAACATCAGGAACGAAGTACAAAACTGGTATTACTTTAAGACTTCTGTTTCAAAGTTTTCGAACAGGATATACTCTATCTCCTAATTTCACCACTAGATGACACTCCAATGACAAAGTTATAGTTATCTTTATCTTCTATGCACTTTATCCAAACCTAAGATTTAGCTAAAGACTGTAATTTATATAAATAATTTTGCGTTTGGGATATAAACATTATGACAGTCAAAACTTTATAAGTTCTGCTTGCTGTTGTGAGAACGAGACAAAAATTAACACAATGAACAGACCTTATTTAAAAGTAGTAAAATGTAATTGACTCATTCCTATTACTTGTTTTTCAACATCACCATAATTTTGAAACAGAGATTAAAGTGGTTATTATGCAGACTACAGAAAACATAATTTATTTTGTAAAATAGATAATTCAACAACTGACAGAAGACTACATTTTAATTTACACACTAGCAACTTACATGATAATTGGGAAGGAGTGCTTTTAACCTTACTTTGAGAGTGAGAATCCTTCTATCACATCTTTAACTTATGAAATACCAACTTTATACTCTAGGAATACTTTCAAATGCATGTTATTCAAAGCTTATACACTGGAAAATGAAACAAAAGCATGATATATGTAAAGCAAAGAAAGGCTTTCTAATCACTAATGCCTAAAAACTCCATTACTTTTTTCCTAACTCTCTAAGACTTCTTTCGTTTTACTGCTTAAAAAAATAAGATAAAGTAGCTTTTCTTAGACAGTAAGACTGTTGTATGGAAGAGTCAGTTAAGAAGATTCATCAATTATGCCAAATGTTAAGGCTATCTGCAACACATCAAATAATGCCAAGGCTTCAGGAAGTAGAATAATTTCATTAAGACTGAGTCCGCCAGCTCTCCAGAACTCTAGATTCTTGACATTTATTACAATTTCTTGTCAAAGTCCGTTAAATAAAATTTGTGGACTAAGGATGTAGTAGGTTGCCACTATAGGTTTCTCTAAGCCTTCTGTTTTTGATTCAAGAACTAATTTTAAAAGGAAAAAACATAGATATATTAAATAGAAATATCATGAGTTTATTTTTCTACATTTTTTATTCTATGTAGATCACTTAGCAATCTTGTGCATTCTGCAAGTATCAAGAACACTTCTCTCATAAGATCCAGTGCATGTACGAAATGTATATATAGTATATATGCAAATATGAGAATCAAAATACGTAGATCAAAAGTGTTAATGGTGGTTAATAGTGGTTATCGCTAGATGAGAATATGTACCATTTTTGAGCTCGTTGTGTTTTGGAAATTTTCTATAATAAATACACCAGTTTTGTAATCAAGTTTTAAAAATAAGGAAAATTCAGTTACTCAAAACTTTCCCAAATTCTTATCTCATAATAAATGCCTATAAGCATTAGTGTTTGTATTCATTAATGGTAGAGCTATCAAGATCAATTCGAATATACACATGATTTTGAAAGTCAGCTACAATGCTAGGATGGTAGATTCCAGATCATTTAATAAGTTTATAAACCATTATGTTGCTAAGCTTTTAACATAAAGGTACCAAAATATATTAACAGTTGCTATTAATGTTTGTCGAGAACTTAAGATGTGGAGACACTGTTAAGCACTTTACATGAATTAGTTTATTTAACCCTTTCAATGACCATTTCAACTAGGTATAAAAATGGTGTATAAGGATTCCTGGTTTAGGATACATTAGGAAATCAACATAAAGTTTCTAACTATTTACTTCTTCAGGAAAGGTCAAGAAAAAGAATTACTATCATTTCACAAATGAAAAAATATTTTAAACACACTCATACACTTAAACAAGGAAGAGTGTAATGTAAGATTAAAGATCAGTTCTGTAAACTGAAATAAATTTACATCTGTTGCTTATGCCAAAGCTGTGAACTGACAATGTAATTCTGAATTCCTAATTGTTATTTAGCAAAAGCACTAATGAAAATAACTAGCAAATGGTAGTAACAAGCTTAAATTAATGAAATTTGGGATTTCCCCTACAAATCAAAGTTCTTTTGAAAAAACTTTGAATAGTAAAAGGTAAAATTAACAATATGGATCTTAAACTTACATGATTTAGCAAAGTAGAAAGCTTTGACCCATCTTGAATATTCTTCTCCAAGATATTTAGGACTTTCACAGTTTTGTCAGTGGAAAGCTGAAATAGCAACACAATTTTTTAAAATCAACCACTGGTAAAAGTAATAAATTATTCAAGAAACATTTTGTACAATTATCACCTCTGGGCTATGGAATATATTATATTAGAGTGGGAAAAGATAGTGTTGCCACTTAGATTCTCTATTTAAATATGAATTATGTAGAGAACTAATCCCTTGTTTCTGAAGGACAGAAAAGTAAACAAAGAATGGGCACATATGCATGTTACTAACTCAACTCTTACCATATAGCTCGTTAAGACTGAATTTGTTCTGATCCCTGGCCCCTGTTCTTGTGGCAGTGACCCTGAACATGCATATGAGCGCGCACACACACACACACACACACACACGGTTTTCATCTGTCGATTTCATTATAATCTAGTTTTCACACCACAACGTTATTCAGCAGGTATCTTAAAATTCAAGGTGATATTATGAATAGCAGAAACATAAAACTGTAAAAGATAAAAGTTACAAATGTAAAGTAACACTGCTTTTTTTTCAGAAGAAATCTTAATATTTAAAAACAATTTTTTAATGTTTATTATTTTTTTGAGAGAGACAGTGTGTGAGCAGGGGGTGGAACTGAGAGAGAAGGAGACAGAATCTGAAGCAGGTTCCAGGCTCTGAGCTGTCAGCACAGAGCCCAACACTGGGCTTGACCTTGCGAACTGTGAGATCATGACCTGAGCCAAAGTTGGACACTTAACTGACGAGCCACTCAGGCGCCCCAGAAATCTTCCTTATTTAAAAAAATATCTATTTCATTTCTTATAAAGGATGCTTTCTCTACTTAAAAAAATTAGTAGTTGATTTAAAGGTTTGCTAGGAGCCAACTATTATTCTCCGGATTGAGTAAGTTTCCTTTTAGACTCCTAGCATGCAACTAGGACTCTTAACCAATCAGCCAGAAGAGTTCAATGGAAGGATCAACAGGTGACATTAAGTATATTTTGATTATTTATGCTGGAATATAGAAACAAGTTCCCCTAAATATTGCTTTTAAATAATTTCACAACGGATTAAACTACTAAAACTTTTAAAGTTTTTTTATTTTTATTTTTTTACACATTTATTATTTTTTTTGAGAGACAGAGAGAGAAAGAACACAAGCAGGGGAGGAGCAGAGACAGAGAGAGGGAGACACAGAATATGAAGCAGGATCCAGGCTCTGAGCTGTCAACACAGAGCCGGATGTGAACTCATGAATCGCGAGATCATAACTTGAGCCAAAGTCAGACACTTAACCAACTGGGCCACTCAGGTGCCCCTAAATTTTTTTTAATGTTTACTTTTGAGAGATACAGTGTGCCCGCGCAAGCGAGGAAAGGGCAGAGAGAGGGAGACACAGAATCTGAAGCAGTCTCCAGGCTCTAAACTGTCAACACAGAGCCCAATTCAGGGTTTGAGCCCAAGGACTGTGAGATCATGACTGGAGCCAAAGTCGGACACTTAACCCGAATGAGCCACCCAGGGGCCCCAAACTATACAGAGAGTTGTGTGTGGTTTTTTTTTTTTTTTAAAAAGGTTATTTATTTTGAAAGAGGGTGGAGGGTGGGGAGAAAAATGGATGCACAAGTGGGGGAGGGGCAGAGAGACAGAATCCCAAGCAGGCTCCACACTGTCAACACAGAGCCCAGAGCCTGCCACAGGGCTTGATCTCACGAACTCTGAGATCATGACCTGAGCCAAATTCAAGAGTCTGACACTTAACCAACTGAGCCACCCAGGTGCCTCTAAACTACTGAGACTTTTGGTAAACTTCTCATTCTTTGAAAATACTCAGCAAATTCACTTTGTGAAACAGAAATAATAGCTATATGTAATTTCAGAATTTATGAAATAAACCTAGGATTGGAAGGGTCACCTCAGAAAACTGATGACATATTCCTATAATAATATGACATATTCCTACATATAATAAACAAAACAATGTATCTCTCATTGCACATACTAATACTGTGAACTAATAGCACATTAATTATTGGTTAACTATGTGGTATGTCTGGCTTTAAAACACAAATTCATGGAAACCCTTGTGCACTGCTGGTGGAATGTAATTCGGTGCAGCCACTCTCCAGTATGCAGAGTCCTCAAAAAACTAAAAATAGAACTACCATAAGATCCATCAATTCCACTTCTGGGTACTTATATGAAGGAAAAGAAAACACTAACTTAAAAAGATACATGCAGCTCATGTTCACTGCATCATTATTTACAATAGCCAAAACAAGGAAGCATCCAAAGTGTCCAGAGATGGATGAGTGGGCAAACAAAATGTGGTATATACACACAATGGAATATTATTTTGCCATAAAAAACGGAAATCTTGCCATCTGTGACAACATGATTGGTCCTTGAGGGCATTACACTAAGAGAAATAAATCAAAGACCAATGCTATATGATCTCTCTTACATGTGGAATCTAAAACCAACAACAACAAAAAACAACCAAGTTCATAGATACAGAGAACAGATAATTCTGTACAACAGAGAGCCTGCTCTGGATAGAAGAAGAGAGGGGCACCTGGGTGGTTCAGGTCATGATCTTCTGGTTTGTGAGATTGAGCCTGGCGTCTACCTCTGTGCTGACAGCAGAGAGCCTGCTTGGGATTCTCTCTCTCTGCCCCTCCTACTCATTTGTTTTCTCTCTCTCTCCCTCTCTCAAAATAAATGAATAAACTTAACCAAAAAAAAAAAAAAAAGAAGAGGAGAGAGGGTTCGTCTTGAAATTGTATCTGCACAGCAATCATGTAGTAGTTTAGGGAGTAAATGATAGCTCATAAAGATTACGGGAAGCCATCTCTGAAGGCTGTCACTATTGTTTGAAGTGATTATCAATGAAAAACTACTCTGCTATTTCATTAGAAAAGAATGAGACTATTTAGCAACAGAGAGCTCACAGAAAAGACGACTCATGAAAATTATTAGAAAGCCTACAGCAATGATGCTATGTATTTATTAACAATTAATGTATTGAAACTGTAGCATTACCCTTTCGCCACTCTAAATGGCTAAAGCAAACGCCAAAGAAAAATGTAGTGTATTTCTACATTTAAATAATCTGAATATCTGTGACAACAACAAAAAAAAGAAAAACAGTGAAAAAAAAAATCCAGGCCCATGCCTCTTTCAGTGCAATAATACAATTTTCTTTAGAATAATTTATAGAATACTTCTTTGATTCAAGTTAAAAAAGAAAAAATTCACTTAGCCTCTCAGAAGGCAACTAGAAATTGTTTTCAGTTATTATTTACTTTATGTAAACTTTATAATTTACCTTGAAAACTTTAACTTCAAACATTAGACCTTAAGTAAATATATAAATTTTACTTTAGTGAGATACCTTATCCATTATACCCATTGCTTTAATTTTAGCAGATTCACTGCCAAGTTCATTAAGCTGGTGTTTTCCTAAGAGAAGTTCCTGAGGAATTTCATCATCGTCACCTGAAAAACCACACCAAACAACAGAGGGAGAATAAATAGCTCACAATAGTAAGTTTAACTTTTTAACAAAATTTCTAGACACATAGATATAAACAAACTAAACAAACAACAACCTAAGAGGCCCCTGCACACCTCAAGCACACCCCTAATGAGCAAGGACAGGGATTAAAAGTATAGAGCTCTTTGCTGTACATATTTTCACTCTCGACCACACTCTCTGCCCCAGGGGGCTGACCTGTGTGCACTATATTGTCTCCCATGCCCTCTGGCTTCTGTTTGGGTTCAGCTAGTGGGGTGCCCGGTCAGAAGATCTAAAGTGAAGGAGAGTGAGGTCAGGGTATTTATATCCCTGACTCCTTCCTTGTAAGGTCTCTTCAGGCTGCCTATGTCCTCTGACCAAAAGGTTACTGCTCATTTTTCAAAGCAGTCTACAGTATTTTTTTCCCCTACAGAGTGAGAGTTCTGGTAACTTCTCTTTACCCTTCCTCCTTTCAGAGCAGGGATGGTAACAGTTTCATGTTTGTTAACCCTGGATTCTGGCACTATTCTGTCCCCAACTCTGAAACTGGTCTCTTTGTAAGTAGGTCCTTCTCAAATTATCCCAATTTGAGAATCATCTGTCTTCTGGTTGGGATCTTCAATGACATGGGAGATAGTTTCTCAGCACACAACTGGAGTTTTATAAATAACAAAACTGATACTCCAAATAACGGAGAAATGCATTAATGATACTTAGGGAAGTAACTCTGACAAAACAAATACTTTTAAAATAAAGGGTAATATAATATAAAGGGTAATATACCTTTTAAGGCATTTCCAAATAGGTGGACTCATATCAGAATTATTGTATATCACATGGCTTTTGTATAAATTAGGTAGAATGACTGTACCAGCTGAAGGTGGCATAAAATGGTTGAGAGTAGCTCTAAATATTGCAAGCATGTTATATTTTTATGTTTACATATATGATCTTTACAAATTATTATAAAAGGAATATATAAATGTTACATTAATCCTATTGTATGTTAACTGGTTTACAATTTTGTTTTCCATATTAGATTCTGTATTACTTGAAGCCAGTAGCTGGGATATTTATCTTTGCATCTCTAGCACTTAATATATTACTGACAAAGAGCAACTATTCAATAAATATTGGCTATAAGAATAAATGAGCAGAGGAGTGGGTCCCTATTTCTGCATCCTTGCTCAAATTAGTACTCTCCTTCTCTAGGACCTACTCAAGTCTTCCTGCACCAAGGTTTCCTTAATTATTCTCACCTATCTTGGTAGCTGCACCTTCAGAATTCTTAAGACACAATCAATAATTAATACTTGATTTTTATACTAAAGGTTTTAATTTCTTGATAATACAGACGATACTTGACTCTACAACTAGATTTCAAGTTGCTTGAGAGCACTTAATCATGCCTCTGTATCTACTAGATAACTGGCAGAAAGCTAGACACATAGGTAAAAATATTTAAAATTGATTTTGTATTTAGAGATAAATATATATTAAAAAAATTTTTACCAAATGCAGTAAAATCCATATCTTCTAAATTATCTAAAATATTCTCTATTGAGGCTGTGAATCTCTTAAAAGTTGAAGAATCCATCATTTCTACAACAAAGAAAAAATAAAAACTTATTATGTTCATATTATTATTAGAATACTGAAGTTGAACACTATGAACAAAGACAAACAAAAATTTACCTTCAGGTGTTAGTTTTGGCTCATAAGCTTTCCTCTTCTTCTGTTTTTCTTTTTTCTTCATTTTTCTAGCAACTAAATCAAACAAAAGAAATACTGAAATACAGTAATGACAGCTTAAAATATTTCCAGTTTTGCGTTTAGGTTCTTCCAGAACATTAAATACTTAAACAATAACCACTGCCATTCCAAACTAAATATATACTTTTGTCTTGACTAACAATTAGGAGTTGTTAATTAACCCAGAAAAAAGTATCAAATATTCTTCAAAGTTAAACCCCTAAGTTTTAAGCGGCTTATGTAAGAAATCCGTTGACACTGATGAATTACCCTCACTAAGGCTGGGAGGAGGAGAATAATCTTCCATGTCAGAATCTGATGGGCTTCGGTTTCGATAACGACCACCACCTGAACTCCTTCTTCCTTCATGAGAGTGGCCACTTCTCCTATGATCCCCAGAGCTTCTTCTGTCACGTTCTTCATATTCCCAAGCTTTATCATCATCTTTTTTATGTCGTTTCCTAGAGGCTAAAAGCAAATCCCCATGACAAATAATTTACCTCATTTAAAAAGACTATTAAAGCTTGTACTTCACAAATGTACCACATGGGGGAAAAAAATCACTGTGTGGGTCTAGGAAATTCTGAGTTATTCTGTTTAATCAGAAATATAAATTATGGTATAGAAATGGCATCATTTATTTTAGCAGTATCTATCTACATTTAAAGATTTTTACATGAATTTGGTTTGCTAACAAATATAGATATGAATTTCTGGGAATTAAACAGCTCTCATTTCAAAGCAAGATAGATTCATCGAGTAAGTAAAGATAATATCTAACCATCAGAATTAATTAAGGCATGCAAAACAATCTTTATGATTTGGATGAAAAACAGAAACACCTTAAAGCATTTAGATTACTGATGGGGAGGGGAGTTTGGAGGAAAAGTAAACTTTTGAGTGTTATAGAAAATGGGGATACCACGTATACCAACAATTAAAAGCCAAAATAAGCCCACGACTTAGGTATAAATTTAACAGACTCTGATAATCTAATGTCACAGGCCTACAGAGATAGAATAAATCCGTACAGCTGTAAATACTCATACTGAATTCAGTTTCCCAATGATATACTTACTTAAACCCAAAGAAAAAAGTTTTTAAGCTTATAAATGCTATAGAAGCATATTTATGTATGTTACCTTCAGTCCCTTCCCCATCTTTCGTCTAAGCATTCTGCTAAAATCACCATAACTGACAGGAACTTCTAGGCAGAACTGGCAAACAGATTTCATCTGACACATCAACTCTGATCAAATGGTAATAGCTGCCAAGAGCACTATATTTCCTTGAGAAAGCATCATATTTCAGCAAGAAAGACTAATTAGAAATGTCTGTCCTGTGAGAGCTTGAGGGCAGTACAAATGACAAATATTTACCATACCTGCTCTAGCTTGTAGCACCAGCAACATAAAACTAGGTTAGAGAACTAATGTGTCCTATGTCTTGGGATTCTTGTTGTTCTGACCACTTGTTGCTGACAATGAAATACTTTCTAATCGTTGAACTAAATTTGACTCCCTTGCTTTCTTGTAATTGGCTTCTATTCCAAATCCCTAACTATGATCAATACCCAAATACTTAAGACAAAAATCATGCTTGAGTCCCCTTAAATTCTTAGATTTAAGGATGCCAACCTTACTAGCATAGATAGATGTATTCTACTATGCTTGTGCTGGTACCCTTACGTGTGAATAAGCAATGCCTACACTCTGGCTAATCTTACCCTTACATGCTACCTTGGCTGTTCCTATTCAAGAATCTAGTTTGGTTTCTGGTTCTGGACCCTTCTGTCCAATATACTGACAGTATGGCAGAAAAAGATAATTTTGTTTCCTCTTCTTTTTGGTCATAGGCTTGGAATAGCAAGATGGTTCATAAAAAAAGACAAATGTAAATGCATATATTTAAATCTCCAATGATTTTCTTCATAATTAGGCATAAATCTGAATATGAAACATGAGGAAGTAGTAGAACTTTCTCCCCTTTTGCAATTAGGGTATGCCCCAGTACATTCTCTTAGTTGAGAGGCTGCCTTATAAACTAATATAAAGGGTGGTGTGTGTGTGCGTGTCAGTCAGAGAAACATTTAGCATTCACTAAATATTTTTTCAACAAGTACTAAAAATACCTATCAAATATAAGGAATAACAACTAATAAGCAAACCTGTTCAGAAAGTAGAATTCTATGACCTCAAATATGACCTAGGCCTTTTGAATTTTTATTTCACAAGAAATCCATTTCAAGCATTCAATTCTATGATTAGAAAAATGCTTGAAAAAATCGTACAGTTGTTAGCAAGAACATACAAAATACTGTACTGGTGGTAATTTTTATAGGCCTTGAAGATTTTTTGTTTCACATTCATTAAACTTTAGAAAATTTGGATAAAAGTAGGATGGCAAATTAGAAAAACACCCCACCCAACTTCCATGATACAGTATGCTGTAATAAGGTTACCAGGATCCCAATTCATTGTTACTAGTTTATTCTTTTGCTATTACTCTCATTACCCTGAAAGAAGTAGGGGAGGAGCTCAGTAGAGAGGTAGATAAAATATGACTTGAGTGTCTTCTACCTTCCCTTTCTAAATTTCACCTACACCGCTCTTTAGCTTATATCCTCCCTCCTTCCCCAGCAACACTGACCTTGTAGTTGTGCTCTGGCTATCCAGATCTATGTGGCCCAACTTTCAAAGTTACCCCTCAATCCTTCCCCCACCCTTCAACAAAACAATTGCCTTAAGTTTTAGATTTTTAGGAGTGCAAGTTGATTAAACTGCAGTAAACCTGAAGTTTCAAATGGTCTCTCTCAAAGCAGCATAATGCTTGTACTTATGTTCTTGTGATACTTCTACATTTTGTATTACACTATATTTTCACTGCACTGTTTTTGTTGTGGTATAATGACAATTTGGTTGCTTACGTCAACTACCAATTGGAATTCTTTCATCTCTCAAATCAGTGGCTTTGGAGTAAATTTTTCTATAGTTACTTGTATAGAAATAAACAAGAAAAAACAAGAAGCTACTCTGAGGTCTCTTGAAAAATCCAGAGAAACTTTTCTGTCTCCTAGCAAGGGTTGAAGCTGAGGTTCTCTAACACTAGCTTTCAATACACTTGGAAGCAGATGTAACAGGGTTCCTGGCTTTAAAATGATACTAAGTGCTCCCATAAGATGAAACGAGAGCTCTCCTAACAGAAAGCAAGGAAAAGAAGAGTGGCTGCACTAATGACAAACATAAGGCATGTGTGGCTCTCTATTTTCACTTGATGGGCATTTCTGATTGTGCTATCCTTTCTACTTAACTGTGAGTAGCTTCAAAATTCTCATCAGCTTATCAATGCAGGCAGCCACTCTCAATTAAATGGAGTTGAAGTGTGATTTGAAATCAATCTGCAATTAAGGAACTCTTCCTTCTTAACTATTCCCTTTAGAAATGGGTGATGTTCTAGGGGGAAGGAGGGAGAGTGAAGGAGAGGCATGTCTCTATAGGGGAGTAGAGTTTATGGACCACCAGATCTCGTTTCTCCTATCCCTTTCCAGAATACATGTTCCCACGTGATGAAAATTTTTGATTATAATAAAAAAGTATTAACTTTAGCCAGTGAAATATACTGCATATAAATACATCTCATGACAATACAAATGATAACAATTTTACATATAATTGTCAGATTAACTTTGCTATATATTTTATTTCAATTTTAAAACTTTCTTCAGATTTGTTCAGTATTTATAGTCTACTGCTTATAGCTCAAGAGCTCACAATTTAAAGAAAATCAGAGTAAATGAACATTAAAAACTTTGGAGGAGGTGAAGGATTTCCATCAGCAATATACATTTAAAATTGGCAGCATGCATCTGTCCTTCCTGCCCTTGCTTGTCACACCTCAATCTACGGAAACTAGGTGGAAAAGGTAGAATACACTGGTGGTCTTCCCAGTTCTTTTGGTCATAATGACTAAGTCAGTTGGCACACAAGTGAAGATCTCCCATAGTCTGTTTCCACTGAATGCCGTTTAAGTCAAACAAGGTTGCTGACCCCTCTTGGCTAGGCTCAATTCTCTTGCTCCAGAAGAAGGAAGATAGGGATAAAAGAGAAGAACTTTTTCAGTGGACCAGTAGGAAGACAGGCGAGGTATAGCAAGTCTAGTGCAAAGACAGGTGATCACAGTGTTGTAGAGAGGTAGCTGTGTAGTGAAGAAGCCAGCTCTGGAAAACAGTGAAACAAGGGAGGAATTCCAGGACACAGCTGGGCAAAAAGGAGAAGCCAGGTCCAAACCACACAGATAATTGGCAATGTGGCTAATCCATTGATAATTTAGTGATAGTATGGTTTTATATATTTCTTCACCTGGCTATCTCCTACGTGTCCTTCAAGACTCAACTCAAGTGTCACCTCTTCCAGTAAGTGCTCCCTGAAACCCAAGCATAATTTTGATGCCAATCCAATGTGTTACCACAGCACACTGGATTTACTTATTATCACTGTACTTTTCTCACTGTGTTACAATTGTTTACGTATTTCCCCCATTAGACTGAAGGCTCTTTAAAGACAGGGGCCACATCTTATTTATATTTTTATTTTCAGTGCCTAACACATATAGTAGGAGCTCAATAAATGTTTGCTAAATACAGACACATACCTGTGCTATTTGACACTAATTATAGCGCATTAAAATTTTTTTTCTTGGTGCCAACTGATCTCATCTGTCACACATTTTTTTTAAGAATAAAGAAAAAAACTTGCTATACTAAGTTATTAAGAATTAATAAGATCACTGTACTCTTCCTAACCCCCCAAATTAAGAATGAGACAAACATATCAATCTGCTTTTTAATTCTAAAGTAATAATAAAATTATGTGATACTTACATTCAAAAGCTTCATCACTATCATTATCTTCATCTGAACTGATTTCAGCATATTTTGGCTTTTCATTAACTGTGCTACGCTTGCGTTTATTCATTTTCACACGTTCACAAAGTGGCATGGTGGATTCAATTTCTGCCAGAAGTTCAGGGGGTAATTCTTTTAACACTGATTGATCTATACTACCTATTAATGAAAGGTAAGAAAAGAATTTAAATCTAAAGATAAAAGGGAAATTTTAACTAAATTAGCACAATGAAAATGAAATACTAGTATTTATATATGTTTTCTAAGTCAGCTTTGTATTTTAATAAAACACATATTTAAAACTCAACCCTGACCTGATAATGCAGTTTTTATACATGTATCATTATATAACAACTTAAAAAAATATAAAAAGGGTATTTATATAATCAGTTTTTGATATAATGCTTTCATTTGTCTGCACAGACTAAAAACTTTCTAAAACTATAAATTCACTGGCATTGACCAGTGTATTTGTACTAGGGGATTCATCTTGCATTCTTGGTAGCACCCACATTTGTTTACAGAGGTCTACGCCACTTAGTTTGAAAGTAAGGCTCTCCGTGCAGAGTAGGAGAGCTGGAAGATACTTAGCACCTCCTTCTCTTCATCTATGACCTCGGTGATTGTGTGCTATGGCTGAGACCAGAGTTTTACATGCTTTTACCTATCACTGTCTATTTGAGGGGCATGGTAATGCCTTTAGTATTACACAGAACTTTCTCAAACAGATAAACCAATATATGTTTTTAACTGAAGAGAAAGGCAGGATAAACAAAACAAAAATATTTAAAAATGTAAGTGTCTATAACTAAAAATAGTAAATTCAAGTCTGTTATGAAATAAGTTCATATTTTCCCATGAAAAAGTAATGACAGAATAAATATATATCAACATAATAACATTATAATAATATTTACTACTTAATCCTACACACATACACACAAATACACAAATACTTGCTATGAAGAAATAAATTCTTAACATCTTATTGAGAACTTAAAAACAAAGAAGTAGCAAAAGCTACTTATCCAGGATAATTTGTCCTTGATGACTACGAACGATAACAATTTTAACTTACTTTACTTACCCTTGTAAATCTTTTAGTGGAAGTATAAGAATGATGTCTTACCTGCTAAATTTTAGAAATTGGGACCAAAGAGTACTTTAGTGGATAATAGTGGGGAATATTAGTAACTATAATCAACATCAACACTACAGTATTCGAATGATAATAGTGCTTATATAAAGGATAAAAATAAATCATGACAAAAATGAATGGGTACTGATTAAAACAAATTCAAAGCCTCAATATTCAATCCCAATAATTTAAAAATATAAAACACAGATTATTAATCTCAATGGAAGAATAATCTTTTTTTTATTCTTTATGCATTTTTTATTCAACATCATGAAGGAGTTATTTCAGTAACTTTCAGTCTTTTACTCTTCTAAGGACAGGCATAGCAAAAATTTTACCCAATAAAGATGTTATACTTGTGACTGGTAGCATTCCAAAGAATTCATTGCTGAGAATCCTGACATACTAATGTTGAATGTAACTTATCTGTGTTACTTTCAAATCATGTAACATTACTCTGTGCTGGCTTTCTTAACTGTACTTTATCAGTGAGGTCCACTTTTTAGAATATTGGTAAAGGTAAAAGAAACCAACTTAGCTTTGGACTGTCCATATGTTCAGTCCAAAGGTAAACACAAAACGTATCTCATTTAAAAGTCCTTAACATCTTGAACACCTCTAATTAAATGTGTGGTCTTTTTGATGGAAGGATCATGTCTTCTAGTATGTATCTTCCCCTTTCCACATGGCCTATAATTTATCTTAATTTATTTTAATAATTTATTAATGCTTGATAAATGCTTTTTGATTGCTTGTCATTCACAATTTCCTACGATCACTTACAACTATACTCCTGTATAGTTTCTGAATTGCTAGATTTTAGAGGCAAATGAAGACATTTTCCAAATTAAAAAAAAAAAAAAATGGAAGTGCTTTCCTTTTTGTACTCCTGAAATGTTACAACCCTTTTGGGTATTTAAATAAGGATAGCCCCTGGCGCCTGAGTGGCTCAGTCAGTTAAGCGTCTGACTCTTGATTTCAGCTCAGGTCATGATCTCACGGTTTGGGAGATCGAGCCCCATGTCAGGCTCCATGCTGACAGTGTGGAGCCTCCTTAGGATTCTCTCTCTCTTGCTCTCTCTACCTCTCTCCCGTGCTCTCTCTCTCAAAAACAAACAAACATTAAAAAAATACTTAGTCCCAAAGTATTTGGCCTTTAGTCCATCATGACATTTTCTAAAAAGCCGATTTACCTGATTATGTTCTGCTTAAATTCCCATTCTCAAAGACATACACTGACCTGATAATAATATCCCAGAATAAAAATTATCCTATGGATAAATATAAAATAGATAATCAAGGGCCAATATATGTACTGATACTTGTCCTCTCTTTACAATGGTTTATTATATCCCCAGAGCCAGGACTCTGCTCTTTCTCTCTTTTAAAAAAATTCCTCACGATAGCCAGACACAGAAAACTTATGTCATATATTTGATAAAGGAGGCACCAAAGTTTATTCATTGTAGTTCACCGTCTCTTATTCCCTATATTAAAAAGAATACTATCAGATTTAAGAGCTTTTCTATTAGGTCGATCATTTTAACCTCTGTATCACTGAATGGTATAGCAACATAATTTAAAGACCAAATGTTTCATTTTTAAAGATGACCCAACTAAAAAAAAAAATCCAGCAACAGGTAATGTCTCTCAATGTATCATACTCCAAAAGTGACCTCTGTTTCAGTTTGAATACAAATATCTATCCCACAGGTTTATGCATTTTCTGATTTAAACACATCTTTTCTTCCTTTTAATAAAACACTTTATAAATTGACTCAGCTAGGTCCCTTGATTATAAAGCGTAAGAGATAAAATGCTAGACTTTCCTATACTCACATTCAGGTTCTTTAATACAGTATCAAGGACGGAATAACTGATTTGGCTTCAAAAGATCTGAATAAACAATGAGTACCTCCAATGATGCCTATGATGTATTTGGTTATGTTCTTTCCCCTGAATTAGGAAATAATAATCCTTTAAATGCAAAATAATGTCTCTTTCTTAACACAATTAGAAACTAGATTTTAGAAATGATTGTGGGGGCGCCTGGGTGGCTCAGTAAGTTAAGCGTCTGACTCTGGCTCAGGTCATGATCTCTTAGTTCATTGTTCAAGCCCCTCCTCCCCCCGCCCCCACCGCACAGAGCCTGGAGCCTGCTTCAGATTCTATGTCTCCCTCTCTCTTTGTCCCTCCCCTGCTTTTGTGTGCACGCGCACGCGCGCTCTCTCTCTCTCTCAAAAATAAAATAAAATAAACATTAGAGAAAAAAAAATTGTTTGTGGAGTTATTTGTTCTTAAAAAATTCAGATTGCTAGTACTTTATGATTATCTTTCTCACCTCACTTCTCCCATTCCAACTACTCTATTGTTTAAATCAGGTGTTAGAATTATCAAAAAATTTTAAGTTACTGACTTGAGGGAATAATGTCATTTAGTCACAATTTTGTGAATATCACACTTGCAGTTTTTCTAGATATATACTCCATTAGACGTATTGCACCTCTATTTTCTAGCTCTAATAAGGCTAAAATAATACATTTACTTCTAGATATGCTATATTTTAGGAACCTTGGATTTCTAGCCTAAGTTACTTGTATTACCACATTTAGCAGATTATTAAAACCAGACTACTAAAAGTCTCAAAGAGTCACTGATTTGATAACTAACAATGTGTGTTATTTGTTTTTTTTAAGTGAAACAAGCAAAAAAACAACCCTGAGATGAAAATAAACCACCTCAATTAATGAACTCTTTGACCGAAGATTCAGACAATGGAAACCAGTCATGTTCAGACACAAACTAAGAAACTCACATAAAACTCCAAATTATGTAAGTCATAAAAAACATCTTAGGCAGAATGTTGGTCAGGGACAATTCTTCTAATAACCTACTCAAGTTACAAAGGAGTAGCATCAAATGGATCTTTAACCACAAACACAGGCAATCTGCCTGTCGTGTAACCCTAAGTGGGTTAATACAGTGTGAAGAAGATACATATTTTTGGTGGAAATGGTTCCTAAATGCAAGCCAACTTCTTTATTTGAAGCCACTATTAAGAAGTGCATCTAAGCAGCATAAACTGTGGATTACATAGCCCTGAAATACGGCAACAGCTGGGAGGCAGAAACAAAAAGCAGCAACCTAAAGAGAAACTAAAAAAAATGCATGGTTCAACTATGAGACCAGGACGTTGGATGTTCCTTTCACAGGGACTACAAGATTACCTAACCTGATGGCAATACTAGGGGTAAAGAGGAAGACTGTGCACTAGGGACCAAAATCTGCAGTGAATGTAGGGACATGGAGATTGAGGTTAAAAGTTTTGAGGTTGGGCACCTGGGTGGCTTAGTCAATAGAGCGTCTGACTCTGACTCAGGTCATGATCTCGCAGTTCATGGGTTGGAGCCCTGCACTGGGCTCTGTGCTGACAGCTCAGACCCTGGAGCCTGCTTTGGATTCTGTGTCTCCCTGTCTCTCTGCCCTCCCCCGCTCACACTCTGTCTCTCTCAAAAATAAATAAACATTAAAAAAAAAAAGTTTTGAGGTCACAAAACAATGACGTTAGGGGTAGAACTTTGACACGTACATTTTAACAATTACAGCGGACCTTTAAACAACACGTTTCAACTGCATGGGTCCACTTATATGCCAATTTTTCTTGATAAATACAGTATAGTATTGTAAACGTATTTTCTCTTCCTTATGATTTTAACAGTATTTTCTTTTCTCTAGCTTACTTTATTGTAAGAGTACAGAATATAATACATGTAATCAACAAAATATGTATTGACTTTATGTTATTGGTAAAGCTTCCTGGTCAACATTAGGCTATCAGTAGTTAAATTTGGGGGGAGTCAAAAGTTACACATGGATTTTTGACTGTAGAGGAAGAACCCTCCATGTTGTTCAAGGATCAACTGAATTTGGAAAGAGCAGTAGCAAACTAGGAGATATGAGATTCTCCTTTTTAGTACTGCTAAGGCTCTTTGGTTGAATGAAAATGAGGGAAGTGAAACTCACAGCTTTCTATAGATGTTAACAGTCATCAGAGTAATAAGAAGGGAGAATCTGATTATAAATGAGGATGAGTCTTAATTTAAGGGAAGAAAACATCAGGTAGACCACCTTCTCTAAAAGGAAAAGGTTTGCTTTTGTTTGTGATGGTTTAGGAAAAATGGAAGTGATGCATAATGAGATAATCTGGTATAAAGTTGCTTTAATTTTGGTAAAGAGGCAGAGAGGCCCCAGGTACTGGCTGGCCTAATACTGCTTATTCAGGATTATGAAAAAATTTAATATATGAAACAGCAACTTTTATATCAAAATTATAGCATAATTAAGCTCTCTGATACAAGGTAGTCAATATCTTGTCAACTTATTTAAGTTTATTACTTTGAGAGAGAGAGAGAGTGCATATGCATGTGGGGGAAGGGATGAGAGAGGCAGACAGAATCCCAAGCAGTCTCCACACTGCCAGCGCAGAGCCCGATGCAGGGCTCAAACCCACAAACTGCGAGATCATACCTGAGCCAAAGTCAAGAGTTGGACGCTTAACCGACTAAACCACCCTGGTACCCCAATTCTTCTATTGTTTAAAAAATTTTTTTTTATCTGAGAGAGAGACTGTACAACAGAGGGAGAGGGCAGAGGGAGAAAGAGAGGATCTTAAGCAGGCTCTATGCATAGCACGGAGCCGATGTGGGGCCTGATCTCATGACTCAGGGATCACAACCTGAGTGGAAATCAAGACTCAGATGCTCAACCAACTGAGCCACCCAGGTGACGTAGTACTCCTTTCCTGATGTAAATTTTCCTAAAAAACACTGTATTCATTTTTTTTTTAACAAGTCAACTTCTTGACTCATGATCATTATTGAAAAGATCAAATTTTCTACACAGTGATGCCTTTAGAAATTAACTGTTATGCATAGGTGTTTGAGATGATATGAAATGATTCAGGCTTTGCTTCTGAGTTGTGTTAAGTCTGCTTGTAGTTAACTGAAATATATATACTCAGAATCTGTTAACTTGTGTAGAATATATAACAGAGCAAATGGGGTTAAAATCCTTTAACTCATTACTTACACTATTCATTGAAATTTATTCCAAGGAAATTTATACAACAAAAAAATTCTATTAAGAATGGTGTTTAGATCAGTTTTATCTGTTGTAACAGCTTTTTTCCCAGATGAAAATTCATTTCTAAATCCAGAAAGAAGTTAATCCACAAAGTGAAATGATATCATAATTGACGTGTGACAACTGTTAAATATTTTAAAAGTAATTTATCTGTATATACTTGTTATATATTTATGTTATATATTAATAATAACATATAACCCCACTAAATGAGGTACTCAAATGTTAAATATCCTGCTTGAAATATTATACTTGGCAAGTTTCATAAATACTAGAGAACTAGAAAACTATTTCAAAACTCGTTCTAGATGAATCTTTTTACATAAACATATAAATACGTAACAGTGGAAAATCCAAATTTTAGCTCTCATTTGCTACAGAATAACCTAGTTATCAGATTCACCTACATTAAAATTTTAATTTTGTATCTGTAGTAGGCTCAGTGAACTATAGCCTGTGGGGGCCAAATAGGCCCACCACACATTTCTGTATATGAAATATTATTAGAATATAGTGACACACAATCATTTCCATGTTGTCTATGGTTACTTTCATATTATAACAATGTTAAAGATAAGTGGCCCATAAAGCCTAACATATTTACAATCTGAGCCTTTACAGAAAAGTTTGCTGACCCCGGATCTATTTTGTCATACTTTTTTTCAAATTGGAACAGAGTACCAGCCACCTCGCCAGTGCAGTCACTATATTCTGTACATTTTACATCATTGAAAATTGGTTTATTTAATGAAGACAAAAACCAAGGAGTTGGTTTGTAGCGACTGAAAAAACACTATTACAAATGAAGCAGGCAGAAGAAAAGATTCCAAGAAAAATATGGCTTTAAGAACCAGTTTTGATCTTGACACCGGTACTACAAATAATCTCATCAATGTGCAGCTACTGTATTACTATGAGGAAGAACTATAAAAAGAAACATGCTTCTAGTAAATTTTTTATGTAAATGAGAATTTACTACTAATCAACATAGAAAGTTGGAAGTAAGAATCAAATGATTCTTTCCTTGATATGTATACACAGAGAGAAAAATAGTAGAAGCACAACCTAACTTTTAATCTCAAGGAACTAAAAAAAGAAAACAAAAGCCCAAATTTAACAGAAGGAAGGAAATAAATATTAAAGCAGAAATAAATGAAATAGACTAAAAATGAAAAAGATAAAAGAAACTAAGAAGTGAATATTTGAAAAGATAAACAAAAGACAAATCTTCAGCTATACTTACCAAGAAAAAAGGAAGAGGACTCAAAAAAATAAAATTAAAAACAAGAGACATTAAAGCTAATACCACAAAAAGATAAACAATCATATATATATACATATATATATGCTCATGAAGAAATAGAAAATCTGAATAGACCAATTATTAGGAGATTGGATTAGTAATCAAAATCCTTCCAACAAAGAAAAGTCCAGGACCAGCCAGACAAGTTCTCTGGTGAATTTCAACAAACATTTTAAGAGTTAATAGTAATTCTTTTCAAACACTTCCAAAAACAGAAGAGGCAGGAAAGGACGGAATACTTCCAAAGTCAGCATTACCCTGATACCAAAACCAGAAAAGGACACTACAACATATGAAAATTAGAGGCCGATACTCCTGATAAACATAGATTCAAAGTCTTCAACTAAATACTAGCTAAGAGAATTCAATAACACATTAAAGGAAGCAGGATTATATACCGTGATCAAGTGGGATTTACTGCAGAAATGCATGAATGGTTTGAAATCTGTCAATCATTGTGATACACATTAACAAAATGAATGATAAAAATCGTATGATCATCTATTTAATAGATGCAGAAAAGCATTAAAAAAATTCGACATCTATTTATGCTAAAAACTCTCAACAAACTGCATACAAAAGGAATGTACCTCAACATAATAAAGGCCGTATGACAAGACCACAGCTGATATACTCAATGGCGAAAAGCTTTCTAAGGAACAAGGTAAGAATGCCCAATCTTGCCACTTTTATACAACATAGTAATGCCAAGTCCTAACCAGAGCAGAGCAATTAGGTAAGGGAAAGAAATAAAAGGCATGCAAACCAGAAAGGAAAAAGTCAACTATCTCTATTGACAGATTACATGATATGTGTAGAAAACCTAAAGACTCCACTAAGGAACTGTTAGAACTAATAAAGTAAGTAAGGTTGCAGGATACGAAATCAACATACAAAAATCAGTTGCATTTTGATACACTAAGAGTAATCATAAAGAGAAATTAAGAAGAAAAATCCATGTATAATTACATCCAAAAAAATAAAATATCAAGGAATAAATTTAACCAAGGTGAAAGGTCTCTACAATGAAAACTGGAAAAAAATGATAGAAGGAACTGAAGAGACAAATAAATGCAAAGAAATTTCTGTGCTCATAGATTAAAAGAATTAATGCTGTTAAAATACTCACACTACCCAAAGCCATCTATATATTCAATGCAATCCCTATCAAAATTTCAATGACATTTTTTAAAGAAAAAGAACAACCCTAAAATTTGCATAGAACCACAAAGTAGTCAAATAACCAAAGCAATCTTAAGAAAGAACAACAAAGATCAGAGCACATGCTTCCTGATCTTAAACTATATGCAAAGCTGAGGTAATCAAAACGGTATGATAATGACATAAAAACAGACACATATATCAATGGAACAGATAGCCCAGAAATAAATTCATGCATATATGGTCAATTAATTTACAAAAAAGCAGTCAAGAATATTCAACGATGGCCATTAAAATTTTTTTTAAGTGTATTTATTTTGAAAGAGATAGAAGCACAAAGGCACGGGGTGGGGTAGGGGCAGAGAGAGAGAGGGAAAGAAAAAAATCAAAAGTAGGCTCTGCACTGTCAGCACAGAGCCTGATATAGGGCTCGATCTCAGGAACTGTGATGGCCAACAAGTATAACAAGTATATGAAAAGGTGCTCAACATCACTATTCATCAGGGAAATGCAAATCAAAATTGGAAGAAGGTACACCTGTTAGAATGACTATTTTCAAAAGGCAGTAACAAGGGTTGGTGAGAATGTGGAGAAAATGTAACCTTGTGCACTACTGAGGGACACGTAAATTGTGAAAAACAGTATGGAAGCCCCTCAAAATTAAAAACAAGGGGCGCCTGGGTGGCTCAGTCGTTTGAGCGTCTGACTTCGGCTCAGGTCATGATCTCGTGGTCTGTGGGTTCGAGCCCCGCGTCGGGCTCTGTGCTGTCAGCTCAGAGCCTGGAGCCTGCTTCGGATTCTGTCTCCCTCTCTCTCTGCCCCTCCCCCACTCATGCTCTGTCTCTGTCTCAAAAATAAATAAACCTTAAAAAATAAATAAATAAATAAATAAATAAATAAAATAAAAACAAAACTACCATATGATCCAGCAGTACTCACTTCTGGGTATATACCCAAAGGAAATGAAATCACTATTTCAAAGAGATGATCTCCACAGCCTGTCCCCACCCATGTTCACTGTTCACTGAAGCAATATTTACAATAGCCAAGACATGAAAACAGCTGAAGTTGTTTAGTCTATCAACAAATGAATAAAGAAGATGTGGTGTAAATGTATGTGTACACACACACACTGGATTATTATTCAGTCATAAAAAAGGAAAGCGTATCATTTGCAACAACATGGATGAATCCTCAGGGCCTTATGCTGAGAGAAATAAGTCAGACAGTGAAAGACAAATACTGTATGATTTCACTTATATATGTGGAATCTAATAAAACTGAACTCACAGAAACAGAAAACAGGCTGGTGGTTGTCAGAGATAGGGGTGGGGGTCAGTGGAGGGTGAAATGGGTACAAGTTTTCAAAATGTACAAACTTCCAGTTATAAGATAAATAATTTCTGGGGATATAATGTACACCATAGTGACTACAGTTAACAATACCATATTGTAGATTTCAAAGTTGCTAAGACAGTCCTAAGACAGTAAATCTTAAAGTAGTTATCACAAGAAAAAAAAAAAAGGACTATGTGAGGTGATGAATGCTAATTTATTGTGGTAATTATTTCATAATATATACATACATCAAATCATTATTTTGTACACTTCAACGAAATGCTATTATGTTAAATACACCTCAAAAAATTGTAAGAAATGGTAGTAGCAATGTCTTCAAATATACTGTGAATATAAAGTATATATACATTAAAAAGTTTTCAAAAATTACTCTTCATTAGATAAACTCAAAAATGAAATGACTGCATTGGACTGTCACTGGACATATTTTTGCTCTTACTGTAAGATTCATTTTGGTTCTCTTGATGAGGTAGGAAGAAAATTATTTTAAAGTGAATGAACCAAGGCTTTGAAAGGCTACAATTTATTCAAGATCCTGATTCCAGTGCATTTTGTATTTAATTTATAATGGACTTAATGGAGAATTTTCAATTTTCAATATCAGCAGCCAGAGAAGGCTAATTTTTGTGGGTGAAAGAGGGGATCCAGATTTAAAAATCCACATTATATTGTATCATATTATATCAGAGTATAGTGTTATATTCTGTTACGCTAATATATTAGTTATTAAAACCCTCCTCTATGAGATTGATATAGCTATTAAGATAATGAATATCTACTTGATATTATACTATAATAAATTATGCTATGTATTATATTATACATACAGTTGACCTTGAATAATATGGGTTTGACCTATGAAGGTCCACTTATACACAGAATTTTTCCAATAAATACAGTACAGTACTGTAAATGTATTTTCTCTTCCTTATGATTTTAATAACATTTTATTTTCTCTAGCTTACTTTATTTTAAGAGTACAGTATGTATACATATATATGTGTTTTTGTTAACTGCAAGGCATCCAGTCACCAGCAAGCTACAGGCAGATAAGTTTTTGTGAGTCCAACATTATACATAGATTTTCAAGTGTGTGGTGGGCAGGGCCCTTAACCCCCATATTATTAAAGGGTCAATTGTACTATGATACATTAAACTATATAATAAAATTGACTTGTTACTACAATAATAGTAATGATTTAATATTATACTATGAAATAGTGTCCTATGATCTATCAAGTAGATATTCATTATCTTAGTATAGGTATCAAGCACTTGTAAGGGAGAATTTCAATAACTCTTTTTTGAGTAAGAGGGAATTCAGTGTGTTAGAGTAATGACTGTTTCTTCATAAATAAAAGATTCTTTCATAATTAATTATCTGCTATCTTCTCACCTCTCAATCATACATCTATTTCTAACATATAGGAAAACTTTACAGAAGCTATGCCCTTGGGCTGGCTTGAGAAATGAAATGAAAAGGAGTGAAAACACTACTAGTAAATTTTAAAACATTTAATTTTTATGGAAAAAAATTTCTATTTAATCAATCTCTTTAAATCAATATTAATATCAGTTTATCTACTAAGCACAATGTGAACCAAAAATTTTCTACAAACAGGAATCATGGACAAAAATTTTCAAAATACTGCTGTAAAAATCACACCCAACAATACTTAGGTATACAGTATGCCAACTTCTGTAATAAATATTCTCCAAATGTTACCTAAAGATACCACTGATAGTAAAGTCTCTCCAGAAACTGAAAATCTGAGTTTAGAAAAGTATTTTATAAAACTGTTCAAATGAACCAAAATAAATTTCACTGCAGCATCATTAAAGATTCTGAATATTAACAATCATATCTACCTTACTAAGAATTTCTCAACTTAGAAATTCATCAACTATGTCAAAAAAATCACTCTCAGAGACAGTACTTTCTCTCAAACTTATAGAAGCCTAGAATCCCAAGCAACCTAGTTCGATCTAGATTGTTCAGTGCTATACAAAAGGCAGCCAATGTATTTTAGGGAACAACATTTAGTAGTATAACCGGTATAGTAACAACTGAGGTGAAGTAACTGCTTCCAATATGACTGCAACCATTACCTAATCAAATGAACCCTAGGGTTTAAACACTGCTCACTATTTGAGCTGTTAGAGAAGTACACGTTCCTGATGAAAACTATTTTCAGTAATTGTTTTATGGTTTAAAGCCCATGATCTCAAATATAGATGGTATGGGATATTTCTTAAAAGTAGTGAGTGTAAGTGGTGTAAAATGATACACGGGTTGGAAGGAAGTATGTGGAGGAAGAAAAAAAAATACTTCCTTGGACATAAAGCTAAAATATCCTGAGACACTCTGGAGTAGTAAATAACCAAAATCAAATTGTTAATGTGTGTAATTACTGATACTAAGCTGCTAATAACACATACGGCATGTTAGCTGATGAACACACCAGTCATAAAGACCTCTTAACTTTGTACTATTTTAATTTGGAGACATATTATAGATCAGGGTATATTAGGACAATATTCTGAATAAGAATATTTTAACAACAAAGATTATTTTGGCATTTCAATATACTGACTATATTATAATAGAAGATATTTTAAAAATTTTAAAGGTTTTAAAAGATTATGTTGGTTCTCTGTACCCATCCCCCATTTGAAAAGGAAGAAACAAAATGATGGTAAGATGAAAGAAGCATGATGAGAATAGATGTCATACTGAGCCAATCTGTAATAGCTATAGAGCAAAATAAAGAAAAAGGATAAATTAAACAGACATAAATATGAGTAAGTCTCCTTGGGATCTTAACAAAAAGTAGGTAGTTGACATTGTAGAACAAGTTATAACAAATTTTAGAGTACAGAAAATTGAAATTTATGTAGCTCTTGGGTTAGGGTCTGCTGGTAGGAACATAAAAGATGAACACACCATTTTAATCTACACACAAAGCCTTTTCTGAAACATGATGGCAATATAGTCATTTAACAGGTATTTAATATGCTAATTATGCACTAGGTACTATGTTAGGTACTAGGGATATACACATATCCCCACAAAAATAAAATAAAACAATGTCACTTTACATTTAAATAGTCATACAAACGATAAAAACAAGTAATATGTATATAAGTCATAAACCTACACCCCTACCATTCAAAACTGATCAGCTTAAAGTATACTCAAGAAATTTTAAACTACCCTAAAGAATGAATATTTTAAATATGGACATCAGGTAAAATATGTAAAAGATGGAATTTCATGGCTCTTCCAAGAAAACCTACCAAGAATTTTGGCCTTAGAAATCAACCACAAAATTATCTCAGCAATACGCAATATAATTCCTTTACTTAGAAAAACACCAACATGTCAGAATATGTAATTCTCTGTGACTCTCCAAAAGAAAATCCCAAGTAATGTGTACTACACAAAGGGCCAATAATCCACAACTATGCTTCCTATGTAATTAAAAAAATTCACAATTGTGTAACTGCTATTGCTAACTTAGTAGCAGAGATCTAAGATAAAATCAAAATTAGTATACTAAAAAATTACAGATAGGAATTTTAAGGTATAAATAAAGCCAAGTGATATCTACATGGGATCTTGAAGTAAATCTAATCATTAAAATAATATTTTGATGGAAATGTTCACTTAATAATAATTGCAGATCTAGTAATACATGTGTGTATACGTACCTGCACATGTGTACACACACAAACACACACACACACAGTCTACACTAACAGGCAGACACACCCAGATAGCCTACTTACTAACATGAACATATCAAGTATATACATTTATGTTAAAAGTACACATTTAGGAGAAACACATGGATTAGTACTAAAAAGTTTACATTCACAGGCAATGAAAAAACCATGGGAAATAGTTCAGCAGTTACTATTAGGAGTACTATATTAGGAGCTATATTCATTTCTTGATGTTCAGGTGTAAAGATTCTTTGTTAGGACAGAGCTTTAGAAAGCAAGGCTAGCATAAGCTGACAGAGGGCAGGGGAGAAAAAGATGGTCCAGATCAAGGGACAAGAGGGTACCACTTTCCATCTTTCTGACTCTTCTAAAATTGTATACCTATATTCTTTAGCTTATAGTATATACAAGTCACTCCCAAACTTTCAGTGAAAATTTTCAAACACAATCTGTATCTAAATTTTAGCACTGGCCACTACATTCTAACAACATCTTTTACAAGTAATTCTGAAGAGATGCATTCAAGTTAAATAATAAAGACTACTTATTAGTTAAGCCTGAAGTCTTAATTTTATAAGTCTGACTGCTATAATTTAAAATCTGAAAGCTTCCTACCAAAGTATAAATACTAGTGGTAAGACAATTTTTTTTCATTTTTGAAACATAAAACCAAATAGTGAAAAAATAAACATTTGATAAAAACCAAGTAATAATAAAAAAAGGATTACTCATGACAAGCCACTTCTTTGAATAAAGAGTTCTTAGTAGTACTACTATATTTTCATTGAACTTTTTTTTGATAGACAAGACACAACATTTTCCAAAAATAATAATAACCATTACACCTTCTGTATCTCCTAATACACTGCAGTGCTATACAACCAACCTTTTGTGATTACGTAAACATCCTCTATGTGTTTAAATAAGGGAGCCACTTGCCACATTGACTACTGAGAATATGAATTCTTAATTTTATTTAGTTTAAAGTAATTTCCATTTAAATAGTCTAAAGAGGCTAGTGACTATCCTGCTAAACAACACAATTCAAGATTTCATATACTTATAAGTAAATATAAATCTAAGTTCTTAATGAACCTCTTTCAAAGAATGAGAACTTAAACATCAAACTTTCACCTCTATTGCCTTAAAATTGGTATCTTAATGTATTTATATTGCATGGGCTAAATAGGTCTTGCCACACACCATCATCAAATTATATACACATAGATATGGTATATATACTTATATATTTTTAAATAGTATACAAGGGATACAAAATTATATTTTCTGCACAAACTGCCATAGTATTTTCAACACTTAAGACTTTCTTTTTCCTGGAAATACTACTACTCAAGTAACCACAGGATTTAACTCAGCAACCGTACAATAAACAAAACAAAACAAAAAAACATCCAAAACCTCAAAACTAATGATTTAACCCAATTTAAGAGGTGAATACTATTCCCTATTACTTTTCCCTAGAAAAGAACAAAACTATACATTTTTTACATAAAACATCTGTAACCAACCACCTCTCCCACAAAAAGGTAATAACCTTTTATATAACTTTCTACATTATATAATTTAAAGTATTTATCAATAATTAACATAGAAAGGTATGTAAGAAAATAGTATTAAGACACAATGTTCTTAAGAGCTTATAACATTGATTTTTGTATACCATACAGCTTTCCTGAGATGTTAAAAATTAAAATTCAATTTACTACCTTCTTGGAGAATGGAATACTTCTACAGTCTAAAAACCTTTTTAGAAAGTTATGTACATCCATCCTAATCATTCATTCTAATCACCTGATTAATAGCAACTTTCAAAAATACATGAAATAACTAAACAGCAAAAGAACTTAACTTTTTATTTCTATTACTGAAAACAATTCATTATTGTTTTATATAAATGTTATACTTTCATGTAGCAGTGTTTCAATTTTTGTAAATTTCCGTCTTTTTAATTCTAAGTAACCCTAGAACTTGAAAACTGATGAGAATACAAATGACATCAGTGTAAGTATTCTTACCTTTATTTGACTTTGATGGTTTATTCTTGATAGGTTTAAGGGAACTTCTTGATTTATCTTCTCTATCTTTAATAAGTTTCTGAACGTCATCCAAAGACAGTTTTTGTAGGACAACTACAGGCTTAGCTCCTTTATTTAGATCTTCAACTAATCCCATTTTTTCTACTTTGTCTTTCTGCTCTCCTTTCATTTCCATTTTCTTTGTCTCCTGAGTAATATTACCATCTTTATCCCTCTTGATTTTTGGAATGACAAAATTTTTTAATGCACCAGACCTGCCCCCCAACAAGTAACTTGGAAATTCTGCCTTATTGTCAGGGTGTGCTTTATTACCATCTACTTTACTCTTATTGCCCTCTGTCCTTTTGTCATCTTTACTATTTGGTGATTTAAAGCCAGGCTTATCAGGTCTTGATTTATTTGAATCTCCTTGTTTAACACGAGGACTGTCAGGCCTTGATTTTTGCTCCCCTGAAGACGGTCTTTCCCTTAAGTCCCCTGATTCATGTCTATGTTTTCTTTCTAGTTTATCAGGTTTTGAACCATCAGATTTAATGCCATGTTCATTTCTATTAGAGGATCTCAATGTTTCTGGTCTTCGAACCCTAGACTGATCCCCTCGATGTCGCTCTGATTCACTCCTGTCATCTGACTTTTGTTTACTATCATGGTCGCGTCTTAATGACTCAGAAATAGATCGCCCATCAGGTCTTTGCTTTAAGGCCTCAGCTCGTTCTGATTTTAACCGAGGTGAATCAGATTTAATATCCTGTTTATGTTTAGACACTTCGGGTTTTTTCTCTGTTGATGGCTTTCCAGAATCCCTCCTATTTTCGTGCCTGTGTTTTGGTGTTTCAGGCCGACCTTCATTTTTTTGCTTTGGAGTTTCAGGTCGGCCCTCACCTTTCTGCTTTGGAGTTTCAGGCCGTCCATCACCTTTTTGTTTTGGGGTTTCAGGGCGCCCATCACTCTTTTGTTTTGGAGTTTCGGGTCGGCTTTCACCCTTTTGCTTTGGGGTTTCGGGTCTTGCCTTTGTTGTTTCTGATCTGCCATTATTTTGTTTGTTGTCATTTGGTTTTATGTCAGGCAGTCTATTTTCATTCTGTTTAGGTTCGGCTGTGGTGCTCTCATTTTGTTTGGATTCAGTTGTTCTGCTCTCATTCTGTTTCAGTTCTTCTGTTTGTGTCTCAATTTTAGTTTCTAACTTATTTTCATTTGACTTTGCCTCCACCAGTCTGTTTTCATTCGGTTTAGATTCTGTCAATCTACTTTCATTTTGTTTCATTTCACTCTTTGAAAGCTCAGCATCAGACTTTTTTTTAGGAGTCTCAGGATGGTTTTCTGGTGTAGATTTAAGATTTCCAATAATATCTTCCTGAAGAACAGAAATAGGTGCATCATTACATGGTTTGATTTCTTCAGGTTTTTTTATGGAGTCTGAATCCTGAGTTATAGAAGCCTGAGAGTCCACTCTTCCTGCCTGATGAAGATCAATGCTAACCATTAATGCTGGCCTTGACCCATTTCCCGTAGAACCCGTCTCCTGAGAAGCTGGTCTATTACCTCCTGTAGCACCCCCAGCCTCCTGTGGGTAAGAATCTTGTTTTCTTTTTTTCAAAGGCTTATCTGAAATTTAAAGATAAATATTCAGTATCAGTAATAGACACATATTCTTATCTTATTAAAAGCCATATGGACTTTGATATTTCTTTAAGTCACAATGTTTTTTTTTTAATGTGGTGAATGCAAATGTCAATAAGCACGTATAAAATAGTAGGCATGAATGACATAATACTATTAAACCAAAGTTTAAGGAAATACTCATGCGTGCTGTATCTCAATAAATATTTGTGACTACAGCAGTAAGAACTTAACAGCGTATTTGTTGAGTATGTAAGTAAGCCCAAGAGTATAAAAAAAAACAGAACTTACAATACATTAAATACAAACGTATATTTATGTCTGTATATATAAAGGATAAACCCGATTCTTTACATAAGAATAAGGCGACCAGTTATAAATATGTTCTCATTTAAGATCATTTTAATCATTAACCAAAAACTAAGTACCCCAAATCTGCTAACATACTAAACATAATGGTTTACAATGTGTAAGAGAAGTACTGAAAAGAATAAAACCCAAAAGAAAACAGAAATCATGCCACTGAAAAAAGATAAATAAGAATAAGGTGAAAAAAAGAGAATTTAACAGCTTATCATTAACCTTTGATCCAGGATTCAAATTCTTCAAGGTATCAATAGCACAAATGGAATTTAAAAGCTAACACACAATTAGAAGTATTTTTAAAATAAGGAAATACATTAATATTGTAAGTATAAAAATGAGACACATATAAGGACTTTTTAGATAAATCCTGTCTTAATAGCGTCTTCCACTTAAGAAAAATGCTTTGGCTCTTCCATGTAAAGTTCTGGGGATCTATATACTAGCCTCATTAAGAAATAATTTACAGTATTCTGAAACGTAAAGACAAAAATTTATACAAGCACAAATCTACCACTGCAATAAAATGCCAAGGTATGTTTAACAGTTACATACTTCTGTGCATGATTCCGCTTAACTCAAGAAGCTGCTAGGTCATTTCCTATAAACTGAATCTCTAGTTAGTTCTTGGTACCTTAAGGTTTGTTTGCTTTAATATTTACTTGCTGAATTACCTGGCTATGTTTTAAAGGTCATTTTAAATCATCTTTATAAGAGAACCTCTAGATTCTCTTATGATATTCATCAATGTGATATAATATCATTTAGGGAAAACAAGATTAAAAGTCAAACTGACCACTAAAAAACAACTTCTTATTGTTAGAAAACCAAGTTGTGGGAAAAAAATTAATGGTAATGTTGCTTTTATACACCAAAGTTTTGTCATTTTGTTTTCAAAGTGAGAAGCAGCAGTCCATTCCAGCTTAAAATCTAGTAAAACATTTTACTACAATTTACTTCAAATATTTGCTAGTAATTTTTTGTAGAAGTCATTCTGCTTCTTAGTTATTCAGAAGTCAAGTCTACCATCACATAAGCTCAATTTATAAAGTAACTACATGATAATAACAATAAAGTATATTATCATCTATTTTCCCCAGTAAAAACTATCCTGGAAAGAACTTATATGAAATTTTCTGCCTCAATACTTAAGAAGAAAGCACTCAGAATACTAAATTTCTGTTTCCATAATTTTATTTTGTAATGTTCTGCCACACAAAAATCTTTACATCTTACCACAGCGCATACCAAATAATTACCTCATAAATGGGATGCTTTATAACCTTATACCCTTAAAT
The DNA here is from genome assembly GCA_030068075.1 of Paguma larvata. Taxonomy (NCBI): domain Eukaryota; kingdom Metazoa; phylum Chordata; class Mammalia; order Carnivora; family Viverridae; genus Paguma; species Paguma larvata. Next base: position 27,970,128 of record CM057826.1, on the reverse strand, counting down.
TCTTAGGACGAGAATCTAGAAATCTAAATAGTCTAATCTAGTTGAAAATTTTTAATGTATTTTTCAATGAAACATGCTTGTGTAAGTCATTAAAATGGTAACCTAAGCATACTTAAGACCTGTAATGACATCACAGATCTCAGGCATGAGAATTTCTCTTAAGAAATCTGTGGCTTATCCTTTTATTAATATGAGCAATCAGTCTTTCTGAACATTAACATTAACTAGCTTGAAGGCTAAATTTTAAAGAATTACAAAATACATAAGAGTTTATAGACCATTAACTTCATTTCAATTTGTCACTTATCAGTAAAATGAAAATTGGCATAGTTTAATTTCAAAGAAATTGTCATGTTTGACTTAGTTACCTTAAACTATAGATGCTATGATTATAATAAAATGTATACAAGCATTTGCACATGAGTAATATATTAAGATTGGGAAAGAGCTTGCAATTTTTTCCATCATGCACAATATATTGCCAAATACAAAGTTTTAATTTTTCAACTATTGAAAAGTCCTTCAGCTCTTCGGCACAACTGGGAAAAATTCCATTAGTGCTGCAAGGATTCTTGAATATGTTAAGAGCACGCAGGTCTGATTCACTTGACTAATTCAGTTCCACCATGAACTTATTCCTGTACAGTGGCTCTGAATCTGCATGTCACTTTTGTCTATCCACTTCTGTTATCACTCTTCATTATATCATAACCTTCACCTAATGATGGAAAGCCATCTCTATGAAGAATAATTTCAATATTTGGGACAGATTATCTTTAAGCTCTCTTCAGCACTGGGTACCATATGAGTTTAGCTATCAGAATGCATATAGTTCTGAAGAAAATGCATACAAAAAGGTATACTTTCAAAACCAACAGTATTTGTCATCTAGATGCTGACATGAAAATATGATCTAGCCATTAGAGAAATTCTGAACTTGATTATGCTTGTAAGAAACAAACTATAACACTTGCTTAAATCTACAAGTGATAACTGAAAACAGCACAGTTATACACATGGTAGCCAGTTATGAAAAATGAAAACGTCCCATCCCTAAAATGCAGTATAAACTAAGTGGCTAACTGTCCTATTCTTGTCTCCTCTCTTATTCCAAATGACAGCAGGTAATTTACTTTTTACAAGGGTTATGGTGTAAGAATATTGTAACATTCTTAAAAACATTAGTAGCCAGGCTAGGCCATTCCTCATACTTGCTAACATGGAAAGTGGACCTTGGGAAAAGATGAAATAGGCAAAGATGAACAAAGAAACCCTCTCTTTGAAAAAAGAAAGCAGGAATTTTCAGCACATGAAGGAGATATTAATGTCTATGATAGATCATCCCAGAAGCAAAGATGAATAGCCTTTTAAAATTAATTTATGTAATTATAGACATTGGAAATATGAGCAAAAGACTGAGCAAAAAGGTCCTTTAAGAATATTATAAAATATTAGGTTACAGAGAATTAACCTATCAGTGTATTTAAAACTACCCAAAGAAGGGAGAACAGGCCATAAATCCCTAGCAGCCAGAAAAGCCTTCTCTGTATGTGGAATAGAGGTCCATTAGGTCTGCCATAGCTTAGGTAAAATATTTCTTAAAATTATTCTATCCTTTTTCTTGAGTTTCATAATTATCAAACAACCATATGTGTTCTACTTTCTAATCTTATTTACAAGGTATAGTTTTTCGATTTCTGATCTATTCAAAGGAATGCTTCTCTCATAACAACTGAATAAAATGGAAACGAGCTCAGACCCTAGAAAAGAGCTCTCAGTAAAACCAGTCGTCTTGTGTATTCCTCGCCAACACCAATACAATAGTTATAAAAAAGTTCTCAGCACCATACTTTAGAATGCAAGGTAAATATCAATTTCACAATTTATTCCTAAAATACAGTGGTAACTAGTAATAAATTTATTTCAAGGAAATATTTCACTTCTCAAGGCCTGACTATAAAACTACCACTTCGGAAAATGTTGCTTTTATTTATAATCTTACCTATGATCTTAGAGCAATACACCAGGACTTTAATCTTCCCAAATTTTCAAGATAACTGCTTATACATAAAACACTATCTCTTCACGCAATGCAGAAACTGAATATAAAACAACAAGGTTCAAATCACAGGTGTTTGGTGGCACCTAAGTTCCAAAGATTTTCAAATGAAGCCATGAAACAATGGGAACATGGCTTTCAAAAAACAAGTCAGAAATGACTGCACGAATATGAGGTCGGCAAATCAGTATAACCAATTTAGGAAAATATACATACTAAATCATCTACATCAAACTAAAAACCAGGTAGTTCCAACGAACATTTATTCCTTTAATCCTTATAGCGCCAGATACTTCTGTAAGTCAACTTACAAAGTTCAAAATTGTAAATCAGCTCTGTTCACTCAACTTTTCAATTTATCTTTGTTAGAGCCACACTATCATAGATTATGGAGAAAACTGATTAGATAATTAAAAGTAAAATACACATTATAAGTTTCTGAAAGAACGGTATGCTGTTTGCCAAATTCGTTTTATTTTCCCTAGAAAAAGTTAGCAGTCTATAATAAGTATGCAATTAAGCAATTACCCTTATTGACTATCCGTATTTTCAATTGGGTTTTAAAAGTAAAAACTTAGGCTTCAACAAATATGATACAATGAAAGTTCAGGAAAGAACAAAAAAAGTTCACCATTTCCTATGGTTTTTGGTCCTACCAACTATTAAAAAAAAATCACTTAAAAAAACTAAGCTCCTTTTTAAGAATTTCCTCCAAAACACAGATTAAAATGTCATGTAAAAATTCAGTGCTCAAGGCAACTAATATTTTTCAGTCAAGAAATTACAATTTTGTTTCTTACAAAACTGTCATAGGATTCAGGAATTTGGGATTGATACTACCAAGAGAAGCTAAATAATACTGATGTCTTTACTTGTCTTTACTTGACATGCATATACTCTATAAGAGGTCAGAAGAGGAGATACACTTTGGAACCCATGGAGTTATTATTTCCTGAACCCCCACACTACTAAAGCAAAACAATAAGCAATGCTTCATTTCATCCTTAACATTGACAGTTTAGTAGTTAAAAATTCCGGTTCCCTAGCCAAAAAATTAAAGACTTCCAGCAATCTCTTTATTTGCACCCATCTGTGACTTAGGCACTTAGAAAGCATCACAGAACAACAATTACTAAATAATGGTAAGAATAACAATTTTTCAATAATGGTAAGAGCCATCATGAGAGACAGGAAATACAATAAAAATCTCCAGCATGTTTCTTAGCCAAGAAACCTAATTATCTAGAAATAATCCTGTCATATAATGAACAAATTCATATATAAAAAGGAGTTCTAGCCAACATGAAGAAGTTTTGTTTTATAATTACCAAAGAAAACATGAAAACTATATATCAATCTAGAATATTTAACTAGAAAATTGAATCATACAGTATATGCTTTGGTTTGGGTAGTCAAATGTATATATGAATCTGTAAACAACATCAAATCCATAAATTATATTACTAATTTCAATTACTGATTCATCAGTCTCTCAAAAATTTTAAGAGTTTTATACATAGTGTTCACCAAATAATAATTTAATAGGGACTTGCTTTAATTTAATTATAATTTTTTCTAAAGCACATAAAAAGTCCATAAATTCAACGGAAAGGTGTCTTGAAACTCCATCCTACTAACACTTAACTCTGATCACCAACAAAAGATCCTTTATCCTTAAAATTTACTACTTAATATTAATTTAAAATTCTTTCCGATAATTTTTTACTAAAAAAAAAACCAAACTATATTATTAAGAGACAGGAGGATCTGAAACAAATTAAATTCTTAACTGAATAAACATACAAACTTTTCTTAAATGTACTGATTGAAAATAGTTCTATAGCAGTTACCCTCGTGACAGAAAAAAAGGCAAAGATGCAAAACTAACATAACTTATGGAAAATACATACACTAATGTGCAAGTTAGTAGACCAGCAAGATAGTATCACTTGGTACATAATAGGTGATAGACCTGTGACACAGAATTACCAAATCCCAGACAGTTATTCCAGATAAAAAGTGAAATTATGAATTTAACTTTTGAGGTACGAGCATTAGTAATAAAAATATAACTGAAAGACAGCAAGAAATATAAAATATAATGAAAAAAAAAGAGTAACTAAAGAAAAACCTTTTTTTACATTATAATTACATATTTGCCCAGAGTATGATGTGCGAGTAATGAGATTATTTTACCTTTGTCTTGAACTTCTTTTGAAAAGCGCTCCCTTTCAATAGCTGATTCTCTCTCTATTCGTTCAATTTCAGCCAATGCATCCAATTCCACTTCATCATATATAGGTCCCTGTTGTGATACCTGCTGCTGATTCTGTACCACAGAAGTCTGGGGCTGTTTTGTAGCAACTGAAGTGTTCTGTTGTAAAACAGGCACTTGATTTGCTGGAAGGAATGCTGTTTGTTCTTGCTGCGACAAACACTGAGCAGCATTTAGTGGGCGGTTTACATCCTGTGGAGTAATGGGTGTTTTTGAAGTCTGTCCTGGGTACTGCACATTAAAAGGAATATCATTTTCTGAAACATTGCTATTTTCCATACCAGAAAGCATATCCTCTTGCTGGTCCATGTCTGAAGACCTTACACGAGAAAGTCTTAATGTAAGTTTAGTAGAGTCCTTGGATGGAGAACTAATGATATCATACATTGCAGCTTTCTCACTCTGGTCTTTTTCATCCTTGCCTAATTTCATTTTCTTTTGCTTCTTTTGTTTTCTTTCTGGAGAATCTAGCAAGATGTCTGGTGGAACATCTCGAGGTGATGAACAAGGTAGAGGTTGAGACTGAAGGATTAAAGATGGTCTTGATCCTAGAAAAGCAATTCAACAGGAATAAACAATTGTGTTAGTTTTATGCTTTCTTACATTGTGATAGAAATATTAAATATGTGACAATATAGTAATGCTGGAAAAATATTGAGGAATTATCTAATCTCAGCAACTTATTTATAAAATATGAAAAGAAAGCCTAAAGACTTGTCCCATAATCTTTCAGCTTGCTGGTAGCTGATCCAGGTTTAATCGAAGTATGAGTATTCCATCTGCCAGACCTGTATTATGTTATTTCTATTTTTGTCCCTGTAAAATATAAATACTTCATTTGAAGACAGCAAAGGAGTTCATCGTTTCTAAAGATGATACAACACAAATATTTTGGGCAAATACTCCCTATTCTTTCACTTATTATTTAGGAACACTGACAAATCTAAAGTAAGAATAAGTCTCTCAAATTACAAAATAACAAATGAATCCTAGAAACTACACTCACACGAATACTTACTGGTAAGAAAAATTGGGAAAAATTACAATTTTTAGAATTCTCACTTGCTTTAACAACTGTTGGTAAAGTATTGATTTATACCTTTTTGTGATGTTCTCTTTCTCCCTCCACTTAATATCATTCACACACTCTCTTCAGCTTGCTAATCCTCCTTCTATTAGAAAAATATCTAGCAAATTTCAAGGCTTATTATCTTCAGCCCAGATCCCATTAATTTAACAAATGCTACTGATACAAATAAGTGGTAAAAAAAAAAAAAAAAAAAAGCTAACCAAATGAAAAATTCTCTTTTGTTAAGCTGTTAAATGAGGAAAAATCCATTGATATGCTTAAAAAATAAAATTATAATTGTTACATTGCTGTTCATTAGACTATAAAAATTTCAAAAACCCATAGGAAGTTATAAAAACCAGTAAAGATGAAAGTGTTTTAAAGAAAGAACCTAAACTAGACTTGTCTTAAAATTAAGATTTCAGTGTTTAAATATATACATAACTTTTCCATGATATATAAATCTGTCCTTTCAATTAGCAATGTTAATATTTAAAGTGTGATATATAAAGGGGCACCTGGGTGGCTCAGCCAGTTAAGCGTCCAACTCTTGATTTTGGCCCAGGCCATGATCTCACATGTGAGAGGGAGCCCTGCATGTGGCTCCATGCTGAGTGTAGAGCCTGCTTGAGAGTCTCTCTCCCCCTCCCCAACTTGTGTGTTTATTGTTGCTCTCTCTCAAAAAAAAATAAATTAAAAAAATATTTAAAGTGTGATAAATAAAAATAAAACTTTTTAGAGAACATACCTAAAATGTGATAAAGATGCAACTAGAAATGTTTACTAGAAATGTTAGTTTGAGGTTATACCAACAGATAGTGTTTTTAAACAGCTTATATGGGACATTAAAAAGAAATGAACCTAACATTTTTGGACCATTTATTTTGTGTCAGAGCTTGTGCAAGGTGCTCTGCACATCAGTTCATTTAAATAATTCACAACAACCTTGATTTGTGTTATCACTATTTTGCAGAAAGGAACATGAAGCTTATTGTGGTTAAGAAATTTGCCCAAGGTTACATAGCTAGCAAACCTGAAAAGTTTAAACCCAGATTTTTCTAACATTTGAATTATTATATACCATATTACCTTTGTATTTCAATTTGTGTCACATTGTATATATTTTAGTTTTTTATTTTATTTTTATTTATTTTGAGAGAGAGAAAGTGCGCGCACAGCAGGAGAAGGCAGAAAGAGAGGGAGATGGAGGATACCAAGCAGGTTCCATGCTATCAGCACAGGGCTGACATGGGGCTTGATCTCACGAACCATGAGATCATGACCTAAAAGCAGAAAGCACGAGTTGAATGCTTAACCCTTGGAGCCACCTTTGCGCCCCCAAATTATATATATTTTAGAACAAACTTAAAATTCCAACAATTCAACTAAATTGGAAATTAAACTGATGATGCATTCAACTTTCCAAACTAGTTGGAAAATAATCTCGTGAACAGAAGGAGAAGTTTCTGATGAATAATGTGTTGGTGAGGTTGTTCTTAAGTTTTTTATTTTCTATCTAAAGTTATTTATCCATCCTCAAGAGTTTGAGGAAAAACGGGGTGATTATCTAGATCATCTAGCTATCTCATTGTATCTCCTCCCTGGCAGTCTGAATAATTTCTCATTTTGACAATATTTGTGAGATATGTACCTAACTTTGTTGCCTAACCTAACCTACAAATAGAGTTATTCTGGAAGTTGTGTTCTCTTTCAAAAGCTGAGTTATTTCTATCCCTGAAAATTCGCAGAATTGAAGAATAAGAATGGCTCATAAAAGTTCAACTTTCACCTTGGGAAGAATGTCTCTGATCAAAGAGCTGGAACACAATCTGTGAAAAAATTATCTTTATAATGACAGGCACACCAGTCCATGATTTAGATGGCTATTATCAGAAATTCTCATGGATAGAGAAAAATTATTAATAATTAGGTATATTGCAATTAACTACAAGTTAATTCTTTAATATGGAATAAAATATTCTCTTCCATTAATTCTGGCAATTCAAATGATCACACTTTAAGTACTTTTAAAAAGCCTGAACCTGGGACTTAAATTCACAATTTTATGAATCTAGTGTACACAAAAGTCCACAGAAGGTTCTTCAGGAATTTGAAGAGAAAATAAAATTTATGTCCATAAGATGGTATCGGATAAATTATTAGAAAAAATATAAACTAATGAATGGCTTGAGATGATTAAAGGAGAAGGGTCCATGTAAGGTGACCCATTTAACTTAGAACTTAAAAAGATAGGATTTTAATAAGCAGAAACGAAAGTACGTGTAAGAGATTTAGAGAGATAATATAGAATAGGCCAGATTTTGATAAGTGACTACATGAGAAGTGAAAGAGAACTTTGCGATGATTCAGGACTGGACAGAGATTAAGGGAAATAGAAATGGCAGAAAAAACAGTGAAAACAATTTTGAAAATGAATTTGAAACACCAGCTAGAAATGAGGAAATTCTGTCTGGCAACAAAAGATTACAATTTGGGACACAGGATTGGAGCCAAAAACATTGACATGGCAATCCTATTCACAAAAGTTAATGCTGTTACCAAAATTGAATAAAATAACCAAGGGAGATTAAAAAGTGTAATGAGGGGCGCCTGGGTGGCTCAGTCGGTTGAGCGGCCGACTTCGGCTCAGGTCATGATCTCGCGGTCTGTGAGTTCGAGCCCCGTGTCGGGCTCTGTGCTGGTGGCTCGGAGCCTGGACCCTGCTTCAGATTCTGTGTCTCCCTCTCTCTCTCTGCCCTTCCCTTGCTCATACTCTGTCTCTATGTCTCTCAAAAATAAATAAATGTTAAAAAAAAAAAAATTAAAAAAAAAATAAAATAAAAAGTGTAATGACAGAAATCTTGAGGAATAGAAGGACAGAAGAGCTAATGGAAAAAAAAATCAATAAAAGAAGTATGAAGAAAACAGGTGGACTTGATATGAAGTAAGTTTTTTCGGGGAGATGGAGCTTAGGGAAAGCTGATAAATAATTTCAAATGTTTAAGAAAGGTTGTTAAAAAGGCTGTGGTCTTATAAGACCATTGGATTTATCAGTGAGAACAATACTGTATATATTTGAAAACACTATCAATAGTTTACACGGATGAGTACAGGTTTGTTTCTTTTCTACAATAAGTGAAAAACAATAAAGTGTAGTTTTTGGTATCTGCACTAAGAAGTTTCAGCTCTTCACTCAACTTGCTGAAGGAAATTTTAGTTACAACAATACCTTTAGGAGTCCCATCACTTCCAGCAGGGGAGCATACTGGCTGTGGAGACCTCAAGGGAAAAGAGGCAGCAGCATTCCTCAGTGTTGAAGAATCTCCGTCCTAAAAACAGAGCATAAAATTTCTATCTTAAATGATTGGAGAGGCTTTAGAGAGAGATCAATAAAAGACATAAACTACTGACAGAAGCCTAATTCTTCTACACTTTCCCATTTTGTTCATGGTAAATCTTAGAAGAATTGAAATTGTATCCAAAATGATCAACAGCCTATGCATGGCAATGAATAAGAAAACTGGTATTACTACTATGCTCCGTTTTTGTTTACTATTTTCTACAAAAGGAGCTATGAAGACCCTACCAGGCTGTAAACGTCTTGAGGGCAGAGTTCACGGTCATCTCTGTTATCCTTATATACACATAATTCATTGCAAACCAATAACATACAACTTATCTGATAATACCACAAAACCAGTTCCAGTATGTGGAATATTTTAAAACATCAAAGCAATGCCAAATTTCAGGGAATAAAGTTTTGTACAAGTCTTACACGGAAAAAGGGCTTAGTACTAATAAATATTCATTATTTACAAAACATTTTTGTGTGAACAAGTATTTAAAAATGAAACTAGATTTCATTAAGAATCAAAACTTTTAGGCCAAGGGTTGGCAAACTTTTCCTGTAAAGGGACAGATAAATATTTTAGGATTGTGGGCCACATATAATTTCCATCACATGCTGTTCTTTGTTGTTGTTTTTTAAAAATGTAAAAGCCATTCTTAGTTTGTAGGTCAAACTAATGACCAGTTTATCAAACTTGCTCTAGACTAAGCAAGTATACTGTGGGTATAGGAATAACATTATTTATAGCTAGATTCTCAGACCTAGTATAACCTTTGATGTACAGTGGAATCAAAATACTAAGTTATGAAACAAATAGAACTATATTATTACCTTAATGATAACTAATATATTACATACGTCACTACTTAGCCTGTGCACCATGTGTAGGTAGTCGTCACTTGAGCCATGTCTAGGATTATCAGCGTGATGATTAGCTGAATTGCCAGACAACGGACCAGAAACTTTATTATCATGTATGTTTCTCAAACCACCTGCAACAATGGGACTTGATACTGATGCTGAAATAAATAAGAATAAAAACAAAAGGCTTTATAAAAATAAATTCTTAAAGAACAATAACAATTGTTCACAAAATATTTGAAGCATACAGAAAATACAATGAACACTTGTGTGCTGACTATCCAGAGCTTGATCAAATCTTAGCACTGTGTCACATATCATTCAGATCTAGTTTTGAAAAGAAATAAACCATTAGATACAGTTGAAACTCCATGTATCTGCATATTCCTCTCCTCTATTCCCTACCTCTTAGTCCATAAAAGTAACCACCACATTGAATTCAGAGTTCACTCTACCTGTGAATATTTTATACCTTTACTGTAAGTGAATATATTCCTAAATAATACACAACATTGTTTCACATACAACTTTACATAAAATGGTATACTATATGTATATATCTTTCTATAACTTGCTTCATATTTCAATATTATGTTGAAATGTATTCATTTTTATATATGTAGTATTAAATTCACTTATTTTAAATAAATATATTTAAATTTTCCATTCTTGAGCCCAATGTTTAGATTGCTTCAGTATTTTTGCTGTCATAAACAATGCTTATTCTTGTACATGTATACATGTACATATACTTGTATATAATATATATTCTTGACTTTTTTACAAATGTGTCTAGGAGTAAAATTGCTGGATAAGCCCATTTTTCAACCTTACTGAATATTAACAAATAGTTTTCCAGATTATTTATGTCCATTTGTACTCCACTGGTACTGTATGAGAGTTGCTACTACTAATCTGTATTCTTGTCAACAACTTTTGTCAGCCTGAGATGGGAAAGGTCTTTGATTATCAATTTAATTTTTGTATTTCTTTTATTAATAGTGAAGCCAAGTATCTTTTCATGTGTACTGGCCATTCACACAAAATCATGAAAAGACAGTCTTCTGCATTTTAAAATTCTACAGTTTTGTTTTTTTTACACTTAGGTCTTTAATGCATCTTTACATGCAGTTGAGACAGGAATTCAATTTTACTTTTTCCACATGGATAACTAATTGTCTCAACAGAATTTATTAAAGAAAACAGCCTTTCTCAATTAAGATATAATACCATATGTGTCAAGTTTCCATTTGTTCATGGTTTACGTTCCTAGGCTCTTTATCAAATTCCATTTCCCCATGTTCTACTCCTCCACGGACCAATGATACTACAATAAATCTTGGTAACTGATAGATTGAGCTTCTACATCTCATTCCATTTCAAATTATCTTGCTACTCTTGGGACTTTTATTCTGCCATATGAATTTTTAGAAGAAATTTAAGTTGCACAAAACCCTGCTTTCAATTTTTATTGGTATTATACTGAATTTAGAGATTTGGGAAAATTTCAGTCTTTACCCTATTGAGTCTTTCCGTCCATGAAGATGATATAACTTCATATTCTAAGGTTTTATTTCTTTCAAAAGTTTTATAATTTTCTTCACAGAGGTCTTATACATTGTTAAATTCATTCTTAAGTATCTTATGCTTTTTCCTTTATGTTGTTGATGATATTTAAGAAAAAGATTATACTTATAATTGCTTATTTTAAGTGTATAAAAATGCAATTAAATCTCATTATAATGATCTTGTTATCTAGTAACTCTGTGGAATATTTTTTAAATTCTATTATCTTATCTGCAGCTTCTCTTAGATTCTCTATGAAGACAATCATCTGAAAACTGACACTTTCATTTCTTCCTAACTGATAATTATGATATATAATTATGATATATATATATATATATAATATATATATGCTTATCTTCCTGTATTAAAACACCCACTACCACACTAAGTAAAAGTGATGATTACAGGCACTCATGTCCCATCCTTGACTTCAAGGGGAATGTTTCTCAGTTTTCACCCTTAGGTGGATAACTTTTATCAGGATAAGGTTGTACCAGTCTATTCCTATTCAATGAAAAGCTTTTAAATTATGTACAAAGCTAAATGTTTTTAATGCTCTTTAGACATCTATTATGAGGCACACGGCATCCCCAACCTCTTAATCTGTGTTAACTGTCTAATAATTATCCAGATGTTTCTGATAATAAATCCAATTTTATCATACAGGCTGCCAACACTGCTTACTTGGTTTGGTAATATTTATTTAGAAATTTTAGATGATGACTGGTCTATAATTTTCCTTTCTCACAGTTTCCTCACTACACCTGATTTTGCAGATTATTATCTAACTCTATAGAATGAACTGGGAGAGTGTTGACATTTTTCTTTTGTCTGGAATGTTTGAAGACTAGAATACTTCTTCCTTGAATGCTTGGTAGAACTTGTAGATAAAACTGTCTGATTATGTTTTATCCCCTCCGCTCCTCTTAAGGGAGAGAGAATTGGAACTACTAAAAGATGTATGTGCATTTCAAATTATGATAGATATTGTCAAAATGTTCTCAAAAAAGATTGTACCAATTTACATCCCAATGAAAAATGTTGAAAGTTCAAATTTCTCTGCACATTTGTTGATACTAAGTATCACTAAAAAATGTTTACTAAACTGGTTAATATATTCCATTGTAATTTTGATTCATATCTCTTTAATTGTAAGCCAGGTTGACCATATTTTTTATATATACATTAAACCTTCCTGGTGTCTAATTTGTGTTCTTTTTCAGTAAATTGTCTGTTTCTTCTTAATTCTATTTTTGTCTTCTTCGTATCAATCTGTATGAGATCTTGGTGTGTTAAAAATTAATACTTTGTGTTCGTAATAAGTTTTGAAAGTATAATTTCCCCATTTATTTTCCTTATTTATATTCAATATTTTATACGAAAATTATAATACAAAATTTGTATTTTACAAAAATTATATTAATCTGTTTTTTCATTTTTGGAATCAAGTCTGCTTAGAAATAAGGCCTTCTCAACTCGAAGGATTACCAGAAATTCACCCATTGTTTTTTTAATGTTTTTTTTTTTGTTGTTGTTGTTGTTATTTTATTTAAGAGAGTGTGAGAGAGAGGGAGAGAGAATCTGAAGCAGGCTCAATGCTCGGCATGGAGCCGAATGCAGAGTCCAATCCCACGACCCTGGAGTCATGACCTAAGCCAAAATCAGGAGTCAGACGCTCAACCAACTAAGCCACTCAGGCGCTCTCAGACATGTTTTCTTAAAATTTTATGACTTAAAATACAAACATGTAAACAGTTTATGCATCAAGAACATTTTTGCTACAGATGATCTAGGAATCCAACTAAAATTTCAAAATACCTAGCCAATCAACCCAACATGATTTATTACACAATCCATTCTTACATATTGATTTTTAAATGCCATCTTTAGAATGACAAAAGTAGAAAAACACCATTTTCCAATGGTATAAAAACTGATGAGATGAGAATCATTATTGGATGCTAAACACGTTAGGTAAAAAAATTAATGGGAAAAAGGATATTTACATGATCTTAAAGTATGTCCTACAGATTACTAATTGCAAAAAAAAAATAAAGTATTTTCACAAAGAAAGAAGAGATGATATGGTCATCACTTAAACGTCACTAATCATGAGACCAATTGACATTTTAAGCCTTCTAATGTGACGCAATGTAAAGTGCATAACATTACTTATCTAGTATGCTTGTCAAAAAATATAACTAGAAACTAATAAACCTTTAAAAATAACTTCCGATTGATAGGACATACGGGAAATACATAAGTAAATTAAACACTAAGGAAATGATGAATACTAGATTATGGGATACTCTACAACAAATAGTACATAGACTTTTTGGGACAACTGGTGAAAACTGAATATAGACTTGATGTTAAATACTACAGAACTGTTCTTAATTTTTTTAGAAGTGAATTATTACATTTGGTGTTTATATAATTTCCTTCTTCGTAATTGTATTTAATGGCAAGGAATTATTCCTGTTAATGAAGGGGAAATCCTTCAGTTTTTCCGTATGGCTAAAATTTTTATAACGTAAGGTTGAAAAAAATGTTTTAAATGTTACTCTAAATTCCCAAACATATTTGCCTTATTTCTGGATTCTTTGCTATCCCATTTACCTATCCATTTGTTTCCTACCACACAACATTTTATTGACTTTAATAAAAGTGGGGCTAATTCCTGAGTAACATTTCTAGTTGCTCAACTATCTGAGAATTTCTAAGAAATGACTCATTACTGAAGAGGCAGATGCTCAAATCATATTTCTCTTTTGATTATGTGATTTTAACTTTTCTTCTGCAAAAGCTGGATTTATCTTTTTTAAAAAACAATAGTAATTAGAGTAAAAACTTACGTTCTTTCCTACACATACGAATGTGTATGTGGATATTTCCATAAGAAACAAATGCGTACTTTTAACATTTTCCTTTTATTACAGTTAAAATGTTCTTCATACCTTTGTCTGCCAGAGTACACTAATATTTTATAATTACCAAGACCCTATATAATACATACATACTTATGTACAGCACTCACACTGAAGTCTACAATTTTGGAGATGTCTATTCCAAACATGTGATCCGCCTCCTATAGTTTTCCCCTGAATTAGTGTATGAAATAATTTCAACCTAGTATTTCATGATCTAGCTCTGGGAAATTAGAAGTTGGTGGTTTTGACCGATGACTAAATTAAAAGTTTGTAAGTTGAAAGTCTTATAAAAGACTTTTGATTCCATGTATAATAGAAAAGAAGAATATACACAGGAACTAATAATTGACTGCAAATGTTAAAATTTTGCTGTTATTTACAGGGCACAAAAATACAGACATTTGTTAACAGTCTCTTTTGCACTTTTTAAATTTTCTCAAAATAAGTATAAATTTATACTGTTAATAAAAAATTATTTAGAAGCCAGGACACACATCCCACGGCAATATAACCTTAAAAGATATTTTCAGTTGATTTCAACAGAGAACTAGTAATGTAATCCCAGAAATTTTGCATCTAAGATTATTAACTTTCTCTACCAGCACTGTATTTGCTTTATAGTAAAATTGTCACACCATATATACTTTACCAATTAAAACATAATTCTCTTTGGCTTAGTGCTATGTAAGAAGAAAGCCAAACTAAAAAAAATTTCCTAATCTCATAACTAGATACAGTCAGTTGTATAGTAACTTAATCCAAAGAGTCATGTGATAGGGATCCTTTTATCTCCAAATGATGAAATTTAGGGTACTGTTTTAGTCTGTATTTTAAAAACTATAAAAAGACAAAATAAATTTGCTTGAAATACAGGCATTCCGTGTAGATAAATAACCAACTTTCTTACCTTGCTGCATCTGTGGATGTGTTGTATAACTTGAAGGATGGGAATATGGCATGTATCCTGCAGGGCTTTGTGGGGCATACGGACTAGGCACTGGGCTATTTTGTTGTGGCATAAATCTGTTCCCAGAGCTTGTCTGTGGTGGCACAAACCGGCTAAAACCCAAATTCCAAATAAACAATATCAGGAAATGAAATAAATACGCAATTTCTTAAAATTTTGGGGTCATAAAATTCTCAAAACTCAGATTTGTATAAAAATACCTATGGCAAACAGAAAATTTCGAAAAGTAGATAATATAAAAATTATCCATGATTGATAATCTAAGAGTTAAACTAAACAGCTAATTTAATTAATTTATTTCACTTGCATAAAAGTATCCCTCTATTTAAGATAAAGTCATGTTCCCTAAATTCTACTCTATAGGTTTTCTTATCTCAAACGTATTATTATTATTATTAGCATTAGTATTATTATTCTTTTTCTGAGAGAGAGAGAACATGAGCAAGGGAGAGGGGCAGAGGGATAGAGAGACAGAATCTTTTTTTTAAAATTTTTTTTAATGTTTATTTTTGAGAGAGAGAGAGAGAGAGAGAGAGAGACAAAGTGTGAGTGGGCGAGGAGCAGAGAGAGAGAGGGAGACACAGAATCCAAAGCAGGCTCCAGGCTCTGAGCTGTCAGCACAGAGCCCGATGCGGGGCTCGAACTCACAAGCCGCGAGATCATGACCTGAGCCGAAGTCAGGCGCTCAACTGACTGAGCCACCCACGTGCCCCAGAGAGACAGAATCTTAAGCAGGTGCCACGCTCAGCACCGAGCCCAAACCAGGACTTGATCCCTCTACCCCAAGATCATGACCTGAGAGCTGAAATCAAGAGTCAGACGCTCAACTGACTGAGGCACCCAGGTGCCTCTCAAACACGTTATTTTAACACGTTCTTTTGTCTGTATGAAATTAAGTTACTAAGATGGCAGCTATTTCAATTAGTATATTAGAGCATTTCTGCATAAACGTTTCAAGACAAATGTCTGTGTCAGTTACTATTTGAGGCTAAGCATTTCAACTTTTTAACCACATATAATTCACCTTTATCTCACTGTATGTACACAGCATAAATTCACAAGCATGCTCATCACGGAAAACAGTACTTAATAAAATAAAATGATGCATATATTACCTGGAGGGGCTATGTGAGATAGTGGTTTGTTGATAATTGGAAGATGCAGGACTACTGTGCATGGAATTCTGAGAAAGTTTATACTGAGGCATCATCATTCCTACACAACACATAAAAATGGAAAACATGTTATTTTCTTTTAATGGTAAAGTATCCTTTAAATGATTTAAAGCAATTGCTCTATAACAAATATTCAAAAGTTCTTTCTGTTCTTTCCTTCTTTTGACTCACAAGTTCATTTTGAAGAGCAAAATAGAGAAACTAAATTTCAAGCACAACCAATTTTACTAAAACATCCTTTTACCATATAATTAATGCAGGACCAGAGATAGAGAATTATCTATTCATTTTTTAAAATTCTACCTGCTTACTTAATGTCCTATCATTTAGCCTTAAAAATGAAAGAACCTTTAGAAGTCACCTTATCTAACCCAAACCAAATACTACACAATTCCTTCTACAAATAGGTCCTTGGGTGGTTTTTCCATTACATGGGATACTTTATTACATGCATCCCCAGTCTTCAGGAGCTTCATTTCATGCTATTTGTTTCACTGAGATTCAGACCTCAGTTTTAAAAAGTACTACTTTATTGAGGGGCCCAAAGTCTGAGTTGCTGCAATTTCCATCTGAATGTTTTGCCGCAAACAGAATGCTCCTATTCTTTCTTCAAAAATAAGTCTTTGCCACAAAGTAAGGATTAAATGAATATCTGATTAAAGAATGAAAATGTGAGGATAGCTTTCAGATTCTCCTATCTCTCCAAGCTAGACATTGCTCCTTCAATTACTACACAAGTGGCATTTTGTTATAGAGGAGAGGCAAAAAATTCAGTTATTGAGACATTTTAAAATCAAAGATAAAAATCTATGATTAACCCTGAACTTTCTTATGATATGTACAGCCAATCTTTTTGGGAGCTTTGCACATCATATTATATTCCCAAATTCCAGTTCCTAGATTGATATAAAAAGTGCCTTTTACCAGAAACATTCAAAGAGACTACATGTTCATTTGCCTAGAATACTTCAGAAGGGATTCCAGCTCTAAGACAGTAGTTGAGTAAGATGAGGGCTCAAAATCACCTGAAAATCTACCACTAATAGTGTGTTTTATATGTAGTCTAAATTAACTTCTGAGCTTTCTCTTCCATCTCAAATTCAGTAGTAAGTCACATGTTCCATAGCTTAATAATTTAATTACTATAATTATTGTTGACGATATTTGTTGGTTTTTTTTGAGAGGGAGGGTAATCCTCTATGAGATGAGATGTCCCCTGAATTAACAGTCTGGAACAAGCTGGAATTACTAGTTTGAAAGCAATGATTTTATTAAAAAAAAAAAAAAAAAAAAAAAGGAGGGGGGGCAAATAAAATTTCTGATAGTCCTTTCTGATTATCTCAAAGCTCCAAACAACTATGAATAAAGTGATTTGCATATTATTAAATTTTCCCCATATGTGTAACTCACATTTACATTTAGCAATCAAGAATCACCTTCCTAAATTTTAAAGCCAAATATCACCAGGGAAACGCTTAGAAAAAAAAAATCACAACACACAATGTTTCAATTCATTTTTTAATGCTAGTTTGTTTTCACAAAGTATGATATGGAGAAATTAATGTTTTGGGCTAAAATATAACTGTATGTAATATAAAATACATAATGTGTGATTTAAAGGTGAATACTTTTTATTAGAGTGATTTCCTACCCAAATTAAATATTTAAAAATATGTTACAACGTGTAGTATAAATACCTTTAAAAGACTTCCTTTATTCAATTTTATATCCACTCACATTATCTTATACTTAATGCTCCTATCCTGTTAAGTTTTTCTTCCAATCAGTGATCTCTCTGTATTTTCTTTCACTGCAACATCCTTGCAGAGCATTTGTAATTCTAGATTTACTTTCACTATTCCTATCTGTCTTCTCCTACTGCGATCTAGCTTCTTGGTTCTAGTGAAGATACAGTGTCACCCTGCAGACTTGCCTTCAATTTGCTGAAGGGGAGTTTGGGCAAAGGCATTTCCATGGGCTCACTTTGGGGTAATGGACAGTAACTATGTAATTGCTTTAAAAACACAATTCACACACCAATACATAAAATTAACGAATACTATTTAAAGAACAAAACTAGGAAATGGAATGGAGGGCTTCATGGAGGTCCTGTCAATAAATCATGAATACAATTCATCAGTTAGTTAAGTTGGACCTTCCTGAGCTGTCTAATTTAATCTTGAGAACCAAATAAGTATTTGGGCTTTCCAGGTCCAGTACAATGCTCCTGGGTACTCCCTGATTACATAAAAAGTATGTCTTTACTGAACAGCGTATCTTTATGTTTTTTATAATATTTATTACAGATTTTTCCATAATAATCTTATAAATCTATGTTTCTGTTGCTAAGGCAACAGAAGTGTTAAACCAATTGCTGCATAACTATGAATGTAATCACCACCAGTACTAAAAGCAATACCTGTTATAATTATTTATGTAAGTACTGCATGTTGAAAAGTTCTGCAAGTATTTTCATTATTTGATTAATGAAAAGTCTCCCTTTATATCAATTCCATGATTTTCTGAAATAAAAAAAGACTCCTAAAGCTCTTTGAGTAAATGAATGCATTCTGAAATATCTAACAAAATACACTTTAGCTTTGTCTAATTTCCAAGGAATTTAGTTATATATTAAACTTCAAGAATATTAACATTCATTCAGTTTCCTTCTTCTTGGCTTGATTCAAAGTATCAATACAACATTCATAGATAATAGGCTGCCTTATTAAAGGAGACACTTGAATTTAATTACATGTGAAACAACTTCTGATAGAAGACCCACAAAAAATATAATATGAAATTAATTAAAAACCTTACCACTCTGTACATATCTGTTCTGCATACTTTTCTCCCTGAAAACATTAGGACTCCTTGCCAGAACAGCCTGCAACAAGACTGGTATGTCGCCTTCTGGATCATCACTGCCAAGGTTATCTTTCAACTCTCTGGGATTAAAAAAACAAATATCAGAAATGAAAATAGTAATTTAGAATTCCCCATTCTACATTAGTTAGATAGCAATTCACTAGTGAAATTCAGAAAGGACTGAGGTAGAATACTAAGAACTTATGGCATATAAAAAAAAAGATCAGAAGATATCCAACAATTTCATGGATTTTTGAAGACACTATTACTGGAAGAAACAGAATTATCAAAAATGACCGGGAGAAGTTCTTCTAAAGACAACTTTCTTTTTTTTCCATTTTATTTTAAACAGGAAAAAAAAAAAAAGCCCAAAACATTTCATGGAACTATTAGTTTACTTAAGACTGTTCACAAAAAAAAAATAAAAGAAAAAAAGAAAAAAAAAGAAGAAGAAAAAGAATGTTCACATTAGTGAACTCCTGGATGGCTCAGTCGGTTAAGCGTTTTGCTCTTGGTTTCAGCTCCACTCTGATTTGGAATTCTCTCCTTCTCTCTCTGCCCTCAGCTGCATACATGCTCCTGCTCTCACTCTCTCTTAAAATAAGGAAACTTAAAAAAATGTTCACATTAGTTTCAAAGTAGAAAACAGAGACCTCTCTATTCAAAATAATGGAAGGTTACAGAGATAATAATCATGCACAGAAGTTGGTAGTCGGGCTTGGAATATATTTTTTCTCTTACATTTGAATAGGAATAGTCTGCCTTTTTGAGAATGTCCTCTGAAATGCTGTGGCCACATTGGTTAAGACAAGACCCAGAGATTATGTAATTTTTCCATCTATTACTCTTTTCTCAAAGTCATCAGTGAGCAAAAAAACACCAAGCAAGTGGTTACGGATAGTTGGAATTTTCAATAAACTTGAAAGTACGTACCAAATTTACAACTATGAAACAGAAATGATAAAATTAAATACAGGCAGTGTTTTTAATTTTACATTCTACATGTCTCTGTTCTGCTCATTAAACCTAATAAGAAAGATATATAAAGATGGCGTCCAATGATAAATTTCAATGAATTTCTGGAGGCAATCTTAAGGCAGCTCTCCATAAAATATTTCATAACTGTATATGTGCTATTTCCCTTATCTTTTTAAATATTTGGTGATAACTGTATTAAGTATATATAGATATAAGAAGTGACAAAATATTTAGTCACTGTTGAATTTCTGGAGCGACAAAATATTAGTATTAGACTTCCTTCTGATTTTACCAACTATTTCTCAGTTTACCCATCAGAAAATTCACATGTATATGACTGTAAGATTCATCAGCTTTAAAAATGGCTTCAAAGTATGTACTGTATCTAACGACAGAGACCGCTCCATTATAATGTGTTTTATTCTCATTCCTGTAAATAATGAATCTTTAAATTAAAAAGCA
The DNA here is from genome assembly GCA_030068075.1 of Paguma larvata. NCBI lineage: Eukaryota > Metazoa > Chordata > Mammalia > Carnivora > Viverridae > Paguma > Paguma larvata. The sequence continues at coordinate 27,949,569 of CM057826.1, read as the reverse complement.
AAAATTAAAGATGGAAAGGATACATGAGTACCACTGTATAGTGAGATGTGAAGGAATAAGAGAAATGTAACTAGTATTTATTTTAAAAAAATGTTTATTTGTTTCTGAGAGAAGAGAGAGAGAGCGAGCAGGGGAGGGGCAAAGAGCAGGGGAAAGAGGATCTGAAGCGGGCTCTGTGCTGACAGCAGAGAGCTCCAGGCAGGGCTCAAACTCATGAACTGCGAGATCAGGACCTGACTGAAGTTGGACACTTAACCACCCAGGTGTCCCTTAAAGATTTTAAGTAATCTCTATACCCAATGTGGGGCTCAAGTTTACAATCCCAAGATTAAGAGTCACATGCTGTACAGACTGAGTCAGGCAGATTCCCTGATTTAGGGAAAAGATTTAACTTTTTATAAGTTTTTGTGTTAAGATATTATAAGTATGTACAAGTTTATAGTAAAAAGATTTTTAAAATATACTCATATGCAAAGATTTTATAAACAAGCTATATAATTTAAGTTGTATATTATTTTAAAAAGTCTATTTTGTGAAAATATACACTTATGATGGTATGATAAGTCCTGGGAAAAATTATTCCCAGTTTTGTAGTAGCCATCCATGGAGTCAGTCCCTGAGTTTTGGTTAACTTCCCATGGAAAGCTACCAGTATAGTCCCTAGTGCTTGGGAATTCCTACCACTTTAGCAATACAAAGGGGGAGATAGCTTCCTGAGCAACTTTAGACCTCCCTGCACAGACCCATCTTGATGAACCAAGATTATTCCAAAAGAGTGGAAAAGATCTTCACAGTTACCCAGGTCTATTTAAATCCTATCATAAAGAGCCCATAGATATTCGTGTATTTTAAAATTAAACTATATATGTAAATTTTCTGAAATAAAGAGTAAAACCAGGAATACTGACTCTCTTAGTAAGACCAAAACTTTCCAGTTTTAAATTATACTTACATGTGATCTGTTGATACCTGGTTGAGGCTATGGACAAGCTGTGAAACCAAATTATCATCCCTACAGGCCAAAAGGCAGTTCACCTCTTCTGCTATTCGTGCATTAAAGAGAAGGCTCTTTGTAGTTGTAGCAGGTAAAGGGGATGGAAGAGGCAGCTGGTTCAGGACTATTTGGAATAAAATCAGATTATTAGAAACTGATTGTAAGAAGTCTCTTTACAATATCTGCTTACGAAATATCTGCAATTAAAATCAAGTTACAAGTATCAATGTGACAAATTATTAAAAGGCATTCTGCCTCTCCCCCAATCAACTCTATAAAACCCCGAAACATCACTTGGGCAATAACAGATTTTATTACTAAGAATAAAACTCAACTCCTTTATAAGCATGATTTTTCAGTTCTTAAAATTTTTATTCACTTAATAAATGAATAAAGTAGCCAAAACAAGTAGCATTAAAAAATAACTTCTGAGAATTGAGAATACATCTTCTAAGATTTACCAGAATCACTAGTAATTTCACATAAACATACAAGTAATAATACCCAACTCTTCAAGTAACATGTTTTTAAAAAGCCTGAGTATATATATAAAAAAAAACAGTTCACTTTAGCAGAACATTCATAGAATAAGGATTCTGGAAGAAGCCAAATACCTAAGGAATTATGCTATCAATTATAAAATTCTAAATATTCTCTCTTCATCCGAGTGTAACAGCAAAAAAAGGTTATGTTTTTACAGTAGTTTAAATATAGCTATTTACAGTCTCTTCACGTAATGAAAATTTGTTCATTCGTTTAAAGTAAAAGTTAAGAAAGTTAACTAAAGTATCTTTGTTTTTGGCTTAATTTCTAATCACCTATACAATGTAATTATCAGGCTACTCAGCACCAATGGCTAATAACAGGCTTTTTATTAGTAAAAACAGAGGAAACAAATTATTACTTAATAAATAGGATTTACTGGGCAAGCTTTTAAAATATAAGGTACAGTTGAGAGAATAGCGAGGACAAACAGAAATAAATCCCCGGTAGTATATCTGACTTGGCACTCCTATATATTATATGTGTTTATGTCTTACCTACCACAAAGTGGAAACAAAAACTAAAGACAATTTCACAAGTTTTCTTACCTGAGTTATCCTAACCCCACCAGCTACTTTCTTATCTCAGACTTCATAAACTAGCCATGTTATTTTCCTAACTTCAAAGCTATCAGTCTTTAACTATTTTTCCCCAAATAAAACCAGCTAGAAATTAACGACAATAGAACAGCAGTATTAAGGGACTACTGAACACAAATAACAATGGGTAAGAGACTCTTAAATACAGAGAACAAACTGAGGGTTGCTGAAGGGGAGGTGGGTGGGGGAATGGGTTAAATGGGTGATGGGCATTAAGGAGGGCACTTTTCAGGATGAGCACTGGGTGTCCTAAGTAAGATATGAATCACTGGGTTCTACTCCTTTAGGCAAGACTACACTGTATGTTAACTAACTTGAATTTAAATAAACAACAACACCACCACCACCAATGATGGGAAAATAAGTGTGGAAATCTCAACAGTTATTAAAACTACCCCTCAACTAGAAATGAGCTGGGGCCAACCACAAAAACAAAAACAAAACACTTCTCAAAGTGATGTTCTCATAGCTCCTTTATCTTAAAGCCCAAAGCTTGCATAATGCAATGTCCTCAGCTTCCACCCTTCTCTCTGCTATCTCTTTTTCCCTTTATTTACTCAGGTAGAATGACATGTAGACTGACATTGTAGGTACCTTTTTGCACCATTACCCAGGGACTAAGAATTAGAGTTAGAGTTTAGGGAATGAATCCCTAGAAAACTGTGTTACACTAAGTAAATCTCTAGAGAATGATGAAGGTCTTTGAACTTAAATGTTCGGAGTAAAATGGGCTGCTGATATATATGACAAACTCCAACAGATTACTGAAAATGACATCCAAAATGAACATCACTAAGAAATTAGATTAAGTCAGGCTATCAATCTTTCTTCTCCGAAGGGCAGTTTCTGTTACCAGTTCTAGAAATGCTTCTTTAAAGTCTATATTTGTTCCTATATGCAAATCCATACTTGTTCAGTTTTAATTTTTTTTTAATGCTTTATCTCATCTTCTTTGGTTCTTTTGCATTATTCCTTTATCATGTAAGACCTTTAAACAAATGCTACCATTTCTTAACTGACCATTAGAATGAAACAGAAATTAAGGTCTTAATCTACTAGCTGACTAATTTTGTTACTTTCACATGCATGCCAATAAACCAAAGGAAATAATAATTATTTGTCATTAAAATTTTTAAATCTTAAATAATTTGTTATTTATGACAACTACAAATAATTTTTCTACAGTCTCTCTTAAAAAATCATTGTTAACAGAGAAGAGAACATAGATTAGATAAATTGACCAAACTTACGGTCTGTGAGACTAGCAATCCCCGCAAGAGTAGTGATGGGGACATGGGGCATATCCCCATTCATCCTGAAGTTCTGGAATGGTGTTGCCTATAAAAGTACTTAGTTCAGGTGCCAGCTGTCATTACTTCCCATTTCCCAAACACTGCAACAGAAAACAGACAATTATTTGTAAAAATATGTAAAATATAACACTATTAGGGAAATGCCTAAATAAAATAAGATTTTCTGCTTTCCTTGTTTACCAAGCTATACAACAATACCTATCATTCATTTATACTTACCATACATCAGGCACTGCAAAGTGCTTTGCATATATTAACTAATTTAGTTCTCAAGACAACAATGTAAGGTAGGTACTATTATTTTCTATATTTTACTGATGAGGAAATTAATCTACAGGGAGTTTAAAGTATCTTGTGGAGGAAAGATTAGAACCCAAGCAATCTGGCTCAAGAGTCTGTGTAACCAGTAGGCTGTATTACTAACCTGGGATATTCAATTTTGACAAGTACTATAATTCTTTTCCACATCATAAACACATTAAAATCTAGCTGGTAACTTGCCTTTCTAACTATGTTTATCACTACTCTTTTATATAAAACATCCTCTTCAAACAAGCTGATCAGATTATCTTGAACCCACCTTGTGTTTTTTTGCATTTTTATTTATTTCCCTTCTGTATCTCTCTACCTAGGTAGCCCATCTGTACTTTAGTCCAAATCCTATTAATTCTTCAAGATCTAGGACAAGTTCCCACTAGTTCATGAAACCTCACACAAATTCAGCTCAAAGCTTTACCTTAACCTAACTTTCACTTATAACACTTACAGCCCAATATACTTTTGTAAAGAATTATATATTCCTTTGTAACATTTTTTTGAAACTTGTCTTGTTTCATCCTTATAGAATTACTTTATGTTAATGAACTTACTTTGCTTTCCCAATTATCACTACATGCTTCTTAATACCAATCAACCACATAATGAATACACAACCCACAAAGGACAGAGAAATACATTAACATTTTAATGTTCTATGACTTTATTGACTTATTCAGTTCTTATGACGCAATTCTGTGTGTGTATATAGATATTCTGTCAAATTCCTGAATATGTTTTCTAATTCTGTTCAGTGTCTCCCAATTTTTCTCATCTTAATTTCACCTTGTGGCTGTTGGAACCTTTAATAGTGTACTTGTGGGCGCCTGGGTGGCTCAGTTGGTTAAGCGGCCGACTTCGGCTCAGGTCATGATCTTACGGTCTGTGGGTTCGAGCCCCACGTCGGGCTCTGTGCTGATGGCTCAGAGCCTGGAGCCTGCTTCAGATTCTGTGTATCCCTCTCTCTCTGCCCTTCCCCTGCTCATACTCTGTCTCTCAAAAATAAATAAACGTTAAAAAATTAAAAAAAAAAGGCTTCAAAATGCCTGAACATAGAGATCACCTATTTAAAAAAAAAAATAGTGTACTTGTGTAAGAACCTTTTTCTGAAGTACACAACACATTTTAATAATATGCACATTAATCAAAGATATGCCTTTATTAAATAACTTCATAAACTCATTAGTAAATAGAAGTCTATTCCATGTCAACTAAGACATAGTGCTGAAATAGCTGAATTGCAATTTTCACTTCAAACTTCTTTTTTTGAGGTTGTATTTGCTTGTCAGTTACTGTTAAGAGAACCAAACCTCTAAAGTTTTTTGAGTTGTAAACTTCAAAACAGTGAAATGATATAATGCTAATAACTCCCCTTACTCATATGTCATAATATAACTTTCCAAGTATTTTTTTAAAAGTAGAAGTATACAAGCAATTAAAATTACAAATTTTCTTTTTCCACAAATACAATCATAGATATATGTTGAAATTCATAAAACATGTATGTATGTATGGTTTAACAGAGTTATAAAGCAAGCATCTACAGAACCACCATCTAGAAAGTTAGCACCCTAGTTCTTACCACAGGTAACAACTACCTTTTCTTTTGGGTAATTTTTTTCCTTTTATAGGTAACAACTGTCTTGTCCTTTTGATAATTATTTTTTTTCCCCTTACAGTTACGTCCTTTATATGTACATTCTTTTCCAGTAGCCAGCCAAGGAAAAAACACTGCTTTCCTTTGCTGAATGACTGATATAAAATGTGCTAGTAGAATACACTGAAAGGAAATAGCACAGGAAATAGTATAGGAAAGATATAATTACTACTGGCTATCTTATATTTGTCCTTCTGCTACAATGTGGACTTTCCTCTTTGAAGTTATTAATTTTATTCCTTAACAAGAGGAAAGAAATTTAAGGAAACACTGCAAATTTAACATCAAGTGCTACAAATCTGTATCAAGTAGTAAAAAAAAAATTATTTTTAAACCTGATAGAAGTCACCAAAACACAAAACATGATGGATTTTTTTTTTAAGTTTGGGCTAATAAAAAAGTTAGTTTATGCTCAGCAATTAATGGAAAAAGATAACTGCATGCAAATTAGGTATAAAACAGCACAAAAATATCTTGTTATTCTTATACAACTCATTGATGTAAATATAAATTGCCATTCTCGAACAGATTAAACAACAAGTGACCATATTATTTAATTCAGAGGACAGGAACCAATAAAGAACAATAAGCTAGAGAGTTCTATTGTGGGCTAACCAATTTCATTCTGTTTGCCTAAATCCCAGGTAACATGTAAAGCAGACCCAATTTAATTCCAGGCTGGAGTTTTTTTAGTCTAAAAATGATTTAATTAGTTGCCACATATGAATTAGGAGATTAATAAACCTAACCACAAGATTGTGCTTTCCTTCTTAGTGACATAATAAGGCACGTTAATACTCTGATGTCAACTGAAAACTGGGAGTTAAGTGGGGAAAGAAGAGCAACAATGCTTGTTTGGTTTAAAGTGCTTTAGTGTATAGATTGAGTACGTGACTACTGACAAATATTATTTACACCTCACTGCTGAACTATGCTGGTTTCACTGGAAGCCAACCTTCTGAAGAACAGCAGAAGACTTTGTTAGAAATAGACTTAAATTTTAGCTAAAGTCACAGATGTTGATGAATATGAGTAATTTGTGGAAATAATACAAATTATACAATTATAATTTGTATACAATAATACAATTATACTTTCCAGTATAAGCACTGGAAAGTGACCCGAGTCCATCAAGAAAGAGCATTCCTAGAATTCTAAAAATCAATATGCAGAACTCTAACTAATTAGACATGGCATTTCTGGGTCTGGATTGGGCAGTGTTTTGGTGTACCTGGCTCTCTAAAAGTATACTTTCATGAAAATGCTGAAACTGAAGCTGAAAGTCATTATCTCTGGGAACAAAGTGTCTAGAATGAAATGGTAACCAAATGGGAAAGATTATAATGAGTGCTTTAAAACTGTCACTTAAGGCAGTTCTTTACTCAATTAAAATCTGTGAATGGTGACCAATTAGGAGATTATAAAATAAAATTAGTGGGTTGAGATCAACACTGAGAGGCATGGAAGGAATGGAAATACAAGTTTACATTGCACACTGCTTTGTGACTCCAGGTAAAATGTCTGTGGGTCACCAAGGCCAAGCAGTTTCAAAAGTGCTGACTAAAAGAAATGGAAGAGTGAATGAAGAAGCCCGCCTCCTAAGTGGTGATGAGAATGCAAAAAATAATGCATAAATGCCACTTGACATACTATCTGGCATATAATAAGTGATCCAGAAAGTTAACAGTGCTAGTGCTAACTGAAAAAAACATTTGGGAGAACAGACGAGAAACACAGGTGAAACAGGAAAAGGGGTCTTTTCAATAATAGCACATAATCTTTACTTCTGTAAGATACATAATAAATTATTTGAAATTCTAGTAAATATTTCACCATAGTATTACAAATATGTTTACTAGTCCTAGGCATGCCCACCTATAATTACTTAAATGATAAGGTAGCCAAAACAAATACTGGCAACGAAAAGTAGGGGAAAAAAACCTGTTGTAATACTAAGAACTAAATCAAACACACACACAAAAAACTGAGTAAGAAAGCATTTAAGGCTTATTTTAGAATGGCCTGGTTTAATTAAAATAATTCTTAATTAGTGGAAGACATTATGGCAAATTCTCATTTCAATCCATTATAATGAATCTGACATGAATATCTAAGCTCTTGACAAGATTTTAGTGTATATGCTGCCAAAGCAAGCACTCTTGACAATATTTAAAATTTTTTAATGTTTATTTATTTTTGAGAGATAGAGAACGAGCAGGTGAGGGGCAGGAAGAGCTGAAGACACAGAATCTGAAGCACGCTCTAGGCTCTAAGCTGTCAGGACAGAGCCCGGCATGGGGACTGAACCCACGAACCGTGAGATCATGACCTGAGCCGAAGTCAGATGTTTAACCTAACCACCCAGGCACCCCAACAAGATTTTTTTAAAAAGTGTTTATTTATTTTGAGAGCATGTGAGCCAGGGAGGGACAGAGAGAGAGAGAGGGAGAAAGAGAATCTCAAGCAAGCTCCATGCTCAGCACAGAGCCAGTACACAGGGTTCAATCTCACAACTCTGAGATCATGACCTGAGCCAAAATCAAGAGTCAGACACTTAACTGATTGAGCTATCCAGGTGCTCCTTGACAAGATTTTTAAATGGTTTTTTATTTATTTAATTTAATTTCACTTTAAAATTTATGGTTTCTTCATACAAACAAAAGAAACACAAATAAAACATTATTGGTAGAAGTTATAATAATAATACTGGGATGGATTTGGAATAAAAGGTCCTCTTATAAACTGGTGGTAAATAAATTTCCTGGGCAGTCAGTGTGTGCCCTATAGCCAAGAAATGTGTACAATCTTGTCTCAACAACTTCAATTTTTCAGCAGTGAAAAACTGTTAGAAAAGACATTTATTGAGCACCTAGCACTTAATAAAAAAATACTTAAGTGTACCCTTTTTTTTTTTTTTAAGTTTCTTTATTTTGAGAGAGAGAGAGGAGAGCCTGCCTTCCACGCAGAGCCTGACGCAGGACTCCATCTCACAAACCATGAGATCATGACATGAGCTGAAACCAAGTCAAACGCTTAACCGACTGGGCCACACAGGCATCCTTTAAATGTACTCTTATTTAATCCTTATATGACACTGCAGTACTTATATTACAATTTTATTTAACGAGGAAAGTGATATGCAGAGAGGATAAGTAATTTGCTTAAGGTCATATACAGCAGAAGTCAAACTCAGGCTGTCTGGTACACAGACATTTTACATAACAACTAAAATGTACAGCAATATTATTAGTTTAACATGACTGATTTATAATAATTGATGTTACATCTACAAAAGATTATAACAATTTAAATCATGTTGTACAGTCAGTACAGATATGAGATAAGGAAAACAGTCACAGTATCTAGCCTGGGAAGAAAGAGAACAGCCTGCCTGGATCTGAATCCAAACTCTCCCTACCTTGTGATAGTATTTATTAGTCCTTCATATGATGTATCCAATAATATTTATTTGGTAACACAGCATCAAACACTATGCTAGGCAACCAAAGTGCAGTGTTAACAAGAGGGAAACAGTTTCTACCCCTCAATATTTGAGTTTGGCCACAGGCATGCTACAAAGGGGAAATCGTCCAGGGAGAGGAAACAGAAAGAATCACTGAATTAAAATCTGAACCAATTTTACTATGAGTACTCCGTATTTTAATCTTTCCACAATCTGCATCAAATTTATTTAAAAACAAAGGCAAAGATTCTTAAAATTCATGAAAAATATTCAAGACATATTGCTAACTGAAAATAATGCCAATGTGTACACAGTTCAAATCTATTTTTGTTTAAAACACATTTTTATACAAATGATAATCTAGGCATGAAAACATTCCTTAAGAATATATTTTAATTTAAACCATTAACAATGGTTAGAGGGTGGAATGTATGTATTTTGGGATTTGGGGCAATTCTCATTTTTTGTAGTATTTATAACTGTATTACTTCAGCACTTTTCAAAACTATAAGAGCATTACTTTTTTATTCAGAAAAACAATGACATAAACGTACAAAAATATAAAACATTAAAATGAATCTTTAACAAAAATGTTTATTTATTTATTTTGAGGGGAGGGGCAGAGAGAAGGAGAGAGAGTCCTAAGCAGGCTCCGTGTGCTGTCAGCACAGAGCCCAATGTGGGGCTCGAACCCATAAACCATGAGATCATGACCTGAGCCGAAACCAACTGAGCCAGCCAGGTGCTCCAAAATGAATCTTGTAATAGTTGCTGCTATATGAACACAGTTTTCTCTGTAATATTTAAATAATTACCTATGAAACCTATGTTAAGAATCTGTGGTATGAAGGTGCTGTGCTAGGTGCTGAAGACTAACAGAGTAAGCAGGATGCGTTCACAGACACTTTAGCCAGAACATAAGGCTAGAACTGGGCCCTGCAAACGAGTTTGTTATGAAGCGGAGACCTTTTTTTATTTTTCATATCCTTGTTATAAGCAAACTTAAAGTTTCAGCAAGATTAATGTAAACAACAAGGAAGATGGAGTGGCAGAGAGAGAATGGAGGCAGAAAGCTGCTGAATACTGCAGTAATAACATGTGATAATGGTCTGATTTTGAACGCACTCAGATTAAAGTGCCAATGCCAATGTAACATCCAGTTGGAGATGTCTAAAGTAGAAAGTTGGAAATTCCAGAACTGACAAAAGCAGTTGGAATTACAGCTATAGATATGAAAATGATCCACAGACGATTAGTAACAGTTAAACTATAATAATAGGAGATAGGCAAGACAAAGTAACATTGTGGGAGGAGGTTTTTGTTTTGTTTTCTTTTTCAACGCTTCTTATATGTGAGACATTAACATATACCTTTCCTTAACTGTTACCAAAGTCAGAGGGTTGTGAAGATTATTTCACAGATGCAAAACTGAAGCTCATAGCCTAAATGCTTTAGATAGCACACAGCAAAGCTGGGATTTGAACTCAGATGTTTCTAACCAAATCATATATTCTCATGTATATCCAAAGGACAAAAAAAAAACCAGGAAACACCTACACTGCCATGGGAGAAAGGGAAACCAATAAAAGGTGAGGAAATTGTTCCTCAGAGAAGCTAAATGTGTGTCCAAGATCTCATAGCTAGTAATTGACCAAGTCTAGAATACAAAAGTTTGGATTTATAGTTCAGTATTTTTTATACTACGTTGTCATCTTGCATAATTACAACATTATTTTGAATGAACCAAAATTTCATACATGTGGAATATTTAGCTAATTAATACCTTACTTCGTTGGTAATATTATATTGTTTTTGGGTAGGGAGAGAAGGGGGGCTTAAAACCAGTATATTTTTATTATCTCAGTTTATATTACACTTAATAGTATAAGCTGCCTCAAATTCTTCTGGGAAATAAGTGGAATGTAAATCCTAAATAGCCAGGTAAGGAAGTGAATAGATACATGTATGTTGCACTACTTATTAATTTAAACAGGTAACAGTGGCCCCCTTGAGAGTGGTGCTCCTCTAGTGGAATCCTTTCACGTTAGTCAAACTCGCTTCAGATCCTTCTCACTGCCTAAAATGTATCCAAGAACAAGAGTTTCACATTCTATTTAAAATACTTCCAAAAGATGTTCCTTAAATCCTAGCTCAAAAACAGTTTCCAATCAGCCACACTGAAAATTTTCACTTCTTTAAAACATTTCTGTTTTTCTATAGTTCTAAGTTATTTTTATTAAATAAGAGAAATGCAAAATAAAAGCAAAAACAAAAACAAAAAGGTAAAGCTCTAATGCTCTCTTTGTACACATGCTCTGCTTCTGGAAGCCTGAGCTCCCTGCAGCCACCATGCTGGAAACCAATAAATGTGTGCTATTCTTGTGTGTGTTCCAGGAATGCAGCCATATCAAAATACATATAATATATAATAGAAGAATACACATTATTGAGTACTGTTATAAAGAGAAAGAGAAGTCACAAATCAGGCTGAAATTTATGGTGTCTCATTTTAAAGAGTATGTACACATTCATTCAGAAGTAAAACGATTAGTAAAACTATGTATTTCTATAATCAGTTTTTTCCTTGTTCTTAATAATTTATTTCCCATGAACTTTTATATAAACCAAGTTTGATAAAAGCTTGCATTACTTTAAAAGGTCCCAGCTGATTATGAAAGTTAAATTGACTTACAGAGGCCTGCTGAGTACTTATATAATATCTAATCTTATTTTTTTTAATTTTTGAATGTTTATTTTTGAGAGAGAGAGACAGAGTAAGAGCAGGCGAGGGGAAGAGAGAGAGGAAGACACAGAATCTGAAGCAGGCCTCACGCTCTGAGCTGAGAACACGGGGTCCAACACAGAGCTCCAACTCACCAACCACGAGATCATGGCATGAACTCAAGTCGGACGCTTAACCGCCCCTACAATGCAGGTGCCCCTACAATGTTTAATCTTAACAAAATACACAAAAATGCAAGCTGCATTAGGAAAAAAAATATCCTGAGTCCTGGAATTAATATTTAATTTTTCTTTCTTCTTCTTTCCTTATTACAGAGAGGCCATGAAGGAAATTTACAAGCGCTGCTGTAAATTATATGGGTTACTAGTACACATCCCCACACCAAAATTTTATTTCTCACCTTCCTCACCACTGCAAAAGAAACAGTCTATCTTAAGCCCCTAATAGAAGTTGAAACTGTACCTTATACCATGAGACTACTTACTATACAAAGGTTAGGGAAATAAAAAAACCAAACCGGAGATTTTCTTTCATTCTAAATAAGGTTTAGGTCGTAAAGAACTATAACATTCAGATGTAGATCTCAACTTCTGGCCATAAGACATCTGATGATACATGATTAATTAAATCTGAAATATAACAGAAAATGCTTTTATGTGAAATTACTGAAGGGTCCACAAGAGGGCACATTTTCGACTACTATAAAAGTAAAATTCACTTTTTTTTTTAAAGAAATAAAGATTATTTAATTTTAATTCCAGTATGGTTAATACACAGTGTTATATTAGTTAACAATATAGTTATTCCATAATTCTATACATTACTCAGTACTCGTCAAGAGTACGCACCTATTCCCTATACACCTCCCCTCCAGTAACCATCGGTTTGTTCTCTACAGTTGAGTCTGCTTCTGTTTGTCTCTTTTTTCCTTTGTTTCATTTGTTTTGTTTTTTAAATTCCACATATAAGTGAAATCATATGGTATCTGTCTTTCTCTGACTTACTTCACTTAGTATTATACTCTCTAGATCCATTCATGTTGCTGCGAATGGCAAGATTTCATTTTTTTTTAAGGTTTCATTCTTATGGTTGAGTAATATTTCATTGTGTGTGTGTACACACACACACATGCACACACACACAACTTCTTCTTTACCCATTTATCTATCGATGAAGACTTGGGCTGCTTCCATAATTTGGCTACTGTAAATAATGCTGCAATAAAACAGGGGTGTACATCTTTTTGAATTAGTGTTTTCATATTCTTTGCATATATACCCAGTAGTGGAATTCCTGAATCACATACTAGTTTTATTTTTTTTTAATTCACATTTTTTTTACTAAGCCCATCAAAGGTTAGCCAGGTTCTTCTGAATTGATTATTTAATACCATCAGAAAGCAAAAGATTCTGAAGTTTGGCATTTTTTTTGTTTAAACACACACAGGAAACTTTTTTTTTATGAAAATAAAATATAAGAAAGGCCTGGATACATCAAGACTTCTACATTAACATTAAAGTATAAAAGTATGTAATAGTTGTATCAGTCATTTTGTTTCTGTTAGCTATTTGAATTTGGCTGCCCTAAAAATCTTTTCAAGAAACTTTGGCTACCTTAATTTTTGATCCTCATTAAGTGACATAGTCCGTTGGAACAATGGATTCTTCAAGACAATTTAGAACAAATGGATTATGCTTTATACTTAGGAAATTTTTCCAATTCAATAGATCATTACTTAGAATATCTAAAAGAGCAATTAAGAAAGAACAGAGGAAGATAAGCAAAAAAATCATAATCATTTACGCATAATTTGCATTACCGATTCCTTTTCTGCCCTAACCCATTCAAAGATAGTCACTTCGGGAACTCTCTTCTCTTCTTCATTAATTTTCTCTCTTACTGGATCATTCCAATCAGCGTGTGAACATCTATATACTGGTTAAGTTCCCCTACTCCATAAAAAGAAAACAAAACCCCTTATCCTGATCCCTAGGAACCTTATCTTGACCCTTGTAACAACTGCTTAATTTTTCTGTTCACAGAAAATTCTTTCAGTTGTCTATATTCATCTCTAATTTTCCTGCTTTCTCTTGAAATGACACTATGGGTGTTTTTATTCTCGTCATTTCACCAGATATCTTGCCATGATTAGTAACAGTATCTATACTGCTAAATAAATACAATGGGCAGCCTCAGGTCTCATCTGATTTGACCTAGCATTCAACACAGTTTGAACAATTCATTTGTTTTTCAAACATATACTCCTGGTTTTTTCTTATACTGCATTGGCCGCTCATGAATCCTGTTTTGGTTTTTTCTTATTGTACTGTCGTCCCAATGTTTTTAATCTCATTCAATCTTATGACTTTAAAATAGCACCTGAAGGGGTACCTGGGTGGCTCAGTTGGTTGGGTACCTGAATTCGGCTTGGGTCATGATCTTGCAGTTCTTGGGATCGAGCCCCACCTTGGGCGCTACGGTGACAGCTCAGAGTCTGGCACCTGCTTCGGATTCTGGCCTCCCTCACTCTCTCTCTCTCTCTCTCTGCCCCTCCCCTGCTTGCCTTCTGCTCTCTGCTGTCAGTGCAGAGCTCACTTTGGATCTGCTGTCCCCCTCCCGCTCTCAAAAATAAACTAAAAAAAAAAAAAAAAAATAGCACCTGTATGTTGATGACTCCCAACTTTGTATCACCTACTTTGACTTCTCCCTGTATACGAGACTTACATACTCAATTGCCTCGTCAACACCTCTGCTCTGATGCCCAGTAAGTATAGGTCTAGAACAGAGGTTGACAACCTTAATTCTGACTTTAAAAAGTATGAATTATATGCTTTAATACAAGTTCTTTATTAGGTATGTGTTTGCAAATATGTTATCCCAGTTGTTTGCTGGTCTTTTCATTCTCTTAACATTATCATTTTAAGTTCTGATGATGTCCAATATATCAATGTGCTCTTTTATAGTGGTGATCGGGGGTAGGTGGTGGTGGCATTCGACCGCAAATGTGCACATAGAAATTTTCTGGTGTGATGGAAATGTTCTATATCATGAAGAGATATTGTTCACATGAATATCCCCATTTGAGAAAACTATAAAGTTAAGATTTCTGTTTTTTGGTACATATAAATATTACCAAATTCTAAAAAACTGTAAAGGTAATAACAATAATTGAACAGTGGTGGGAGAATGGGTAGAAGTATATACGAAATTAAAATTTCAACAATATGTTGATTAAGTTGGGTGAGGGATACTGAGCATTCATTATACTCTTTTGTTTACCTAGAATGTATTTAAAGTTTTCCATAACTAACATTTTTAAGGATACTTTTTCTGTTAGATGAAAAATATTGTCTCTTAGGAGGTCAGCATTAATCAAAGCCTCCCTTTTTCCAGATCTATTACTGCTAAACAATGTGCTATAGGCTAAATGTTTGTGTCTCCCCCCAAATTCTTGAAACTTACTTCCCACTGCGAAGGTATCTGGAGGTGGGGCCTCTGAGAGGTGATGAGGTGATGAGGTCATGAGGGTGGAGTCCTCATGAATGGGAATAATGCCTTCATAAAAGAGACTCCAAAGGGCTCCCTTGCCCATTCTGCCATATACAGACACAGCAAGAAGACAGCCAGTTTATGAACCATGAAGTGAGTTCTCACAAGACACCAATCTGCCTGCACCTAAATCTTGGAATTCTCAACTTCCAGCACAGTAAAAAAATAAATTTCTGTTGTTTATAAGCCACCAGACTATGGTATTATGTTATCATTATGCTTGAATGGCTGAAGACACTGTATGTCCTTCAGGCTCTATTTCTGTAATTGATTTAAAAAACCTATAAAAGAATTCAAGAGATCCAAACATAGCCAAAAATAATATAACTAATGAATGCAGAAAAAGATATTGGGATAGCTTTTCAGGGAAGATATACTTTTTAAAAGTCAAGTAAAATCATTAACAGCTTCTTCCTGAGGAGTTATATTTCAAAATTATTTTAAAAAGTTCAATTTACAGGGAAAGGAGTTCTAAACAGAGAAGCGATTTCTCATCCACATTATTGATAGTAATCTTTTCATGATTTCCACTGGGCCCCTCTACTATTTTATAGGATATAAATATATAAATTAAGGATGTACATTTTTCTAAATTTATAAGCTCATGTTCAATGAACTAATCATAAAATGCAGGTTTAACACCATCAAATCCCATATTCTTTCTGAATATAAAATGAAAAAAAATTGTTCTTAAATTCTGTCACTATCAATCTTTCATTAGGAGAAGCTAATTTTTAAATTTATGTGAGGTTTCTAATTTATTTAATAATCACGGTTACACAAAAGAAAACTTTCTATGAAACTCAGAATATTAAAAGAAAACATAACAGCAACTATATACTGAGAAAGGTTAATAGAAATGCAGAATTGACTGACTTTGAGTGTTATGTATAATCTCCAAGATAATGATTTCAAACAGTACAGCATTTGAACTCTTTAAATAAATCTTAAACTCTCAAAAGAATATTTTTACTGTTTTTCTTTCTTTGTTTTATTTCTTGGTTTGGAAAATCTTGAGGTATTAACTAGATAGTGATTTCCTGTGACCAGAATATGATAGCTGATGGATATTCCAAAGTACCTAAAAGATGTGCTCATGCTCTCTCTCTAAAAAATACAAAAATTTTTTAAAAAGTACCTAAAAGAAATGATTGAGAAACCTCATTTCATGTTACAGAGGGCTTTTACTGCTATTTAAGAAAACTAAGTAAAACTGGGGTGTACAGAAAAGAGGGATGTAAGAAGATAGGTTTCTTAAATAATGTTTTAACAATTAACTATTACACATAAACTCAAAAGCAAACTAAACTTAAAATGGAAATAAAACACTTTAAATTTTGATCAGAACAGTAAACTGCCAGGACTTGAGGAAGTAGTTCAGCTTCTCCTCACCAGTGCTTGATAATATCAAGTATGCTTATCACTGGGTGATGAAATTTGTAAGTGACTAATTTCCGTTTCCTTGCTTATCTGATTTCCTAATTAAATATATACTTAGCATCTAGAACAGGACCTGATAGATAGTCGGTAATGTGTATATAATGGTAAAAAACCAGACATGGTTGATATCCTCATGAACCTTCAGAGAGTCCAGTAGGAGTGATATTATGAATAATCACCATGTAACATAAAATTACATACTATGATATATCCGACAACAACAAAAGCAATAATAAATAATTCTTAGCACGTAATACATGCTTGGAATTGGTTCTAAAGAATTTACATACTTAATTTCACATTAATTTATACTGAGTTCATTTAATTCATATTTACATATTTTAGTTCATTTAATGCTTATGCTATTAAATAGACACTACTATTACTTTCACTTTAAGATAATAAAAACTGAGGAGTATAAAGGTTAAGAAACTTGCCAGAGGCCTGATTCCAGAGTCCCTGCTCTTAACATTCCAGAATCCATGCTCTTTTCTAAATGAAAAGAGGGCACTTTGAAAGAAAAAAAGACAATAACTAAGTTTATGTTGGGGGTGTAGGAAGTCACAGAATGTCTCATTGAGGAAATCTTATGAGTAAGAGTTAGGCAAAAGGAGAAGAAGAAATGGGGACAGGGAATGATTAGCATGTTCTAGTCGCTAAAGAATGACAGAACCTAGGACAAAGGAAAAGATTATGTGGCTGGTATGTAATAATGGACTGCTGAGGGGCTTTCGATTTCATTTCATGCCACTTAAAAAAAAAAGTAATCTACTAGCCACTGATATATATGTCTTAGCTATTGAACATGGCATCTAGAGCTGCTTACTTTGGAATCTATTTCACACAGCCTGTATATACTCCTTAAAAATATTAACTTGAATTTAAAATCACTGTTTCTGCATAATTAGTCATAGCTTTAAAATTCTAGAAGAAACAAGAAGTCACAAATAACATATGAAAATAACTGCCTCAGAATAAACTTTAAAACCTAAGTGCTAAGTAAGAAGAAAAATTAAACTCTTGGGTATTTGTGAAATGAAAACTTAATATTCATGCAAAAGCCTGCACCTGGATGTTCATAGTAGCTTCTGTACTAGCCCCAAACAAGAACAACTCAGGTGTCCTTCAATGCACTAATGGTTAAGCAAACTGTGATAAATCTACACCCACAGAATACCACTCAATAAACAAAGAAACAAAGTATTGATACATAGACCTTGGATGGATATCAAGGAAATTTTATACTGAGTGAAAAATGCCAAACTCAAAGTATACAATATGATTTCATTTAAGTAACATTTTTGATCCCAACATTATAGAAATGAAGAGCAGATCAGTGGTTGCCAGAGATTAGAGATGAGGAGTGCACATCGGTGGCTATGAAGTGATAGTACAAGGGAATGGTGCTGATGATGAAACATCTATATGGTTTTTTAAGTTTATTTATTTATTTTGAGAGAGAGAAAGAGAGTACAGGTTACAAACAGAGAGAGAGAGGGAGAGAGAATATCCCAAGTAGGCTCCGTACCATCAGTGCGGAGCCCAACACCAGGCTCAAACCCGCAAACCATGAGATCATGACCTGAGCTGAAGTCAGATGCTTAATCGACTGGGATGCCCACATACCACAAAACAGTTCTATGTGTTGAGTGTGGTGGTAGATACACTCAACTACGTGTCTGATAAAAACTTTACAGATACACACACATACATATTATACGCACAGCTGGCTAAATCAGAATACTCTTAGATTGTACAAATGTCAATTTCCTGATTTTGATCTTGTACTAGAGTTATATACAATGTTACTATTGGGGGAGGCTGAGTTAAGGGTACACTTCATTTCCCTATACTTTTTATTGGCAACTTCTATGAATCCACAATTATTTCAAAATAAGAAATTAAAATGCAATTCAAGTCTGCATGTTCTATATAGTACCTAGTTCATTCACATTACTGGCTTTTATTATTGAACAAAGTTAAAATGAAGTTGATTTAGAAACTACAGAACAATTTATAGGCGAAATGTTTTTTCTTAAATTTTTGTTTTATTTTTTTAAATCTTTGTTTAGTTTTGAGAGAATGTGATTGGGGAAGGGACAGAGACAAAGGGAGATGGAAGATCCGAAGCAGTCTCCATGGCTGACAGCAGAGAGCTGGATGTGGGACTCGAACCCACAAACCCAAACCACAAGATCATGACCTGAGCCAAAGTTGTACACTCAACAGACTGAGCCACCCAGATGCCCCTCTTAAATTTTTATTTTTAAAAACTTTTAAAAGTTACTTAAATTTTTTCTGAAAGTTTTAAATTTTTTAGGTCAGGGAGGTAATTTTAATATGTACTTCCTCAAAACAAGAACATTCTCTTAGGTAATCACATCAGAATGAACAAAATCAGGAAATTTAACATTTATAAAATCTAAATATATCTAATGTAAAGAAATATAATCCAAATAATCTTAACAGTAATAATAATCTTAAAATCTTAAATAATAAAAAATATCTAGTGGCACCTAGGTGGCTTAGTCAGTTAAGTGTCCAACTCTAATTTTTGCCCAGGTCACGATCTCATGGTTCATGGGTTCGAGTCCTGTATAGGTCTCCACACTGACTGTAGAGAAGCCTGCTTGGAATTCCCTCTCTGTCCCTTCTGTGCCACACGCTCTCTCCTTCTCAAAATAAATAAAACTTTAAAATAAAATAAAATATGTAATCCACAATCCTTCTTTTATCAATTGTCCTAATAATGTTCTTTTATAGCTATTTTTTTTTTCTTGGTTCAGGAACCAATCCAAGATTACATACTGTATTCAGTTTTCATGTCTCCTAAGTCTTCTTGAGTCTAGAATACTTCCTTAGACTTCATTTATTGATGTGGATATCTTTTAAGAATATGGGCATGCTGTTTTGCCCATATTCTTAAATAGAATCCATCAATTTAAGAATCCATCAATTTGGGTTTACCTGATGTTATTATTAGATTCAGGTGATGTATTTTTGGTAGGAATACCACAAAAGTGGATTCTATGTCCTCCTTAGTGCATCATATAATAAAGCGTCTGATACCAGTTTCTTCCTAATATTGGTGATGTTAACTTTTAACTTTGATCACTTAAGATGGTATGGGCCATGTTCTCCACCACAAAGTTACTCTTTGCAGTTAGTTAATAAGAAATTTGTGGAGAGAGATTTTGAGACTATATGAAAATCTGATTCTAATTAAACTCTTACTTCCTAATTTTAACACCAGTAATAATTTTCTATCAATCTGTTATATTTATTACTTAGCATTCTACTGTAATGGAGCATTCCCCTTCTTCATTCATATGAAGCATTCATTCATTCATATCGATATAGACCTGAGATTTCCTTTTCTTTCATTCTTTCTTTTTTTTTTTTTGTTGGCTCCACACTGGGTGTGGAGCCCAATGTGGGGCTTGAACTCACGACCCTTGAAATCAAGACCTGAGCTGAGATCAAGAGTTGGATGTTTAATCAACTGAGCCACCCAGGTGCCCCTTGAGATTTCTTTTTTTATTCAATGGGTTACAATCCTTTATTATCAATTATTCTGACACTCAAATTGTCCCAGATTTGGACAGTAGCAGCTCCTTCAAACTCACTTCTGTGTCCTTTTGTTATGTCGTACCATCCTTTAAACAATTCCTTACTTTCAAGGCAATGAGATGTTCTAATCTCATCTCATACTTTTCCTACCAGAGTAGTGGAAATCAGACTTTTCTTCA
The DNA here is from genome assembly GCA_030068075.1 of Paguma larvata. Taxonomy (NCBI): domain Eukaryota; kingdom Metazoa; phylum Chordata; class Mammalia; order Carnivora; family Viverridae; genus Paguma; species Paguma larvata. The sequence goes on along the minus strand of CM057826.1, from coordinate 27,929,204 downwards.
GGGAGGAGCTCTGGTTCTATTTAGTGGAGAATATTATTTAGCTATAGTGCCAGTTTTCCTTTCTGTTACTGGTATCTCATTGTAGGCTGAGTTTTAGTTTGAAGAGAACCAAGAGAAAAATAAGTGTGTGAAAGCATGGATCTCAAAATAATATAAACATGTGAATAGCAATTTATAAAATCCAAAATCACACAATTTTATAGTTGAAAATTATCTGAGGGGTAATATAGCTAAGCTCTCTTTCTTTATAAATACAAAAACCAAGCCCTAGAGATGTCAGATATCTTGACTGAGGTCACAGAAGCAATTAATAGCCAAAGTCAGCAAAGTCTCAATTCAATGTTCATCAAAGTCTGCTCTTACATTATTAATTAAAAAATATTTATTGAGTGCCTACAATGTGCAATGCACTGTTGTGGCTAGAGATATAGCAGTGAACAAAAGAGACATTAATCTCTGTGCCCTGAGAGCTTAGATCATAATATGGAAAACTGGATCGACTGCTTCATTTCATGTCTTTAGGGAAATGCAAATTACAACCATAATGGATACCAACTACATTAAAATTAAAAAGACTAATCATTTCAACTGTTGGAAAGAGGGCATGGTAAACAACAGGAACTCTGGTACGATACTGGTGGGAATATACAAAATTGGTACAACTGCTTTGGGTAACTAGCCATTATCTATCCTAGGTATATATACCTAATAGAAAACTCAATGAGTTAAAAAACGATAGTCTCTTAACCTCCTCTTAGAACCAGTGGGCCAGGCTGGACATGCCATCTTGGAGATGTCAGAGGGACAAAAATGCAGGCCCAATCCCACAAGTACCTTTCAGGCCTTTAGTCCTGTCATATCCATCCACTAATTCCAAAGGTCAAAACCAAGTCCTATAGCCAAATACAAAGTCTAGTACAGGTAAGGAAAGTCTCTGCCTTTTTAGGAGTGGGAGGAAATACACAATCGCATAGGAAATAACTTGGATACAGGGATGGGCAAAAAAACAGTATCTATTAATGCAATCTATTTTAGATTTCACTGTTTTCAAGAGTGAAAGGTGGTAATTTTTAAATAAGGCCTCCATGTGATTCTGATGCATACTAAAGTTTGAAAGTGACTGGGCTCCATAGATTGCTAGGCCTCACTCCCAGAGTTTGTTTGTTTTTTTTTAATATTTATTTTTGAGAGGAAGAGAGACAGAGCATGAGCGAGGGAGGGGCAGAAAGAGAAGGAGACAAAGAATCCGAAGCAGGCTCCAGGCTCTGAGCTGTCAGCATAGAGCCCAACGTGGGGCTCGAACTCAGGAATTGTGAGATCATGACCTGAGCCAAAGTCAGACGCTTCATCAACTAAGCCACCGAGGCACCCCATCTCAGAGTTTCTAATTCATTAGGGCTTGAGTAATGCCCAAGGATTTGACATTTCTAACAATATTCTGAGATGATACGAATGCTACTGATCCAGAGATAACACAGATAAATACTGAGTTAGAAGATAGGGAAAGGCTTCCGAGGAAAATGTCCTCTATAATTAATTTTGAAAGCTTGGCAGGAATTGTCTGATGATGAAGAGTAGTAAGGGTGTTCTGGGCAGAGGGAAAAGAAGATGCAAAGGTAGGAAGGTAGAAAATGCATGACAGTCTTTAAGAAATTTCAAGTACTTCACCATGAATACAATGAAAGGTATAGATGGTGAGGAGGTTAAAAAGGCAGAAAACCAGAACATGAAAAAGCCTTAAGTGTTAAAGGAGTCTAAATATGACTGAATACTACAGACAACCATGGAAGGATTTTATACTGAGAAAATTATATAAATGGACCCTGCAGCAGTGGAGGAGTAGAAGGTGTTAGACTGTAAGTAGGAAGAACAATAAGGTAGGAAATATACCAATGAAGCAATGAGACTCTGAACCAAGACAGGGGCAGGTAACAGCAAGAAAGAGATATACAGGAATAAAAGAGATAAACTTGGTGACAACGTGAATGTAGAGGGTAAGTGAGACAAAAGCATCTAGGTCAACTGTCAGCTTCTGGTTTGGGCAACCAAAGGTAGTAATACACACATACACATATATTATTAAGCATATATATCAAATCGTGCTTCAATCTGTAAGGCTTTGAGGCAGTTTACCAGGAAAATACATAGGATAAAATATACAGGATAAAAAATAAACAGGTGAAGGATTCAGGGTAAGGGATACATCTGGATAAATAAAAATGGCACAGAGGAAAGCAATTATATTGCTCTCCAAAACTTCAAGAATTGTCCATCAAATGTGGCTTAAGCTTCCTAGCTAGCCAGACAGAGAAGAAAATACACAGTGTCTGTAAAATAAGAGTGAATCAGTTATTTGGGAGAAGTACAGCTTTTCTAAGATAACTGTAATCTGAGAGAAATTTCACCAGTGAGTCCTCATAAAGAAGATTGTGGATGGTATGTTACGGAGAAAGTTCTTGAAAGCGTTCCTAAGAAACCAAAAATCTATTTTGGGTCACTCTTCATTTTCTTCTTTCCTTTTTAAAAATTGCATCCTAAATGCACAAGTCAGTAAAAGCCAGCCTAAAAGAGGCCAAAATCATGCAATCTAAACACATAAATCTCTAATGGTATGGTTTAACCTCAGAGTAAAATAGAAAATTTTCAGGGAAATGAACAGAATGCCACCCATTGGTCAGTCCTCCTTAAATACATCTTCTAACTGAGCTTCTGAAAAATTGAGATGACCCAGAATACATGGTAGAATGCAAACATTTGGTATTACTAAGAACAGAAATACATGTTTTCTCAATCAATCAATCAATCAAGGCAAGGCAAATGAAGAGAAGCTAATTTTATGAAGTTTAAAATATGTCCCACTTATACACAGAAGCCTCAGATAGGTTAGCATCTCTTCCAAAAAAGTCTGATTCGTGAGTGAGTGGATCATGGTTCCAAATTTCAAGCCCAGTGCTACTAATTATAAATAAATGCTATCTATCGCAATTTCCACAACCTGAAAGCTTAAAAGTTGATAAAACATCTCACTCTAGGCAATACTTTGTATTGTCTCTATTGTTTACACACCACAAATTCTCCTTTATAAAGAAGACTATATATGTATAAACTTACTAGGCTGCCTAATTATAGGCAGTATGTGGCCTATATTCTGAGTTACACAGGGGGAGAAAGGAATCTGTATACATGCCAGCTATGGCCCAGGCACTGTTCTAGTTGCTTTAAATTCTCCCCCCCCCCATTTACTCTTCTTAATAGCCCAATGAATAACCCTCATTATCCTCATTTAAAGATGGGAAGAGAACAAACTTTAATGAATTGCCTGAAGTATAATAATTAGTTAATATGTGAAATAAAGATTCTGAACCAATTTGTCATCACTCAGAAACAAAAATTATAAAATGACTCTCAAAAAGAAAAAAAGAAGCTCAACTTTACTCTTCATATGAGAAATGTGAACTAAAACTACACTGGGTTACAGCAAGCTTTTTGATTCTGGCCAACCTAATAAATGAAAAATATTAAGACATTCTGTTGTTAAGGTTATAGAGAAATAGGCACTCTCATACATTGCTGGTTAGAATGCAAAATGGAGTTGAATTGAGCAGTATTAAACAAAATTACATATGCATTTATTTAACTTTTGACCTGGTAATCTCACTTCTAGGAATTTGCCCTCCAAAAATATGTAGACCATATGCATCATGTATTGTTAATCAATACGGTATTATTAGCAATAGAAAAACTTTGTAAACAATTTAATGCCTATGTGTAGGAACATGAATAACTATGGTATATCCACATCGTGGAATATTATGCAGCAGTTAAAAAGAATAAGAAATAACTATGAGCTGATATGGAATAATTCCCAGGTTATACTAAGTAAAAAAAGCAAAGTGCAAAGAAAGTGTATACTGAGTACAATCTTTCTCTAATAAAGGAGAAAGAGGAATATACATAAGTATTGCTTAACCACAAAAAGAAATCAGGAAAGATAAACTTGAAAGTAATGAAATGCTTATCCACAGGGAAGGCTGGAATAGAATGGTAGTGAGACTTCTAAGCATACCTTCCTAATATAGTTTGACTTTGAATCATGTAAATGTTATATATACTCAAAAAAACAACATTAAATCAAAATGGATAAAAAAGCAAATCCTAATATTGAATATAAACAGCAACAAATGAACCAAACTGTATTATATATAATCAAACAAAAATTTAATCCAAGTAATTCTGACCACAGTACTCTGATTATATGCCATTACTGGGTGTGATGGGATAAACTGCGGTCCCCTCTAAAATAAGTCCACCCAGAACCTATAAATGTGACCTTACTGGAAAGAGTCTTTGCAAATGTAAGAATGTGAATTAAGCATGAGCCCTAAATCCACTGAACATGCCTTTATAAAAGACAGAAATGGAAGACACACAGAGAAGGTGGCCATGTGAAGAAGGAGATGGAGACTGGAGGTATGCAGCCACAAGCCAAAGAATGCCTAAAGCCACCAGAATCTGGGAGAGTTAAGGAAGGACTCTTTCCTAGAGCTTTTAAAGGGAGAAGGAGTCTGCTGACACTCTGATTTTAGACGTGTGGCCTTTACAACTGTAAAAGAATAAATTTCTGTTGTTTTATGCCGCCACATTTGTGGCAACTTAGTATAGCAGCCCAAGAAAACATATACACCAGGATATATTCTAAGGGCATAAATGATCAAAAAGAAACATTTTTTTTTCATTCAATCACTTATATTTATTAAGAATCTATCATATGTCATCATGTAAGACACTGGGGATATGAGAGTAAGCAACAACATTTAAAAAAAAGACAATAGCTCTGTCCTCACAGAGCTTAGAATATTAGTGAAATTCTATTTAAAAAATGCTAAACAAAGCTTAAGCCAATTTCCTGGTGATATAAGACCTTTCACCAAAATTTGGAAAGAAACCTTGAAATGTACCTAGTGTGTTTTTATGTTGGCAGTGATATCGTTATAGCAATTCTAAAAGAATACGGTCTTAGAAGCCAAGTGAAGAAAGTCTTCAAGGACAAAGAAGCCATCAACTATGTCATTTACTACTGAAATCTGAGAACCACTGGACTTGGCAACATGGAAGTCACTGGTGACTGAAAAGACAGATTTTGAAATTGATGGAATCTAAGAGCATTAAGACAGTGAATATAGATGATTTTTATAAAGAGGAGCTTAGTATTTGAGCAGTAGCGGGAAGACAAAGAGAAGAGCTTTTCATTTAAAATGAGAGACATAACATCATGCTCATGAAAATGAATGATCAAGGAGAGAAAAAAATGAGAAAGGGAGAATTACAGGAGTAATATCTTAGAGTATGTGAGGGAGTGAGACCCTAGTGAACAGGTGGAAGGAATATGGACAATTCATCTATAGTAACAGAAGGGAAAGTAAAGTAGATCTAGGTATAGAGACTTGTAGATAAACAGGCAAATAAACGTGATGTCAGGTACTTGTGAAAACTCTTCTGATTGCCTCAATACTTTCAGTTAACAGTAGTTAACTCCATTAGCCAAAAGTAAAGAAAGAGGAGATGCTGGAGGTTTTGAGGAGAGGGGAAAAAAAGTATGAAACAGTCATCTAGAAGAGGAGAATAGTAAAAGAATTCAGTAAGTGTGGTATAGTTGCTGGGAGCATTCAGAGTACACTGTCCTTATTTTAAAGTGAGTCTAGTAATCATGGTTCTATTATTTTTCTTCAGCCCCATTTGGCTGAAAGAATGAAATTTAACCATGGCTGATAGTTTTGCCAAGACAGAGAGGGGCAAAGGAACTGAAGATTTCTTGTTCTACTGCTCTAATCCTAAATTTAAAAATCTCACTATCGGGCAACTAAATTATTGTAAACACCAATTAACTGCGAATTTTTTAAGTTGTTTTTTTTTTTAAGTTTAGTTATTTGAGAGAGAATGCGAACAGGCAAGCAAGGGACAGACAGAGAGACATAGCCTCAAGCAGGTTCTCCACTGTCAGTGCTGACCCTGGTGCAGGGCTCAAATCCATGAACCATGAGATCACGACCTGAGCTGAAATCAAGAGTCAGGTGCTTAACTGACTGAGACACCCAGATGCCCCTAGGATTTTTTTTTTTTAATCAGCCATCCTTCAAGCAGTAGGGAGTGAACTCCCCTTAAGCAACTGTTTTTATTATTTACTTCCATAATTAACAATAATAAGAAACTATATACAAATTTAATTCTAAAGTTCTTATTCTTACATTCAATCTCCTCCATAATTTACACTTTCTCTTCCATTATATTTCCCCTGATTCCAACATAAATTCCCCATTCTTGCCAGATTGGTCCTTTCACTGTTCCTCAAACATGCTATCCTCATATCTTGCACCAATAAATTTCCTTAAGATGTTCTTTTTCCTTCTATACCTAAACCAATTCTACCTGTCAAAATCCAACCAATTCCTTGAAAACTTCCTCAACTACTATTAATGAGCTCCTGAGTTACATGCATACAAGTCAGGATCTGGCCATGCAAAATCATATTTTCTCTAACCATTTCATTAGTACCCTAATGGCAAAATCTTGTATCAATTTTTTTTAATCTTCCTGTAATACCTAGCACAATGATGGCCATATGCTTAGTAGGTTAAAGTGACATGAAAACAGTAAGAAATTGCTAGAAAATGGTACCAGATAAAAAAATAAAGGCCTTATACAAGCACTAGGTAAAAAAGAGTTGGAAATACGAATGCTAAGCAAGTTAATATTTTAAAGTAATAACATCAGGAAGTCATAACTGAACATAATCAGGTGATCTTAAAACTACAATCTTCACGTTAAGCTTGTATTAGCAGCCTCATATTTGTTTTTTAAATGTTTGTTTGTTTTTGAGAATGAGCACGGGAGAGGCAGAAGGTGGGGGACCAGAGGATCTGAAGCGGGCTCTGCACTGACAGCAGAGAGTCCAACGTGGGGCTCAAACCCACGAACCACAAGATTATGACCTGAGCTGAGGTTGGACACAACCGATGGATGGAAAGAGAATCACATTTTAACAGAGATCTGTATCAGTTACATTCTAGAATTCCCTTCTCCCCTCTTTTCAGTACTCTTTTTAAGAGTTCAAAAATTGGACGGCTGCCTAGGTGGCTCAGTTGGTTAAGCATCTGACTTCAGCTCAGGTCATGATCTCACGGCTCGTGGGTTCAAGTCCTGTGTTGGGCTCTGTACAGCTCAGAGCCTAGAACCTGCTTCAGATTCTGTATCTCCCTCTCTCTCTGCCCCTCCCCTGCTCACGCTCTCTCTCTCTCTCTCTCTCTTTCTGTCTCTCAAAAATAAACATTTAAAAAAATTTTTAAAAAGAATTCATATCCTGGAATTAAATTTATACAGATTGGTAATTCAAAGTTCCTAGAGAAATCTACAATGAAACCCTAAATAGATCCATACAAAGCTAATAACGTTACTACTTACTTATCAAACATAAATGCTGTGGAACAAGAAAGGTGAAATCATAAAATCCAGCTGATATTTAATCTGTGATAAATCAAATAGAATCTGGTAATTTTTACTATTGATTTCTGAAACCGTAACTAAAAATCTGCTCAGATTTGTTCAATTATTACATTAAAAATTAAATTCTTTATCAAAAATTACCATTAAGTTGATTAAAAACAAACTTTGGCTTTCTGTATGTCATGACTCTTAACAAGTCTCCTCTTCCTTCTTGAAATCCATTAGATTCTCATTCTTTCAACACCAAAGCCCAGAAATGAAAAATGTCTGTACTACTATCTGATCAGATAGCAGCCAACAATGATTAAGTTGTAAAATGTAAAATACTATGCTTATAAAGAATAAAGCCCACATGATCATTTCAACAGATACAGAAAAATCACATGACAAAATACAATACCCATTCATTATAAAAACGCTCAAAAAACTAGGATAGAAGGGAACTTCTACAATTTACTAAAGGGCACCTATGAGAAGTCTACAGCTAACATCATACTTAGTGGTAAAGGCTCCCCCCTAAATATCAGAACAAGGATGTTTATTCTTACTATTTCTAATACAGGCTCTGGCCAATGCAGTAATACCAAAAATAATAAACTTTAAAAATTAAAAAAATATTGGGGTGCCTGGGTGACTCAGTCTGTTAAGCGTCTGACTTTGGCTCAGGTCATGATCTCCCGGTTCGTGAGTTCAAGCCCCGCGTCGGGCTCTGTGCTGACAGCTCAGAGCCTGGAGCCTGCTTCGGATTCTGGGTCTCCCTCACTCTCTGCCCCTCCCTGCTTCGTGCTCTGCCTCTCTCTCTCAAAAAAAAAAAAAAAAATTTTTTTTTTAAAGTTAAAAAAATTTTACGGGGCACTTGGGTGGCTCAGTTGGTTAAGCGTCCAACTTTGGCTCAGGTCATGGTCTCACTGCTCTTAAGTATGAGCCCTGTGCTGGTCTCTGTGCTGACAGCTTGGAGCCTGAAACCTGCTTTGGATTCTGTCTGTCTCTCTCTGTACCTCCCCTGCTTGCTCTCTGTCTCTCAAATATAAAATAAAACATTCAAGGAAATTTAAAAATTAAAAAAAATTTAAAGATATTACATGCATTCAGATTAGAAAAGAAGTTAAATTGTTTATTACTACATGACCTTATCCTCTATATGGAAAATCCTAAGGAACCACTAAAAAAACTACTAGAGCCAATAAACAAGGTTAGCGAGGTCACAAGATATAAGATCAATATATGAAAATCAACTGTATTTCTATATTCTAGCAAAAATGTGAAAATGAAATTAAAACAATTCCATTCAAAATAGGACCACAAGGAATACTTAGAAAAAAATTTTTTTAAAGAAGTAAGATTTGTACAATGTTATAAAACATTGCTTAGAGAAAAACATCTAAATAAACAGAAACATTTCATGCTCTGGAATATTGCAGACTCAATATTGTTAATATAGCAATTTCCCTCAAATTAATCTACAGATTCAACGTAATCCTTTTTAAAAGCCTAGCTGGCTTCTTTTAAAAATTGAAATAAGTTGATCCTAATTTACATGGAAATTAAAAGACCTAGAATAGCCAAAACAATTTAAAAAATAACAAAGAGGACTTGATACTACCAATTTCAAAACAGGGTACGAAGTTACCGTAATCAAGACAGTACATTATTAGCAAAAGTTTAGGTGTATGGACAAGATCGACAAAGAGACCTGAGAGTCCAAAAATAAATTCTTTAAGTTTATTTATTTTGAGAAAAAGAGAGAGTGAGCAAGAGCAAGTCTGCAGGGGCAGAGAGGGAGAGAGAGAATCCCAAGCAGGCTCTGTGGTTCTGGGTGTGGGGCTCACTCTCAGAAACATTGAGATCATGACCTGAGCTGAAACCAACAGTCATACATTTAACCAACTGAGCCACCCAGGCGCCCCCCAAAATAAATTCTTTTATTTATGTTGGATTGATTTTCACAAAGCTGCCAAGATAATTCAATGGGAGACAGGATGGTCTTTCAACAAATGATTTGGGGATAACTGGATATCATATGAAAAAAATGAACTCAGACCCTTTTCTCACACCACATACAAAAATTAATTCAAATGGGTCATCTAAAAGAAAATACAGTAGAAAAATCTTTTTGGTCTTCAGTTAGACAGAGTGCTTAGACAACAAAAGCATGAGCCATGAAAGAGAACTGTTAAACTGAATTTCACTAAAATTCAGAACTTTTGCCCTTTCAAAGACACCAACAAAAAAATAAAAACAAGCCAGACTGGGAGAAAACATTAGCAAATCACATATCTGACTAAGCACTTGTATTCAAAATACAGATGAACTCTCACAACTAAGGCAAAAATCCAATTTAAAAATGGGCAAATGACTTGCCTCAATAGACACTTCACCAAAGATGGCACATGAATGACTTATAACCACAAAAAAGTGCTCAACATTATTAGTCATTAGGAATATCCTAATTAAAACCACAATTGGATACCAAGACAAACCCACTAAATTGACTATTAAAAAAGATATATAATATCAAGTGTTGGTGAGATTGCAAAGAAACAGGAACTTTTTTTTTTTCTTTTAAGAAACCGGAACCCTTATACATTGCTGGTAGGAATGTAAAATGGTACGGCCACTTCTGAAAACAGTTAGGTAGTTTCTTAAAAGTTAATTTATCATACGACCCAGCAGTTCCATTCTTAGGAACCTAAGAAAAATGAAAACATATATCCACTCAAAGACTTGTCCATGCATGTTCAAAGGAACATCATTCATAATAGTAAAAACCTGTAAATGATCCAAGTGTCTAACAAGCAGTAAAAAAGTAAACAATATAGGGTATATCAATACAATGAAACATCACTCAGCAATAAAAAGAAACAAAATACTGATACATGCTAGGCCACGGATGAGCCTCAAAAACATGATGCCAAGTCAAAGAAGCCAGATGCAAAAGACTACATATAGCATGATTCCTTTTGGATGAAATGCCCAGAAAAATTTATAGAAACAGAAAGTAGATCAGTGGTTGCCTGAGGCTGAAGAAGGGATGTGGGAGCTGAGA